>JAPQRQ010000022.1:22476766-22511641 GCA_037367365.1 Apogon talboti
ACAACATTGATTCACCAGTAAAACCCATGGAGTTGGATCAATGACAGTGGATGGACACACTTGGTTTATGTTCAATTTTGTTTAGGTTTCAGTTTTTATAATAGCCCTCAACTTTAATTTGAGCTGTTTTTGATCATCTACATGTTCAGTGAATTATAAATAGTAAAATACCTGATTTTTACTGAAAATAGCAAAATACAGAGGATAATTTTAGAATAAATGGTGATAAATCACTGAAGAATGGTTAAAATAGAGAGAAAATACATTTGGGAGCTGCCACAAAAGTAGCACTGGGTCTTTATGGGTTAAAATCAACTTGAGCTTCTTTAATTTTACTATGTCTTGTATATTAAACGCTCTCCTTGATTCCCTATAGTTCAGACAGACAGATTGACAGATGAGGATCTTCACGTCCTCTTCTTTGTCTCAGGTACATGCATGGTGATCGGTTGTATGATCTATCCTGACGGCTGGGACTCTGATGAGGTGAAGCGCATGTGTGGCCAGCGGACCGACAAATACACACTGGGCAACTGCACCGTGCGCTGGGCCTACATCCTGGCCATTATCAGCATCATGGACTCACTCATCCTCTCCTTCCTGGCCTTCAGCCTGGGCAGCCGCCAGGACAAACTGCTGCCGGAGGACTTTCAGGTGGAGGGAAAAGGTACCAGAGTGATGGCAGGGTGGAAGATACTGGGGGGGGGTGGTTAAGTAAGGGAGGGGGATCCATTAAAAACAAAGCAGGAGAGAGATAGAGGAGACAGGAATTTACAAGACTGAAGTCAGCTGGAGGGAATTTATGATTTCAGAGGGAATGGTGCCAAAGTTAAGTGTTACATCTATAGAGCAAAAAAAAAACAAAAAAAAAAGAGACAAGAAGTGAAGCTGCAACGTCTGGATTTATAACTCCAGGGTTCACTGTGTGACCAGTGTAAGTAGGTGTACATCCTGAAAGCATTTGGAAAACACTACATTTGTATTGATGCTGTCTACATTACATTGGAGAAGTGTGATCATCTAAACTCTGAATACTAACTCTGTTTTTCTTTTAATAACAGATAATGCCTAGATCACCGAAAATCAGGAGGAATGCTGACTGGAGGAATTCAGATGTGTTAAAATATAGAAATGACTGCCTGCAAGGACTTTATCTTCACCACAAAAAACAGACTTATCTCCAGCTCCTTCCAACAGTTTGGAATTTGTATTTTTATTAGAAATGAGGGGGGAAATATTCCTTACACTCTGCTTAACCTACTAAGACCCAGCTATGGGTGTGTCTTCCATATTTGTGGACAGGAGTTACACATCTTAATTTAGAAAAAACAAATAAATCTGCCCACTGAGAAGAACATTCACTGGAGGAAAAAACTACAAATGTGTCTGAAAATATATCTAGTGTCATGCTTTTTTTTTTTTACTTAAGACAACTTTTTTTCATACAAAAAATTTGAAACTTGTGCTGTCCTGGGTCTCAGGAGGTTAAAAGATTATTTTTTTTTTACTACAAAAACTACATCTACTTGTCACTTAACTGTTTTACATTTTACTAAACCTGTCTATTGGAATAGTAGCATTCATCACAAGTTTTTTTTTAGTGGTTTTAGTGAGAAGTCTTCCATTTTTCAGACTGCATAAAGTCTGTCCAGTACAAATAAAGTGACTGTTAACGTCTGTTCATGGTGATGACAGAATGAGTGACAAAATCCAGATTAAGTTTGGAAAAATGTTTATTCTTATTATTACCTACGGAGAAAATATAATCCAATGAAAGGGAAGACATTAACAGAAGTGGAATTCCTGTAGAAAAACAAGTAAAATGTTTTTGAAAGGACTGAAAGCATGATTACAGCATCTGTTTTAGTACAATCTTCTTTTTTCTTTTTTCAAATCAATCACCCCATATACATTTCAATCAGTCTTTCAAGGCATTTCCAAAAAGTCTAAAAAAATATTCAACTATTAGCTTGTTCCTTCACTTTGCTGAGTCTCTTATAGAAACCAAATATGTGCTGCAAAGAGGGACAACTTAAAAGCCAACTCTTTGGTTCACTGACTCTACATGTGGTCTGAAGAGACTGTTAACAGTGACATTTTAACACCTTAACAGGAGAGAATGATCAAGGTATGAAACCGCTTCTCTTCTGTCGCCTCATGCAAGAAGTAAAGAAGGAATCTGAATATTGTTCACGTTATTTTATGCCAAGTGCTTTTTTTAAATAACATAAAACAATGTTTACATTAAGAATACCTGTAACAAGAAAAATCTGAGATCACAGTTTGGTTCTCCTCAATGTTAGAACATCACGTCTGTCTGTTTTCAGAGCTGGTAGATGATGCTGTGTATGAAATCTATGCCTCATCATCCTGCTGTTATGCTTGTATACAAATGTACAAAGGTTTGAAGGAGGGCCGACTTAACTGTACCAAGAACATTGCTAGTCTTGCTTCATGCCAGTTAACGTTATGCAGTTATATTTCTGAGCACTTCGCACACATTTGACAGCCAAAGACATCAAAGCTGCCAACATTAAGGATCAAGACAGACGCGTCAGTGATCTAATGAGAACAGTATGCGGTTTTCATGGCGGTGAACATCCTACTTTCTTTTGCCTTTTTTAGACAAGTGCAACATTCTTTGAAATCCAACCCAGGCTGTTATCTATAGCTAAAAATTCCACGAGATCAGGCGACATAATGCACAGTGGAGAAGCTGGAGTCGGGGAAAAAAAAATAGGATTATAAACAGAGCCAGTAGATAAGTCTATGCAGCCAGTAAAAAAAAAAAAAAAGGAGACATATATTGAGGGAAAAGACTTCCTTCTATAACCAGTGTAACCATTAACAAGACTCAGCATATTGTGTATACGCAAGTATGTGTTGGTAGCTTCTGAGCTGTGACTGGAAGATGCAGGCACGATGCAGTCACCACCTCTTGTAGACATGAATCTGTTTTAATGAATGATTTCAAGTCTTCAAACCTAATTTTTCCTTTTACAATAAGAGTATGACCATGTGCATGGATAGCCTCTAGGATACAAGCCATGGATGTGAGAGGCACTGGGCTGCGGTGGCCCTCCTTTCAGGTACCAGGTCCAGCATGGGCAGCAGGAAGCTGCTGAAGGAGTGCGCCTCCTCTTTGGACCACTCATACTTTTCCACCAGCACGTCAAACAGACCCCATGGCTTCAGCTTGGTGATGTGACGCAGGTCACCTGAAGAAAAGGCACATACAATATTTTTATTCAGTATGAAACTGTTAAATGTCATAGAAGTATACGTTTAAGTTTGTATTCATGTTGATAGTTTAGGGGAAGATGAGAGAAAGTCGCAGCTCGACCTCGTCTGATGTGATTGAGGAAAAAAACAAAAATCAAACAGAACAGAGGTTTAGCACATCTTTCACATTATCTTTAGTAGGGATGCAACGGTACAGTTTATTCACGGTTCGGTACGCGAGTCACAGTCCACGGTACGGTTCGGTTCGGACGCAGAGCCCCAGGACTGAGGGTGACCAGACCCAACTCACCAGATGAGGGACAAAAACTATGTTTGTGTGGAACAATGTGGGACACCAATGCATGGAAATAGTCTAAGGTAACTTAAGGAAAAAATAAATAATCTATTTTACCCCTTATCTTATAACATTACCGTGGTTTGACGTCTAGTTGATTCAGTATCACATTAACAACTATGAAAATGAAAACTTTATATATTTGATTTAAATGCATCTGTTCCAGGTTTGTTCACATTAGTAAACATAGTGTCAGAATCTTTCATGGTCTTTGACAGTTCCTCTAATAAACATACTGGACAGTGTACAGTCAAACACAATATTCAGTCAATGCTACTATTGATCTGTCAGTATAACCTTAGTACTTTAAAGTGCTGTAAAGGGGCGGGGCTTGTCTGTATTTCTCCAACAGATAGAACTCACACAGCCCCTGTACAACTCCAGTCCAAACACCACCACATTACAGTGTTTGTTCTAGTACAAACCAGTTCCATTAAACCTAACTGGAGCTGATGGAGAGTCTTGAGGATCCACAGAGTCGGGTGGACTGCCGACACTGTGCACACTGTCTGCGGACATTTGACGTTTTATAGTCGAGCTACCAATTTCCTACATTTCTGGTAACACTTTCCCACATTCCCGCTGAGCAGTCTATTGTGCAACACCGAATCCATGGAGTCCGTGCGGTCGTAAAAACTGAGCTTTCCGTGGATGTGTCCAGTGTCCGCTTTGGGTCCTCCTCGAGTACACACATATGCCTGCAAAGTCAAGTACACCTGACTCTGAGGGGGAACTGGATCCTAAGTCAAAGGGGCGGTGCAGCACAGCCGGCTCTGCGTCCGGCTCCAACCAATGACAGTAGAATTCCATAAGTCAAAGCTTTAATATAAACATGAGTTGTCCGGAAATGTCATTTGAAAATGACAAATGAGCCGTACCACGGTACATGGTCGTACCGCACCATGAGGGGCATACCGAATGGTACGACGTGTACCGTTGCACCCCTAATCTTTAGCATCTACAGGATAATCTATCCCAGAGTTGAAATGTCTAAAAATAATAGTGGTTTTACATTTACACATGGTCTATGTGTGGAAAAAGCAGTTAAAACTCATTACTGTTTTCACAAATACAATAAAGTTTCACATTGTCAAAGTGGCCTTCAGACAGTATCAAAGCTTTACCTAAAATGTCTAACAGAATTAATGCAAGTTAACTTCCCTCAAGTTTGTCCTTAACTGCCAAATCAGAAGTTCACTTAAGTGTCATATTCACTTTAAGGATAAATTAGTATTTTGACCTTAGTAAATAAACATCACCACCTTTATGATCTTAAAATAACTGCACTGAATCTGGTTGGCAGGTTGTGTCCTCAGACTGAGCAGATGGCTGCCCCCTGGAGCCATCAGGCACTCAGTCTGAAGTAGTAACTTTTGTACCAAATACCTGAGAATATTCTAAGACGGTGCTTAATGTAAGAGATGGCAGACAGCTGGCGGCTGGGCAGGTATGTTTACCTTTCTTGGTGAAAAACTCCTTGGCGTATTTGCCTGACAGGATCAGCTTGCGGGGAACTTTTCCTAGCAGTTCCATGATCAGCGCTATGTGATCTACAGGGAGGAAGGAAAAACACAAACGCAGCTGATAAAACACAAACCAAACAACTAATTAAATCAATGGTGAAGTAGAACTACATTTCACAAATCCCCAAGTGAAGCTGCATGTGTTTGCATTTAATCTTGTTGTCTAGTTCAATCATTATCAAGTTAAATACTTTAGGCATTAACTACCTCAGGGGAAGTGGATACTAACCTTCATCTCTGGAGTAGTCTTCTCCAGAATGGGGTTCAAACAAATAATCTCCTGTAGCTAATTCAAACGCCTGTGGGGAAAAAAAACAAAACAATTTATAGTCATTCTCCTGTATCTGTTTTCTCTTCACAGTAATAGAGCTATAATGCAACGGTCTGATTACTGATGTTTCCAATCATGTAGGTTTGGAGAAGGTGATGACTAAATGCTGACGGTAAGTCTGTAGATTCTTAAAAGTGAAAGAAATCATTGTTTTGCCCACTTCTAATGAAAACAGTCAACTTATAGGTTATTAAATCAGGGCAATGAGCTACAATAATGATGTCAGCACCCTTTCAACATAGTCTTCTCCGATACTGGTGAAGATACGCGAGAGCTAGGGGGTCACAGGCCGGAAGAGGATAGGCAATGTGATATTTACATTCTGCAGATCTTTGCTGCCTTGTCATCACAGGCAGCAAAATTGGTGGTGAATTTTCTCAATTCATCCCTATTGGCAATCAAACGGTTAATCAAGCATATTGACTTTAGCTTCCTTAAGGAGATCAATGAAAATTAAACAAGGTACAGTTCAAATAACATCAGTAGTTGTCAGATCTGTGTGTGTTGTGTTGTACCATGCATGCTGTGCTCCAGATGTCTGCTGGTGTGCTGTACCCAGATCCCATCAGTACCTCTAGGGACCGGTACTGCCGTGTCTGGATGTCATCTGTGAAGTGCTTATTCTAAGGAACAAGGGAGAAATTATGAATACCAGGGGCCTGTGAGTTTCATTTAAGACTCTCTCATTGAAAAATAAAAAATGCTAACTTTTTTTTTTTTTTTTTTTACACTTACCACCCAGCAGGCATTGCCCAGGTCAGCGATCTTAACCTGCAGCTTGTCAGCATTGAGAGGCTCCAGGGGGTTCACTAACAAACTGCCTGACGCTCCTGTTAATGAGGGCAAGAAGGGAGGGAGGATGGGGACAGAAGATGAAGAGTTAGAAAAGCCGGGAAGATACAGGCACAAAAATGAGACACAAGGGAGGAGACTAATAAAATCTAAACTGGCAGCATGCTAATAACTGCACCCAGTTGTATCATCACAACTGTCTTTTAAACTGACCGTTCTCACTGTCCTGCTCTTCCTCCTGTCTCTTGATCTCCCCTTGAATGTCCATTTCCCCCTCCTTCTTCTTCTGCTCATCATTTTCCTCCTTCAGCTCTACAGTGACTGAGTCTGGGCTGAGGGAGGCGGGCAGCGGCTGCAGGTCCTGCGGCGGGTCTGCAGGCAGTTCGTTGCAGGTCTGATGGTCGTCTTTGTTCCCTAGTATGTCATGGCTTTCTGTATTAGCATTTGTCTGGTTAGCGTTCTGTTGGTCCTCCTGTTCCTCTGAAAGCTGCTTGGTCCCGTGTGTTTGGATGTCTTCGACAACCTCACTCTCCGGCCTGGGGGAATGGCCATTGCAGTTCACCTCCATCCGGTTCTCCTCTTCGGCTGACTCATCTCTCTGCTCATTTCCTTCTGGCGTCTGTTGGGGCTGCTCATCAGGGGTAGAGTCTGTGACAAAGTGGAGTGATAATTCATTGAGTAGACTACATATTTAAAAGCCATCATATCTACAATAACTTACATCTAAATAATAAATAAATAAAAAGAGCAGAGGCCTATGTCATTTTCTTGAACTTGCATTTTATCAATGTTGAAGAGTAATTTAATAAATGTAAGTCTGTTTCATTTGGCTCCGTCAATGACACCATATCCCCTAAAGTAATGTTTATGTTACTAATGTCGTTAATGTGACATAGTGTGAATATATTGCACATCACTAAACGCAATGTCATTACTAGGATGATCTCATCTGCAAACATGATTCCAGCCTGAGTCAAGTCAGTTTATATCAGTCATGACTGACACTGGCAGTGAAAACCAAAACTCCCATGATCCCATGCAGCTTCTCAATGTCATCTGCTATGTCTTTTGTTTTCATTAAGAACCCTGGAAGCAGAAATGATGTTTTATTCCAATTATTGTGTGTTTAAATATAGACAATACAGATGTACAGATAAAATGTCCTCTTACTACTAAACAAACAGCCTTTCCTCTTGACTACAGTTATTTTTATCTCTTCCACTGTCCTGTGTTTGACTGATCAATTACCTGTGATAACATGGTTTACGATGTCTTGCAGTGTGGCAGATGTGGAGAGTGTGGCTGAAGAAGTTGTATCTTCAGTGGTCTCTGTTGTTTCCTCATCCTCTTCGTCTTCCACTGCGTCATTTGTTGCTCCTCCCTCCATCTCCTGGATCCTCTTCTCTAGCAGCTCCGCCTGTTTCTTCTGCTTCTTCTTCATCTTCTTCTTTTTGTTCTTTGACATTTTAGCCAACTGGAGGGAGATGAGAAGACAAACTAGCTTTAGGGGAGAAAAGTCTGTAGGCTAAATCACATCAAAATGCAAAAAGTCCCTGGAACGTTCCAAGTGGTAAAAGAAAAAAACCAAAACTTACTGGTTTTGGTGCTGGGGCTGTGCTCACTGCAGGGAAAAGCACAAATCAGAGGATTACATTGGTGCGAGACATATGTGACATATCCATCCTCTGTCTATAATTAGCATTCTGCTCGGGTGGCTGAGTTGATTCACACCAAGCTGTACTAATAGATCGTCTCTGCAGAGGCACCAGACACTGTCGGAGTCACACACTCCTCTGAGCAAACTGGTAATTTCCATAGCCAATCCAGCGGTGACTCATACTGACACACAGCTTAGCGCTTGTCTTTTATTAGAAACTTTCATGCTTTCAAGTCCAAATCCTACATTTCTGAACATTTACATCATTATACCATAGAGATTTAAAATCAACTTAACTTGACTACAGTCTTGTGCTCCCTCATAACGCAATTTTCAGACAGCGTAATAATTAAATTCACTGTTTAACTGATGTCAGAATATGTTTTTATAAATATTGATGATGATTGTTAAAGTGAACCACCAACTAAGTAATATGTCAGTCAAAGACTAATAGGTACTGAACCTGCTGATAAGCCTAAAAGGAAAACCTCCTGGTTGTCAGCAACATGCCGGTCAAACCTCAGAACTTGCTTAGTGGAGTGCAAACTGAAAGAAAGGCTGTGACCTGCAGAACCCGAGGGAGGTGCGGTGCCGGTCCTCTGCCACTGCGTAGCTTCGGCGGCCATCTTCTTGATGTAGGGTTCGTTGACAGTCAGCAGAATGTTCTCGGGTTTGATGTCTGTGTGAATGATTTTACATTTGGTATGGAGGTAGTCTAAACCCTGCAGGACCTGCAGAAACGAATGGACAGGAATCAGCACAAAGCTTGTTGTACAGGGTAATGATGACTTGAGCTCCACATGAATAAATATTTGAAAAGATCTGCTTTTCAGGCTGTGGTTGGACTATGCATTTACACCATACCTGTTTGATAATACTTTTGACACAGGACAAAGGCAGGCCTTGATAATTTGACTTGATGATCCACTTCAGTAAGTGGTAGCCCAGCACTTCAAACACCATGCAGACATCTGAAGAAATACTGGGTCAAGGACAGCTGTAAGCACACTTCTCAAAAGACATTTAATCCAAATAATTGTGTTCGCCTATTGGGGACTTCAATATTCAATTTTGCTTTTATATTGGGATATTTACAATCTATTTGTTGATTTTCAGCAACAAATAATCTTGATGAGTCTTTTTCAAATACACATCACTGTCCGTGTACAGCTAAAAACACTGCTGCTGTAATTATGAAGACAATCTCTTTTAACCGAAAAGTTTCCAGAGGATGTCTGGGCACAATGCCTGCACACACAGCTGTAGAGTGGATGGCATGGGAGATAAAGGCATGGACAACATGTCAGTACATCACGACTCTGTCACTAAAGATAGGCCAAAACACACACCCAGTCAAACACCAAGCATCTGTGAACCACAAATAGCAGAAAAGAGTGAGGGGGTGTACTTTGTACAAGACAGCCACAGGACTGGAACTAAAACCATATACTTTAACTGTTATTTGTTATTTAAAGTCAGTCTTTTTCTTTTACTTTGGCTTACATGTGCTAATTTTTTTTAAGTAATGCAGACAAATGTGATCTTCAAGGACACTAACAAGGATGAGGTGAATTCAAGTGTTGTGGTTCCAGCCTTCCTTGGTTGTTCACAACAGCTATTTGGACATAATGGGTGTGATCAGTGGGCCATCAAAAAAAAAAAAAGACAGGAACTGTAGGGGAGGAAAAATGAAGGGATGTCAAGTAAGTAAAGATGCTGCTTGTACTGTTGTTTTCCCCTCACAAAATTACACATAATGACAAGTCCTGTAAAGCCTCCAGCATTTTAACTACCGGTTAGCTCAGTCAGAGAACTGATCAGTGTGCTGCATTTAAGGGCGCTGAGTTTATAGAACACAATGTGTTTTCAGAGATTTCTTCACTAAATCTCCCACTTAAATTTGTACATTTTATGTGTTGCAGAATCCATTATTCAGACTCGGGCTGTGTAAATATTTGTGGGGAAAAATGTGCCACTGAAAACAAACATTAAAGTACATTACAGCCTTACATGAAGACATAACAAAAAGTTGCTCCCTAAAAGGATACGAGTGCCGTTCATGCCAGAAATTTTGAAGTCATCTAGAAGCTGCACCACCTTCTCTCTGTTGGGGTCACTGGGATCTGTGTTTCTTACCTGTGAGACAGAGGAGTATAAAAAAAGATGATCAGGCACTGGCACACGTTTGACATTACGATCATGACTGTGTGCCTTACAGATTTGAGCAGCTTGATCTCATCCAGAGCCGTCTCTGTGTAATGCTCAGCACTCTTCACCACTTTCATGGCCACAAAGCGTTTCTCCCTAAAAATAAAAGGGCACAAAAATATAATGAGTCCAAAGAACAGCGTGTGCTACTCATCTTATAAAGCTCAGTTTTTATGTGCATTACCAAGATTCAGTTACAGATTATTACTTCCTTGAGTGGGATTTAGGATTCTAGTGCATTTATATGTTTACAGTAACAAAGCTCGTCTGCCAATGAAATTCACCTATGATGGACCCAACACCCACAGAATTTCTCACAGGCTCAAACTCATCAAATGCAAAACTGAGCACTGTAAAAACACAGTCCAGTTGAGAAGCCAACTTACTGGATGTCCCAGGCCAACCACACGGTGGAGAAGTGCCCCCATCCCAGTTTACGGATCACATGGTATCTCCCATTGAACAGATCCCCTATCTTTACATGGTGATATCCACCTGATCGGTAAATGACATGTACACATTAGTGAATGACAATAAGGTCAAATCTTTAATTATGCATGTCCACTTTATGTGTGCACATACATTGATTATACAGTACATACATGCACATCAGATATCTCTAATATTGACAACAATGACGGGTTTCCTACCCCTGCAGTAGTCGTTGGGGTCCTCTTGCTCATCGTCGTCAGAGCCCAGGATTTCCTCATCCTGTTCTGGGAGAGGAGAGTCAGCCTGGCCTGGCTGAGAGCTGCCTCCACGACCATGAGGCTCTGGTCTGAGGGGAAAAGACAAAGTGAAAGAAACATCATGGTAAGCCAGGGGAGAGGAATTGGTGAGGCAGACAAAATCTGAAGGAAAGAGGTCCCCATGTAACAAGGGAAAGGAATCACTAAACATTTCAGTGAGTTTCTATTGCCGAAAATAACACGGGCAACACAGGAGACGAAGCAGTGGGTGTCCTATTGTACAGAGGACCTCTCCCTAGAAATGTTTGAATTAATGGTTGATATTGGTTGGTGCAGAGATGTCTGACTGAAGCGTCATGTTCTTTTTATGTTGTTGATCCACTAACCATGTCACACAGCTGATGTGTGCAGGTTAACGTCAACCACAGACACTGGTTATTGTTGAAGGGCACAGAAACACTGCAGTACAAAAGTGGATCAGAGTCACCAGTGGCCTTGATATAAGCATTGCTGCAGAGCTGGACATTCTCAGCTCATACTGCACATCATTTCTCGCCTCTCCTCCTCACTTGACTTGAGAGTTTAAGTCTAATCTGCTGCTCTAGAAAACAGCTTTCTTTTCAACAAATGAATATATTCCTATTCATACAAACAAGAACCATCACTCTTAATGAGCTGTGTCCCATTATTTTTTCCCTCCACATTAACTCCATGTTAAATTCAGGTACATGGAAGTAGCTGCTGGCTAAAAACTAAAACCACAAGGCTCTATACTAACACTTGACAGCAAAAATGTTTGTTGCTGCTTTGAAAGTGTTAGACAGCATCAATAAATTAATTTTAAAGGCAAATTTGAAGCTTCAGGATATGTGTTTACAATGAACAAGACAATGCATAAGAGTGGCTGACTAGAAAATACAGGAGGGGAGGAGGTGTGACTCATTTTTCTTCGATCCACCTACTGTAGATGAACCATCCCCACAAGTAAACTAATAATAAAATATGAGAGTACCTCGACCAAGATGTAATAGCATTAAACATTAATGGTATTGTTGAATAACTGATGGAGTCCATGGCGCTTACATGAGCAGGCAGAGTTTTCTTAACATAGTGGAAGAAATTATTAAAAGCGTATCTGTAACTGCTCATTTAGGATATCATTGATTAACACAAGTGTTTCGGTTTCTACAAAGGCTTCACAAAGAGACCCCTGCCACACACACACACCCACACCCACACAGGTGGTGAAGGTGTAGCATGTCACTACAAACACGCCTCCAGAGGACAGCATCCAGCTGATCCACAGACTCTTAAAAAAGGGAACATTACTGGATATCTTTTGTGCATTAACAGTAGGCTTTGTGTTGTTATAGCAACTGCAAACTTGAAACACTGTCCATGGTGCTGAAAGAAGAGACAGTACTCTGTCACCATATGACCCAGTAACAAACACTAGAATGCACTAACCAATCTGACTTGTTTCCTTGCTGAAAGCTTTACCATAATGCAATCAAAGTTGAAGTAGGACATCACATGGAATGTAAACAGTGATTGCATGATTAAGGACCAAAATGCAGAGCAGTTATGACTAAGAAAGTTGTGGTGTATTAACGCAGAGGGTTGATCATGGTACATTGTGGACGTGAGAATGACCTACACCTTCAAGCAAGAAACCTGCTATGTGTCTGCTCTACTAACAGATGTTTCCCTAAAAGTGCACACATTATCTTTGCACCTTTCCATCATGTAAGCCTTACACACATGCACAGTGTATTCTGCAAACGGAATTTTAATTATTTAAATTTAATAATGTGTTAGAAGACTAATTTTCCTTCAGCTCTGTGTATTACATATGTGGGTTTTCTCACTTTTGTTTTCCAGCCTAGTTACTGAGTGAAACAGTGGCTGGTGTGAGGAGGATTTGGAGTTAATTAAAGCAAGTCACTTATGACTTCAGCCACAGAGGCTTGAAGCAGATGACTTCACCATATAACCTTTAGGAAAGTTTATTGCCAAGTCACTGCTTGTAAACTAGTAATATGATAGAGGCAAAAAAAACAACACAAAGAATGCTGAGATTCAGGGAGTACTTTGCTGTGATCTGCATGCAAACAATGAAAACTCATTAGGATTTGCAAGCCTAGATAATCACTTCTTTGGTTTAAGTCTCTAAGCAAAAACATGCTTACAAAGCTGTGTCATGTTTAGATGCCAGCTGAACCCATCTGTGTGTGTGTGTGTGTGTGTGTGTGACACTGTTCCTACAAATGGAGAAATATAATTATAATGCTGAGCTGAAGTCAGGGGTGCAGGGATTAGTCTATAAATTATTCACCTTACTTGTCTGACAAGGGGTAGGAGCCTACTATATTTGACTGTTAAACTTCTACCAGCAGCAATATAAATATCACCCTCTTACATTAGCCTGCTGATATATCAGTCCGACTCATGTGTAGGAGGAATCCACCCAAGAGACAGAGCAGACCAAAGATTTTGATTGCCATTCATCCTTTGATATTGTTTCTACATCTTTCCTCTGGATTCTTCAAAGGAAAAGATGTCACTGCTGCAGGCGGACTCACATCTCGTCCATTTGTTCTGAATATTTTGCTGTGTCCAACATGTCTGTGACAGTGGCTTAAGCAGTTTCAGCACTTGCAAGAACTTTGGCCGCCCACTCTCTAGCTTTGGAATAGCAAAACAACACCGCATTTGTGGACTTGCTCAAAGTGTTATTTAACATCTATTCAAACACTGCTTGGGTCACCCTTTGCTTGACACTGGAGCTGAACAATGAGCAAAAATATTTTTAAAAAAAGTGAAATAAAAAACACACACAATGGTGATTTTTGCAAAGTTCAAAATGGGTCACAAATTAATTCAATTGCATTTCTTTTTTACCTGACAAACTGATAAAATTATTGTTGGGGTACCAAATAAGCATGTTTCTTTATGTCTAAAGAATATCTAAGCCTGGCCACCTCTAAGTGCTTCATTTTTAAAGGTGTATGGAAAATTTCACCTTTATCCAAAGAAAAAAAAAAAAAACAAAAAACACTGCAGCTTCTGGGATTCAGGTATTACACTAGGCCATGGTGTAATTTCAATAATCATTTGATTAACTGTTCACTCTTGCTCACCCACTGACATGAGCTTTCTCTAATCTCCCTGCTGCTCCTTGCCGTCAAATTCTCAAATGCAAACACAACACAAACAAAAACAGTGGACTTCACTAGAAATGTAATTTTGCTGTCAAAATGTGTCCATTTTCTTTCCATGGAACAAGCTGACTCAAGAGATACATACAACCTAAAAAAACACTACATTAATCATTATTATTATTTTTTTTTTTTTACAATGTTTTTAATCCTCAAACTGCATTGTCCTTCTCCATCATACCTGACCTCCTCTCTTGCAGCACACATTACAGAAGCTGCTGCATACAACAAAAACATGTTCATGCTCTGGCTCTCATAAGAGAATGCCGATTTTATAACAAGTGTGCAATAAAAACAGGCAAATGTTTAAAGTTTTAATTCTGTAATATAGTGATTACGGGAGCAAGCAACACAATATGAAGCATTTCACTGTCTCAGACTAGACTGAAACATCTTAGGTCTTGATAACTAAGACTAAATTCACCAGAGTTTTATTCTGCTAAATTAAACAGATGATATAAAAGATGACATTAATTAAATACATAACAGACCTTGAATCACAGGACAAGGACTAGACCTAAATATATCTGCAGACATTATCACCACGTTCCATTTGTGGAGTGCCAAAAGAGAGATGAGGGGACAGACGGTTGGAGGTGAGGAGGAGGGAAACAAAAATATGTAGCACAAGAATGTTCATACATTTCAATTCAACAGATATCAGCAGATTGTGCCTTCTGAGCAAGTTCTTTTTCTCGCTGCTGTACAGACAGTTTGACGGAGACATTTTGATGCCCTGCGATCGTCAGACACGACTATGGACAACAATCTGTTTACTTCCAGGACTTCTGCAACAGTCAAAACACCTGGATCTGTCTGAACCTGAAGTATGAAAATGTCTAAAGCTGCCAAGCCTGCCTACACACAAACACATCCTAATCTTACCTGCAAGATGCACGGATGCCCATGGGACGTGATGGAGAAAGGAAGACAGGAGAGGAGAGTGTGCAGGTGTTATAAGATCCTCTCACAGTCCATCCGTGAGGAGAAAAAAAAAAAAAAAAAAGGGATTACAGGACCAAAAGAGGAAGAGAAGTAGAGTGGAGGAGGAGAGGGTTGATCAGCAGTGATGAATGAAAAGCAAGAGAGGGTGTCAGAGAAAAAGAAGAGGGGAAGGAAAGGGAAGAGAAAGGAAGATGGAAAGGACCAGAGTGGGAGAAGAAAAGCGCGGAGTAGAGAGGAAGAAAAGGAGAATTGTGGGGGCTGTGCAGCAGGCTGAGAGCGCTGAGTCCTGGAGTGCAGGACACACCACTGCGCACTCACTGACTCTCTCGCTCACTTTTCTCTCACACATTAACCGCCTCTCTCTCTCTCTCTCTACTCTCTCTCTGACCGAGAACTCTCCTTGGCTGCCGTCAGATTCTGGCCCGGCCCTCCTTCACTGACAGCTGGGAGATGATTGGGTGATGCAGCCCAGCACTGCATTGCAGGTGAGGGACGACATCAGCCACCCCCTCTCCTCTTTTGACCAAAACACAACCACTATTCCCTTTTCCGTCTCTGTCCGTCCATCATCATTACCCCGGTCTTACACATCTGCTAATCTACCAATGTCTCACACATTTATTTTGGCAGACTACAGAAATACTACAGAGACAGTTTGTTGTGCTCTTCTTAAGCCCCAGTCACTGCAGTGTTTGCTATTTATTTTTTTTTTTTTTAAATTGAAGTAGGGTTCTGGTTTCATCATCTTAATGAAGTTGTGAAACACCCAGATGCAGAGAGGAAAGTAGCAGGTGAAAATAAGCACGAATGGATCCGATAAAATGATCAAATCTTCTCCATATTTGTGACTGTAACACTTTAGCCTGATTACAATTCAGAAACATGAAGACTGCAGTTTTATCTATTCATAAATTGAACAAAGTATCATTGAGTAGTTATTGCTTAACCTGTTGATTATTTTCTCAATTAACTGTGTAGTTGTTTAGTCTGTCAAATGTAAATAATAATAATAATTATAATAATTATAATAATAATATGAAAAAAGATCAGTGTTTACTTATCACCTGTCCAAAGCTAAAATCAGAAACTCTTCCTTTTCTTCTGTCTATATTACTCAAGTGATAAATTGCCTTTTTTGTTAACTACTAATTGACTAGTCAAATATTTGTTTCACCTCTAAATTTGATAAAATCTACCAAATTTGCAGAGTATTACCTGAAGACAACAGTGGTTTAAAACGCAAAAATCTGCAGTTTTGTATTTGCACATTGATTTAACTTATTTAAAAACAGTGCTAAAATAATGAGTTTTGTTCTTCAGTCTGTGCAGTTTCCTGTCTGACAAATTAAGCTGTGCATCAGAGAAGCTTCAGAGGACAACCGTCCACCACCAGAGGCATGTGCCCAAATGTTTGACCGCCCTGTCCACTTAATTTTGTCATGTCATGTCACTCATTGGTTTATTTATACAGCGATTTTTTTTCCACTCAGAAATTCGGTGTTTACAAAGACTTTTAATAGCTACAGGTGATTTTCATCTCTGACAACAGGCTGGACTTAACTTACCTTTATTTCATTTTTCCTACTGGTAATTCTACAACATAATCCTTTTTTTCATATTCCTCTACTTTGCTGATTAAACAGTACTTAAATGTTGATTTAGTAAATGATGAGCATGCTTCATCTGATCTCTTTCAGATATATTGTCAAATACCAGATACTTCATTATGTGGATCAAAGACAGATGTAGTGTGCCAGTGTTGGTAATCCACACAGTCATTCATTCATCAGCAATATTAAACAGAATATAAATACACTACCATTTTTGTTATAATACACCAGTGAATCACGTTGGTAGTGTTCATCTTCTGATGTACTGTATACACCTTGAATATTTTGGTTCACATCAAATTAGACAGAAAAACTGAATCAATATGTCTTACCACTCTTATTTTGATGCTGTCTATGCCTTTAACGTGCAAAATTTGCAAAGCTGACAAACACATTAGTATTCTAATATTATTCTGAATTTGCCCGTTGCTATGTAAACAGCATATTACATCTGGATGAACCATAATGAGTATTACACAGCACACTGGGAACATGCATGTCATCAGGAGTTTGTACCGCAGGTTGCAACACACAGTCCTTGTTTACAGTCTGCTGAGGTAGAAACTAACATCCTCTCTGGCAGAGATGCATACCTGCTTTTAAACACGATGAAAGAGGATATCAATACGTTTTTAAGCTGCCTTTTTCAGGGTGTTTCAAAGAATGAAAGTCTGTGTTCACACAGTAGAACGTCTGCCACCAGTGAAAACCTTTGACGAAGCCCCATTTTTAATCCAGGGTGTGTACAGCTGCATGTAAAGACGAATTAGATTGGAATGTTCATTTTCATTAGCCACATAAAAGACTTACAAATTGCATTGTTTTCAGAATAAGCATAACAACCTGAATGCTTTGCTCATTTAAACGTAGTTGATGTAACAGAAGCCTAATTAATCTTATCTACACATAGTGGCCTCAGAAGCTCAGGCCTCCTCATAGCACACAGCTAAGCACACTCTGTGACTCTGTCTTAAATAAGGCAACAGGCCTTTCATCACAGCAGACATTTTACATTACTTAGCAAGAAAAGTGCAGAGGAAATCAATATATCAATAACCTCTGCAATCTATCTATGTAAACTACTTTCAGTATCCTGTTACAGGCTCTTTTCCCTGAACAACCTCTGAGACAGCAAGAAAAAGCTCAGGTGTACCTAATGCCATTAACAACAACTCTGCTCCATAAATAAGCATCCCAGTAACCACACCAGTAAGTGACCTGGTCCTGACCCTTCTACAGCTCTGGACATAATTCCTGGATCACTGCAGCAAAGGAGTCAGGCAACTGTCATAACTGTGACTTGTGAAGGAATCAGGGTTTTCTTACATGGAAAAGTAAGGCAAAAATCTGGCATTTGCTTTACAAATTTACAAGAGATAACTGTAAACAAATTAATGATAAAAAAGATTTTTCTCAGCAACAATAAGCAATTAAACACATACAAATAAATAAATACCAACATTATGACAAGAATGGATTATCAAATAGTAGCACTGAAAGGCTTTTATTGAATTTCTACAGAAAATCATTGGATGCCTCAATTATTTCTAAAGTTATAAAATGTTACGTGGCAATAAATTAGTAATTAATTCCACCTGTGTTTTTCCTCTAGGACATGTCAAAATATCACTTCAAAGCTGTTTTGCCTGTTTTGTACTATTAAAAAAAACTGTGAAATGAATTGCCCTCTTCAGGGAATCACAACCTAACTCCTCATGTGAAATGTCTTAATAAGAATATTAAGACTCTGTGGGATATCATCATTTTTATTTATTTATTTTTATCTATTTATTTTTCCACTTTCTTTTGTCCCGTCATGGTGGGTTCATTTCATTTTTACTTTGCCAATTTGTGGATATTGAGTTTTTCCTTGATTTGATTTTGTCTTGTCAATTTGTAACTGTAACTTTATTCATGAAAAAATCTACAATATTCCAAAAAAAAAAAAAGACTGTAGGATGTAAATTTCATTTTACAGTTAGTGAAAAAAGAAAAATACCTTAAAAGAAGGCTACAGTCCTTGATTTTTTTACACAATTCCTAACTTTCTTTGTGAAATGTAGTTGAACATTTATAACTAATGTATTTTATAACGGGGTGCCAATTGTTTTTTTGTACATGAAGAGTGTAATGAATGTTGAGTTTAACTGTGGCCTAAGCCACATTTCCCCATGGGATAAAACCTATGCACTACAGTAATTGTGCTACTGAGGCCTGAAATCTGATACAAAACCACAATCAATCAGCATCTCCATCTCTGCTACACACATCTCATACGACAGTGTGTACAGTGTCTCCTTGTTTCTCTATGATGTAACATTTTTATCCATTCAGACATCTCCACAGCTAAATAAACAGGACACAAGGCAGGAGCTCTGTGGGATGGAATATGGCCAAAGTTTGTATCCTCTCCTCCTCCCCTTCCCTCAAATAAAATCAACAAAGTGCTTAGGCAGCAGAATTAAACAGCAGCCCAGGGTATCTATACTTAGAGGCTGTGGGTGCAATGCACAGAAAGTGTAAATGAATGTGCTGCAGCACTTTCACTCGAGCAATTCAACACTTGCTGAACGGCTGCAAATGTCTGTGTTGTGCTTCTTTCTTCATTTCTGTAAATCAGCTGATGTTGACTTTATTTCCATGCGATATCATTTACGTTTTAAATGCACAGATTCATTTTATACAATAGCTTCTAAATGAAAACAGTGGTTTCGTAATTTATTATTTATTAAGGCTGCATACCTTAGAGAGAAATGGGACACCAGAGCTGAATAAACTACAGCACCAGTGAGACCACTGCAGTTCTTTCAGTTCACAAAACAAATGTCTTTCCAAAAAAAGCTAAAAACTCAGTTTACATGACCTAAAGCTGCCTGCCATCTGCAAGCAACACACATATTTACGTATTTCTACCAATGACAGACTTGGAGAGAAGGCTAGCAATGGATGAGGACAAAGAGCAAGAGAGAAAAATAGGGAGATACAGAGCTGTACTGGACTGCAGACGATAAAAGATTTGATGGGTTATGTAATAAACTGCAGATATGGCTGGAGAGCACACAGAGACATAGAAAGATGAAAGCAAAACACAACAGAAAGCCAGAAAGCAGTGTGCTTTGTGCTGGTACTCTGCAATACTTGCAATCCCTGTTCAGTCTCCTGTGCACACCTTTACTCCTAACAATTACATCTGAGGCACTGGAACACTCAAAAACAAAAGAAATAAACATTGAAAATTGAAAGTTACTCCAAGATTTGAGCAATAAGATGGCAGCAAAACCCTCCAGAGAAATTATCAGCGGTGTGTTTTTGAACTTGTACATAATGGGCAAAACACACAAGCAAGGAGTCTTTTAAAGCAAGAAACAGTCACTTATCCACTTCTTAATAATCTATGAGTCAGTCTGTCACTTGTGCAGACTGGCACAGACATATTATAACACTACTAGCCTGAAAAACTCCCACCATCACAACAAGAACACATATGACAAAGCTCTTACTTTACATCTCTCTCTCTCTCTCTCTCTCTCACACAAACAGCCTTACTGTCTTACTCACTTGCATGTAAGACCGCTGGCTAGTTTCACCACAGCTGTGTTGATGGAGAAGATCCAATCCAGAAGCCACATGACCCATGGGACACTAGGTTAAAACTATATTACACCAGAGTAATATTAACTAATCGCTAAAAAAGGCTGAATGCACATTAAAGGAAGCTCAAATCTGCTGTGACCTGCTCTGAGCTCTCCTGTTCTATCCTCTCCTCTCCCCTGGCTCTTGCACTGAACAGTGGCTGCTGCGTCCTCTCTGCACAGCAGCCACAACAGAGCGACTGACACAAGTGGGAGGGAAGGAGCATGATGAGTGCAAGAGAGAGAGATGGAAAGGACTTGAGGAGTTAGACTGTGCTTGGATGGCTGCCAGTTATGTGGTTGCAATTGACAGAAATAATGAATATCCCTCTGAAAAGTGTTGCACAGCTACGCCTTCACTGTCTGTTACCTGAAAATGGTGCCATGGAAAATGACAATAACAGGACTATTTAATGGAAGGGAGGATAAACACTGTCCATCATATTCAAATCAAAATGTTGTGACTGTTCATTGACGTTTTTGACAAATCCCTTTGCTACATTACTTAAACAGGAGAAACTGTATGAGCAGGGATTAACCTTGTAACTCTTAATATTAATTTAGGATGCGAGGGGGCTGCTGTGCACTGCAGTTATCTAAAGCAAAATTATAGTTAGAGGTCATAGTTTGACATTGCTTGAAAGGCTGGGAGAGGAAAAAAGAACTGACTAATGATTCATCACTGTATAGTATCTGTACTGTATATATGTAGTATATCCAATTACTAAAGCACAATATAGAAATGAGGACGGAGAAATTATAAGATTGTAATGATTTTTTGGATGACATTCATCTAGTAATAACCTTGCTTGCCTACTTCTTAAAAAACTGCGATATGCAGAGTACATAACAATGGAAAATAAATGGAAATTAAAAATAAATGAAGAAAACAAATGAGGAGACCAGAATTAAAATGGAAGGGAATTTCTACTCTCATAATACAATATCATTTCATAATCTGCATATTTGTAATCAAATATCTGCAAGTGGAACAAGCAGTTGACTTTGGGACACAGACCACAATGGGTTTATGTTAGGCTGATCAGTAGTCAGCACAAGCAAAATTTCCATATCAAACAGTGTGTTGGATGAGAGGGATGTTGCACTGTTTTGACCATGGTTCATGTTGTAACAGCATATAATACAAACAGATGGTTTGCAGCTATTGTAACTATACACATTGATCCCTGTGCTATTATTGTCCTATATTTTAATGGCCATAAAGGCCCCTAAAATCAGGAAGATAAGTCAAAGTAAACTCACTTAAAGTTCTGTGTTGTGTGGTTGCTTTTCACATATACTTTCTACAGATATTTTTTTTCATTTTGTAGCACCATATTGCACAACAAATAAACCTGTAGAGCTGCTTCCACCATCATCGGTTGCAGGTGGGGCAAGTTTTACAAATCATTAATTAGAAAAAGGTTTCTTATTTTCTCAGTATTACCATTCCTCGTGGAACTACTTTACAAAAGTGCCTCGACTTACTTTTTGCCAGGTTTTCTAGGCCTTATCCTCTTCTTCCTTGCTTGCATTACGAGTACTAGAAAACAGAAAAAACAACAAAGTGTAACACACCCTAGATGTCGTCAAATATTTATCTCTTTTTTTTTTAAATTGAACAGTATTGTTCGTCAAGCAGGTGTAAATAAGTTGTGATTTCAAGGACCATCTAGTGTATCCCGGGTTGCAGGTGTAAAATGAAGTCGTATTAGCATCTATAAGTGGCTAGTCAATAAACCGGCCTTAGCATTGAGTGGCTTCATGTGAAAGAGTATTTAAGTTAGCTGCTAATACCGACTTGCTGGTCTTCACTGCGAATATCACACATAGTTTGCTCGGTAAATCTGTTAACACTCCGGAACAAGTGTTGCTTGTTATTTCATTTACTTATATCTCTAACGATACGTTAATAATAAAAGTTTTGGCGGATACTTATCTGAAATGCTAGTCCGGCTATAGCTAGCATGTTACACACATACACACAGAAAAGCGCATGGTCCACTTTTACTTTTCGTAAACTATAACTTTTACTGTTAAAACATTAATTACAACTTTCCGTTATGATAATACGGGTTAAGTAACTGTCTAGGAGAGAACTATGTAGCTAATATCTACTTGGCGTAAAAAGGATTTTATAGTTGATAGCAACGTTACCTTTTCTTTCCATGCTGATAACCAGTCAACAGATAAGCCGCGTTCAAGGACTGGCGAAAATGTCGGATCTGTGAGCTACCACAACCAACACAGTAGTATGAGCTGAAGGAGGCGGAGTGTATAGACACTATCAATAGGCAATAGTCTATGGAGGTGTATTATAACCAGAGATGGAGAATCCCAGCTTCATAAAGTAAAAGTCCTGCCATTTATGTGTTCCAACCATTCACTGAACCAGCCCATTTTGATGAGCACAACTCCTCATCCTGGTAGACGGGATAATTAGGCAATCACCTGTGTTAAGTAGTGCACAGGTAGAACCAATACATGGCCGGACTTTTACTTTAAGAAGGTGGAATTCTCCGCCTAATGCAATACTAATTAAAATATTTACCAATTTGATACAGCAATTTTATTTTTTTGTGCTTTAATAGCTGCAGGACAGCCGTGTTCAAACGCAACTCCCAGGAGAAGTCCAAGGATAATAATCCATTTATATACTTAAACCCATAGGTGTAGATTTCAGAGGGGATCAGGGGCTTCGTCCACATCTATCTTTAACATATGCAGTAGTCACGACCAGTAAAAGCACGAAAGAACCAGAGGACTTAACGTTACTCATACACACACCAATGCGTCTAACGGGTATAGCTTCAGTACTTTGTCCTTTCACCAAACATGAATTATGAGCTCATTCACACTGCATCTATTGTTTGAAAATTATCTACATAGAGGCTTTAACAGCTAAAACACATATTATTAAATTACAGATTTATAAATTAATTAGAAATAGATTACGCTATTATGGATGTAAATATGTGAGTCAAAAAGCTCTAACAAATGTAATAAAAAGTTTATCAAAATAACAAAATTATTTTTCTACATAAGCTCAATTTAGACTAAACACTTTTGCAATCTGTTTCCATCGATAGATTCCTTCTTTGTAGACTTATTTAGGGATGTCTTTAACGTTTGTCTGAGAACTTAATGCATTTTTGTCCTCTGCAGCGGACAAGAGTTTCACAGCTTTATTGGAAAAATTAAACACTGTCCACTGCAAAGGACATTCCACAAAAATTTTAAAAATGCATCTGAAAAAATGTTGCATCGTGCTGTTTTCAATAAAGGCAATAATGTAATGTAAAAAACCCATAACTTGGACTTTCCTTGGTAGTTAGAAGGTTAAAGAGGTTATTTATCCAATCATGCCTTTGTGAGTTGAGGGTTAGATATGAAAAGCTGGTATACAGGAGAACATTTGAAAGCTAGAAAATCATGCCTGAATATCTGTTATATTCTATGTTTGTGAATGTTTCCTAATACTTTAACCCTGTTTTTACATATTTGAAGACATTTAGATCACAAAGTAATGTAGAAAACACAAACTGGAACTAAACGTGTCACAAGAATGCACTAAAGTGTGCTGAATTGGAGGAGGCACCTTAGACTCTAGCTAATGCCCCCCCCCCCCTCTTATTTTGTGATTTTTTTATTTTTATTTTTCAACTCTACCTGCACAGTGTGGGTAGACTGGACCTACTAACCTGGGGGGGTTTTTTGAGTCCCCCCCATGTATTTTTGAGGTACACAGGGAATGTCTGAATTTCAACTATTAATCTTAACTTAAGCTTTAACTGTAAATGTCCTCAGTTCTTTTTATGACTTGCCTTTTCAGTCATTAAACACCTTGTCTGTGGTTCTCCTCACATGGCGTTTAATGCTGCCACCTACTGGTAACTGCATGTTTAGTCCTGTGGCAGCCTGTAGACATCTAAATGCACCATAAACACTGTACACTGCTGTAGTTTTGAAAAATAGTAGCCTTTATTTTCTAATGGTGGTATTTACAGGTGGCGTGGCCTGCTGTCTTGGTACATGTGGTAAATAACACAGTAAAAAGATATGAACACATCTCAGTCAAAGAAAGCATAACCAATAATCAAATTAACTATAAACATTGGGATATGAACAAGATCCTCTATAACTGATGCAGTCGTTTTAAAATGACAAATAGTCTTCAGCATTGCCCTTCAGCATCCAGTGAGTAAACATACACACTTTCCCACAAACATGTGCCTTACTAAATTAATTTAAATGATGACAAACATGGATCTAACCTTACTAAAAAAACCAATCAGTATTACAGAATTACAGAACATTGAATCTTGATTTAACACGCAAAGAATAAAATATTAGAAAAAGCACTACATGAAAACAAGCAGTTGTGAAACTGTGAAGACACTGGTGTTTGGTTGACATTAGCCAGAGCAACTGTGGATAGAGCTTGTATGTCACTTGTAAAAGTGATTTCCAGGAATCTGCTGATACCTAAACATTTAATCAATACATGTACATTTCTGGACCAGGAGTCTATGGTTTAGTGGTTGTTGGTCGATACAAAATCATTTGATGCACTTGTAACACATTTTGCTTTGAATGCTGGATATTTTCAGCTGAAATTTTTGAAGGTAGTAGAATTTCTGGGGATAGTACCTAAGGGAACAAAATAAAGTAATAAATAAGTGTAGAACAAGAATTTCCAACTCAAAACTCATAGAAGCCCAGAAATACTGGATTGAAACAACTGCAACCTGTGTTTATCAAACTAATTTATGGACCCTGAAATTTGTTTATGAGGGAATTTCAATAATTCCAATCTGGAGACAAAGTACGCTAAGAAACTTACATTCTTTTGACAATTGCTAAGAAATGTATTGCAATAAAGTGGAAATCACTTTATTGCAAATTAAATTGTGTGCCCTTAGAGAAAACAACTTATTGGATGTCAAAAAGAAGTAGAACTTTTTACAAGATATGGCAACTATTTTTTAATTATATGGAAAATCTATCATCACACCAGATTGATTAATTTCCGGGTATGTGAGCTGGGCTTGACAGGATTTGAGTAGTGATGTTACCCGTTGTCCCTCTCTGCAGCTTCGATTAGTGCATAATGGATTTTATCTTTTTTTTCTTTTTTGTTGTCTGTTTGTTTTTATCCTTATCTATTTATATATTTTTCCATACTCTTGTGTCCGGTCATTGTGAGACTATGATTTGACTTTGTCTTGTCAGTTTGTAACTGTACCTTTGTTCTTGGAAAAAAATAAAATAAAATAATTTTTTGGCCATGACCTCTTCTGGCTCCGATACACAAGCTGTAACTGCAGTCACCACGGCTCAACTGACAGATGAGATTATTGATGATACATTTGGTTTCTGATACATTAAGCTCTCCATAAATAATAAAAAGACCCTTAAATTCTGACAAATAATATTCTCTTTTACATCGATATACAAACAACATAACAAAAGATCATAAATACAGGGCTGCCTTGTGCCCCAACATTCAATAAACATTAATATTACCGTGTTTTATAAATGCATAATGATTGAAGTATATTGTCACTTGATGTTGTGATGGAAAATATTTCCAAAACAAATAAGTCTAAATCTGCTAAAATGGTATTGTTATAATGGTGACTGTGAAAAAAAACATTCCTTACATTACACAACTGAAGTGCTAAAGGAAGATGTGACAACTAAATAATATGTAATGAGTTAACGGCTACGTGAACCATGTCTAAAAAAAAAAAAAAGGGGGGGATAGAAGAAAATTTTAAATATGATGGCCTGAATCTGTGACATTAAGAGGTTAATATATAAGCCTATTCTGGACATACTTGTATTGTATTACAAGTAACTGCTCTTTTTATATATCATTTTGGGCTAAACTCTAGCAATATACTTGATACTGTGAACGGGATCTGCTGAAGTATGTCTCAGCTGTTACACAAATAAGCTAACTTTTGCTTTTAGTACTTATGTACAAATACTGTTGGCTCTGATATTTACATAGTTCTGATACTGAAATGTAATTACTAAATTTGAGTCAAACAGGGGACACTATTAACAGTAAATGTCTGAGGTAAAAACCTACTAAAAGTAAAAGGAGAATTTAAGTCTTAAAGTCTCAGCGCAATGGGATGCAAGGAAACAAAAACAGCAAAGGGAGGAGGGGATGAACAAGATGACATGTTTTATCCCCAATATCGGAACATCCCCCAGAGATGAATGACGGCAGGCACTTGAATGTCATGGGTGTGAGGAGAGTGATGGATAGTCAAATGAGACTGATAGTCCTTAAAGAGTGTTTTTTTTTGTTGTTTTTTTTTGTTTTGGAAAACAAAAAATGGAGAAGTTGCTTCTTCCTCAGGATTCCATTTCATCTCCGTCCAACGACGGCGGCACGAAGCTGAGTACTTCCTCGTAGGTTAACCCTGAGAAACGAGAAAAAGGGGCATTTACAATCTACTGCATGCAAAACACACACGTACCCTATTTCAGCCCAGCTCTCATTGGTATGAATACATGAGCCGGGCATCACGCTGTGCCAGCTTACTCTTCCACTCCTCGATTTCCAGCTCCCGGCTTTCGAAGCTCTGGTCGTAAGGCTCTGCTTCAGGCTCATCATCTGGATCATGGTACTGGGCAAAGTACGGGTGGGCCAGAGCCTCAGACGCCGTGATCCGTTTGTCTGTGTCCAGTACCAGCATTTTCTCCAGCAAGTCCACCGCTTTAAAACAAAAAACATATATTGGAATAGATTAAAAGAAAGATAGATGAGAAAGATAGATTTAAAAAAAAGAGATGGCTTAGATAGATGAGACAGAAACTACTACTACAAAGCTGTGCCCTCTGCAGGAGCAGATCTATCAAAAAGAAACTGTTGAAATAGAAATGCTAAATGAAAATAAAGCACCATGGCTCTAGGTACATCCATGCAAACTAACGATATCACAGTGTGATCATCAGGTCTATGCCTTCATTTTCCTAATTCTGAAGTCTCTCATTAGTGTCCTTGTCTTATAGCCTCTAGATTATTTTTCTTAATTTTATTTCATTTCCAGGGCTGGAAAGTGACATTTATCTGCACACATCTTGTGTGCAGATAGGAACTCTAAACATCATATTGGAACAAAACAGGAAAAAGGTAAAAAAAAACAAACAAACAAACAAACAAACAACACAATAAAAACAAAAAATACAAAGTTTTTTTTATGCCACTAGATGGACTCATTGAGCCAAAAGTGTCAGTCTCGTGGAATGATTCTGAAACTCACCAAGTGGGTTGGCACCAATAAACACATCAGCAAAGTTCCTCTTGGGCATGTGGGCAAGTGAGTTTATGTAGTTCCTCGCCTATGGGACAAAACAGACAAAAATGATAAAAGACTGTCGAACAACAGCTGCAAAAAAATCTACTCTAGGTTATGCTCTTGTAGTAGACTTACTAAATAATAAATATTAATGCACATTGTTCTAGGAGATAATGCTTCAATCACGGTTACTTTAAATACCACTCATTTACATGCATTCAAAATTACGGCCTGAGTTTTCATACACATTTGTTATAAAGGTTGCACACAGCTCATCAGAACACACTGCAGTGGCAAAGCACCCAAGGAAGCCTTGATGTGACAAGCACAGTGAGTCAGGAAGGAAACAGAATGAGTGAAATGAGAGCAGATGACAATTCACAGAAAATGCAAATAAGACGCGTTTGGAAACATTTGTAAACAAAACACCAGGTCTTAAAGGCGATCGTCTATCCTAATGTCCGCAGGGATGTACATCAGATGGTGGATGGCTGAAACTGCCCCCCCCAGTTTAGGATGGGGATGAGCAGGGGTTCATGTCTCACCTCATGGCTGGGCATCCTGCTTATGAGGGAGGCTGGGGGCGTCCCCGTCAGGCGCATTATCTGCTGCAGCTGGTTTATATCTACGGCTTTTGAGTCAAGGGGCATCATAAGATGGATGTCAGCACGTCAAAGAGCATGGTAGTTAGAAGAGTGTGTGATTGAGGAAGGGAGTCACACAGGTGAGGATGAGGAGGAGATCAAAGGGAGGAAGACAACTCTGAATGCACTCTTGACAGACTGTAACCCATAATGGCGTATCCAGGTTTAGATGGACATTATAAGGCAGTTTTATCATGTAAAGAGGTTAGCGGAGTTTCTAGTAAAAGAATTTCGTGTAGGAGTTCACAGTACATGCCAGACTAAAGCAAGGATTAAAGCCTTGTGCTAAAGTGCAAGTAAAGCCATTTAGAAAACATTCTGTGGCAAAACAGGTGCAGCGTAGATGTAGAATTAACAATAAAAGTGGAAAAAGACTGTCCAACTCTTGCCAGGGCAGCAGAGAGGCAACACAAACACAAGCAGGCAGGGTTGTGTTTGACACTCACAGACTCTGAAGAAATTTTCATCAAGAGCTCGGGCCCTGGGGTTCCGACGAGCATCATTATAAGCTTCAACTGATCAATGTCTACCACACTCACATAAAGGAAAACAGGAGGGATGGAGGGTGTTGGGACAGACGAGACGGGTGACAGGCACAACAATCTGGTTATTTTTCCCCCTTCAGTCCACGGTGACGTAGTTAAAATGCCATTATTTGTTTGACCAACAACAGGAAAAAACAGAGTATTCAGTTTATAAATAGGAATCACACAGAACTTTAAATCTTCACACTTCATTTAAAAGCCACACACACCAAAACACTTTTGCTGAGGAAAAACATAAAAATGGTTCATCAGTCATCAATATAGCTGCTGATTATTGCCTTCCAATATATTAATCAAATAGCTGTTTATTTGTTCATAAGTGAAGTTAAAATAATAAGATAAGATATCCCTTTATTAGTCCCGCAAGGGGAAATTCCAAATTTACAGCAGCAAGAGTTATGTAAACAAAGCACACAAGAGAAAAAAGAGCATTCAGTCAGTACACTGAATACATACAAAGTAGGAAATGCAGAAATGTGACCTAAAAATCCAAAAACAAATTAAATTAAAATAAGATATTTACAGCTGTTATGTACAGGATAAACATTAATGATAAACATATGGGACAAAAAGCTAATAAACACATCATCCCTTAAGTAGGTCTATGCAGGTTGA
This sequence comes from Apogon talboti, assembly GCA_037367365.1. Lineage (NCBI taxonomy): Eukaryota > Metazoa > Chordata > Actinopteri > Kurtiformes > Apogonidae > Apogon > Apogon talboti. The sequence goes on from JAPQRQ010000022.1 coordinate 22,506,069, forward strand.
AAACAGCACAGGTAAAACTAAATATCCTTCCATTTAATACGGTGACACTTAATGACACAAAATACTAAAATACAAGACGTGCCTATGGCAACAGCATGCCAAAGTGCATTTCATGTAGGTGTACTTCTTACTCTTGAGTTTCAGATTAATTGGCAAAGTAAAGCAGAGGATCATAAATAAACCTGCAAATGCTTCTATCGCTATAGATCTCATGTTGTAAGATCTCATGTTAATCATGCACTTCTATGCAGCTGCAGCCTGCATATGGGTGCGCAAAGATCTCTTTTCTTTCAGCCTGGTAAACCTAGACAGCTCCACAACTGAGATCTGTGTTTACTAGGCTTTGCAGATGGGTAGCTCTAATACCCCAGTCGATGTAGTGGGCGGGCGCACACACACCCACAGAGCATGCAGTGAAGGAGCGGATGGCTTGACTGATCATAACAAAGCACATTATAAAGCAGTCCGCACATGTTTCTGATCTCAACAAGCCCATGACCTGAGTAATGTGTGCCAGTTCCTACATTTGACATGGTGTTTTTCCTAATTACATAGTGTCTTGCTGTGTGTTTTGGTTCTGAAACAGCTTAACGCTGTGCTGCTGTGTATGAGTAGTGCTGTGGGAGGGAAACAGGAAGGTGTACTGTATTGTGAAGAAGCGGCGGAGACAACAGTGGGCAGTGCTGAGTCATAGACCACAGGCGAATCCAATTCCTATCACAGGCATGCACACACACACACACACACACACACACACACACATACACACACTTCCTCGATTGTTCTGACATTTATCTCACAAGCGTCAATACTAAGCAATCCCTTTGAGTAAGCTTGATGTGGCAAGAAAACAACAGCCTGTTTAAGACTTTGAAGGGAATAACAGATCTCATGCAATTATTGTGTAATCTGATCACATGCACAGGTCACGGCCATGTTCTACCTCTTCGATACCAATCAGAGACCTACGGGATCTCACTCCAAGAAGCATTTCATTTTTGCATGGGAAATGACAGTGGTGGAAGGATACGGTCTGTGCCAGGGAAGAGTGTCCGTCCAGTAAGTAGTTCCGCCATGATGCAGCCCACTGACCAGATATCCACTATTGTATGTAAAGGGAAACATGCAGCACAATGAGTACTTCGGTTTACATATTATTCAGCATCTTTTACATTGAAGCTCATTCATCTGATGGATATGTGTAATGTATGACTTTAAGCTTACTTAGGACTATACAAACTGCACTACATGGAACAATATATAAACCAGTTTAACCTACTTAACACATTTAGGATGCATTGTGTATAAGATTCTCTGATGCAACAGACTAAAAATTCCAAAATGTGCTCAAAACATTAGGAACATTACGAAGCAGGACAAACTGTGTGGAAATATACGCTACACCTGCCATTTGTATGTATTAGGTTCTGAAATGGCCGCTGTGAACGCTGCTTTGTAACTGTTGGTGCACGAAAAGTCAAAATGCCTAATTTATTTGACAAGTGCAATATAACAAGACACATTCAAATGCTGTTCAACAATGAAAAAGTGTGTTTTTAGTGTGGTAACTGCCTTGCACCATGCAGAAAATGTAAAACAATCAATAAAATGGAAGAGCTGCCCCACTTTGTTTGAAAATTGCTACCATCGTTTATAATGCATTGAACTCTCAACAGACAATGGAAGAAAAAAAAAGCTACGTGTTTGGTGAAATTATGTTATTTTTCAAAGAAGCGACAAAATGACAAAAAATGAATGTGAGTCACTTCATCCTTAAATGCAGTTATGTCAGTGAGGCCTTACATTTAGAGAGAAATTGAATTTCACATTATGTCTTGTTACACTGAGTTGCTGTGTACCTGTCATGTTATAGTGCATCCAGTTGAGCATGATTTCTGGAGCTCGGTACCACCGGGTGGCTACATATCCTGTCATTTCGTCATCTGTGTGCCGGGCCAAACCAAAGTCCAGGATCTGATGGGGCAAAGATGTTTTTGTGGGTGAAAAAAAAGTAAATTACAGCAAAAACGTGTTCTTCCAATAAACTATTTTCTCACTTTTAGTTCACAGTCTTCATTCACAGCCAGATTACTGGGCTTCAGGTCCTGAGGAGCAAAAAAGATTTGAGGAAAACGTCAAGACGAGATGCTCCAGTGGGGTATTGTACTATCCTTCTTTCCCTGAACACCATACGTGGAAGCTGATGTGGCAGTTGTTTTGGCTTTTTGATGCCATTTTACATGGTCAAGAGGACCTTGTGACTATCCCTACTTCAAGACGTTGACATTTATAAGAATTAAACAATACAGTACCTATCAGACTTCAAGATAATGAAACAAGGTCACAACTTACTCTGTGGATGATATCAGCAGAATGGATGTACTGCGGGGAAAAAATGAACACGACGATTAAACTTCAATACGTCACGTAAACTCATGCAGGTGAATCACATCAGTTCAGCGTTCCTTTTATAAACCAAATTAAATACAAAATAGTTTGCAGGGACAAAAGAGGAGTTTAAAGCTTAACTTGAATTACTTTCAGAGGAAGATACAAGCTGCTCGAGGTGATGTGTCACTGACCTTTAAGCCTCGGAGAATCTGGTAGATGAGGAACTGGACATGGTCATCGGTCAGCTTCTGACACTTAACAATGTTGTTGAGATCTGCTCCCATTAGATGTGTCACCAAATACCTGGAAAAAAAAAACAGCCAATCACATGTACAGTAGTATTTCAGCTGCCTGTATTTGTTGCTGTAACTTTCCTCACTTTCTGAACACAATTCATGTCCTTTAGAAAAGAGGAAAGGGTAAAAAATTTAATCAAGAGGGTGAAAGGAGCTACAAATGGCTAATTACTGTGGACTTTGTTATTGTACAGACTAAGAGTGGTATATCGGCTGTCTGACCTCATTTCAAATAAGAGAACAGTTATTGGCAGGTCTGTGAACACGTACATGCATTCAGCATCTGTCTGTCTGCACACAGACTCATTCATTTCACCATGTGTCTGATCATTACTGGTCAAAAAGGACAGTCAAGTGTCACATCTTAAATTACTGTGCAACAGATGCTGCAGCTACGTTTGTGTGCGTCTGTGTAGCTTTGTATCACATTTCCAGAAATGTGCAACATGCTGGTGACGACACGCCAAGTAGAGAATTCAAGGACGCTGATTGAATATTCTGTACAGACACACACACACACACTCTCAAAACACACATACAGTACCCCAGAGACAGCCCAATGGCTGTTACCATGGAGACTGGCTGTGATGTGCACGTGCATCCTGCATTCACCTTGGTTCAACTACCACATGGTTGAAATATACAAATTTAGGAGGTACATGACTGATCTGATTGAAGCTCTAGCTTTGCTCTTGTATTCATTTTGAAAAACACCCACTGCATCAATAGTTTCACTGTGTAAGAATGAGACAAACAGCGTTTATAAGAAGAGCTGAGACAGATGGGAGGCAGAGAAAAAACTGAATAAAGTACACACAGAAGTCACATACAAACAGAAAACTCAAAGACTGGAGTAAACAATATGAAGTTTAACTTACACATCATTGAACTCCTCTAAGCTTGTCGCTGTTGTGAAAACATCTAATAGGCCGATCACCTGAAAGTAAAAGGAACAGTTCAGGGCAAGAAACAGGATGAGAGAAAGAGTCAACTTTTGTGGGCTCATCTTAGTTTATGTATTTAGTGATGATTGATTATCCTTGCACTGTTTTCTTTTCTCCCTGCTTGGTTTTATCACCTAAATGAGGCCGATAACAACCTCAACATATGATTTCAGAGAAAGCAACAAGCATTATCAACAAAGTTCATGCACCAAGAAACTAGTGGAGATTAAAACAAAGCACAAATATGCAGTGTTTAATGACATTAGGTTTTTACCAAATTATTTGCAACAATGTCAATTTGTTCCTGATACATTGCAATTCTGAGTGTATTATGGCAGTGTTAATGCATCAATATTAAAAAACAGTCAGCTTCAGTTGGCACGCATGTCTTGTCGTGCTTTTGTAAGTGTGACTGCACCACGTGAATGGTGAAAAATGTTGGAAAATGACAGAATATGGCAGGCTGTTTTCTGTAAATGTAAGACATATAACATGCACACAGCAAATCTGTTTTCTTCATTTGTCAGGTTTGAATGAACAAAGTGAATGAAAACAAACACAGAACAAATCTTAGAAGGTGTTTATGTGAGCAACTTTGTGTATGCATGCATACAGGGACATGGCAATGAGCAGCCCTGTGTGCAAACCCTGCCCCCACCCCCTGAAGAGACCAACTGAGGTGGATACAGTAGGTATTGTAAAAAGCACATGAGCTGCCTGCCCACACAGGGCATCAGCCCACAGCTGATTGGTGGGCTAGAGCCACAACAAACAGCTGATTGGTCCACTCAGGCTCTCCAAAATCAAAACCCAGGGAGTCTCCTGGCAACAGCATGAGGAAAACACAGAATCACAGAATCCCTCTCTATGTAAAGCATAGGTATTTATCAAAGATTAAAAACAAAAAAACAAAAGCTTTGTGCATTTTTTTTTTATTATGATGAAACAGACTTTGATGTTCATTAATGATCACTGCTGACGGTTGACATTAGAACAGACGGCACTGCTTTATAACAGGCACCAATTTTTGTGTTTTTTAAGAAATGCAGCTTTTTAAGATAATGATTATTGGCCATTTCATAGAACACCAAATCTATATATTAAAAGCCAACTGGCATCTGCGTGCGTGTGTGTATGTGTTTCCGCTTTCTAACTAAAAACCAGACAGAGCTGGCCTTTGACTTTAGGCATACTTATGTATTTTGGGTCAAGGATCAGACTGGCGAAAATGGCTGGGTAACAGATAAACAATAGGGCCACATTGCCATGGTGTCAAATTTCATGTGTACCTCATCATTGAAGTTGGTTACCTAGCAACAGATAAACAAAGGGCCACGTTGCCGTGGTGTCAAATTTCATGTGCAAAAACAGACATGCCAGCTGAGAGGTTATTCAACTGAAAATGCCAGTGTAAATATCTATATATTAAAAGCCAACTGGCCTCTGTGTGTGTGTGTGTATCCACTTTCTAACTGAAAACCGGACAACGGTGGCCTTTGCCTTTTGGAGTACTTTAGTATTTTGGGTCAAGGATCAGACTGGCAAAAACGACTAGTTAATGAGACCAATATTTTGGGAGATATTAGTAATTTTGGAATGCAATAGTTTCACAGTAACATTGCTATGCCCAGAACGCTTTGTGGTGACTGCTGGACAGATGCGGTACAGCATGCACGAATACACAACAACATAAAAACAACCGCATCCAGAACCCGGACAGAGCTGTCCTTTGCCTTTTGGCATACTTGTGTATTTTTGGTCAAGGATCAGACTGGAGAAAACAGCAAGTTGATTGGACCAATATTTTGGGAGATATTAGTAATTTTGGAATACAATAGCCTTACAATCACATTGAATCATAGAACCATCATTGAAGTGGGTTACCTAGCAACAGATAAATTGTAGGGCCACGTTGCCATGGTGCCAAATTTCATGTGCAGAA
>JAPQRQ010000022.1:22511741-22522311 GCA_037367365.1 Apogon talboti
AAATAACCCTAACCCTAAACACACACACACAAAACAGCATGCTAGTTCTTAAATGAGGTTCACTGATATAAGCATACATTTAGAATGAGCCTATTTAATCCTTGTCTAAGTAAACCCCAATTTAGTGTTTCACCAATAGCATCATGCAGCACTTATTTCCAAACTGTTGAACTAAAATGTTGACTTTTATGATGCTGAAATACAGGCCTGCAATGAAAAAGTAATGCAAGTGCTGGTACATGGACAGAGTAGCAGCTACTTCAAATGATGTTTTGGCATAAGATAAAATGATTCATATGGAATCTTTTTTTTTTTTTAATAACATAAGGAGAGCTGGACTCTTTTCAATATGGTTTGGCCTGACTGTCATGTAATGTATTTACTGTATGTTTGCTGTTCTTTGCTGGTCTAATGCATTCACACAGAACATTTCTCAGCAGTTTTAGTGACATATGGCCAACTCCTGCAGAGAAGCTCCTGTTTTTAAAAGGCCTTTCTCAGATTTTATGTTAAAAACTTAATCTCAGTCAATTATTAGACCAGTGACAATATTTACTGTGCTATGATGATGTCATGAGTGTCTGAAGAGTTGATATATTAAATCTGAGATGAGTGCGTGCACTGGGTTCTTTGGGGCTATTTGGCACTGTGAAACAATATTCAGATCAGATTCAATTAACTTTGTAAAGATTGGATTTCAGTATGCGATCTGCTGCACTGATTGCCCTCAACTGTTGGTGGGTTTTCCCCTTTGAGACTTTCCATACTTCTTCAGGCTGCCGGTTTCTTTTCCCTCTGTGTGTGCGTCATCTAAGACAACTGCGTGCTGCTGCTGCTGCAGATGATTCTGGAGAATGTACCAGCCCACCCTGTCAGTCATCAGCGAGCTCTCACAACAAGTCTTTTCTGCTAATAACAAACACACAAACTCATTACAGTGCACTTTGCCCCTTTTTAGCCTCTGAAACGACCCCTGAACCAACCAGCAGAGCTCTGGTACTGATAAACACTATTCACCAGTTGACTTGCTCCCACACAACACCCATCCATCACCTGTACTTCAGCTTGAAAACAAAAAAAAATAAATAAAAAATAGACCCAGTAATATTACATAACAGACAAAGACCCACATGTTTTGGACAGAGTACTGGCACCTTTCTACAGTAGAAACCACCAAGTGTGTTTTTGCATCGTGTATGTGGGCAACTGTCTGTGCACCATAACAAAAAGACAAAACTGAGCCTGTGATTTCCAGAGCGGAACTAAAGTAACTGCCTTCAGGGAAAAAAAGTAAAATACCATAAATCATAACTGAGATGAAAGAAAAAGACACAAAATTCACTGCTCCCCATACAGAGCAGGACAGCAGGCTTTGATCACTCTCAGCAAAAACATTGACGTTAGGGAAACCACATCAACTACTGCCCCCTCTTGCTTGAGGCTACTGGGCTTTTGCGTGTGTTTACGATGTCAAACACAGAGTCTACATAAGAATCCAGGCTACAGTATCTAACATGCTATTGCTATTCCATAATTCATTCTTCATAGTTACTGTTTAGGTGTGGGAAGGATGGCTTCAACAGTCAGTTAGGAAGTCACAGTTGTCATATACTGCATGATCTTGTTTTTACCTCACCTCTGTGTGCTGATGGTATGGACTATCAAATCTATCCTGCTTTTGTGGCTTTTTTTTTTTTTTTTAAAAACTTATCCAGTCAGGAAAGTGGGCCAGAAGTCGATGTGAACATTTTCTATTAATGATCAGCAAATTAAATAATTTGGAATGTTATCTTTACAGTGAAGACCAGATGGCTATAATGGTCATGAATAACCTGACTAAAATTAACTATGCATGTGAATCTCATAAAAAATATGAAGGCGGTGAAGTAGCTCACTATATTGCTACATCTATTATGTGTTTATTTCTGTCTTTTTCTACCACTTGCTTAAAATATCATGGTGGGCTAGTAAATGTACTACATGTCTCACACTCATGTAGCTTCATCTGCAATGGGAGGTCTAAACAGTGACATCAGACTCCTGCCAGAAAACAACAATAACACAGAGAGCAAATGACAGGTGAGCTGCTAAGTTGCACTTTGTAAAACGTTAGAAATGCTGCAGGCAAAAAGAAGGGTGTTCATGAGAACCTGCTGTTTTGTAAGGTTCCCTAAGGAGGTGGAGTCAAACTCTAGTTGGAGATATGAGCCCACTGTAGGTGACTTACATTCTCGTGCTTCATGTGTTTGAGCAGCCGCAGCTCTCTGTAGGTCCTCTTCGCATGGATGATGGACTGGAAGGGTCGAGACAACTTCTTCACCGCTATCTTCAAGCTCGTCTTCACATCATATGCTGAACTGGAAGAAAGAAACAACAGCGGTTGATAACACTATTAGGGGAAAAATATAAGCACCGCATTGGGCCAGAAACAAATTTCATATCAAACCCTGAAACATTTCTCTTTATTAAACAGAGATGGAGATGTTTTACTTGTCTGCGTAGGCGGCACTAACCCAGTAAACAAAGCAAATAATTGCATAACCGTGAGTTCCTGGTTTCACTTCTTATTACCCTCTGTACCTTAAGGCTATAAGGGAAATAGCATTCATGCTAACAAAATGCCATACAGCAAAACAAAAGTATGAAAAGCCAATCAAATAGCTGATCTTACAGTTAGATGATCTTTCTTAATACAAACCTAATTTGGATGTTCAAAGAAGCAGACAGCCTCACCTGTCTGACTTGGCACATAATGTCCAGGACTTCCTGACAGAGGCCACGAAGAGCCTGTTATTACAGCTCAATTTAGGGATTTTATGTCCCAATTTATGTATACGACTAGCTCCAACATGTCTGGTTGTAAAATCAGGCTATCAAAACATGATTAGCAGCATGTTTGTCCTGAGAATAGAAATTGTAATAAGTGAGTTTTGGCAAAATGGCTGATGATACAGAAATAAACATAAATGACTACCACAAGAGCAACCTGGTGATTAGACTTTGTGGCCTACTTTCCCCCCCTGATGACTAAACAATGGTTTGAAATACCCGAGTTTAGCATAATAGTTTGGTGTGCACCATATCTATTAAAAGGATTCCGCAGATTATATCAAGGCTCGGGGTAACAAGAACCTGCCCTGAAACTCTGTTGAAGTGGTCCATGTGAGTGCAGGGCTGTGTTTCCTCTGGTTTTCATTCACCCTTTTATCCATTCATTCCACCCTTTACTGCTTATTTCACTCACCTCCATGTAATGGTGTAACAGAATACTGTATTGTCACTATAGAGACATGGCAACAATGACAGGTGTGGCAAAAAAAAAAAAAAGCACATTTAAAAAGACAAGTAAAAGCTAACATGCAGGCGCTCTAGTTGCTTCTCCAGGGGCAAAATAAAGTGAAGCTACTAAAATGGAAAGAATCCACTCTAAAAGGTAGATATGAATCAATCTTTCTGCTATGAGCAAGGATTCATCGGAGCTATAAATGTTGTAAAACTCAAGACTATTAGAGGCAAATATAGAGATACAGATATGTGGAAGATAAAAAGAGAGAAAAGGGGCTTGGCCTTCCTAAGGAGTGTGACATCGCTGCATTTCCTGCTTGTTTGAGAAACACAATCCACTTACAATAAACCACATTCTTTCCAGATCAATCACTTAAGCTGCATCACAAATGGACGGTTGCAAAATCAGCCCTGTAGATTTGTGCCATTTGCCAGCAAAGACCGTTTGTACTTCCTGTGAACTCTTTATATCAGTAAATTCATCTATATAGGCATGAACTATTTAAATGAAGCTTTTTCTTTGTAATTTGTCAAACACCAACAAAACTACATTACACTCCCAAAATAATCCAGGAGTCATTTTCTCTCAACATACATTCACAAACTGATAGATTTAAACTGTTGATCTTTACATTGAGCAACAGAGTCGACACACCTAATTCAACCACGAGTACACTTAAAATTAAATCACTGTTTGTGACAAAGTTATATCCACAGAGACATCCACACTAGAACATTAAGATTATCTTAATGTTCTAGTGTAGTGTTTTCTACAGAAAGTCAGAGATAATCTCCGACACCCAGTGTACTCTTTGTACCAGCCCTGTAGGACAATTTGTTTGCATGTCACTTGTTAGGCAAAACCCATATTCAGTAGACACTGCACAACAGCAAAGTCAAATACCTAAGAAAGAAACATGCACACAGACTTTAAAATTGCGTGCTAATCTGCTGGGCAAACAAGACGAGTCTAAGCATACACCATCCAATTAGTGTGTAATAAATGGAAGGGTAATAACAAACAGCTATAAAAATGTGGGCTGTAAAGGGAACAGCACAACATGAGGCCAGCATCACAGGGAAGCAGTGGTCGTCAGCAGCATGTTGACTAATAAAGACCAAACATATAGGCAAACTGAACCTGTAAATCTAGACGCGTCTGCAGAATGAATGAATTGGTTATGCTGATCCCGCAATAGTGACATTACTTATATCGACACGACTGACAACTGGTATGACAGAACGCACACTAAGTCCTGAAAATATAGAGATTACAATATCTTTACTTAAGTAGCAGCGTACCAAAAACACTATTCTGATCATTATTATGCAACTCTTACTTCAGATCCACAGAGCAGATGATTTGCACACGTTGAAATGATTGCAAAAAAACACAACCTGTTAAACAAGTCTGTGATTGTTAATACCTGTCAGAAAGTCAATAAGCAATAAGTCACCCAGCCTAACTTCTTCATCTTTTGATATAACGAAGCATTACCCAATCCTAAATCATCACCTGTCTGGTCTGATAGGAAGACCAACGCATACCAATCAGAGGAGATACTTAAGTAATTTTTCCAGTAGACATTTAAGTCTTTAAGTGCACCAACATGCACACAAACACTGTTCAATGTTTAGTCTAGTATAATACTTAACAATACATCTTCCATCAGACAAGCTGATTTTTCTGAGTATGTAAATGCACATTGTACTATGCCTGTATTACATAAATACAAAAATATGCAGGAGAAAGACTTATGTACAACAGTATTTCAATCATTTAGTTATTGATAAGCCTCAACACCACTGGGTAAAGACAGGTAAAAAGAAAACACAACATGAAAAGCGTTAAATAAGCACATTTTTGATTGTCCTGCAGTAAAACCATCCTGCTCTTTTATCATCTACCATTCTTGTACTGATATACAGATCATCAGGTGACAACATGATGTACTCAGTAGAATGATGACTAAACCTTCAACTGGAAACTGCTTGTCATTCAAGTCCTCCTGTAGTAATTTGTAGCACAACTTATTGTCACAAGCCATTCACAAATCACTGTCAATGTAAAGGCTTATATATGACAGCTGCAATAGAATATTTGCACCTGCTGTGATTAGAATAGAAGCCAACTCACTCAGTTTAGTTTTATACTGCAAGCCCTGAACAGGCAGTTAATGGAAAGTAAATAGCATATAGATCTAAACATTATGCAAATATGCTCAAAAGGTTAAGAATCTTTAAACTTAACAGGTAAATTGTTTTTATTTTTATCATACGTGCATATTTAATCTTCTGTATATTATAAGGGTTTGTAAATAGAAATGTACTGATCAAAAAGAACTGGCGAAGAATTAATTTCTTTAAGCATCTTAGCACGTGACATCTGCATGCCTAGATGTTTGAGGCTCCAACGCCTGATCCATGAGCTTATGGTAAATGAGTGGCTCCACTCGCCTGACGTCACATGGCTGAAAGTTGGAGTCAAAGTCATGTAAAATTGCTGGTTTTAAACTTAAGCTTTCTGTTTGTTTGAAGTGCTGACAACTCACTTCACATTTCCTAATTTAAAACCATGTCTGTGCCATAGAACCCGTCACAACATCAGACCTCGTCATGGCCAGATAAGACTTTCAGAATGAACAGTAGTATCTAAACATATTAAAACAAAATGTTAATTAGTATCATTTTAGGGATGGTTGATGATGGCTCTGATCTTCTACCACAGTATATGAAACTTTACATCAGTGTAGCAGTAAGTTACCTTAGAATATGTTTTTTTTTTTTTTAAATAACCAGTGTAATAGGAATCTTTTGTTTTGGAAGTTCAGAAAGTTAAAGAAAAGTAATCAAATGTGACCTGTTTAAGATGACGCCTAACCATGTCATGTTTACTCTCCTCCATGCTGGTGCTGCCATTGTGTAAATTTCCAGCATTCAATGAAGTGCCGAGATGATACAAAATGAAGGTTAAAAAAGTGTGATTTGTAGTTAATTATACAAACAATACAGCATGATATAAAAAGAAAGACATTTTCTATCCTCATTTTATATTTTAGCAAAAAAAGATTTTCTGTAGCCATTTCCTCACATATTTTTAATATATTACAACAAATAGTTGATTTAATATGCACCCATGGCCATATGCCTATATGGGTTTTGTTTTTCTCGACAAAGAAACGTCGACAAGAGCAAAACAAGACTTCAGCTCACAGTCCCTACCAGATAAATTCCATGTATATGTTTTACCCCCCCATACACGTCCTGGCTCCTTTCCAACCCTGGTATGCAAAAAATAGAAACAAGGTCACACTTAAAGCGAAGGGGGGTAGTAGTTTTCTTATAAGTCTTGCATCTAAACCCTAAGGGGGAAATTATTCCAGAAATCCATAGTATATGCATTCCATATTTAGGAACCGGGAAGAATTCATGTTTACAGGCAGAAAGAAGTCATGGCAGCAGCAACAAAGACTTCCCCAGCTGACAGGCGGAGGGGGAGAGTGAGTGTTGAACTGTCCAACAGCCGTGACATGCTGGAGTAGGTCTTGTGAGGTTATTTATACTTTTCAGATACCATCTGAGGGGTTTTTAATGACACGCTGCAGTTTAAATTTATTCTAAGCTATAATCACCCAAAAGCATTGTGACCATATGATTCCTCCGAGAGATAGAAGTTGCTCTTGTTGGAGTTATATTTAACCTCAGAGGAATTTCCTGAAAGGCAGAACAGTGCAGACGCAGGTAGGAGAAAGCAAAAACTCCTACAGTAAGCAAGATATAAAGATAAATCAAATAGAAAGGCCTATAACCTCCATCTGCATTTAAAAGCATTCTTTTGGAGCTGAGGTTAATACATATTGGTCCAGATCAGCAGATCCCTGGAACTGGTTAAATATTACTCAGTATGATTGTCTTTCAGAAAACAATTTACATTATGTGGCTGGTTCTTCAGTAATTGTCTGTGTGAAGAAAATGAGGTCATGATTAACCCTTTACTCTGTACTAGTAACTGTAAGAAACTCGCAGAACAGTTTCATGTGTAGAAAAGTACTCCCTAAATTAACAGAAAAGTTCCAATTACAGTACGATGCCATCCATGACTTAGTGGTGACTAAAGGGCGTCAGTGCTGAGGCCACTACCTAACCTCGGGACTGTGAGTCATGGGTGTACCACAACGGCAGAAAGGGTGACATCATTCTAGAGTCATCATCGTCGTGGATTGGGCTCCTATAGAAAGCTCTCACTATGCACGAGGGGGCCTAGTTTCTGAAAACCACGTGACCTTCTGGTACTCTGCAGGCTGCACCCAACTGGAAAATGCATAATGCATGCAATGTGCGGATGTACAAAGTACCAGCTTGTGCATGTGAAACTACAATGCTGTTCTAGTGGACGACAATTGTTTTTTTTTCTCCTTCGTTTGGTCAAACCCTAGTATAACAGCAAATATATAACACGGAAGGCACCACTTTGGCAGATGATGCAAGCATCGACATGTCACAGATGAGCTTTCGTCAGAAGGAGCCTAACAATATATATATATATATATACCACGTACTTGCACCTTAATTAAACACCGTGAATCTAAGTGAACTTTTCCCCTCAGAGCTAGTGGTGATCTTACTGGAAATGAGCGGAACAAAACGGGTGTTTACGGGACGAGATCTTGTGGGACGGCAAAAAAATGTGCACAAAAACAAAAATAATCCCCACCCGCCGAAGAAATGCGAGCCGAGCCGAAACATGCACGAATCGGTAACAACAAAAGTATAAATGTAAACAAAAGGCCCGGTTAGGGGAGTTATTTATTTTCTTCCAGTGCCACTTCTTTTTTTTCTACATTATCTCCTCCCGTGGGGACTTAGCTCCGACGGGCCTCTGTGGGTGGTGGGAAACGTTTGCCCGTTGTGCAATCGAGCTGTGTGTTCTTCATAGTTTCTGCAACAACTGCTTACCACACGGATCCGTATGCACCGGAGCCCACGGGAGACAAGTTCTGGTAGCGCTCCGGTACCTCCCACACGGTTTTGTTGAGCTCCTGTCTGTAGAAAGTGGGTCTCGCCTTCTGCGACATTCCTGCGGATTTACTGGCCCCGCAGTGACAAAACAAGCCAGCGGAAACTTCTGTCCTCTCTCCTCTCCTTCCCGTGTGGCACGACGTGGTGTGGGTACAGCTCCACGGTAAAACTAACCAACTGAACCGGTCCTGGGTGGTACACAACTTCAGCCGTCCGGTTGTGCAAATTCGGTGCAATTGTGCAAAAAAAAAAATAAAAATCCCCACCTCTTCGTGCACGTCGGGGTGCTTGAAGGCAACTTCCTCTACAAGACGCTGTCGGGTCAGGAAGCTCAGTCTGGACTAGCTTTCGCTGGATTTTTCGCCCTGCTCTTTCACTGCTGTGAGCGCGGAAACCCTGAACGCGTACGTCTAGTCGTTACTGCGCGCTCCCGATGCGGTCATCTCGCGAGAACTAAGCCGTTGTGGGGAAACAAGGGGATATCCCATCGCAACAGCGCTATGGCAACAGCGAGCATGAGTGGGAATCTCCCTCTGTCAGTCACCAAACACCTTTTGATGTGACTGTGCACCTTTAAAAACACGTGAGCGTCAAATATAACGATGTAAAAGGCGTTTAGGTACTACAGTACGTGCAACTTCCAGGAAAGTACTGAGTTAACCGAACCACAGTAATGCACACAATAACAGATCTATAACACAGATACAGATACCACAGTGCCTAGAATATTCATCCGTTTGACTACATGTATGAGCAACAATAGAGATAGAAAAAGATAACCGAAATGTCTAATGATTTTGCAAATACATGATGACACAACTAGAAACCTTTGTGGCTACACAAATTGGAGTTGCAGCCATTTGCCTTTACATGACTCATAAAATTACTTGTATATTGTACGAAGCAAAAACGTATTAAAACTAAGAGGTGCTGGTTTTACTATCCACATAAAATGTACAAAGAAATATTAGGAATAAATAAAGAATGGAAACAATTCAAGATTCCGAAAACAGTAATTTTACATCATTACAGTAATATCAATGATCTACAATTTTTTTATTGATTCGAAATGATCTGTCTTAGAGATTAAATGTGTTAAATCTTACATATTTTAACATGAATTGGAAAACAAATGACAAAAGTGTTGGTTAGATGATGTTTTCAATGTATATGATAAAGTATTATTACTCATATATAGTAGTTTATGCACATTTAAACAATAGATTTATAAATCTTCCACTAGAAAGAACATGAAAAGTGAATGTTTTGTAGTGTGCAGTGTTTTGCAGTAGCTCCGAGATAAACATTCCTTCTGAGTAAAACCTATTCTCTCATTATTTCTCAGAGTTTCACATTTTGACTGTATTTTGGAAACTACAGCCAACCAGCGTTTTGACTTAATTTGTCTTTAAGTCACTCAAACTTAAAGTTTCACTACTTTTACTCTGCAGGCATTTTACTTGAAGACCACTGTAATAAATTAAGAATTCTGAATCAAAATGTGGATGGATCAGTGGTAGATGTCTAATAGAATTAACCCTCTCTAAAGGGGATGTGAAAATTAACGGAAACCACCATGCACACCAAAATAGTGATGCTTATTTGTAATTACATCAAAGCTCATTTTGTGTAAAATAGCAGCAGCCTGATGAATAACTGTATGTAAAACTTGTATCTACAAAAATCTTCTCTACTTTATATTGTCGTGGAGGAAGGCCTGCATTCAGTGACTTGAGAAGTCCTTAATTAAAACTGATTGACATGGTTCTTGATATTTAATGAGTCATTAATCACTACAAAAAAGGGTGGGTTTAACAGAAGTGTTTATCATTTGTTTTTAAATTCAACACACACAGAAAATATCTGATCAACATTTTAATCAAAATTGCATTGCAACCCTTCTTAAAACAATTTCTTCTAGTAATAAAAAATGCAATGTGGCAATAGTAAACTAAAAGTAACAGCATTTAATTAAGATGACATAAAACACGCCATCCATATTTGGCATTGCATTTATATCTATAGGCAAGTCTGCTGTAGTTATCCAATTGTCCAAAAATGTAAAGATATGCCTGTTTTACAGTTATTATTTTTGACTCTTAAGGGATTTATAGCTTACAATTTTTGACAGTAAAAACATGTTTTCCAGTATACAATCACAAGATTTGATTCAGAGTAAATAAAATATACACCTGTGCAAAGTGTGACTCGAATGTGAACAGTTTCAGAGATGATTAACAGCACTGTTAACAAAATATAAGAGATA
>JAPQRQ010000022.1:22527902-22560492 GCA_037367365.1 Apogon talboti
ACTTATATGACATGACATTGAGAGAATAAGATTTATTAAATATGAATTTATTTAAAATTACATTATGGCGATGGGACACACACACACACACACACACACACACACACACACACACACACACACACTGCCAACAGTGAAGGCTGAGACAAGTGTGTCATTATGCACAACAGCAGCTGTATGTCTACACTGTGGCCAGTTAATTACTTTGTGTTGTGCAATGCAGTGATGGCAGCTCCTGAGGGACACAGGCAGGATTAGCAAATCTGTAAAAATGCTGTCTCCGGACCTGTACACGCTGTAGTGAATAGCAGAGGGATTAAATTGAGCTCATACCACGTCACTCCCACACCGCTCCCTGAGGTGCACCATGGTGCAAGTCTGATGATGAGCTGTCATCCTCAGACTCCCCAGGGGGCTCTCTGTCACAGTGAGCTTCAGGAAAAAACACTCTTCCAGTAAAACTCCTGTGCAGTTTTTGCAGTTTGCTCTATACAATATTAGAAAATTTCTTCTTTTTTAGCACAATTCAGTAAATATTGCACTTTAGGTATTATCTGTAGAGCAGTATATATTCAAAATAAACTCAAATAATTTAAAATAAAATCGGGACTATAGGTTTTATTGTACAAACATATTTTCACTCCTAAATAGAAATGCTCTCACACTGGCTTACAAGCGCTGTAAGACTGAATACAAATTATATAGTCTCAATGTACTTCTATAGTTATCCCGGTCATCTACAGTATACTACTTTTTGCTCTTTGTATCTCCTACATTGTATTTTTATTTTTATATAGAGTAACATGTATAGGTAAGCATCCCTACATTTTCAGCTGAGTCTATTCATAATACTGCATACACTTGGAAGTAAACAAACCAATAGTATTCAGCACTTAACAGAGTCATCTCAAATAAAGATGTGTTAATGTTAAACACTATGTTACTGTTGGCATTTGTCCATAAGGAGGAGATTCTTAGTGTGTGCACAGTGTAATTTGTGGGAGGCAGAATCAACATAAAAGTAGAATTTAATGTGTGCCAGAGACCTCGCTGTGATAATTACACCAGATCCACAGAAGAGAACAAACAAGATAAACTGCAAAGACCCTGTTAGTCAAACTACTTCTACACAGTACACGCTGAGTCCTCATTATTTTTATTACATTATCCTAATCCCTCCATATGTTGCTCTCGAGGGACAACAGAAGTTTCTCTCCAGAAGTAAAGGGGCTGGAACAAAGACAGTTAATAAGATTTGATCACAGGATATGGAGGCACACCTGCTCCGATCGGCTTCACTGTACATGTGAAGTGTAGTACCTTCACTCTGTGGACCACAACAACCGCTCTCTTCTGCTTTACTGGAGCACAGACTTGAACTCATCTCCCTTTTCAGTGATGCGTCTCTATCACTGCCCACAGGTAAGATTTATTTAACCACTTACTGTTGGTTTGCTGATTGTGGCATGTAAATTTGCTGTATTTTTGGTAATGGCGTCACTGATTATTTAGTGATTTGTTTATTCATATCTACTATCTATTTATACACAGATGGTTCTTAAAGTTAATAAAGAAAGATAGATCTCCATTTAAGATAGCATTGTACTTCCACTGTAAAAAGTCATTTTTGATAGAGTTACTGGTCTGCAATATTGCACAAAAAACCAACACCAGTAGTTATTGAGGAATAAATAAAGCAAAGACAATTATTCAAAGATACAACAGATTATTTTATACTACCACTGCACATCTTTATTTTATTTACAGGAAAAATTAGACTGTAATTATACTGTAAATACATCACACTAAAAAATGTTACCTTCATGTGGCATTTTTATTTTTTTAAATACAGCTAAATAAAATACATGCTGTTCATAGATTACTGTCCTGCAGAGATTTTTAACTGAATGCATGTCTTAGTGTAATTCACAGCCCCTTTCCTTCTAGACACACACACACACACACACACACACACACACACACACACACACACACACAAAACCAGTAGTCATTTGTTTATTCTGATGTTACGACTACAGGTTATATTTGATTGTCAATGCTGATTCATACCGTGGTAGTTAGGTCATTTGCAAAGTTGAGACGCCAGTGTATGTTTAAATGTGAGCTATTTTACATTTTTAAGTGCACACTGGGAGTTTTGCAAGTGGATTTGACTGGTTTCCCTGCTGCTTTCCATATAGGTATCGCAAAAAGTTGGTTCTCGAAATCGAAGAGGTAAGATGAAAATAAAGCAGTTCTTATCACCACAATGACAATAAATTAATCGGTGGTGGTGTCTATATTTGGTCTGAAATAATAATAGCCACTCATACTCAGTTCAATTTGATCCGCCACCTACAGTGAGTGTACAGGATTCTAAGGAAAGCAATCACACTAAAATGTAAATGTGTGCTTGTTTATCAGAGAGACACCACTGCTGGATGCTCTCACTAAACCAGGTGACTGAGAATCAGCGGCAGGAGGATGGTGACCTCATTGAGCCCAGAAAGCTGCCAAATCCTGTCCTGGCTTCACACCCACACAGAAACCTTCACCAAGAGCTGCTGTTCTGCCACAGACGGTGAATACACACTGAGCTCTGTACCTGCTGCCTACGATTAGGTGACAAAAGGAGGCCCGCATGCTGTTCCAAGTATACACATATACGCACTGATTTACTGCCGGAGTGAAACAACTGCCATGGGTTTTATACCTGTAATCAATTCAGGTGCAGTGATGCATTGAAATGATAATGATTTTTCATGTAAATTTAAGTTTGGTTTTATTATCTCTATACTCTTGAGTGGTCACACGTCTGTAGGTAGCTGATATCACAAAACTGTTGGGGATGATTTATAGTAAAAGTCTCAAACAGTGATATTTCTCCACATTCCCACCTTAGCTGTCTGCTTTGACAATCCTCTTAGGCTTGTGACCATGCTGACCTGTGCTGTGTAGAGGATAAACATGCTTAGTCACTGTTCAACACTGATAAAGTCAAAGATGCCACACCCTGACAGGGATCACAGCTAATCTCTCAGCAGGTGGCCAGTGTTCTCCCTCTGCAGAAGTAAAACACTCATACAAAATAATCGACATTTGGGGTCCTATATACTTTTACTCCAAACTTGTAGACAAGTGAAGTATTCCTGTGTTTTAGGCTGAACTTGCCCTATAAAGATCCATGTTCACACTGCAGGAAAAAGTGGCTGGAATCTGACCTTTATGCAGTTATGTGGTCCATATCGGATTTTTTTTTTTTATGACAGCCTAAACAGCACAATTTTTTTTTTCCAAATTAAACCCAGGCCACTTCCATATGTGATCCTAAATCTGATACACATATGATGTTTGGCAATGACACTAAACGGTCTTGACGTAATTCATCTGTCACTGAACTGCATCAGATGTCGCAATTCTGCACTGGAGGAGGCGGGACCCAGCAAGACTGATAATTACTTCCATAAACACAGTGTGCCGTAGGCCTTTGACTGTTCACACGAGTCCAGTTGCAGTCGCTTTTAAAGTATAATGTGAACAACCACACAAAAAATTCCCTGGAAAAACACAGAAGTGATCATGAAGACCTGCAGTGTGACCATAGTCTTTATGTAGTGGTCTATATATATCACGTAAATGTTTTGCTTGTGTGTCCTCAGGGGTCTTCTGCCTAAAAAAAAGACAGAGCTGCAGTGTGTGCTAGAACACAAACTGAAAGAGCAGCACCTAAGGAGAGAGCTGGCCCTCCTTCCTCCTTCTGACTTGGAGGTGAAGCTACGAACAAGGCAGCAGAGAATACAAATCGTAAGTGAGCCCTGTTGAGTGCAGCTATTACATGTATGTATGCATTTGTACATGTATGCATGAATTTGTACATGTATGCATGCATTTGCACATGTATGCATGCAATTGCAAATACTTCTTGTTTAGGAAGATGTTCAAAGTCACAGTTTTCATACTGTCTTTGCAGTATGAGCAAGAGGAGAAGAGGAGGAGTGAGAGTCTGCAGGATGTACCAGAGTTTGTCCGTGTGAAAGGATCCCTGAAACAAATCCAGAATTTCTCCTACTGACAAACCACAGGGGAGGAAATGCAGGCTCCTATTCTTCTGTGGATGAACCATCTCTAAGCCTGTTTTCACACTGTGGACAAAAGTGGCCCAAATCTGACTTTCTCGCTCATGTGTGATTCAGTCTGTTTTTTTCATGGTAGTGTGAGCACAACAAATCACATGGAATCTGAGGTTTTCGATTCTAATTTGAGTCGCTTCCATATGTGGTTGTAAATCAGATACAGATACTGTTGTTTTTGCAGTGTGACCTCAGTCTACAGTCGTTTTGGAATTCACGTAACTTTTATGTCACACTAGAGTCCCACATTTGTTCAATTTCTATCTTTCTATTCATCATCTTTGTTATCTGCTCATACAGTTGGCAAATCAGGAATGAAATTGTAAATGCTGACTCCAGTGGGATACATGTAGACAGAGGTGAAGATGATGCTTTCCTTCACTATCAGTATTAACAGAACTTGGCTCTGATATTAGGCTTCTCAAGTGGAACTGTTAACTTTAAGGTAACATAATTGATAAAAACAATTAAAGTTGCAGCTATATTTTTGACAATACCTTTGATATTCCAGACTTACTGATATATTTATTAATTCCAGTGTTTATGTTAATTTAGCTGTTGAGTGTAATTCTATATTTTCCAATAAACCATAAACCATACATTTAAGTTTTGATTATTTTTTGTGGGATGGTTGCTGATATCATTCAGTTAATCAATTATATGCTTTTTTTCATGTTAAACTATTATAAATCCACCACTGGTTCACCTCTATCTCCATACTTAACTCATTATAATAGCTCCATGGGACATCTTACATATTATTTTTCTTCATTTCCTGAGGCAGGTCATTTCAGGACTGTAACAAGTTCACACAGACATCTAATATCGGCAGCCACATTATTGGATCTGGACAATATCTCCAAAAGAATTAGCAATGCAACATTTACTTTAACACTGTATAAATCTAAATAATCACACGTGGCTTTGGTAATGTAAATTCATACGGCAGTTTGAGGTTATGAAAACCACCTCTAATATCTGAGATTATAAAATATTTACACCACACAACAAGTTACATTTAAAACTTTAATAAAACATCTAGGGAGACTGACAATGGGAAAAACACTGAACATTTCCTTGAGTCAATGTGCTAGTGTCATGTCATTATTCACAAAAACCTTACAGCAGTCATAAAAGTGTGCTTAGAAGTTTGCAACATTCTTCAGTTATTAGTATTCCAATGCATCATACCATATAATCAAAGCATTTTGCAGATACAGTATTTCAGAGTTTTGGGGGTGCAACATCAAGGAGTGAATTCAGGTAAGTAACACCAGATAAAAACAAACTGCTATTGAAAATTATTCATGGACCTTTGAAATCATGATTCTACTATAAGAAAGTGACCGAGTGCCAGCTGGTAGTCTCAAGTGTGAAGTGTTTTCATCTGAATCTGTGGTGTGCTGCACAATGCGCGATGTGACGGTATGTAAAGTGTGACTGACACCTTGGAAATGTAAATATCATCTTGGACTCCCACATAGATTCCATTATAACAAGATTAAGTAACAAGAAGGCCTGCAGAATGAAAACACATTCAAGCGTACACACTGTGTACACCTCAAACCTTGCGTACCATTGCTCGTAAACAAAAGCTTTACATTTAAAAAGTGAACGTTTTGAGTCTGTTCATTGTGTAAATCATGTTTTCACTGTTTATAAATACAAATTAAATTCCAAGCAGCAACCACATTCACTGTGCACGTGTCCCTCCCTCAGTACCAGTGTGTTGTGTTTGCTGCAGAATAAATTAACAATAAATACATAGCAAGACAAAATTGTTTTGACAAAAAAGAAACAGACATCATGGCAGGGTAATATTCTCCCGTCTGTGTTTCACCGTACTATCTATAACAAAAAAATACCCTATTACATCACATAGCATTTTGAAATATTAGACTAGAGGTACAGCAGAAGCACAGACAGAGGAGGGAAGTAGACCTCTGACATAGCAGGCTGGCGGTGAGGAGAGGACTGATCCAAATAACAAGGCCAAATGAGCTCACAGGTCAAACAGGAAACAAGGCTGAAGTTGGCTTTTCCATTTCTCATCTCATCAGCCTGGGTTATATTATCCCTTAAGATTTCTGATTCACAAGCAGCGTATCAGAAGCCAACTGATTCATACGCAGGGCAGTATCTATGGAATGCCGTCTTTCCTTTGGCAGCACTGTGAGGGTGGCACACTCCAGTCATACACATACGACAAACGCAACTTGACTTCCTCCTTACAGAGCCTGCCATCCCGCTGCAGCGTCTGGTGTTTCTCCAACATGTCCTCCAAGCTCTGTTTATGTGTCACCAAGTATTTGTTGTTGCACCCACGTGATTTGTATTCTGTGTCAAAGCGTGGGTCGTGTGTCCGCCGGACATCTACTGGCGCCAGCCAGGCACCAAGTGACACGTCCTCACTCTGCCAGGTTTTGAAGTAACCTGCATTAAGATGAATATAATGAACTAGATCAGCTGTAAGGATGTAGCCTCCACCCAGAGCGTAGGGCAGGTAGTAATCACACAGTTCCCAAGAGCTTTCTCGCCACTTTCCGGCTGTTTTCACTCGGCCTCTCCCTGAGAAGAAGCCCCAGTACAACCGGTTGGGCTCTTTACCCTTCAGTTCCTCTTTGATGAGGTCCAAGCGAGCAAATGTGTCATCATCTGCTTTGAGAACAAACTTGAACTCCACATTCTGGTCCAGCCAGGAGTACATGTGTAGCAATTTGAGTGTTAAGTTCTCATAAGAATCTCGCAATTCAGGCAACAACAGCAGGTCTTTGTGCCGCCCTTGCTCTGTGTTGAGGTTTTGAAGATCCTCACTGGAAAGCCCCTGAGTTCCAACCACAAACATGGCCAAAACATCAGAGTCCCGCTTGACCAGCCATGTGCTGCGAATAATGCTCCTTCGCTCTGTGTATTTAGGTCCTGTTGTGATGAGGACAACAAGGAATGCTGACAAGTCTTTGGATGTGGAAGGAGGATTCTGCTGGTCTGGGTGGAGCTGCAAAGAACTGGCGCGTGGGGCTAAGCCTGGAGGGTCTGCGTGGCCCTGTTTCAGAGTTTCTGAGGTACATTTGGCCAAGAAGACGAGAACTATAGCAAAGCTGCACACGATGCCAATGACCAGGGCTGTCTTGTGACGGCACACTAGACGTATTAGATTCATGGTGCTGAGCCTGGAGTAAAGAAAAACACATGAGGTGAAGGGCTGATTTCATTCAAAACATCACTTTAACTCACACACCAAAAATTGCACTATAACTGTACAGAAGTTGATACTCTACCCTTTTGTATATAGAGCTTCTTTTTTCTCAGTTTACTATTCTTACTACATGCTTATTACATCTTGTATTTATAATTTACTAGCGAGAAACATCTAACGGCAAAGAATTCCTTGACGAATAAAGATTCTGATTCTAAAACAGTAACTTTACATTTTACTTCATATAGTGGGGAACAAAAAACAGAAAACATAAAAAACAATTATGAAGTATGGTGAGATCAGAAAACATCGAACATAAGAAGAGATGGATAAATAACTAAATATCCATCATTTCTTGGCACCTCTAAGAACACCAGAAAAGTTATATTTAATTGCTGATTTAGTTGCTGTACATTACCGAGTGTCAACTAACTGTGAGGCAATGAATATGGCTAATTTATTTTTCGTTTAGGTGATTGGAAATTGTTTTTGTTAAATTCGATTACATATGTAAATTAATTTCAGTTTCATCGATGCATTTGACAAAAGTAATCTCAGCTACAATACACCTTTGCTGCGGCTAGTATCTGAAAAAAACAATATACATATGTTACAATACCAAAGCACAGATGGAATTAATGTGAGTCGTTCGTTACCTTTGTGAATTGAAAAGTGCCTGCTCTGTGGATGATAACAATAGCTGGATCGGGCCACAGATTACAGCTCTGCAGAGCTAACGATAACGTTAGCTATCGAGATAAAACCCCCTGCGCACTTTGAGAGATCACTCCACTGAATGTAAACACACACAGGCTGCACATTTTGGTCCACGCAAGAAAAACCAGTCAGCAGCGTCAGCCATAAAGGTTACAGTGCAAAAGTCAAATTAAGCGTTGAGTAAACTGAACCACATTGATATGTTCACTTTTGCCTCTCGCACTGTGAAACAAATTTAGTGGATCTATGTGGCCATGACGAAGAGGAAACGGAAGTGAAGCCCCCGAACTGAGGGATTTAAGATAAGCCAAAATGAACACTGTAATTGGAGAAATATTTGACATTCCTTTGATAATGTATTAATGATGATTTCTGATAGATGTGATATTTCTAATTTCAAAAATGCACTTTGAAAAAGCACAAGAAATCTGGTATGCGGATGACAGCTGTTGGCTGGAGCATGCGCATAAGGAAACTACTCTAAAAAGGTCAAGTGCTGGGATAGACAGAAAGGTGTAAATTGTAACTCTTCAAAATAAAATATAATTTTATAATAATTGTAAACAAAACTAAAAATAAATGCAATGCAAATGTAAGAATAAGGATTGTGTTCCTTGAAAGCACAGTGTTTGATTTTCATTTAGACTTTAACCAGATATTCATCAACGTAATATTGACAAACAAGTATGCTGTACTAACTCCCACCGTTTGCACCATTAGTTATCATGTCATATATACATTTAGTTATAGGTATGCGTGGATATTGAAGAAATTATCCCGTTCACTGATAGGGCGTGTAAAAGATTAGTTTACAGATGATTACAGGATGCGACAGTTTGGGATTTTATTTTGAAATAAGTATCCGGTAGTGGTGCATGTTTTTGTTGCTAGTTGGACACAGGGGGTTGGAGATGTCCAACGTTAGCCTGGAAAATGATAGCCACTCTAGAGTAAAATAAGGCTGTATCTTTTATATTCCATTATATCCAATATGTCGTCAGATGCGATCATATAATGTCGTACCTTTAGTCATTTGTCCGATACAGAGTAGTCTCGACATTACTTTACCGGGCAGCTAACGTCGTTGGTCGAGCAGTGGCAGCTATGACGGTTCGAAGACACAGCCGACATCCCCTGACTGATCTGATTACACTGGCCATCTTTCTGCTCGTTTTGGGAGGGCAGCTAGTGGAAACAACGTCTGAGTATGATCCCTATAAAATCCTGGGTGTTAGCAGGAGTGCCAGTCAAGCAGAAATTAAAAGGGCATACAAGAACCTGGCCAAAGAATGGTGAGTGACTGACACCGAGTACCAAGGACATCACACCCGAATACACACAGTCAGTGTGGAGGTGTTGAACATCCAAAGTGGTTACCGCTATTAGCTAATGCATCACGTGTTACTCTAATTTAAAACCTTTTAAAATCCTGTATTATTACCCAGGTGATTTGTTTTTTTTAGGCATCCAGATAAGAACAAGGACCCCACAGCTGAAGACATGTTCATCAAGATTTCAAAGTCCTATGAGGTTGGTTATTCTGAATGTTTTTGTATATTTTATACAAGTCAAGGCAAATTTATATAGCACCATTCATACACAAGGCAATTCAAAGTGCTTTACAAAGGCATACAATTACATTAAAATCATAGAGAATAAAACATTAAACAAAATGAGAGTGCAGAAAAGATAAAAAGATAAATATAAAGAAGTTACAAACAGCAGATTATACCATTATGCTGTTTCACTCATTCTGTTTTACTTTCAGTACAGTGCTCCTTCTCTCAGAGTGGAACTAAAAATAAAAAGAGAAACCCTTCTACTGTATTTCTTGTCTTTCCTGTTATCCTTTACACAGATTCTGTCTAATGAGGAGCGTAGGGCCAACTTTGACCGCTATGGGCAGATGGATGAAAACCAGCCCTTTGGCCAGTCACAGCATCACGGTTTCCGCAGCTTCCACAACAGCTTCTACTTTGATGAGGCTTTTTTCCATTTTCCCAGGTATTCAGTCTTCATATAACTTAAATCTTCTGTTTGTCACTTTTAACTACAATATCTTCATTTTTCCTTGCATACATGGTTCTGAATATGTATTTCCCAGCCTGTTACTGTATGTATATAGAGAGGAATGTGCATTTCCTTGTGTTTGTTTTTGAGTGTTGATAAATTAGGAAAACAAAAACTGTATAACAACCCGTGACACGGATTATACATGAGAAAACATGTCAACCTTTGAAGATCTCAAACTATTTTTATGGCAGCTTCCAAATTAATTTTTCCTCTACATTTCCTCTACGTTTATTACTATATTTTTCAGTGAAAATCAAATATTTTCCCATATGTAACTTACAGACCACACAGATGTTGATAAAAGCTCAGAGTGAACTCACAGGTTATTATATCAAAACAGAGAAAACTGAAAAAAGTGACTTTTTCAGCAAAATATATTATTAACTGAACTTAAAATAGCCATTTACAATCACTGCCATTTATCAAACTACATAGGTTTTATGGGAGGATCAGAGTTTGGAGAAGATGATGGTGTATCCACATTCATTATAGATACTATCAATGCACAAATGGGTCATATCTGATGCTGCTGAAAATCTGAGAAACTGCATTTTACCTGAATTATTTAAGCGTATTGATAGGATAAGTGATTAAAAAGTTATTAATCCTTTTACATCAGTAGAGGCTTTTGGGTGCTGGTGGTAGTTTAGATCTTTGATGGTTAAAAGAACTGTTGACCACCTGGACTGAGAAAGTCAGAAAGGGGGAATTCATTGGAATCATCATTACTCGGTAGACTTGCTCACTGTCCTACATCTGGTCCGCCCTTCAGGTCCCGGGACTTTGCAGACAGCAAGTACCTGCTTCACCATGTGAAGTTTAACAGCGAGGTGTTGCCAGACAGCCATAAGAGGCCATATTTAATTAAAGTGACCTCTGACTGGTGTTTTGGATGCATCCACATTGAGCCCGTGTGGAAGGAGACTGTGCAGGAACTGGAGCCTCTGGGTAAGAGCAGCTGTTGTTAAACTACTAATGGCCTTCACCCATTCTCTCAGCAGCTGTGGCATTACCTAAAAACATTTGAACATAAATTTGATGCTTGCTCAGTTGCAGGCCATTAGGACAAGATTGCAAGAAGAGAGAAGGTACTTTTCAGAGAGACAGAAGTTTCTTAAATTATTCATTGGTGTTTATTTGGTTTTCTTGGATCACTGGAACAAAGAATTAAGCCAAGAGAGGAACTGAGCCCTATTTAATGACCGCAAGGTTCTGAGTTTGAATTTAAAGTTGTAAATTTAGTTTGCAATAACTTTACATAACAATCAGTACATATTCTGCCAAAGTCATAAAGTACAACATGTGATATTTTATGCAACAAAGAAGAGTGTTAAGTTTTTTAGCCCATGTTAACCGTAGTAGCATTAACAGTGTTACAAGACTGGGCAAATGTTTTCATATTGGATTTGTTAATGTGACATTATTCTATGAAAAAACAAAATACAGCCACATACTAAGACTAGAGTTATATATGTTTTATGAAGTTAATGTATAAAACGATCCCTCAATAGTTTCAAACAGTCAAGTAAAAGTCCTACTGTTTGGACTGGAGTTGTGTGTCTCGCTTTCTCTTTGTTGTGAAACAGGAACTTGTGTGTTGCATGTACTGGTTTTTACAGTCCAACACACCTACTTTTTATTGCATTTACCGTAAGATGTCAAGTAGCCGTTTATTTTTACCTTTACACCAGGTGTGGGCATTGGCATTGTGGACTTGGGGAGTGAGCGTCGCCTGGCCAGCCAGCTGGGAGCTCACCGTGCCCCCTCCATCATCGGGCTGGTGAACGGCAGGGTGACCTTCTTCCATCAGGCTATTGTACGGCAGCACCTGCGACAGTTCATTGAAGACCTGCTGCCCCAAAAACTGGTGGAAAAGGTGCAAACATTATATGAGTGATATCTTCAGAGCAGATAATACTGTAGGTTGAGTCAGTAATTCCTTGTTGGCTGTCCTGTAGATTATTATTATTTACTCAAAAAGGTATTTTCACTTCTCAATTCACCTCTTTTATTATCTGGTTGAAGTTACATTATTACTCATAAAGTGTCATTTCCAGTTGTTATTGTTGTTTGAATTTATTCTAATTTAGTGAAGATTCCTATTTAACTAAATTCCAATGTTTTTCCCAGATCACAGACAACAACTACCTATCATTTCTGGATAGCTGGCATGTGGAAAATAAGCCCAGTATTCTCTTGTTTGACCAAGTCCCTGTTGTTCCATTTCTCTACAAGGTATGAGATGTATTCACACAAGGGTACATGCAACAATGAGCAAAAGAAGAACTATAGTTATGATGAATTATGGTGAAAAAAAAGAAGGGAGGATTATTTCTGTCTCTTCAAAAATGTTAATATTCTGAGATCTGGTGGTAAAGATTTTTCTTTTAATTTGTAAAAATGCATTTGGTTAAATAGTTCTTTTACACTCTTGAACAAAAGTGGACATTTTGATCTTTCATTTACAAATAAACAAACTAAATAAGTTTCCTCCGTACGTTTTTGCCACTAAATTTCGCAGTTTGAAGTTCAGTTTGAATTAATCAGATGAATATCCATTGTATAAAATGCAAATTTAATGTAAATGCACTATAAGACTATTTGGAACTCTCCTCTTTCACACTTTCTACTCTTTATGTGGTGTCTTTTTTTTAAGACTCTTATCCTCTCACACTCTCCAGTTAACAGCTTTTGCCTTCAGAGACTATGTGCGTTTCGGCTACGTAGACCAGGGAGACAAACAGATTACTCGCCTACTTCGACAGTTCAACATAAACACATACGCCCCAACCATGCTCCTGTTTAAGGAGGACACAGAGAGGCCTGTGGACATCATCCAGGTACAGCCTGCAGCCGAGACCACCATGCTCCATAGTTCATGTTCTTTCTTGTTTGGTATTTACAGATTTTGTTGCTGCTGCTGTGTTCTTGCATAGCTACTCTTACACAAGACCATTACTGTATTTGCATTCCCGTTATACCCGGCCTATGTCGTCTTTCCTGTTTCAGGCCAGGGGAATGAAAAGACAGATCATGGATGAGTTTGTCTCCAACAACAAGTTCCTGCAGGTGCCTCGACTGGTCAACCAGCAACTTTTTGATGAGCTGTGTCCTGTCAAGCAATTCCACAGACGCAGGAAGTAAGACATTTTATTTTTTGCCTCTCTTCAGCCTGTTTGTTCCTGATGCATGTTAAAATAAAATAACTTTTAACATAGGCCCAATTGTGATGAAGACAAATCCAAATAGAAAGCACAGACTGCAGCATCAATTTTGTAAATACATGAATACTTTAAGTTGAGTTGACTGATTGACTTGTTTGCAGGTTCTGTATCCTGCTTATCACAGGTCAAGACCAGGCTTTTGTATCAAGCAATAAAGCCTTCCTGGACTTTGCCACCGCCAACAAAAAAGATGTGCTACGATTTGCATACGTCTACCAGCGTCAGCAGCAGCCGCTCTGTCAGGCTCTGCTTCCTAACCAGGCTGCACTTTCACCTCAGGTCAGTGGCACACTTAATACACACACAAACAGAGTAGTTCTTCACTTACAAGAAAGCACACCCCATACAATTCCATGATTCTTTGTTTGTTTAGTGTAATACATCAAAAACATCCTCCCTAAGAAAAAATATTTTCTGTTTTGTCCTAATGACAATGAGCACAGAGTGCACTTGCAGGCAAATAGAAAATGAAAACGATACGGAAATGAAACCGATATCAGATGAGCAATAGATTTGATAGGTGTCAGATGAACAGTATGTACATTCTGCAACACTGCAGCGCCTCAGTTTACAGTAAAAGTGCTTTGTAAAACCCTGACAGGTGGTGATCCTCGAGA
Source organism: Apogon talboti (assembly GCA_037367365.1). NCBI lineage: Eukaryota > Metazoa > Chordata > Actinopteri > Kurtiformes > Apogonidae > Apogon > Apogon talboti. The sequence continues at coordinate 22,541,860 of JAPQRQ010000022.1, forward strand.
GGCGGAGCCAGGCTGGGAGGGTCCTGTACCGCTCTGTGAGTGGAGGCTGGAACGGCAGCAATGAAGACAAGTTTCGCCTCCACGAAGAGCTGGAGCATCTTCAGAAGGACCCCTCCTATCTGACCTCAGACACCACGCTGCCTGAACTCAACAACGAGATGGCCCCTGTAAGATCCATTCAGCGTATTTGTGGGATCATCATGCTAGTTCTGCACAGACATGTAGACAGGAACTGCTGTTTAATGCCTCTGCGTTTTTTCTTTTTTTATTGTTGCATCTCAGATTTTTATCATCCAGTGGTTGAATGCTGCGTACGATTACATCCTTCAAATATATGACGACCTTCTCTACTCAAACTGGTAAGATGACACTTTCCCAGGAAGACTGCAGTATTTACTGTAGGACAAAGCAGGAAATGCAGATGACTGTGATGTACTTCTAAGGATATTTATAAAATGCACCTGAAACTGAATTCAAGTGATACTGAGCACTAAAATATGATTTTATGACTAATGCGACTTAATTTTAATGATATTCATCCATGCTGGTGATAATGTACATAAAAACCAGCATTTTACAAATGAATATGGCTCGGCACACTGGTCTGTTCTGAAATCCTATTTATGCGTCCTACTCGTAGAGTCAACTGTTTGGGATAAGTCTATGACATGAAAAACATTGTCAACTATAGCTCCCATGATGCTTACCCAAACCATTCCAGCCCATTGACATCAATGCCTTTTCATTCTGAGTCTAATACCATCCTTTTCATCATTCTGAATGGTTGGTAAGAGGTTGAGAGAGGGGTGAGGAGGAGCTGAATGTCCATGTGTGGATGTGTGGCAGGAGTAATTCATGGACAAATGTAGTACAGACAATCACAATACAGTTATGCACGAAAATGTGAGGGTCGGAAAGGGTTAATTTGTGAGTTTTTTACTATGTTGCTACCTTAAAAAGGCAGACATATAAAAATCGATATCACTATTATGTTCACTACATTCATTTTTTTTCCTACAGTAACTGAAGCCCTGCGGTGGTCTTAAAACCAACTAGACTCTCCCAATGATAACAGTGATTCTACAGTTAAATCTGTCATTCAGCTAGCTTGTATTACTGTGTGACTGGTGTTTAAATCAGTGTTAGCTAGTTGAAGTGTCAGTAAAATATTTACAAATGCATTGTTTTTGATGAATTGAGTGGTTATAAATCTATTGCACTGCTGAATTCATTTAAAATATCATGCTTTGCAACTCTGGCACTCAAACGTTAGAAGATTTTTGTTTTCTTTTTTTGAAAATTCAATAGTTGTTGAGATTATAACATTTAAGTTGTTTCTCCCAAAGGCGAGAGATGATGCCCATCCTGTCGCTGATCTTCTCCGCCCTCTTCATTCTTTTTGGCACTGTCATCATCCAGGCCTTCAGGTGAGAGAGCCTGTTACTGCACACTTAAACTAAGTATTTAATACTGTGTGTTACACAGTATTATGCTGACTTGCTTAAAAAAAGAAACAGTATACTGAATGTGTATCATATTTGTCTTTGTATTCCCTGCGATGGTTCCTGGCTGATCTACATTTAAGTCAGATCCTTGTGGATGGTAGCCCAGTTTTTTTTAGCAACCACCTGGATATTTCTCTTTCTATGCTCTTGTTTTCAGTGAGCCAGGTGAGAACAAACCTCAGAAACCAAAGCCAAAGGAACAACCACAACCTGATGATGATGGGTCAAGTAGAGCAAATACCTCAAGGTAATCTACTGAGACAAAGAACACACAGTATGGATATACAGTACTTTGACCATCAGATGCAACAATAGACAAAAAAAACAAAAACACAGGAGAGCTTAAAAGAGTGTTCCTGTTCTAAAGCACAATAACTCTAAGGTGTATTCTATTGTTTATCCAGCTGGTCCTTCAGCCAACTAATCAGCCAGTGTTTTCAGCTAAGTTTTCCAGAGTGTATAGTATTTTGACTCATAATTTTACACCTTTATACTACAGCTTTTATGAAGGAATGGTATGGAGTTGGAGTCTGTTTTGTTCTCCAAGCCAGTCATTTTTTTAACGTTAGCATTCCCAAGATGACCAAAGGTCTCCGTTGCATGCATCCTTAATAACAGTCACAAAGCATGGAGATCTATGTAGTGGCCTCAAGTTGGAGTCTCATAGACATCAGTGCCATAACTGTAACCAGCTGTTATTAGCTTAGATATGTAGTCTCATCCCATCTAAACAGTTCAATCAAAGAAATAATGTGCTTAACGCACGAATGTAACCCACAGTTTACATTGGTTGTCTGTAAACTAAAGCCCGCCCTCTTCCGTTCCCATTGGTCCATGCAGCCGTCCTCCTAAGAAGGACTTTTTGGAGGTGACAGAACTGACAGACATGACGTACATCAGTAACCTGGTTAAGCTGAGGCCTGGCCACATCAACGTTGTACTGGTGCTCACAGACGCTTCTAAAAACGCCCTGCTCAAGAAGTTTGCAAAAGAAGTCTACACGTTCTCTGGGTAAGGCTGAGCGGCATGTATGTTGTGATGGTTTTCGACGCTGTAATCCCCCGTCCGTTTGTTTTGTCTTTGTATGTACTGCTCAGAATAAAACTTTAAAATCATTAACGTGAACTCGAAGACTCAGTGTCATAGTTAGAAGAAAGACATTGTGCTTCCACCCCATAATAACTGAATTATAGAGATATTTATTAACCCGGTTGTCTGTCTGCTCACAGAACCCAGACGCTACACTTCTCCTTCCTCAACGCTGATAAGCACCGCCACTGGATGCCAACGCTACTTCGTTCGGCCTCTGATGTCACTCACATATCCGATGAAGAGGAGGAGTCTTCAGACTACACCGGCCACGTCCTGGCCCTCAACGGCCACAAGAGATACTTTTGCATGTTCAGACCAGTCTTCACCGGGGACGACCCCAGTGATTCCTCATCAGATACCTCATTATCCTTTGACAGCAGAAGAAAGTCCCGGTCCCGGTCCAGGTCCAGCTCCCATTCTCGATCCCGGTCCCATTCTAGGGAGGACAGGGCGAGTGCCAAGAGGGGTTCTAGCAGGGCCACCAACATAGACGTTCACCATAAGCTGGACAAGCTGGGACTGTGGATGGAGAGGCTGATGGAGGGGACTCTGCCCAGACTGCAGGTCCCTGACTGGCCTTCTCTGAAAGAAACAGAAAGCTGAGGTCAAAGTAAGAAACGGCAGCAGCTACACAACATTGCAGTTTTCTAATTATTACTTATGTTCTCATTCAGGTAGTTTGCCACTGAACTGTTGTGTGTGTTTACACTATCTCTCACAGTAGCTCCCAGAAGTGAATATGCACTCTTGAAATGGAGTCACTGTAGCTTTCCAAGCAGCTCCACCAGAGGCACTGAGCTGAGATTTTATACAGTGGACAGCGTGCACTCACTTCTATGAGCTACTGTATTTTGTGCATTAAACGGTATTCAGGAAGTGAAAAGTGTTGAAAAGGTATGCCACAACCCCCCACCCCCCGTGTGCATACCTAGAAGGATGCTGAGATGAAGACGTGTCTGTGGTGTTTTCCTATCTTTATGAACCTGTTTAATGAATGAAACAGTTTTTAAGAGTGTCTTCTGACGTGTTCTTAAGGCGTCATATATAGCTCATACCACAGACACTGGATACGACGGTACAAATATTCGCTTTGACCTCTGTGTGTTATCAGATCTCCATATAAATAAAGGCATGAATATTGAGCCTTTTGCACTCAGTCTATAGATAAATTATTTTTAACTGTTCAGTTAAAGTAGATTATTGCTCTTACGTATATTACACAGCTTCTATATGAATCCAGGAACAAGGGCATGCAGAGTTTCACAGCATGGTAAGCAGCAATAATAAACCTTTTTATATAATATCACCTAGACTTCAGTATGTTTTTAAGACGTAGCTGATTCATAAGAGGTCGTGCTGCACAGACCATGTCATCAAATCTTTTGCTGCTGTTTTGTTTGGAATTTAAATAAGATCACGCTGCCTGCCAAGTTTAAACTAATTATATTGAATATTGTTTGTTGGGTAAGTGGTACCCAGACTGATGCTGATCTGCCTTTGTGTCTTTACATTTGCTTTTTTTTCTGTTGTCATTAATGTTTGACTCATACTATGATTTACTGTTATCCTATCACACTTCCCTTTTATGAAGTTTGTGCCCGTAAATGTTAATGCATGGGATAGGTCAACCTAAAATCACTAAATGTGTATAGAGTTAGCACTGACAACCTAACTGTTTAAATCCTTCTGTCTTTTCCCCTTTTCTCTTTAACCGGATAATTTGCTGCTCAACAAATAATAGTTGCAGTCCTACACTTGTTTTTCTTGAATGTCAGTCAATACTTCATCTATATTGATATCCAACTCTATGAGATGAGGTGCAATGTATGGAAATAAACTTTTTATTTGTTTTATTTATAAGACTGTGGATGCATTTGAAATGGGGTCGTTTTTGTCTTCCATAATGCTTTAATAAATATTTTCTTTACAGCAATCAAAGCTTCCCTTGTTAAAATAGTTAAATAAACTGCAGTCGTTTTCAGGTAAAGGCCATTGAACTTTGACACAGGTACACATACCCACTCAGTCCAACTGCATTTTGTGTTATATAACATTTCAGCCTTTGTATAAACTGTAGAGAAATGACAACTGCTACACATAATCTCATAAAATCTTACAAGAGGGATCCCATCATTAAGCTGCGTATACATTGGGTGATTTTGGCCTGTCCCAGACAAATATACCAAGACCTTTCTTTGGTTGTGACTAAAATACTGTTCACAGGTTGCTATTAAATATCACTGATATAAAGCTGGTGACGAGAAGTGTGGTAGGAAAAGGTGGACATGTGACAGGAAATACCACAACCACAAACCTTTTATTTTTACTTTGAGATGAGAACGTGTTTGTGATATTTTCTTGTCTCTCCTCATCATGTGTGATATGTAGCTCAAACTACAGCCACCGGACAGAACGCTTCAAATGCACTCAGACTGAAATAACATGTTTTTGTTATGAGTTCTCCATGGGCTTTGTTTACATGCAGGTTTATTAACGTCTTGATTATTGATTTTTTTACAGTTAGTCTGTGGCTTAACTATTTTTAACCATTACTGACCTTTTGCTCTTATACATGATGCAGCTTTTTTGTAAGTCCAGGTATAAAGACATCCAGAATTTACATAACACCATCATAACTGTTTTCAAGAAATAACTCATAAGGTCTGAGCTTATTGAACTTTATACCAAGACTGGTGAAATCTGCCTTTTGGTTTCTTTTATTGTATGCTGACCATTTTTAATGTGGCCTTACTTAATGACATTAATACATCATTTTTTCAAGTTTGTGCACTTATAAAAGTTAATGCATGGAAGAGGTTGACTTAGAATCACTGGTTGTAGAATTAGCAATGCAAAAATGTAAATGTTTAATCTCATGTCTTTTCCTTTAATAAGTAATTTGCTGTGCAACAAATATTTGCAATACTCGAGTCACTTGAATTCCATCTATAGGACATCCAACTGTACATGCAGTATAAAGTGCAGTATATGGAAATAAACTTTCTTTTATTTATAAGACACTTAACCTGCTGTAAATGTAATTTTCCATCATGCTTTAATTTTTTAAAACAAAAATATGTTAAAATGACTTAATAGACTTTATGAGCACCTTGTATATACTTTCATTTCATTTTACAGTCAACAACACAACAATTAGCCCAATGTGTATTAACATAACAGTATACACAGAATAAACTTAATACATTTAAATACTGTGTGACACAGTTTACAATCAGCACCTAATACAGGAACAAATATTAACCATAAATATAACTACTCTTGACATTAATGCATGTTCAACATGTGCATTAAACAGTACAGGTTCATGTCACGGTGGCTCAGAAGCAATGCTCATTCTTCGTGTTTGAACACAGGCTCAGTACTCATTGGGAATGTCGAATACTTTGCTCATGGACAGGTCCTCTGGGCCAAAGGAGACCGGCAGCAGCTCATCCACAGTCATCTTCAGGTACGATCCATCAGGCTTTGACAGATACACGTCCCAATTCGGCCCAAACTGAGAGAGAAATGGTGTCATTTAGACATAGCTAATAGCATGAACTCATGATGTGACTTAAGGTCAGTAAATTTAGTCCGCTCCTCCACCTGATAACATGTTCACCCTCCAGGATCATAACAATGACATAATGGATTGACATAATTTTAGAACATTTTATAAAAGAAAAAGTTTGATGCCATTTTCAGGTTCTTCACTTTTTTCAGTTACCTTTGACCCAAAGCCTTTAAAACCACTTTACACTAAGCTGCACAGATACACAACCAAATACCCTACACATCAGGGTAATTCCACCTCAAATCACTACATTTCAGAAAATGTTCTCAACTGACCATCTGGTAATCAATTCATACTCTCAGAAAATATTATTCATCCTAGTGTACCATACAAAAGTGGATATTGTTTGGTTCATGCCCCGATAAATGTAGTTTGGTTAAAGATATTAATGCAGATATGATCTTTTTTGTGATATAATTGTTTTTATGGTAGACCTTGTCATACATGAGTAATATGTAATGAAATAAGTGACCTGATAAATAATAATAATAAAAAGTATTTCTTTTAGATAAATACTTTGTTACCTCATTTGTACTACACCATAACAAATGAATATTCAGTAAGAAAGATCTGATTGTGATTCAATGATTGTGATTTACTGTTTTCAAGCTGTAATTTGGCAAATATGCAATGGTAGACCTTCTTTGACAAAATTCAAAGAGATCTTGTATCTTGGAGTAACTCCTGATAATGTCATACTTCATGAATGGTTCTTACTGAACTGAACATCTGTAAGATCATACAGTATACCTAAAAAAAAAAAATGAAGATATAGGGCTGAAATTCTGCATTGCATTTACTACGAGTGATAACATTATATTCTATGTGTATGAACCAAACTGGAGATGGTCAGTCAGGAGGACGCAGGTGCTTTCGCCTGGACTGACACATCATCATGTTATCAAATATAAAGTGAACTCTGAGATTTAAACTCTGATGAACTCTGTGTTACCCAACGGAGGTGTTCACAGTGACCACTACTGTTTCCCAGAGCCGCTGTAATGACCGTTGACCATTCCTGTCTTGTTTTTTTTCTATGTGGACCTGTTGTTTCTGAGGCTGCCGACAGCTCACCTCACAGGATATTTGCAAAAGTTTGGACACTGCACTTTGCTAATAACAAACTAGCCTCTGGTATTTATTTACCGTTGCCTCTGCAAGACAGTGTAAATACAAACTTAAGACTAGCCTCCAAAAGAAAAAAAAAAACAAAAACAGAACACTCCAGATGAAAACATTTTCTCCTACAGTAAAGGCCAGTCTACATTATTGCTGAATAGACATCGTCAGTGGATCCAAATGGACGATACCTCTCTCATGAACTGCCTGCAGCCGCCACATGGGGAGATGAAGTGGTCACTGAGGTCACTGAAGAAGAAGAAGAAGAAGAAGAAGAAGAAGAAGAAGAAGAAGAATCATTAGACTTAAAGGCAAACCCTTTGTGAAGAAACAGACAAATACCATCATGAAAAAACACCCATCTGTGTTAATACTGAATACAAAAATGTTGTGGTTGTTGAATATTTCCATGTTGAAGCTGTACTATTTTGTACTAGTATCTATGTACTAATTTAATTCAATTTTATTTCATTTCATTTTTTGATTTTGTTTATTTTTAATTTTTTATGTGTGGATAGTGGTTACAATGGTTTAGTAACATGTATTTTTTTAAAATTATTTTTGCATTACATTTTTTCTTTATCTGTGTATAGTGCTTACACTGGTATAGTAGCTTAATTTAATCTCATTTCATTTAATTTCATTTAATTTCATTTCGTGCCATTTCATCATTGCATCTGTGTTGCATGTTTTAAATAGTACATGTACAAATACATAAAAAGAGTATTTTAAATAATTTTTTAGCATCAGTAGTGTTTTTTTTTGTTATTGCTCATTCATGCTTGTAAATGATCAAGATAACTGTAACATTAATCTTCTTAATTCTTTTGTTTTTAGGGTGACACAGTAAACTCAAATCTAACCAGGCATAACAAGTGAAAAATTATATTTGGGCTAACACTGGCACATTTACAGTGACGTGGTCTGTCTTTGTCAAATAAACAACTAAATAAATACCATGAAGCTAATATGGCTAATTCCTCTTTACATTGTCTTGATGATAAACATTTGGGAGTTTTGGCAGAAGGCTGTAAAGTATAACAGTTTATGTTTATTTAGATCTGACGTGCTGCCACTCAGCCTTGCTCTTGCTTCACTTTGGTTTAACTTTTGACCAAATGTTACAGAGATGTTTGATGACATAAGACTGACTCGTGTTTGGTTGAAGTCAGGGGGGAAGTTTTACAGTTTGTCCAAACAAAAAGAGGGTGGACTGGTGACGTGCAGTGAAGTGAGTCATGTTAGGTGATACAGGCAGAACAGGAACAATGATGAACATGCTTTACAACAGAATTTAATGCATCTTACAGGAAATACAGGAAATGAGATGATTCTGAGTCTGTATTGAGCAAAATGAGACATTACCTGGTGATTACAATGGCCTTGAATGCTCTGTAGCCCTCTGACACCGCCTTGGAGATCGCATTCCTTTCAGCACACAAACCAAGGTTGTAACATGCATTTTCCACATTGCAACCTGGCGAGGACACAGGTCACAATGAAAATAAGGTTGTACAAAAGGTCTGGGTGTGTAAAACCAGGCCTTTTCACCATGAAAGGGGGGTGTCTGTTTATTTCTTGTGTCCTGGCTAAATAATTACTCTGGGGGTCTTTGCACTCACAGCTATTTGCCCCCCCCCCAAACATTTCTGCACAGAGGCACGTGGCTTCCTAAGCTGTGGACTGTCCAGCAGCACAGACAGGACGGGTCTGTCTTTGCCGAGCTGTTGACAATGATTTGTCATACCCCGCCAGTGCAAACAGTACTGTTTGACACAAAAGGTCACCTTAGTCCAGTGGAAAGTTAAGACTTAGATTTTTGACCATGACTGCATGACAGATGCCAAAATGAAACCCTTAATGTTAGTTATTTGAGCTGCTGTCAGATAATCGTTTACATGCTAAATCAAATTAACCCACTAATCAAGATAATAAAAAATGTCTCTATATTTCTGATCATAACACATTAACCCTTAAATACTTAAAACAAAGAAACCTTAAAACTACTTATGTGATGAGTTCAAAATTAGTTTTTCTATACATTTAACAAAGTGATTTATCACCATTTAATAAAGTATTATTCTCTGCATTTTATATTTTTCAGTGAAAATCAAGTGTTTTAATTGATTTAAATTACTGATAATGTACATGTTCATAAAGGCTAAAAATAAATTCAAAAGTAATTTTGTCATAACAGAGAAAATTTGAGAAAAAGCTACTTTTCCAGCAAAATACATCATTAACTAACAAAACAAATGTATACATCCACAGTGATTTGTCAAACTACATGGATTTTATTAGTGATTCAGCATTGTTGAAGATAACAGTGCTTCCATGTTCACTGTAAAACCTCATGTCCAAAAAAGACTCCAAGCTGCCAAAGGCTGACATATTATCTTTTACCTGAATTGTTTAATGTATTGATAGAATTAGTGGTTATTAATCATTTTAGATCAGTCGATGCTTTTGGTCACTTTAGGTTGTTTAGGTCTTTGAGGGATAAAATAAATAAAATAGGGAGGGAAAAAAATCTCTCTAAAATGTCCAAAATGTTAGATTATTGTAAAGATCAGTGAATCACAACAGGCCTGAATGAAACAACAGAATAGAATAGACTATTCTTACTTACAATGAGGTCAAATTCTCACCAATTTTGGTTTATTTTTAGATTTATAAGTTTGATAGTTTATGGTTAGTAATGAACTCAGATAATACAAATAAAAGTGATTCACTGTTTTCACTAAACCTCAGCCCTCATATAGAAGTATCCATTCTACCATAGACTATACACTGTTGCCCATAAAGTTGGAATAACTTTGGTTTCAGAGACATTCCTGTTTTTTATTCCTATTTATACACATCAGTAATCACCTTTGACCATACAATGATAACATACTGCATCCTAGTTACATTTTATCTATCAAGAATTTCATGAGAAAAAGCACAAATATTTTATTCTAACTTCATGGGCAACAGTGTATGTACGTAAAACCGAAAAACACAGTGTATCTTGCACTTTACCTGTAAACACCCGGTGGTCGAGGGTGAGGAGAGCAGCCCCCACTCTGAATTTGCTGTATGGGCAGTACGCCTGTTTCTTTGCCTCCTGCGACTGGAGGATCAGCGTTTTGACTGTGTCCTGGGTCAGCTGTCCTCCACTGCGGTCCTTTATATGCATCACCTCCGCGCCGAACTTGACTTTGTCCATAGTTGCTCTTTAAGGGTTGTAAGGTTGTGTTGGAGTCACTGAATGACTGCATTGTTGCTCTGCTTTAAATATGAAGGGGGGGAGGATGGGGGGGTGGGGTGGGGGAGAGGACACAGTCACAGCCAATCACTGCCCGGGATGTCAACACTCCATGCTGTCATTATGCAATGGGAGGTAGTTTTGTTGTTGACATTATTCATCATCTACATGTTGGTGCAGACAAGATTCAGGAGGATTATAGGGAGTGTTAGTGAGTCGCCTTGAACTCGGGTCCTCAGGCAGAACAGGTTAGGGATATTTAAGCCGGCTGCCTGTGTGATGCTTTGCTCTTGTTTCTGACATGTGCTGTGGTTGTAGGCCTTTGTTTGCTGCTGCACAGAGGGTGTAGATTTACTTGGAAGGGGCTAAATGTGTATTCAGGCAGCTGTGTATTTGTTTCAGCTCTCACGTCTCATGTTAGTGCATTCCTGAGTGTTCCTTTCTATCCGTGATGGTGTGAAGGAGGCTCAGAGTTCAGTAGGTCCCGTTTGAGTATAGCTGCACATTTGGGAAACACGTTAATCTATGTGTTTTGTTTTGTTTTTACATATGGATATTGAATTTTTGGTGATTTCTAATTTCAAAGAATTAGAATTTTTTAACGAGGCCCATTCATTTTCATGGCAAATACTTTATGAACAAGGTGTTATATTTGCTTGTATTTTGTATGCATAGTTTTGTAACAATATAGACTCTACAGACATTAAGAACTCGGTCAGCAATACAGCATCTTTATTTAGTAGATGAAAGAATTAGATATTTATTTCATGTATCTCCACTAACATCTACATGTCAAATCTAATCTCACTCTTTTCTTGCAAAATACTTTGTTTAGTATATATAACTACATTTTTAACTTTCTTTACTGCCTTAAATCTGCTCAGTAATGTAATGCACTGCTTCCCATAAAGTTGGAATAAGATATTTTTATGTCTTCTCATGAAAGGATTCTAACAATGTGATTTATTCTTGATAGATAAAGCATAACTGAGACTCAGTATGTAATTGTACCTGGTCGAAGGTGATTACTGATGTATATTAATAGGAATAGAACTGTAAACAATAGTAGAATAAATATTTCTATATGAGGGTTAAAATTTAATAACTACAGTAAATCACTTTTATTTTGTATCATGTGAGTTCATTACTAACACTGTTCAAAGTTGGTAAATATAAAAAAAGTGGCGCAAATTTTATCTTATTGTAAGAAGTAGTCGTGTTTACTTAAAATTTTTTTTAACATGTTACAGTGATAATAAAGACTATTCTATTCTATTCTAAAAATAAAATTATTCCAACTTTACGGGCAATAGTACATTTTGTTGCCATATTTTTTAAGTTACCGGTTCATTTTTTGCAGCGTACATGTACTTTTGACATGCTCTTTGTACACCACTGTTGTAATCACTTGCTGACTAATAAAGCACATACCCAAAATCTGCACTATTTGCTCAATGAGTACGTGCCTCATTACTTCCTGAGTTCCAATTCCTTCCTGATTTCTTCATTCACCTTTTAAAGACAGCCCGCCCGTAGACTTTTCAGATCAGATGACAATAACAGAGGAGACAGTGTGCGAAAATATGTATCTTTATTGTAAAGTCCAACTTCTCTTTGAGCTCTTGAGAAATGGTGACCTCAAAGACTAACATTACCTTGGATTACTTCCTAAAAATAGATTAAAAAACATCAAATACAGCAGACGACATACAGTAGAAAATTTAGCAAATACCTATTGCAGTTTTTAATAAAACTACTCCGTGTTGATTTAGACATTTGGCATTATTAGAATCAATTAGAATGACCCAGCAGAGTCAAATGTGCATGAGATTTTTTTGAGTTTGATTCTCTGGCGATGACCCACTTGATCCAGTTGACGTAGTTTTTGACATTGGTGTAAACGCCAGGGTAGTAAGCGAAGGCACAGCCGATTCCCCAAGACACAATGCCCACAAATGCACCATTACAAACAAGAGGTCCTCCTGAGTCACCCTGGAGGTCGAAAAGAAACGAATTGCACAATTAGAATGGTTTCTTGAGCTAGTGGGACACCTTTTATTAATGACAACAGTTTGAAAAATGGAAGCTGAACCTTGTACTTTCACAAATGATTGAAACTGAAGATGTGATATTGATATATATGATATTGATATTGAAAAGCTGCATAGTCTATTTTATCACATAATCATGCTGTTTTTTATTTGACACTGTACTGTAACAAACCCTCATATTTTTTAAGCTCAATATCAAGTTGAATTATATCGCATTGTATCTTATTATACTGTATTGCATCATTCATTCACCCAGTCAGTCAGTAACCACTTCATCACAGGGTTGACACATAGAGACAAACCATTCACTCTCACATTCACACCTATGTGCAATTTAGTGCCCAATTAATCTATTAACATGCACCATGTTTGGATGCATGGGATGAAGCATGCAATTAATCACACTGTATTGTATCATTTTTTTTACTCCGTATCACATTTTATCACATCCTGTTGTATATTATTGTACTGTAGTATATCATATTGTATCATACTGCATCACATTGCGTATGGCATTGTGTTATGTTGTATTTTATGGTATTGTAGCATATTGTATCATTTCATGTTGTATCTTAACATACTATATCTGCCCTGTAACATAATTTTTTTCTCCATATCGTATTGTATCGTATTTCATCATATCATATCACATCATATCACATCATGTCACATCATGTCACGTCATGTCATATCATATCATATCATATCATATCATATCATATCATATCATATGACATCTGACACTGTTGTAACAAGTCTGACGTTTTTACTCCTTATTGTATCAAACTGTATTATGTTGTATTGTATTGTATCACATAATATTGTATCCTACACTGTACTGTAACAACCCATCCACTTTTTACTCGTATCATATCAAACTGTAACTCATTACAGAATACCATGCTCAATTTTACCATATTATATTATGTCATCACGTCTGACACTGTACTGTAACAAACCCTTTTCTTTTTACTCATCATATCGTATTATAATTCTAATTGTATTGTAACACATCGTACCATATCATATTGTATTGTGCTTTATTACATACTGGGTTGTATCTCATTATTTCACTGTTCATATAACATATTGCCATGTATCATGCTTAACTTTATCATGTTATATTATGTCATCACATCTGACCCTGTACTGTAACAAGGCCTCCAATTTTTATTTGCATATTAGTACTAATTTAGCCTGTTTGACATACTTCATTTCAAAGAAGCTAAACATGAAAACAAAGCTGTTGTTCACTCTCTTTCTCAAGGATCTCACCTGACAAGCGTCCTTCCCTCCTGCGCGAACGCCAGCACAGATCATGTTTCCTGTGAGTCTGAAGTAGTAGTATCTCCAGCAGTTAGGAATGATGTTCACATCCACTACATTCAGCACGGGTGACAATTTGTAACTGAAGAGCCTGGTCACGCCCCAGCCGCTGACGTTGCATCGGATGGAGGGTGCCTTGAGTGGGAAGTTGGAGGCTGGCAAAGGGGCCAACCCAACACCATTGGTCAGGTTAGCTGGCCTGCTCAGCTAACCCAAAGAAACCCCAAAACAGAACAAGTCCTTTAATAAGACAAGTGTAAAACAGCATTCTACAATTCTATTATTATTATTGTTATTATTATTATTATTATTATTGTTATTATTATTATTATTATTATTATTATTATTATTATTATTATTATTGTTGTTAAAGGGGCTCCTATGTTTATTTATGGAAATTAATTAAACCTTGCTACAGACAGGACTTCTATAAAAATAACAGTAATAAATGCAGGCAGAAATGCAATATTTAAGTAAATTCAGTAAAATGTGTCAAATTCCTCAATACATATGTTCAATATGACTGAAACAGGTCTAATAGTGAAACAGAAAAGGAGGAGGACAGTTCCTACTGTGTCCAAAATTGAAATTCACACAGCACTCTGAACTTAATTTGCATAGTAAATCCCCCCATATCCACAATGAAAAGCAATGAGTTGGCATTTTCACTGACTGGAAGTGATGTAAGTAGACTTCTAACAGAGCCTTTTCACAGCCATGGGCAGTGTAACGCAGAGGCAGCTCATACAACGAGTAACAATAAAAGGAGAGACATGGGGTGTACTACTAAGTCTGTGGAAATAATGTGGTTTGTCTCAGGCGGAAAAGTATACTGATGATGCACTGATGGAAAAGTAAGGCTGAGCGCATTTGAACTATTTTAAATACTGTTGGATAGTTTAATAAATGAAGCATCACATTCTATAAGTGTTGTTGTCAACTTTTCCGATGACACTCTGCTCTGTTTTGACCTTTGTGCATTTTCCAGTTATAATCCCAGAGTTTCATGAAGTGGAGGTGGACTCAAGCAAAGTGTTTTAATAACGTTTCCATTTGCAGCAGTGTTGAAACATAGATTGTCTAAATATGACCAGTATAGTAAAGGAAAAGTGTCAACAACTGTGTGCATCTCTTACATTTATGAAGATGCAGTTTGCAAGCACTGCATTGTTTACAAATGTCAATAATAAAGTTTCAGTTTGCATGAGAGGAAAATACTAAAAATGAATTTTGATTAATTGTGTTGCAGATGACAAACCTACACCTGGAATCAATGTTTTAAATACAAAACATTGTTGTAACTCACAGCCCAAATTAGAGGATAAAATAAATATGTACTTTATATTTACATGGTAAATATTCTTTAAAATGTCTGACAACAAATTGAGATGTAATATCATTGATTGATTGACATAGATTTGAAGTTCTACACAAGTCTTTACTTCATCCTTAAATCCAAATACACTGTTGCCCATAAACTTGGAATACAATATTTTAACCTCTTCACATGAAGTAATTATGACAAAACTATTTATTCTTGATAGATAAAGTGTAACTGGTCAAAGGTGATTAGTGATGTGTATAAATAGGATATAAACAGAGGAATGTGTCTCAAAACAAAATTATTCCAAATTTATGTGCAACAGTGTAATTATTTAAACAATTTAAAAACATATATAAAAAATACAAGTGTGAATTATCAATAAATTCTTTAAAAATGTTTTACAATGATATTTGTTAAAACTAACTTTGGCTAATTTTAATGATAAATGTTGCTTTTATTTATTTACTAAGTACTAATTCACCGCAGTCTCAGGTTTCACAGCTTGTGTCTCAGTTATGTCGTATTTCACTGCCAAACCTCACCTTGAGCAGCATGATGTCGCTGTCAAAATTCCACGGTCTGTAATTGTGGTGTTTCACGATTACGGTGACATTAAAAATCTGCTCATTGTCCTCCTTCTCAAAGATTTTGTGTTTGCCCAAAGCCACTTGAACCAGATGCTCCCTGAAGAGTGAAACAGATGCAGCGGTTGAGTTATTATGTGCTTGTCTGAACACTGCTCATCAGATAAAAGTCACCTAAAGGCTGATCAAGATCAGCCTAGTACAGCATCAATGTTAGGGTGTAAAGCTGCAGTGACTTACGGCCTCCAGCAGTGGGCAGCAGATACCACCCACAGTGGGTCGATGAGGGTTCCTCCACAGAAGGGTACTCCGAAGTAACGGAGTGAGGCTTGGTAGGGTATGGTCCCGGGATTTACCTCCATACCGCCAATAATCCTTTTATTTGTGTCTTTGGCACCTATAATCCAAAGAGATGGTTTCTGTTCAGGCTCCTTCTTAAACATGAAAATCTTACATATTATACACATAAAATTTACTCATAGCTTTTTATATTTCCTTTGTGCAGTTTATTATTTTAATCCTGTTTGATCCTTTCATGATGTGTTAGTTATATATGCATTTTTCTCACCAGTTAGGTTTACAACAAGTAGAAGGAGCACTGATTGGAGAGAGGATTTAGCCAGGTTCATCTTATTTGTTGCTAAAAAAGAAAAACAACACATATGGTCAGAATAATGTAACTGTCTCATGTCATATTTTACTTCTTTAAATGTGTTTTAGTCCAGCAGAGTTAAGTCATAGCAGAGTTTATTCACCCATGCACAGCTAACATGGTGTCTTGTTACCATTTAACAAAACTTAGAGATATTTCTGCGATAAGAACATTAGTTATTTTGCAAAGGCCATCTGTTGAAATAACAATAACATGTGGACATTTTGCTGTGCAGCAGAATTTAAGTCATTTATCCTGCAATTTGATGTTGACTTTTGTGTGTATGCTGTGCTGAAATCATTTCAGATGGAAGATACTTTTGTATTCAGCTGTTTAGTTAAAAAGGTAGAAAGCAGAAACATAGAGGGATTACTGGACACAGAAAAAGCTGAAAACTCATAAAATTCATATAAGCTGTCGTGCATGTAGACTTATACAATCAAAGGTACCACTATGTAGTAGTTTACAGTTGTTACAGAAATGACACGTTGCAGTTCTGCCCAGTTTACAGTTTCATCTTCCGTCATATAAACAATTGGCGCTCCGCATTTTTAACGTGGCATTGTCCAACACAGTCCTGCATCTAACAAATAATAACAATTAATGCATATTCAATTGCAAATCACTTGTGCACAAAGCTGCCTTACCTGATTAAAAGTTATGTTGTTAAATCAGTCCACACACTGGCATACACACTCCCTGCACACTCCTCCTCTCATTCCTGAACATAAAGTTTGAGTTGTCTCAGTCGCCTCTCTTTTATACTGTAACCATGTCTGTCAGTTTCATTGTTTGCTGCCATTGTCCGTCATATATCTTAAGTGAAAGTAGAGCGTCTGACCTAGTACAGGTAAAAAAAAAAAAAAACCCACAGAAAACAGCAGGCTTCTCTTTTCTTACGCCTCAATTTCTAAGGTCTTTGTTGTCACATATTGTTCAGTAATGGAAACAAAGTGAAGCTTTACAGAGATGAAACCCAACAAGCCAGAGAAGTTGTTATAATATACTCTTCAGACATGTTGTTGGAGTATCCAGTGATGTTGTATGATATATTTGCCCTCAACTGTAGAACCACCCAGAGACCTTTGAGAATATCACAACATTAAGTACAATTGAACAAGGAAAGACTTTTTCTCAGAAATTCTTTGGTAATAGAGTGGACAGGGGTGGCTTTCAGTGCAGTGTACATCAAATTAAAAAACAAAAAAAATGCTTAGTCAAAGGTTGGGTTGCATTCTGAATATAGTGTTATGTGTGATATGTGTGTTTTCCTTCTCCCCTCACATGCTCATCCATCTCCCGCAGGTGTCACTCTCACTTTGGTTCCCAGCAAATCCCCTCCCCAATTCTGAGTTCCCACACATGGGGGCGTTTTTTGGCGTGTAACTCATAGCATCCATGCAGTGTATTCACTCCCCAAGGTGTCATCCCAGCTGTGAAGGTGAAAGGTGATAGCGTGTTCCTTTCTCCCCAGGTGCAAAGCTGAGGTGATAAACAGGATGCCTGTGTCTGTGTGTGTGTTTTGAGGGAGAGACAGCAAGGCAGGGAACGGTACAGGAGCAGCATGAGATGCCTTGTGCAAGAAGTGCATGTGCGGTGCAGATATATCAGCGTTTAATCTATAGGAGCACGTGTCACCAGACTGTCATGTGTGCACACAAACCTGTTCAACCCACGAGGACTAAATTCAATGCTACACATTCATATTAACGAGGACGCTTTAAAATGATACACGATGTTAAATGCAAACAAGCACATGAAAAGTCAAAAATGCATGCCTGCATCCTGTCTATATATTTTTCCAAATTGATACAACTAAAAATAATTAGCACAAATTTTGATATTGAACCCAAATATCCCCCCTCCCTAAAAAAATTATAATGTGTTCTATTGAATATACAAAATAATCATTATACTTTAAGGTACTACCTCAAATATTAGACCCAGAGTTTGTGAGTATATTTAGAAACATATTATGTAACAGAAGACTTGTTAAATCAGCTGAATTATAAACTAATGGAGGAAACTGAATTCAGATGTTTATATAAATTTCTGTATAAACTGTATAATAGAATAGCTATGATCTGATAGATAGATAGATAGATAGATAGATAGATAGATAGATAGATAGATAGATAGATAGATAGATAGATAGATAG
>JAPQRQ010000022.1:22564681-22581171 GCA_037367365.1 Apogon talboti
ACACACACACACACACATTTTTCTAAAGGATGACAGTTGATGTGACTGACTCCCTGTTTTTCCACAAAGGGGTGTATGTCTAGGCCTGACCATCAGACACAGGCTGCAGTGGTTCAGGGTAAAGGCACCAAACATTTACAGCTATGATGAACAGACTTATGTGTTTTTGTGGTTTGCTGCTGGATTTTATGACAGTGAACTGTGAGTATATGTTTTTCCTGTTTTGAGAAAATATTTACAAGGTACTCAGTTTTGATTTCAATGTCAGATATTTTGCACTTCGTTTATCTTGAGTGTCCAAAAGTGGAAAAAAATATTTTTCCTTAAAAGAATAGGCAGCAAACTTATGTTTTTTAATTAAAATGAACTTCTACTACATTCCTTTCACTTGAAGTTGTCAACTTTTTATTTGTGATTACTTCTCAACAGCACTCAGCAAATACTCAAATGTTTCCTCCAGTAGCTGGAGGAAGTAGACTGTATTGTCGTCAGCAGTCGGTCCGAATGTACAGCCTGGAGCTAATGTACGGTAACTGCGACGTTGCGTAAGGCGACTGAGGCAGGTCCCCACTCTAAAGTTACAAAGCTCAGAGTAAGATGGTGATATTAGAAGGTCAGGTTATATTGGATTACACTCATTACACTGTGGGCTCCGAGGTGACAGTAAACCACTAATTGTTAGGCCTGGTCAATGAGTTTGAGTGGGGGCGGGGGACAAAGAGGCCCCTGTCGTTGTGTTTCACTTTGTTCACTGAAGTCTTTCCATGTTTTATTACATAGACTGAGTGAAATCCATACCAGGACAGGACAAGGTGTTTAGAGTATGGGAACAATATCAGCTTTGAGTATGAGTAAAATGGGAGGGAGGGTAGTTTTAAGAAAGTGGTTTTCACCGTCGGCATTTGGGCATTGTTTTGGAACAATTTGTGATTTCACCTGAAAAATACTACTTTGTCTGAAGGTCTTAACCCATTAAAAACCCAAACAGCAACTGACGAACAAGACCATCTACTGATCTAAGCTGTTTAATACCTGTCGATCCACTAATTCTATCAATCAATTTAAGTGATTGGTTTAAGATACAGTTTGTCATCTTTTCATGGTCATCAGATATGACCCATTTGGACATTCAGAGGCTCTGTAGTTGCCATGGAAACACCGTCATCTTCTACAATATTGATTCACCAGTAAAATCCATGGAGTTTGACCACTGACAGTAGATGGAGACGCTTGGTTTATGTTCAGTTAATGGCATATTTCACTGAAAAAGTCACTTTTTCTTCAGTTTTCTCTGACTCTGATATAATAGCCTGTGAATTTAATCTGAGCTTTTATGAACATCTACGTTGATCAATGAATTAAATCTAGGAAAATACATGATTTACACTGAAAAAACTCAAAATAAGTAGGATAATATTACAATAAATGGTGATGAAACACTAAAGATAGGTAAAATATATGGAGAAAAATCATTTGGGAACTGCTACAAAAGTAGTACTAGGTCTTTATGGGTTAAAATACTGTCTATGATACTAGAGGTGAATTTACAGCAAGTAGAACAACGGCCTTTGACTGGTTGGAGTTATCTGATGCAAATATTCAGAGCTGTAGAGCCATTTGCCACAGCTCCTTTTTCCTCTTTCTCAGTGTTTTTTTCTCTGCACAGGCCGTGTTGTCATGCAGGGACGTATAGTAGGCGGCTATACTGCAGCACCGAACTCCATCAAATACATCGTGTCCCTGCAGAGCACCAGGGGCCAACACTTCTGCGGTGGATCACTGGTTCACAAGTACTGGGTGCTGACTGCAGCGCACTGCAACATCGGGTAAAAATACCTAGTCCTTTTTTGCTCTTATTGTTGGGCAAAACCCCTCAGCTGTGAGGAATTACATATTTGGATATCTTCATGTATTTTCCTGTGAACAGACGTAACGCTATCTCACTTGCAAATGCGCGAGCAATGACATTCTCCTGGTGTTCTTCCAATGGAGCCTGTAGAAGTCACCGCGTTGAAGCTAACTTGGCAGGGTTTTATATATGAGCAGATGGTCTCCACAGATGCCTAAGAGCAAACATCCATTTTGCTATAGGCAAGTAATGTCATAATGATGCCGCTTGATCATGACACAAAGTAAACCTGCATACAGGCCACAGGGAAGTCAAACAGCACACACATGCAGTCCAGTCACCTGACCTTGGCACATCATCGGTGTGTATGTGAAGTGTGATCTTGTGCAGATCCAGGAAATTGGCTGTATTTCTGACCTACTGTCCCAGCCCTGTCTGTACACAGTGAGCCATTGTTCCCTACAGACACTTCTAGATTCATGACCACCACTGATGTGTGCTCCCACTACACTGGCTTTGTATCCTGGGCATGACTGGCAATGGCACACCTGATTCAACAAAAACAATAAAATATATATATATATTAGTGAAGACAGAATGAGGACTGGATTAAATTGTGCAAAAAAGCAAAACTTGCATGAAACTGCAGATGGCTTATGAGTCATTCATTTACATTTAAATCCTATACTATAGAACTGACACCTCCCCATTCACTTTTATCACAGCAAAATAAATACTGTGGATATCAAGGATGCAATAGCATGAAAATATCACACATTTCACTTCCTGCATTTTGTGGCAAGCTGAAGGCTTCTCACTCTCCTTTATGCTACACATTATTACGTCAGAGTATCTACGTCAGTTCTGTAAAAACCCCAGACCCATACAGATACAGCACCTTATGGATTCAGTTCACACCATTTTCATGTAATGTGAATGTGATTTTATAGAACCCTGGTGGATGATATTGACTCTGTGAATGGATTTTCTTTTAGGGCAGAGCACATGATGATAGTGGCAGGTGACTACACTGTAAACACCTTTGAAGGAACTGAGCAGTACGCCAAACCTTACAGACTGATCACCCATCCCCTTTACAACAGGAGCACCAACAATGCCGACATCATGCTCATAAAGGTACCGAAGACTCACTGCACATTTTTTTGTCATTTGCATAATTACATTTTAAGATCAAGACAATTAAGGCTTGTCTTTTTGTGTTTAGCTAAAATATTGTTACGAGCACAATTAAACACGATGCCCTGAATAGTTGAATCCACCCGTCAGTGTTTCTTTTAGCTCTTGTCACTAAAGAATAAAATCTCAATTCAGCAACAATACACTTGTCAAAACATTGACTTTCTTGAAGACGGTTGTTTCAGGTACAAAAATGCATGAGTGACATAAATATATGCAAAAGTCACTCATGCACTTAAGTAGTCAAGAGAAAAAGCAGAATAAACCTACTATATTATGAACTAACACAGTATTTTATTTCCTCCTCCTCCTCCTCCTCACTACTATATAATAAACTATACAATCCATACATTATGACTCAGCATTGTTTCTTCTTTTGTGTCCAGTTGCGGGCCCCCTTTGTGCTGAACAAATACGTGTCGCTGGCGCCTCTTCCCAGACAGGGGACAGGTGTGGTCGAAGGTCGGGTGTGTCGGGTGTCTGGGTGGGGCTACAACAGTCTGGGTCCGGCCCAGTCTCCCTTCACTCTGAGGACGGTTGCCGTGCCCATCGTTTCAACTGCCAGATGTAACAGCAGCGACTCCTTTAATGGCAACATCACAGCGAATATGATCTGTGCCGGATACAGGACAGGAGGAAAAGATGCATGCAAGGTTCAGGAGACTGGGAACACGTGACATCTAATATTCTTTCACTGACATCAAGTCATTTATTTTAAGCATTTTCGATAGAGGAGGAAAGTATCCGAGCACATTTCTAGTTCTCCAGTCTGCCCCACTTTGACAAACAAGATCAGTTGATCTTTGAAAGGCAATTAAATCCATTTTGATATAATAAAGTCTCCACGGTCCTGGCCTTCGCTCTCAGTTTATATGAGGTCATCCTCTTCTCACACAGTTGTGTAAAAGTCGTCCCGTGGCAGGATGAGAATACAGTTATTTCATTTCACTGTTGGTTCAGCTTCAAGCTTTTATTAAGAGGATGTGGCAGCTCGTCTTCAGGATCTGTATTAGCTGTGATAGTTTGTAGAGGAGATGGAAAAGCACACCTGAAATAGCATCAGGACAAAGAACTGACCGTAATTTTCAGGTATTTGTGTTCAAGCAGCATGAAGAGAGACATGTTTATTTGTTTCATGAAAGAATATTTGCCCCATCCTCTAGTGTGAGAGGAAAATCACATGAAACTCAAAGTGTGATATACCAGTAGGTTATATTTTGCCTTAGGTAAAGAGCAGAATGACTAATTAAAGAGTGCTATATTTAACACTGCAGTAGGCAACTTTGTGTGTTGGCATTTCTACATGGCAGTAAGACATTATGATGTGAGTTGGTAAAGGTTTAAAGGATATCCTAACCCAAAGGTTTTCCAGTCTTCTACATATCACTAAACATGACCCTTCCATGATCACAAAAAGACTTCTTACAGCATATTTAACGAATAAGCCATAAAGATGCAATGATACAATGATACAACGGCATCTAATATGAGATGGAGTTGTTAAAGCTGCATCCTGTGATTTAACCTATTTTCACATTTTGCTTGACCTTTAATAAAGATGAGACCTAACTTGGCCTCACTGACATCTGAATCACTTAATCTGTAAATGCCTTTTTAAAACATTAAGTTGAATTGCTCAGATTCTTTGTAAAGTATAATATATATATATAGTTATAGTATCCTGTAACGCCAAATAATGACTTTAAAGCTCCTTTAGAGCGACACCCATGGGAAGATCACCTTATTTCCTTTTGAATCAGCCACATTAGCTGTTGAAGGGTGTGGTCTTGTCTTGTCTTTGCAGGGAGACTCTGGTGGGCCACTTGTGTGTGGTGGGCGCGTCTATGGCGTGGTCTCCTGGGGCAATGGCTGCGGTGACGCAAAGTTTCCCGGAGTGTACACGGCGGTGTCCAGGTTCCGCCGGTGGATAGATCAAACCATCTATAGGTCCTACTTACGCTGCTCAAGATACTGAAGAAAATGGCAGAAGGACATAATTCCTTATACAATTCTTTAAGTATAAAATAAATCTTTCTTTCACTTCGTCTTTTATATCATGTTTACTTGTTTGTTTATGCTGTTTTCATTGTGTTCAATAAGAACAAAAAAGAATCAGCAGACTTTGTTTTGTTTATTTTGAAACACTTTTGTCAAAATTACCATTAAATCAAAAAGTCAGAAACTGAACATGTCTTTTTGTTGAGTATCTTTTATGTCTTTTTATTTTGCTACTTTTATTGCATTATTTTCCTCCTGTTTTGTCTTTTACGCTGTTTTTGTTATGTATCAAAGATGAAACCATCATGTTTTTCCTTTTACATCAATTTCATTTTGTTTTGTCTTTAATATCATTTTCATCTTTTTAGTGTTTATACTTTTTGTTATGTGTGATATGCAGCAGAGGATGGGAATCAAAATAAGTGATAATTCCCCTCAGATGCGTTGTAAAGAAACTATAAAAGCCTTTTCTGAAAGTGTGAGACATAGATAGCACGGATACTTGTGTTAAAATATAGAGGGTAAAGTAAAAAGCAAAGTATAGTTGACTGAAAACTTTCAAGGTATTTGTACTTAGTTACTTCCTGGCTCTGAAAATAATCAAAATAGACAGATAAAGTATTTATTTATGCCTAAAAAGGATCATTACTCAGACTTTTTAGCTGAGATGTATCTGTGTATTGAACAATAATTATCCATCTATTGCACATTAATATGGAGTGTCCACCTGTGAAGTTGTATTTATACTGAATGTGTGCAAAATATCTATTCAGAAACACAGCTTTCTCGCAGCTACAGTAATGGTTGGATCCACTGTGTACTTATAAAATGGTATAGTTTCACAGAGAATGACATTTTGTTCAACTTGATTAAAGATACTGAGTTGTGTTAGACTTAAGTGGTGGATGTCAAGACTGTTGGAAGGAAATAAGCAGAAAATGTACACAAATTATGTGTGGCAATTTAGTTTACACATTTTGTATTCATAATTATAGGAATGGTTTTAGGGTTTTCAGACTTTATTTTTTAATCTTCTGGACTCTGTGTTAACACATGAACACAGTGAATGTGTCAAATTAACAACAAATGTTCTCTCCCACTGATGTGTCAAAAATTAACAGTTTGTGTCACATGAAAATTGGGTCAATTTTACCAATTTCTAATTTGGACTTTGTACATTTTTTTGTCCCTAATTTTCTTCTAAACTGAATAATTTGACTTGTTTCGTTTGTTTAATTGTCCCTGGTTTCCTCACGTTTTTGACATGTGCCTAGAAATAGGTTATGTCACAATGGACCATTGTCTGTCGTGTCATGTTTCGTCCTTATAGTCATTATTAGAAATGTTACTACCATTCCACTGAGCTTTCTCTAGAGGATATTTTGCCAAAAAAAAAATATTTATATATAACATAATCAGTGGATTTGCCTAAAAAAGTATGTTTACTTTGCAATATGTAAAAAAGACAATTTATTCATTAGGACCACTAATACATTGACTAAGAAAATAATCAATCATCTTGCCTCCACTCATTATTAAATTACAAAATTCCATTAATTCATTCCACGTAATGAAAAAAAAATGAAAGGACAAATTCTTGTAACAGATATCTGATATTATCTTATCTGAAATGTGATCCTCTGATAAAATCCAGTCCACAGAGAATAGGTGTGTCATGGCTGCACCTTCTTTATGAATAGTTGACGGTATATTAAAAGCAGTCCGCTGCAGGCTTATATATCTTGTTTCATCCCCTTTCACTGCATTATCAGCCTTATCATATTTGGATAAGTTATTATGAAGAAAGGATGGTATCAGAGTTTGATGCACATACATTTGTTATTCCCCCTGCAGGTAGACAGACTGTACCTTTGTGCTACTGTTTATACCTATGATCTATGGATGACATTTTATGTAAACATTTTAAGCAACAAAAGAAACAGATTAGGATGTAGTCTAAACTAAAGAGGGAACATCATTTAACAATGGAAGTGAGGTTTCATACAACAGTGCTGGGATCTTGCTGCACAATGTATATCAATACAGCAAAACGGATTCGACATTTTCATTATTATTAATTATGAATCATCAATAAATTTGTGATGTGAGGTCGTTTTAGGAATAAAGTTGTGTGTGTGTGTGTGTGTGTGTGCTCAAAAGCCTTTAACGCATCTGATTTGTGTATCCATATACTAAGCAATAATTTAGTAAGGGTGAAATATCCAGATAATTCTATCAACCTGCGGCAAATAATCCCAAATAATGTTCAACCCTCCTCATATTCAAGGCTTCCTCAGTGAAACAGCGCAGGTCCTGAGGACAGAACTGGAAGTGCGCCATGGGGCCAAAAGTCAAATCCCAGCCTATGAAAATACTGCCATCCTCTGGTGATGACTGACCCGGTGGATATATACATCATGTTCTAAACCCCTTACATGGTCAAGTAAATCGCCAAATTCCTACCGCTATAAAACACGTCGGACGGTTTAACATCTCCGACTCGTCGAGTGGTGGCGCGTAAACGACGTTTTCCAAAGATCTGAATTGGTTCAACATTTACGTGCCATCTTTGAATATAAAATCGCCATTTGTTTGATTGCATCTAGATCCCGGAGAGTGGAGCATTGGAACACCACGACTCCAACTGGAAGCTTCTCTGGGCTGCACCAGAAAACCCCCGGTACAGCTCCCTCGCCAGGTCTCCCCGGGATCCGTGTTTTGCATCGCTCCTCAATTTGCATTTCTTCCTCAGATTTTCCGTGCGACGGGTTCAGCCGCTCGAAACCAGCGGGCGCTCCACGGCACTATTGTACTTGCGCCTCCATTTCCAAAGCAATACGCACGGAAAGAAAAACCTCTGGAAATTTTTTTGAATTATGTTGCCGAGGCTCCACGAGCGGGGAAACTGAACACATTTTGATTTACAGTTATTTCTGTTGCGTACCTACGAAGACAGACACGTGTCTTCGGGGTAAACAGAAAAAAGGGCTAGATCGTGTCAGCAGATTGCATTGTTTTTTCCCCCTTTGTTTGTTAAAGACGACCGCGTACAAGCTTGGCGACGCGCTATACATTTCACTTTGTGCGCCTTGGTGATAAAGACGCATTTGGATATGTCGGAAGTGTTGCCTTTCAACGAAGAAAAAATGAGTCATTATGGAAATGAGGGCGATGAGGGACACCTTTCCTTCACCTGTCGTCTTCAAGACACCAACAACTTCTTCAATGGACCACAGAATAAACGTCCACCGAAACTCGGACAAATAGGCAGGAGCAAACGGGGTAATTATATAATTAAGGCGTTTTCATTTGTATGGTGTTGTGTGGAATACGCACATACTGTTGGTTACCAGTAGACTCTAATTGAGGATGTCTGCGTGAAGCAAAATGGTCAACTATTTCCCAGATAAAGTCTCAAGTAGAGTGTAAGATCAGAGACATAGGCTCATCTTTGCATGTGTGTGGGATGTATGGGTTTTTAAATATTCCATTCGCATTGCAACACAACTTGGATGCGCAGTGCGTGCTGTTAAATACCTTCTGAATGCTGCTCAACAGAGTTGTGCTCAATGTCCCCTCCCCAATATATGGTTGGTATGTTATAGATTTACACACGATGTGCAATTATGATTTGTGTTTGCATGATGTTTTGAGGCACTTTGTGTGTTTGTCTTGTATGATGAAAACCTGATGGTCCTTGAAAATCAGGTTCACTTGTGGTGACAGAGACAGGCACATAGTTGCACGTACAATAGTGCTCAGACACAACATGGACAAACATCGCAAACATGCAGGCGGGCATGTGCAAATTGCATCTGTAGGTGCAGAATAAGGAGATGCGCTGAAATTCAGAAATGCACGTCCGTAAACGTACATCACACATGGAAATGCATGCTTTCATTCTCATGGTTGTCTCTCTTTTTACATGTTTTTATGCTCTCATGCATGCACACACCACTTTTTCTTCTACAGCGCAGTGCTAATGGTTGTAGGCTTTAATGCCCTCCTGTCAGTCGATGGTGAATTTTCAAGACGCCACACCAAGATGAGCCCCCCCTCATTAACTCTCTCCCCTGTCATCCACAGTTGTGATCGAGGATGAGAATGGTGACGACGAAGCACTGAAAAATGGAACAGAGAAGACCCCAGCAGAAGCTTAGAGCGCTCAGCTCACCACCCCCCAAAAGACACTCTTGAAATTTTTTATGGCGATATTTACCAGTTTTAATCCAAAGACACTGTATATAAGCACTTTCTCTCATGTGGCAGCAAGCAGCACTTCCACACCCTCCTCTCCCAGTCAGTCATGGCCATCCGGGTGACACATACTGGCAGGGGTGGGAGATGGCAGCGAACGAGAGCCCCAGGTGGACCCCCCAGCACACACAAACACACACATAAACATGCACATAAGCAAACACCCTTGATTACAGGGTTTCGCCATAAATCCAAAAGTAGAAGATGACAACAAGGGGGGGGGACTGAGGAGAAGGAGGGAGGCGACGCTGTCGAAATGCAGATATCAGGGACAGGATTCAGAAATAAATCTAATATAAAACTAAAGCACACACTTCTTCTATATCTTATCAATCAAGCCTATGGTACCATTCTTTCTGCTCTTCATTTTGACAGTGGGGCAAATGAATAACAGAGTTTGTAAATATGGAAAGGGTAGCCCATATTTTCTTGCACAAAGTGGGAATCAGTAAACTGTTTTGTTCTCTGTGTTGAAGACTTTATTTATTGATCCTTTGGAATATGTGTTTTGCAGTGACTTAAGGCCAGAGGGAGTGTTTTTTGTATGTTGAGAAAACTTTGAGCGAATGAGAGAGATTTTTTTTTCACTTACAATTCTTGATGTTGCCTGAGTGTTTTTTGTTACCATACTTTGCAGCTAACAAGTCATTTATATACAATGTACCTCCCACCTGTTTGTAAGCTTCCCAGGCTTTCACCTGGATTGGTTGATACTGTAACTTGACTGTACACACCCTATTGATAAACTATTTATATTGCATTGTGCATTATCGTGTGTGCCAAATCTCATGAGGGATATACTGTACCGAACAACTTGTTCTTTTTTGTGCTTTATACATTTTCTCATACAGTTCAGTTGTTTTGTTGGGTTGCCATTTTTTAGGGCTCTTTCTTAAAACACTGAAATACCAACTCATGCATGGCAAGTATAAAATCATGCATGCACGACAGAAGTTCTGAAACTCTTGTGTATTCTTGAAGCACCTCGTATACAGCTTTGAATGACAAACCTCGAGAAACAGTCTTAAATCTGCGTTGTACTGTACGATTCACATTGATTTGTACAGTGGCCTAATATCTTGTAATAAAGATTATGACAAAGTACTATTTACTGTTTAGTGTTTGTGGTTTACAAAAAGACAATGTATTTGATGTTGCTATTTGTTTTTTAAACTGTTTTAAAACTGTAGCAAAAAAACACAAAAATATAGTTTTGTATCATAAAGATAAAAATAATAGCAAATAGCTTGGCTGAGTTTTGGATATGTTTCTTGTACAATTTCCCCTGCTGTCATTGGATTGCCTCTATGGCTGCCAACGAAGGTCAAGTCAGCATTTTCCATTGTGGAGAAATGGGAAGAACGATGAGTAATCCAAGCAAGAATTTAAAAATCAACACTTTGTCCTGATTTGTTGAAAGGACAGTCGTGACACTCAGTTTGAACAGCTGTGCAAAAAAGTCTCATGAAGTACTACAGTATTGCAAATGATTCTTGGGGGGAAAATGTACATCACTGCTTCCCAATGCAATAAATGTCTGTTTGCATCTAAAATCTCAGCGCCTCTCTTTAATCAAGTTCTCCTTTTAACTCCATTGCCAGAGATGTAAATGGTGCATGGGCACCGAGGCATGAGGAACACTGATGAGACGTGACATTTCCAACTCTGCTGTGGTGACTAAATGATTCATGTTGTGTGACGAGCCTCTGTCAGCATACAGCATCTTAAACCTGGACTGCTAGGAACACATACATGCAGAGAACACACACACACACATAGGTACACATAGCTCCTACAGCTGGCTAGACTAACACATTGCTAGTCTCTCTCCCTCCCCAGTCTTGACAGACATGAAAGGGGCTGCCTGGGCTGGGTACCATGGTAACAGATGCACCTTACACTCAATGGGTGCTGCGGTGGGTTTGGTGCAGAATAGTCTTCCCTGAGCCTCGGCTTGATACCATCATTATCTTTAATGGAATGTTCTCCATTCTCTTATCTCTGCCTTCTTCTCTCAAGACCCCCTATTCACTCAGTGGCATGGCCACATTATTCTGCCAAAATAGTCCCCTCTTCCAAGACGGCAGTCAACCATGAAAATGGTGCCTACTGCAGTAACAGCCAATGCACTCACTCGGGATGAGGGGATGTTACATTTAAGAACTAATGGTTTATGATTTTCTGTGTGCTGCATTCTTTCATCTAAAATGTTGCAGTAAAAGCTTGATGCGATTAGACCAAGCTCAGCTCTGCTTAGTCATAAAACAGGGTCAAGTACCATTCATGTATAATCCAACCTGTAGACTATAGGAAGATTATAGAGATGTGGACAAACATATCATGATATTCTTAATGAAGCTTAAATGTTTCGATGTGAATGTCAAGTGTTGGTTAGACTTGCTGTTGAATTTGTGCTAGGATTCACTCAGTGTGCACTGTTTGTTGCTTTTTTACTTTTTACATACATCGCACTGTAGCTGTCAGTGCCTATGTTAAATCACAGCACAGATGACAGCTGCGTATGTAAACCATAGTATCCAGAATACTAATTCATTTGGCTCTGCTCTAGTAAGGGAAGGAAAGAGCATGTTTTTAAAGCAAAATGACGCACCGTACTGAGCTTGTGACCTGAAAATCACCCCCTGAATAGCAGGTACATCAGTCATAAACACTGCAAATTTGTCTGTGGGATCATCTCCATAATCATGATGACAAGGTGCCAAGTACACAAAAACCTGTTCCAAAAACTGTCACATGTAAACACATGCTTAACTGAATATTTAACACCCCCAGATGGCCATCAAATTAAATGAATACCTTTAACAGTATCAAAAAAGCTTAATTTCATAAAACACTCTCAGAAACAGTCATCTAAAGCCTCAGTCTACAGCAAACCTACAGTAAATCTTAACAGGCCCAGAATATGGAGATGGATGAGAGTTTTTGTCCTCTCAGTTTCCTCTAATATTGTATTTCATGGAAAAGTTGGACAAATGTTGGTATTACACACATGCTGTCTGCAAAGTCCTTTTTTCTATCAAAATCAAACACATGATCAAGTAATCTGTGATTCAAAGAAATCAAATTGATCTTACATGCAGTGAAATGTGTTTGTTGCACACTCTGAATGCTGTTTTGTATGTACCATACTAAGCTAGTGACTAAATAACTGAGATTCCAGCTAATGAAAATTTTGTGCAAAATAAACATGATTTCACAACCACGCCTAGGCCTAAAGTAGAGTGTTACTGCAATCAAGAATGCTACAGAATGTCACAAGTAACAAAGTTTACTCTCATTTACTTCACAGTCACACAGGCTGCAAAGGCACGACCGTTAGTCCTGCTCTATGTACACACCGTTTAAGACAGCACAATTCACTATTAAACCATGATCATACAGTTTTCATTGCTTGCATTGTAAGACAAAAGGGACACGTATACATATAAAGCATATGTAGACCAGATGCAAGAATCTTACTTGTATAGCCACAATATTGTCTAAACAATGACAAAATTATCAGTCTTCATAGGTTTATGCAAGATAAAAAATGTGAAGAATGGATGTATGAATTTACTGAATACTTCCGTCTCTCATTCTTTCAATGGCCACAAAACCACATAAAATCCCCTGTTGGAATCAGTTAGTTAAGCCGATAATAACTTTAGTTCATCCTCAAACATTCGGAGACATTAATGCACCTTAACACCGGAGGCCACTTACTATTTGAATGGACATAAGAAGAGGGAGTCTGTTCTGAGATACTGGAGAAACAGAGAGGTGCAAAATGGTGGACTTTGTGAAAGGCAACCTGATCTACAGTATCTGTAGGTAGAAACAGCTCATTCTGAGGTAATGAAAACACCATGGAAATGTTCATGTTTTTTAATGTTATCAGACACAAATACAAACAGTCATGAAAATTATATGACATTAAAAGCTCCTAATGCCCTGTCCACACTAATACTGGATATTATGTAAAATGAACACTTTTCTCTGTGTTTGTGTCTGAAACAGAGATTTTTTTTTTTTTAATCGTGCATAGTTGAAACATAGTGAAGATTACATACATACATAGTGTATGTATGCATCTGGACAGGCAAACAATAAGATGAAAAAACAATGGCCTCACATCCACTTTGTACATGCCTATTCCTGCTTTATGTCATGAACGTACACTTGAGATGTCTGAGAGTAGGACTGTGGGTAGGGGGGGTGTGGTTTTACGTTCCCGGATTTTCTGGTGCACTTGTTCCTGTGTCAGTGTTGGTTCGAGAATAAAGGTCAAACTCACCTCCAGCTCCTGTGTTTCCTCATTCTACCACAACGTAACATATAAGTGTATAAGTCAGTCTTAGCATCAGCAGATCATAGTCAGCGCAGACAGATGTCAGGACAAAATCTACATCATATAAAGAATATCTGAGGGTCCACAGTATCAGGTTAAAGTGCACCAGAAACAATGGTTTCTCTGAGCATTTTCATCGGATTTTTGAGCTGTAGTGTGCACAGAAATATTTTTGTGAGTTCATGTAGATAGATTTTTTTGATAACAGAGGGAGAAAATACAATATCTTGACCTTAAATGGTCATGCTTGGATCCACAGTGGCACTAAAACTACTAAAACATCCAGCATTTTTGTCATATAATTCTCTCAGGCGGTGCCTATAACATGTCAAAACAATGTATTAGCTCACTAATAGATCAGAAGTTTGGCTATTTCCCTCTTCCCACTCTCCCTTCAGTCTTCTTCAGTGTCAGACACTCTCCTTAGAAGGCCTCGACGCTTGTTGATGGACCACTATGAAAAAAAAAAGGATTAGCCTATTATGTCATCCAAACTCCCATTTTAAAATTCATTCCAATACCGCCTCATAAATATATCATGAGGAAACATTTAATAACTTCCTTGCTCTGCCCCAACAGTTGGAGTACTGTTACTTGAGTACTAAAAGTAAAAAAGAGAATCATTTACCATCAGTTTTTGACCCACTCTCTAATTGTTGTCTTATTATCCCTAACTAGGATTCAATACATGTTCTTTACACTGCAATAATAGGATACATAGACAGCCTTGGAAGCAATGAATTACAAGTATATAAGTATTCCAATATGGGTTTGAGAAGTAATTCACTGACTGCTATTCAAGTCTTTTTCTAAACACAAGACTTAAAGTTACTTAAAATGGAGCTAATGATCATCATGTGCTTCGTTAAAAGAAAGAGGTGATTCAGTAGTCCTTCTGAGACCATTTCATTTATTACCGAAAGCCAAACTGAACAGTTATCACAGAGACTAGCATTACTCAGTCCGTTTAGATATTGTTGTTCTTACGTCACTTACACATGTAGCACATATTCCCAGATAAGCAGACAGACATCTCTCACATAGACATTATATGTTTATTACACGAAGCCTCATAGCTGCATAAATGTTCAATCCTAATG
This sequence comes from Apogon talboti, assembly GCA_037367365.1. NCBI lineage: Eukaryota > Metazoa > Chordata > Actinopteri > Kurtiformes > Apogonidae > Apogon > Apogon talboti. The sequence continues at coordinate 22,579,431 of JAPQRQ010000022.1, forward strand.
CCGTTATCTCAGAGATACAGCGGATGTTGCCCACCTCAGGCTGGACAGATAAGTTCAAATTCAGCTGCAGACTTTGTGGCCAACATCACTTCGGGGAAACACTCGGAATTGTACTTTACAATGAACAGATCGTCCATTATTGCCACTACTGTAATGAGAAGCTTTTTATTAACTGCATCAATTGCCACTGGGATAATATTGTGGCAGAAAACGGGCTTTGTAGTAAGGACTGATGGTGATGCTTATCACTGGTGCTGTGAAAGGGGGCAGGCTGAAGTCAAGATGTGGATAGCTGTTAGGTTACATAAGTGCTGACAGGTGTGGCGAAAGTGGAGGAATAAAACAGATGAGCATCTTGAAGCAGCGAGGAAGAGGGAAGGAATGAGGGGAACGCGGATGATGTGAAGGCTGAAAACCACACCTTTACAGTCTGCCTTGAAGTGGCACGCACACATGGACATACAGAAGATACTGCTGATGCCTATTTACATCGTGCCCACACTAATTCTCACATGTTTCTCCCTGGCCCAGTGCTATACTCCTCTCTATTGGAGTCCTGAGTTTGACCTTTGTGTCGTTAATGCAGCTTAACACAGGGGAAATACCTGCAGTGACCTCCTATTCTGAATTACTCACCGGGAAAATCACCTCCTCTCTTTCCTGACGTGAATCAAAGGGCTTTTCATGATGCAGTGATACAATGTGTATGGTATGCAAATGGCTGTATTTGCATTTTATTCCACCGTATGTACGTATTTCTGGGTACTCACACATGTGCAGATGCTGGTATGTTTATTCAGATGTTTTCTATTTATGGATTTATAATTGAATGCACCTATCTGTGTGAACATGTCTGTGTGCGGTGGGCGAGCTCAATTGGCATTGGGATCAGGTATTCTCTTGCTGATTGAGACTCTGCTGGGAATTCACAAGGACGACTGCTGATAAGAGGGAAATGCAGCCCTGGTTGGAAAATAAATAAATAACTATCCCCTTAGATACCACACCAGAATATTTTGCCTGCTCCTGAGTGGGGTTTTACGTCTAGTTTTTTCTTTTTCTTTTTTCTTTTTTTTTCTTTTTGAGCAGAGCTGAATCAGAGCATTTGACCAAAAGCAACCCTGCCCATGATATGATGGTAAAACCTACTTTGTTTGCAGCTAAATTGTGATTCCAGATGACGTCAATCTTTCAAGCAAGTTCCCTCTCAGATATCAGTCCAGCTTTAACTCATCTACTTTAACATAGCAAGGCTGAATCCCACCCGTATTCTATGACGCGGGACAATGTCCTCATACATTGTTCTGGTTTGAATGGACTAAGGTTTAACAGATGGGACTGTCAGGGCGAAAATTGAAAAGAGAAAAGGACTGACAGAAAGACACAGACAGAAAGACAGAGAAGGGGGGCCCATTCCGCATTACATTAAACACTTGCTGATTTCCAAGGAAAGTGAGGAAAGCACGGGAAGGGAGGAGGAGGAAGGGCGGCAGGCAGATCGGAAGAGAGTAGGAGAGCAGCACGAGAGGGAGATGAGGAGATAAGAGAGATGGAGAGCCAGGAGAGAAGGAGGCAAAGAGAGGGATAAATAAAGTGAAAGTAGAGGAAGAGAGGAAGAGAGACAGAGGCTCAATATGATGAAATGAATGCCAGGGAGAAACAGTTCAGACCCACCAGATGGTTACTATAGCAACCACATCCCCAGTCTCTCCCTCTCTCTCCCTCTCTCTCCCTCTCTCTC
>JAPQRQ010000022.1:22581271-22614996 GCA_037367365.1 Apogon talboti
TCAGACCCACCAGATGGTTACTATAGCAACCACATCCCCAGTCTCTCCCTCTCTCTCCCTCTCTCTCCCTCTCTCTCTCTCCCTCTCTTACTCTCATACTCACTCTCTCTCTCTGTCTCTCTGTCTCTCTCTCTCTCTCTCCCTGCCTAGTTGCTTTGTTGCTGCTTTAAGTCTGTGGAGGGAAACCAACGGCTGAGAGACATCTTTTTCCATTTTGGTGCAGTGGCATCATAAAGCCTCATAACCAACTTTACATACTTACATACTTCAGCCTGTATACATTCTTACTTGTTGGTTGCGTGTTTGAGTCGTGAGGTCCATGGCTTATGATGCAGAGTTTTCTCCTCGTGCTACAGTTCCTCTGTTAAAGCTTGTGTTTGTTGAGGGGTTAGGTACATTTAACCATGCATTACAGCGCAGTGCACTACTGCAAGGTCACGAACAGTTCAAGGAAATGGCACCTGCACGAGTCCCATGTGGCCTTAAAAGATACTACATTATACCTTTGACCGTATACATACACACACACACAAACACACAGACATTTTGTGTCTGTACAAATGTATAGGGTTTGCATTGCCAAGTGTGCATTGCTGTAAACACCGCAGAGATGCTATAAGCATTCTCCTGAAGCTCAGCAGCAGCGCTCTACAGTTTCATACACTGAACGGGCATCAGATGTCTCCATCGAGATCGTATTCACCACTGCAATAAGCAAAGCCCACATTAAACACACACAAGCATATGCAGGCTCACAAATGCAGCCTGGCACCATGTGCGCACGCAAAGCACACACTCACAGACACGGTCGCACAGACACCAGCCGGGAAATATCCAAACTGGGATACACAACAAAGGGAAGAGCTTGTGGGCCCCCCAGCTAATCTCATGCATGGAGATCATTTTCAAAAAAGAACAAAATGGTGGGCCATCTCTCAGTGGTAGAGTGGGTCTCCACAGGGCCCCCAGGGCGGGATGGCATGTAACTGTGTACGCGTGCCTTCTGAATAAAAGATGCTGACCTAGATGGAAATTCGCCATTGGTCACTTAATTTGTCCTACATGATGATTGGCTCATGCCCAACATACAATATAGCTGCGTGATGGACCATAAGTTGAGATGGTCCTCTACTTGTTGGGTATGATCACATGATGCTCAAATATCTTGAACTTTGCGCCACAGGTTTGAAATTATCTATTAATCATAGACATCAGAAAAAAGTCAAAGAAACATTCGGGATATGGATTTAAGAATATATTACATGTATTAATGTATCACACGTCCAATTGTCATTTTACCAGGTGAACAATTTGCCTTTGCTCCCTTTCAGTGTTTTTCTATATTGTGCATATAGTTTGCTTAAAACCCTTCCTTTTAAAAACCCAGATTTTTCACCTCAGGCCATTTATCCTGTGTATGTTTTCAAAGGCAGATTCATGAAATAAAACATGAGAGACATTTTAGTTGCTTCATCATCAACCAGCATTACACAGTTCAGTGATGCAGATTGGATTCATGCAGTGTGCCAGGCCTGGACCACGTGGGACTAAACATAGTACATATGTCTGCAGGTCTGTGAGCATGAATGAGCCTGACTGAAAGGGTGTTTTGTATCAACATTGTACTGAGCCCCTCTACATTATTGATATGCAATTTGACTGCTCGCCATCAATAAATTATTAAGGAATTGAAAATTGTTGAGCCACAGCTTGACAGCCTTGAAACCGTTGGTCCCCGGTAGATGAATGAGCGGGGCCGTGTGATTGTCACTGAATGTTGAGCTCCAAACTGTAAGAGCAAATAAGAACTTGGCTTAATCTTTTCTCTGATTTTTCAAAGGACTCAGGGCTATGTAGCCCCCACTGCAGGTTATGTAACAATCCAGCTGTTTATTGAGTGAATTGGTTGGGTTTAGTTAGAGTCGGTCTCTCCTGGAGAAAGGAGGGGAGATGGAAACAGATGGTTGTGGTCATCCTGTTGAGTCCCAACATAATTTGTCTTCTCATTCTTTCCTTAAATCAAATTACCCTAAACTGGCTGATGTTCCAACACTAGACATTATAACAAAAACCAAGTGGTGAACCAGTGAGAAATTTGTTTGGGCATCTAATAAAACGGACAAACAATACGATACAGCACAACACTCTATGTAACACTTGAATCTAATTCTCTATCCAATGGACAGTCTTTCAAAGATGGCCCAAACACCAACAAATTGGTCAAAAACATCATCACCAGTATATATAACAGATTCAGAAGCCAAAACAGAAAGCAAGTCATCACTGGTTTGAACCCCATGGACCTGGTTTACAGTTGACCCCAGTCAATTACATCCACCTACACATTCCCATTAAATAAAAACTGAACCCACCAGTTTACTGTTAACCATGCCTCAGCAACAAGACATAATGTATTTTGAAATAAGAACCTGTACTCTGATTTCTATGTAAAGGACCTAGGAGCGGATTTTCTTCTATAGTCCATAGGATGATGTTAATGCTTCCTGTTGCATCATTAAATGCCTCTGTTCTACTCCTGTACAGCTGGAACAGTGTGCAACACGAGGTACCATTAAAAATGGAGTCCATTTACATCAAGAAACAACACAGGCACAAAATCCATGGACGGAAGTGCATGTTAGATATTGTACCTTTAAAGTAGCCCTTTAAAAGGCTCATTACCATCCTTGGCTTCATGGGATAGGAGGTATTACTGTACTTATTATGTTGTCTGTACTAATATCCAATCCAAGCCAATCCAACTTTATTTGTAAAGCACTTTACAGCAACCACAGTGCTGTACAGAGTCAATAAAAACCAAAATAAAGGAATAAAAATACAAGAATAAATTAAAAGACATAAAACAGCTGTACAATTTAAAATAATAAGACACAAAAAACAGCGGTATACATACCAATAATAATAAGCTTTCCTAGATAGCTAAGCCATCCCAGATTCCATGGTCAAGCATTCAAAGTAAAGGCAAAGCTATTTCTGGTATCTAGTATTTCTCTGAAATTAAAAGGATCCTAAAAACATTTCAATACTTGTAGTTAAATTTTCATTAAAAGCAGTTGCAGTAAAATAAAAAGTTTCTTCAAAGGTACATCTGGATTTAAAGTTGCAACTATAAACAACTGACTACTCTCATAACATCTCATATGGGCACCATAAAGAAACATGAAAACCTCTTGTCAGAGCTCTGTTTGTTTTCTCCATTCTGGACATTGTGGTTAAGGTGAAATGAGGTCTACACTCCAACAGTGATTAGCAGATTATACTGGACCTTAACAGTGGTTGCCATCCACTGCTGTATTTAAACAGGTAAATGTGGTTTTTTTTGTTTTTTTTAAAAAATAAACTAAACAAAAATCTCTAAATGAAACTGCATTTATCAACATTTTCCTCTGTTCTGGTCAGGATGACGTACTTTGCATTTTGCATGTTAAAATCTGATTAACTTTAAGGTTCAATTAGTAATGTTGCTGCTTTGAGCGACTTTGATATTCTTAAATATGCTGCTGCTTACGACACACTGAGGCCTGGAATATAAAAGCTATAACTCTGACTCTGACAACAGCAGAGGCGTTCTATCCACATTGAAATTCCTTGGTGATGTCCACTCTGCACCAACAGCCTCTCTGGCTAAGCCTCAGGAATACCAACCAGCTGTCAGCCCTTTACTCTCCCATTCTGCCTTTCCTTCTGCCCTCTTTTATGCTATCTCACTCATTCTTTCTCTGTATGTTCTCTTGTTGACAGAACACAAGTGCTGCATCACCACTTTAATTCTGGCGTGGGTGTGCAGGTTCTTTTTTACTTGCTAGAGATGCATGAAACAAGCAGTGAGGAGCCTGCCCAAAGCGGAAGATCAGGGGTATGAATCTTAATGACTTCTACAAGAAGAAAGTGGGAGAAGAAGTCTGAGGAGAATCCGCCCTTAATCTCCCTCTCTGTGTCTCGGTCTCACCTATGGACCCGTGGATGCTGCCTGTCTGTGTTTACAGGATTTGTCTCCCTTTGATTCTGATTAATTAGCTGACGATGGACAACCAACGACCTCAGTGCTGCCATGTTAAAGACACACACACACACACACACACACACACACACAGACGAGACGGTCCACTGCTGCATAGTTTGACATCACAATACGTGATACGTGTTATTATTTTATGGTAAACTCCTAGTTTCTTATACTGTTGTTACACCACTGTGTCCTGCCTGCTTGTTATGCTTTGGGTCCTTAACTTCCACTGAATATAAATCTTATTGCAGTGGTACTTTAGACCACTTTTTCTCTACTCACGTCACACTGGGACCTACTTTTTCACCTGCTCATTAACTTATGACCTACTTGTATGGAATTTAAAACAAGCAAATATACACTGTGGTCCATAAAGTTGGAATAAAATATTTTACCTCTTCTCCTGAAATGATTGTTACAATGTGGTTTATTCTTGATAGATAAAGTGTAACTGCATGGGACTCAGTATGTAATCATTGCAAATAGTCAAAGGTGATTACTGACATTTATAAATAAAAGAGGAATGTGTCTAAAATCAAAAATTATTCCAAATTTATAATCAACACTGCATTTTTTTAAGTTAGCCAATAAATCAGTGGGTTTTTTTTCTTATTACAGAATATATTTTAATCCATGCATTCCTTGCTCCAATGATAAACTGAGTGAATATCACAAAGTGCAGCTGATTTTTATGAAAATGAGTATTTAACATCAAAACTGTGTTTATACATATAAAAAGGGACAATAAAACACACCATTTCACTCAAATGATTATAAATGTATATAAATTCATATTCCGCAGACTTGTAGTTGCTGTTCAACACTGTCATACAAATAACATTGTAAACTTTGAGGGCTTCAATCAAATATTGTAGTTAACATCTTGATTAATGGAAATTAGCCTTGGCTATAAACTTGCGTATTGACACATATTGTGTGATTCATATGCACTGTCCCTTTGAAAGAAAAAAAAAAAACTTCAATTGCCAGAAAACTGTGTGTATGCCAAAAGTCTGACATCAGATAGATATGCTTTAAAATAATAATAATGCCTCTGCAACCCATTCAGAACATGTTTGCGTCCCACTTCTGGGCCAAAAAACAACAGATGAGGAAACTGGCCTCCGATAATAATTGTCTTTTACCAAAGCCATTTGAACAAAGCAAGGTCCCTAATGAAATGGGCTTTCCACTCTGGTGTGGAAGATGTTTACTGGCCTACACAGAGCTCTGATTTCAACCCAGTCCAACACTTTTGCTGGACTGAAAGCCAGGCCTTATCACTCAAAATCAACCTCATTCATGCTTTTGTGGCTGAATGGGAACAAATTTGGCCTGCCAGGTTTTAAAATCTTGTGGAACGTTTTCCTGGAGCTCTTGAAGCAGCGGATTAATGATAGTTTATCAGCATATTTTGCGTGGGAACCCAAATACTTTCACTGTGTGATTTATGCGGATGATACTTCATTTATGGAGATGTTTACCCTGTTAACCCCCGGACTTACATGAATATTAACATCTCTTGTGTTAGATCTGCTTTTTCACCTGCCCACCAGTTGTCACTAAAGAGTCTCTTTTTTCAGTCCATCACCGGGCGCTCTCATCTGTCTATACAGTGTCTCCTCAGCACCAGTACACAGTTTACAGAGGCAGCCAGAGAGTTTTTATGACACCTTTCTCGCCTCTTCAGTCTGTATTTTCCAGAACATTATATACCTTGATGACAAAAGAACAGCTGTGAAAATACTCCTCTGCCAAAGAATTTGCTGCATATAATGTCCTACGGCTAAAAAACAATAGAAAAGAAAAAGAAGGAAAACATATTGCACAAAATCAATAGAGATTTTACTGTATAATGTAAGGGTTATTTAAATATATGACTGCAAAATGCTATACAGGAGTATTTTAAAACATTTTCAAAAATATTTTAGGGCTCACATATGAAAACAAGGATTTCCTCCCTTGTTTTTTTATGAAATTGAACAAACTTTCTGGGTGATATACTGTAAACACTGCTCATTTAAATCATCTTGATTATCAATACCATTAAGCATATATTTGCTAGAAAAAAAGATAAAATATCATCCCCCTGTTAGGACCAATAAACATGACACAACTTTGAATACACAAAATGAAATAAGGGAGGGCTGATGAAAGGTTTTACTTGTGAATATCCACTGTGTTCACATTTAACCACTTCAAATATACTGGCTAAATGTAGCTTTATATCTTCCACGACTTAATTCTTCTGTTATTGTGTTAATTTTTTATTTGTTTTATTTGTTTATTTGAAACAGATCACCCTTACCCCTTTACAGCACCATGGCTGAAATATTTATGAACACAGACTAATGTTTGAACAATCTTATGTATTTGTGGGTAGAGTGTTCTACTTTGATATCCTTTCTGTCATATTCAGTGTTTGAAATGAGTTCTTATGTGGCAATACAAAGTCCTTCTCTTTGTCTCTTCCAAATTCTCTGGAGACCTCAAACCTTACTTTTACTCTTTCAGTTGCCATGGATACCTCCAGCAAGGCAGCTGATTGGAGGCAACAATAAACTCTACTCTTTCAAGCCTTTGACAAATTTGTCTCCAAACTGATGATCTAAGATACTCCTCGATCCTTCTCTGTCGCAAACACACACATGATGCTCCCCTTAGGCTCACGCACTTACACACACACATGAAAATAAACTGGGACTGACACACACACACACAAACAGAGCAGAGTTGACCGTTTGATGACAGCGGAACAGAGATCAATGTAATCTCCTTCAGCACAATCCAAAGCCACTGTCATCATCTATCTATCTATCCCAGTGGAACAGGCGGAATGTGTGAAATCAATTCTGCATTCAATTAAGGAGCAGCCAGCCACAGCAAGTCTGGCTCCAGAGGTGACCCCAGTGATCCTCCAAGGTCTGGTGTGGAGGCCGGCTCTGGTTGATAGACCACTTTCGACTAAGGCACCAAACAAAGCTAGAAAGATTGCTTGTTAACATCACTGCAACAGTAAACCCAACTGTGCCAATACAGTGAGATACATGAGTAGACTGTCCAACTGGGCTGAGGTTTCAAATGAAAAGTCAAGGCTGTGCTCCTTATGACACACTCACAAAACTAGTCCTGCTAATCCCACTTGGCTCTTTCAGGTGAAGACACAGAAGCAAATACAGAGTAAAGAGATGGCAGACACTCATGGGATTTTGTGTCCAATGCGAAAATATCACAGATTGTTTGATTGAATTATTTACTCTTGATTCTGCTTCTCTTTTTCTGTACTGGTTGATGATGATGATGATATGCTGGTTGCCTTAATTTGAGGGTTTTATTATTTTGGGCCACTCATCACTGAATTCTATTTATCCAATCTTTTTCACATACCGGGACTGTGAAAACACAAGAAAATTAATTTGTAGTGATTAAAGTGAAGAAAAGTTTTCTGCCTAAAAGTACACAACAGTTATTTCAGTGAGCAAATATAATTGACTCATGTAATGCATGAGGTCAAGGTAATTTAAGGGTGCTAAATGAATATTTTTTATTTCCTTTATTTACTGAAAGAGCTAATTTGAAGTAAACTTCATGCAGATTCATTTTTGTATCTTATTCAAGACAGTACACCTCCACATGCATCTTGTCTTAGTTCGATTATGTTCATTTTTGCCGTTATGTGAATACTAAGTTAGAGATTCTTTTTCCCGGGGAAAAGAATCTCTAATTTTGCATCTTGTCTTGTCTAAGGCAATCAATCGCACTCACTGCATACAGATATGCAGATAGGTCATTGCCTTTAGACCTTTACAATAATTATAGCACAACACAACAACATCAACAGCAAACCATTCACATCTTACATCAATATATTTTAACTCATATGAACCCAAAGCATAATGGATACTGTTCCGTCCAACAAGTTAGCTTGTGTTAATTTGATTACACAGCAATATATTTTGGAATATTCTCATAATATTATTTCAAATATAATAGGTAGGTACTTGTACAAAACCTCGATATACAGCTTCTTTAAGACGGGCCTCAAGATTAGGCACAAACACAAATCTTCAAAACAAATTAAAAGTTACCAAATTCATATAAAGCATATTACAAAAAAATGCAGTCAGTCTAATTTTTATAAACCCTTGGCACAGTTTATCTGGGGCCATTGGGCCCCTGAATGTCAGACACGCTGGGTCAGTTGATTATGTTGCCTAGTTGGTAATTCAATCCTGCATATCCTCTTTATCCTCTTTGTCATGAAGGTGCAGTGCCCGGCCTATTGCTTGGATTAAAATTAAAAAAAAGAAAAAAACTGCAGCACCTTTGTTTTCCGTGTGTGTGATCTGCAACGGTAAACCACACGCATACAAATACAAGGGCTCTTTGCCGCCACCTACAGGTTAATATAGGTGTTACATATCATTATTTCTCCCATTTTATTGAATCTTAAATATGTCATTTATAAAAAAAAATAATTTTAAGATTTTTTAAAATTCAATAACATGTTAGTTCTTTTAAATTACCTGTACCGGTTTTTGATTTAGGTACTAAAGGCTTTAATGAAATGAACATATTTAATCTAGGAACTAATGTCATTTGGAACATGTATTCTACTCGGACATGTGAAGGGTTGCACAAGTGCGCGGAGTCGGTTTGGGCACGCCATTGTGGAAATAGTTACTTTTACATTACTGAGTCCTCCTCACGTTGAACCAGCTTTCTTAGTCCGTTCATTCAGTGTGCGATAACTACCGTGAAAAAAACGTTCCACAATGGCTACGGACTCTTGGGCCCAGGCGGTGGACGAGCAAGAAGCTGCAGCCGAATCGGTAAATGTTAACTTACGCAACATGAGCTAACGTCTTGTTAGCATGTTTAGAGGTTGCTATGGCCTTCTGTGCTAACTACATTGTTAACAAAAATCAGTTACTCAGTCTAAATTTTCACTGTTGGAATTTTTTGATGACAGTTCCACTGGGGAATGAATTGGCGCATATGACAGCCTGGCTCAGTAGTGTTTTGATTTACTTATTTAAGAAGGTACCGGTTCGGCGTCAGAGCTAACTTAGCTTGTGTCGTGATACTGGCGTGCTTAGTAAGTCACTAGCTTTAGCACTTAGCCGTGTTGTGAGTAAATGAGGCTCCAACATAGCTCTAGGGTTGAACAGTTCTATATTTTAGCCCCAGTATCCGTCTGTAATCGGACTCTAGAGTGATGACAATACGACAGTTCAGTAAATCTGTGCTCCTTCTTACAGATCGGCAGTCTGCAAATCAAAGACAGACCAGAAGAAAACGGTAAGTTTGTAAAACTCTGTATTTTAAGACGCAACTACTGCTTATTATATTATTTTTATCGCCACTTATGTTTCCCACACTTATTTTGCAGGGACAAACTCGAGTGGTGCAGCTGCGAAGTCAGAAGTTGATGGAAACAACAAGACCTCAGATGATGATGATAAAGGTGGGCAGTATGAGCAAGTATCATCCCGTTGATGTAGACCACCCACTGGTTAAGATGTTTGACATTGCAGACTATATTTCTTTAAAAAATTCTTTAATGTTTCTTAAGTTTATGTAAATATCGCTTTTATTGTGTTGTTTTTTTTCCAGAGGACAAAGCGGCACAGTCACTGTTGAACAAATTGATTCGAAGTAATCTTGTCAATACCACTAATCAAGTGGAAGTTCTTCAAAAGGATCCAAACTCTCCACTTTACTCCGTCAAATCTTTTGAGGAGCTACGGCTGTAAGTTAAACAAATTGTCTATTTATTATCTCATACAAAGAAACTGTTTTAATTCTTAGAGTATTATCAAAACATGTTCATGTGGTAAGATGATGTGTTTGTTTAATGTTTCTAAATTGATAGATAGATAGATATTGCTGAAAATTATTTTACTTCCTTTTTATAGCAAACCACAGTTGCTTCAAGGTGTCTATGGTATGGGTTTCAACCGACCATCTAAAATCCAGGAGACTGCCTTACCTATGATGTTAGCTGAACCGTGAGTATCACTGCTCAAATCTGGGTCTGAGTCATTTAGCATAGCAGTCTGTCTCCTTCCCATTAATCATGTCTAATGTATATTTTATGATTGTACTATATTACACCAGTTTTTATTAACCTAATGTCCCTTGCATCAGTTCTTGTCAACAAAAACTCTGCCATATCTGCTCCTTTTGATTTTCTGCTTTGTCCAGTCCACAGAATTTGATCGCTCAGTCACAGTCAGGAACAGGAAAAACAGCTGCCTTTGTTCTTGCCATGCTCAGCCACGTAGATCCCAACAACAAATATCCCCAGGTCCGTTTTCACATCTCTTGGTTTTATATGTTATCTCTAATTGGGATGTAAAGTAAAAGTTCATAACTGTGACCTATAGGGACAGGTATCATTAAGCTTTTAACAAAACTACTAATACTCTTGCTAATACTGCTGGTTGTTTACAGTAGGCAAGGGTTATGAACAGTTTAAATAGTTTTTTTTGTATGTGCAGTCAAGCCAAGTGTTTTGTTATTTCAGGTTTGTAGATTTTTTTCCCCCCACACTTACAGGTAAATTGAGAAATGCTCATTTGCTTCAAAGACTTTAATAAGCAAATAAATCATACTCATGCAAAGAGTCAACATGTGTCACTGCCAAAAATTATGGCCATGACTGTGCTATTTACATTTTACATTTTTTTTTTTAATTAGGAAACTGCAGCATCTTTGATTTGTACAAATCACCATTATAAACTGATTTTATGATAGAAATGTTAAACACTGACTTACTGCTAAAGAAAACAGTCTAGCCAATTTTCTGCCAAAATTTCAAGTAACTTTTATTTCCGGGAATTTATTTCTGCACCTCAAAGTTGTGGAAATCTGTTCGAATCAGGCTGATGCCATATGTGGGAGTGAAACTGCACTATGGTAAAAAGGTCAAACAAGCATGATGAAGCTGTAAACCGTGACCGACAGGCCCGCATCATTATTTGTGCAACACAATATGCCAGGATGGAGGACACTTTGGTTGTTCCTTGTGTTTTACTACATTACAAAAATAAAACCATTCTATCTGAAAGGAAAAGACAGGGATGCACATTGATTTAAACATTTTTGGTGAACATAAGTGTGGAATGCTGCAAGTGTGTTCCAAAAATCAGCATTCTTCAGCACAGAGCCCTGCCCCCACCCTGAATTTCGAAGAATCTGAAAAGTCTTAACCCTGTATTAGGTACAGGCTTCCTGCGGGGTCTTAAGAGTCTTGAATTTACAAATCTGCATTTAATACCAAAGGTATTAGATTTGATATGGTAGGTATTAAGTTGTGTTGCCATAAACTTGTTCGATGTATTGTGTCTAAATGTTGCTGCACCTTATGCAAATCAATTCAATCAATCACTTCAACTCAGAACAATGGGAATCAAGGCGTTGGAGTAAATAAATGCATTTTCCTACATTCTAGGAATTTTTGCCAGTCTGGCCATGAAATAGTCTGTGAAATGGATGTTAAATTCTGTTCAAAGTAGTCTTAAGTCTTAAATTTAATTAGTAGAACCCTGTAGGTATTTTGTTCAGGAAAGTTTGGGGTTGAGGGACAGTTTCTTCAAAAATGATAAATGTCCCTGCAGTGGAAAAGAGGCTTTTCACTCTTCAGTCTAAATCTTGATGCAGGACTTTTTCTAACCAATGTTTTACCAGCTTCTAAAGCCACCCATACTCTAATCTGTGTGGTAATTGTTGCCTATGACACACCCATGGTTAAACAGTCAACTAGTTAATGGTCATTTTTAATATTCAAGTGATGTTTGTATTTAGTTAAATGTGCAGATGGATTATATTTTGTCACATGCAAAGGAAAACCAATGTTAAAACAGTGAGTGATGGACCTTTGCTCACTGTGTTGCACTTGTCACCAACTGAACACTTTACCATTTACTTTAGAAAAATGTGCCAGGCGGCGTTTATGTAGCAATAATAGACGGCTCCAATAACACTGGTCTACAATTTTTTTTTTTTTTTTTTTTTTTTAAGAAATGTTACGTATTTTAGTAACATTAATTGGAAAACAAATGACAAAGTGCTTGTTTGCAGATTTTTTTTTCAGTGTATATGATAGTGTTATTCCACATATATATTGGTTTATGTACATTTATACAGTAGATGTATAAATCTTCTAGACAGAACCTGTAAAGTGAATGTATTGTAATGTGCAGACAGTGTTTTGAAGTAGATCTGGTCCCTCTGACACAAATATTCCTTTGGAGTAAAACCCATTCTCTTGTTAATTCTTGAATTTCACATTTTGACCCAATACTGTATCTTGGAAACTTCAGCCAACCAGCATTTTTGACATGATTTTTCTTTATCAGTGACTCACACGTGGAAAAATTTCACCACTTTTACTCTGGAAACATTTCATTTGTAGACCAGTGTAATAAATAAATCTTAATTTTTCCAGCAGCGATAAAACTGTTAATGCTAGAGCTTATTAATACTTTCATCTTTAATAATTCAGCCCCAGAGCCTGTTTGATACCAGGCTTCAGTTCCCATCCCTAGTGACATGCCATATGGTGTAAATAATATCCATAATCCTTTTTTCTCTTCACCAGTGCCTGTGTGTGTCACCTACCTATGAGCTAGCACTTCAGACTGGAAAGGTAATCGAGCAAATGGGAAAACACTATCCTGAGGTCAAATTAGTCTACGCCATCAGAGGAAATAAGTGTAAGGCTTTTTTCATTGCTACATCTATACTATACTGAATAATAGATAATGCAAATTTTCTGTATTTTCATCATTTTCTCAGTTTAACTTGTATTTTTTTTTTAGCAAATGCTGTTGTTAATATAAATGCAACTATGACGTGGCTTTCCGTGTTCATGAATTGTGTCTTTCCAACGTTTCAGTGCAGCGGGGCATGAAGCTGCAGGAACAGATAGTTATTGGCACGCCCGGTACCATGTTGGACTGGTGTACTAAGTTCAAGTTCATAGACCCCAAGAAGATCAAGGTGTTTGTGCTGGACGAGGCTGACGTCATGATCGCCACACAGGGTCACCAGGACCAGAGTATCCGAATCCAGAGGTCAGAATAAAAGACACCATGAGGAGAGTTATAATAGATCCTTTATATGTTTGTTTTTTTTTTTTTTTTAAAGCTGTGTTTCTACCACCACACAGGATGCTGCCTAAAAATTGCCAGATGCTGCTTTTCTCTGCCACCTTTGAAGAGTCCGTGTGGAACTTTGCCCAGCGCATCGTGCCTGACCCCAACATCATTAAGCTGAAGAGAGAGGAGGAGACACTGGATACCATCAAACAGTACTATGTGTTGTGTAACTGCAAAGAGGAGAAGTTCCAAGCCCTGTGTAATATCTATGGAGCCATCACCATCGCCCAGGCCATGATCTTCTGCCATGTGAGTTCCCCCAGAGCCTTAGTGACCCCTCCACTCCTTAACCCTACGTTAGTCACCTGGGGTGTTTCGACACCCCAACTTTTTTAAATTGCTCATAAATTATAGTAATTCAAATATTAGTTTAAATTCAAATATAGTTCAGATTACAAGAGTTTTGTTCATGTTTATGTTATGGAGTAATATTTTATTTTGAAGTTCTAAATATAGCTTATATGACGTGACCATTCATGTTTGAATAGGCCACGTGACCAACCAAGGGTTAAACGAAAAGATGGAATGTTTACTCAGGTTTTATTTCAATCACAAAAACTGATTTAAATTCAATTCATTATCTGTATTAAACACAATAACACTTTATTGAAACACCAAATTATGTAGTTTATCCTGTTGAGTGTCTCATGTCTGCGTTTCAGTAACTTGCTGCTCAACCATTAGCCTGCGAATTATAAACCAAGGTCTTCATCTGGGTGACTTTACATCTTCAACTTAGTCACCACCTTGTGTCCTGTCCAACCTTTAGTTTTTTGCTACTTCTGTTAGCTGTTACTTCAGATTCTCTCTCATTTGTGATCCAGACAAGGAAAACTGCTGGCTGGTTGGCAGGGGAGCTGTCCAGAGAGGGCCACCAGGTGGCACTGCTGAGTGGAGAAATGCAGGTGGAGCAGAGGGCTGCGGTCATTGAACGCTTCAGAGATGGAAAGGAGAAGGTCCTGGTTACCACAAATGTTTGTGCGCGAGGTAAGAACCAACTACTGCCACAACAGGAACAACCATCTTATGTGTGTGTTCAGGCGTTGGATGTCCCACTGCCTGGTACTGAAACCGCATGGAAAGTGGATGCTCAGATGTATATATTCAATATGACAGTTCCGTTACGCTGTGAATAGATGCTTGAATATACAGGGTTCCTGCGGGGTCTTAAAAGTCTTGAATTTCCAAATCTGCATTTAATACCTTAAAGTCATTAAAAGGTATTACATTTGATGGTGTAGGTCTTAAGTTTTGTTGTCATAAACTTGTTCACTGTATTGTGTTTAAATGCGTCCAAGCTGCAAAGAAAGTAACATTAGTCTCCTCAGTCCCACCCGTTCCAATCCAACAATTTATATTGAAATTAGGAACCAAGTATCACTAACTTTTTAGCCCCTGGTGAGATATGATCACAGAACATTCAGCCCAACACAGTTGCAGCCGTTAGTTACATGCGCATCGCCCAAGGAAGCATACTTTGTGTGGTCGTGAAATGGGCATTAAATTCTGTCTTAAAAGGTCTTAATTTTAACTTGTAAAGACCTGTTGGAACCCTGAATATAACGCTGACCAGATTTGTTTCATCTCTCTCCCCCCTCCTCTTTCACTGTCAGGCATCGACGTAGAGCAGGTGTCTGTGGTCATCAACTTTGACCTACCAGTAGACAAGGATGGTAACCCAGACAATGAGACGTACCTGCACAGGATTGGTCGTACAGGTCGATTTGGCAAAAGAGGACTCGCCATCAACATGGTGGACAGCAAGATGAGCATGAACATCCTCAACAGGATCCAGGAGCATTTCAGTAAGCCTGACACCAGCTACACATCATTGCTTCATAAATTATATTCACTCTTTGTGTGCATTTTCAATGTCTCTCTTTGGAGAATGCATGAGATAAAAGTTACATCAACAGCAAATGTAGTGTCCTTTTAAACACATTAACCTGTTTTGGGGAGATCAACCATATGATAAACCCTGTTAATTCTCCCTCCACAGATAAAAAAATTGAAAAACTGAACACAGATGATCTGGATGAAATCGAGAAAATCGCCAGTTAAAGGAGGAGCGAGATCGCATGAAGGGCGCCGACCTGACATCCCCTCCCTTCGCTCTCCAAGGACTGTGCGCTCCTACAGTGTTTTATGCTTTTATTTCTTTTAGAAGTCGGAGAAAGAGAAAACTACAGACACAGCATTTGTTTACACGTGGACATGTCTTCTCTCAGAAGAGTGTTTTGTAAGTCTCTGGAACATACCCCATTTCACTCTTTGTACAACTTCAAATGAAGCGCATGAGTTTTTTTTTTTTTTTTTTTTTTTTTAATTTTCTGCATTTTGATGTGGCAAAAAGAGATCATATTGGACAATGTTTTACCGAACACAGATAGACTTTCAAGATCTTTTTGTAAGTGGCACACAAGCTTATGTTAAGATTGACTTAAATCCTGATGCAGAAGTAACTACTTCACACGTCATGAAACTTTAAACTTGAACAACAAATGGAACAAATTTAGAACTGAATGTAGCTGTATTATTTTGAATATTAAAGCGTTTGTTGTGCTTTGTCATGCTCATCAAAAGTCAGTACAAAGGGTGAACTTGGGTATGCTGCTCCGAATCATTAATGTTATTTTACTGAGATGGTGATGGTTGGGTTTTAAGGGTCTATGCAAACTTATCAACATGTGATAGCTATTATCAAATACTATCCACCTGTATTCACATGACAAATGAATCCTGAATTAACCTCAGCTTTAGTGTCAGGGTGTGTAGTTAAATGCCGACAAGGCTGCTTAGAGTGAAAATACACGACTAATTCCAAGTCATTTAGATATTTCTGTGTTTCGCCAGTTATCAATCATCAACCAACCACACTTTTCACAAGCATGTTATTTATAGAATTTTAAAAACTCCTCCAGCCTTTATTATGGCTGGCTTGGTGCCACTGCAGACCATTAATCATTAGTCTTTTTCCTTCATCAGTCTCACAAAACCTCAAACCTCATTTTTATTCAAAATATAGCCATTAAGGTCCGATGTGATCATTTTTCCCTTTTTTGTCACACTGTCCCACATAATCCTTTTCAATCAGGGTCTCCAGTTTGACTTGAGCTAAGCTACATTCTTCACCCAGACTGTGCTGTTATTAAAGCAGTGTATGACTTTCATCACACATTTTTTTTTCAAATTTGTTAAATCCCAGTGATAGCGTAGTTGTCACTAATCCATTACACATCTGAATCACTTCTCCGTGGTGAAGAACTTTGAAGATGACTCCATCATAAACACAGTCCACTTGTTTACAAACGGAAACGTCACTCGGGCCTTTTCGGAAGTTTTGTCACGAAGTGCATTGTGGGAAGCGCAAGCTGTTTCTCACAGATTCGGGAAGAAAACGAGCCAGATCGCTACAATGTAAAATTATATGTAAGAATGGGTATAGTCGGTGGATGGAGGTATAGGGAAACATTTGGGTTCAGCGTTCATGAAGAGACTGTGAAATTGCTGCTGCGTGGAATTCCCATTCCCACAATGCACTGTGACAAAATTTCCGAAAAGGCCTGAGTGACGTTTCTGTTTGTTATGTAAACAGGCGGACTGTGTTTATGATGGAGTCATCTTCGAAGTCGTTCACAATGGGGGAAGTGATTCAGGTACGTAAGCAGGGAAAGACTAATGGATTAGTGATAATTTGGATATCACTGGGGTTTTACAAATACGAAAAAAAAACTGTGATGACAGTCATACGCTGCTTTAAGGATTGTGAGTTAAAAAAAATACTCAATGCCTTCCTCAAGTGCATTATATATTCATATGACTTTGTTACTGATATTCTGAGACATTGGGCTTAATATTCTGACTAACACTTGAAATTTTGATTATATATTGAATTTTGAGCGTCTTCAGGATGTGTGAATTATCTTCTTGAAACCAAATGCTGAATTGACTCGCGGACCAGAGGACCTATGCCAATCAGATTCACTGTGTTGCTCAGACATGGTCGCGTGGATAGGAAACATGTACTTGTGTACATATTTAAAATATTAGGTGAAGTGTGACTGAATTATTGACACTTCTAAGAAGTGAAAAACATTCCTCATGAGGTTCAATTTTGACAGACAGTATTTTGAATACAGCGAGTCTAAATCAGTTTACCTAGCATTAGTTGGTGACTGTACAAATTATGGAAACGGACAAGGACGTCTGGTGTGTTTGATCAATACGCTGGAACACTTAAGCAGTGATTGGTCAGTCTGAACCTTCTACAAACCTCATCTGACTCCCACCGGCACAGAGAAGACTGTCGGTGGTAGTCTGGTTTTAATGGACTGTTTACGGACAACTTGCTGAAAATCACTCATCTCAGTGAGCAGAAGCAGCCAAATTAGAAGCGAGTGCGTGCTAAAAATCCAGTAGAATGATATGTGAAGACTTTTGGGTAAAGAAGCAGTGTATGCAGTTTTATTTGGACACTTGGATGTATACATTATCAGTGAGCGTGTGCGCACTTTTTTGATCCATAATGTAATACCACTGTACGAGAGCCATGGACACACAAAGCAGTTTTGGCTGTGGAACTTAACACTCTCCTCCACATGTTGTATACCTTGTTTGATAATTGTCTGAACCTACCAAAACCCAGTTCATACATGTATACATAGCAGTAATACTGCCTGAATAGGCTTAAAGCAAACTGTCTGTTGTAACCTGATGGTCATGTGTAGACAATGATAGGTTCAAGGTGTGTGGTATTCTGTAGCTGAGCTGCATTCATGGACACAGTTATGTATTCTTAATATGTTGAATTAAAAGAACATATAGATGTTCATCTGGATTTAGTCTGATGCTTATTTCAAGTGTGCGAATGGAAAAGAATCCAGTGATAAGGTTTAAAAAAAAAAAAAGACAAATGTATTTATTACATACAGGAGATTTGTGTTACAACAAATTTGTTCAAGTAAATAAACATATTAGAATGCACAGATGAGTTACTAGTGGATTAAAGGTGTTCCATAGTCCTTTTATGGAGGCTGCAGATCTGAGAACAGGAAAACAAAAGTGACAATTCAGAAGTCTTTAATCACAACATATATAGATTAGACTTTTTATAGACATGTGGAAGCATTTGTAGCCCCATTCCTAATTGTAATTATATAAAACTTTTAAGTTAAACTGCATCATACAGCTATATTTCATTTATTGACTGTATCAGCCTCAATTTTACATAAAAAGGTCTAAAATTCAACTCAATACACAGCAAATGATGGTTCCACCAGGGATACCACAATAATGAAGTTTTAGTTGATCTTAAAACAACCAATATGATTAAATTGTCTTTTTTGTTTATTTTTATGACATTAGTATAAATCTAACAATTTATGAAAAGAGAGCACCTGATAGAAAGCAGTTTATTTCCATTACACAGTGGAACATGATTAAAATGGCATCTGCAACTTCGTAAAAACTCCAGACCATTATTTGACATAATTTAAATATGAATGTGTATTACTTCGATCTATAAAGACGACTGTGATAATGACCAGATCAGCACCGGTCAAATCTCAAATGGTAAAATGATGTGGAAATAGTTTCTGTTTTTATATTTCAACAAGTATCGCCCATTATGCAATGTCTTTAGTTACCTGAAATAACAGCGATAGGGTGATTATGTAACAACTGTGACAGGCCATTGACATATTTTCTATTCTAGGTGAAACACAGCAAACATGAGAGGCATAAGATGACAGGTACCGATGTCACCGCTGGTTGGGAGTAAAAATACCACCTTAGTGACACGTATCTGTTGTGGTGCTGCAGTTTTAATTTTAGCCTCTCTTATTTCGTGCTGGGGTTGTGTTTCTGCCTCCTCACCTGTCTCTCTGTAGTCCACTCTGGTGAGGAACAGCCCGTGGGCCGGGGCAGCAAGGCCTTGTGGGTAGGCGCGTGTGTCTCGAGCCTCCATGACCTCCTTCAGCCGTGGTAGTGAGAGCTGGCCCTGGCCCACAGCCACCAGGGCCCCCGTCATCCTCCGCACCTGCACCACAAACCCACCGCAAATACTTTTAGGCTCATAATAAACCCTGAAAATAACTAGGCTTTATTTGTGCTAAATGATTTGTATTGATGAGCTGTTTCAGTCATCACCAGCAGATGGCGCTTCTTAATTATAATAACCTGCAACAGTCACTCACAAGCCTCTGTACAGTAGCTATCAGACATATTAAAGACAAATAGATGAAGATGAACAAACCTGTTTATAGAGAAATGATCTGCTCTTAAAAGTCAGCTCCCAGAATGGTATCTCCCTGGAGACAAAATGACACAAAATTAATGAACAACAGTAAACAATGCAACTAAATACAACTTTTCTGTGACGTTACCTTCATCATTATTTGAAAATAATAATAATATAATAATAAAGACCTTAAATAATGACAAGGTGCCAGTCCACAGGTCAAAGTATTAAAGGTTCAATATCAGCAGTTAAAGTGTTATTTATCAGCCAAATAAATCACAAATGATTCTCAGATGTAGGTTTAATCAGTCTCAGAAGGAAAAATATATAGAGAATGTGGATAAAACAAAAACTGATTTCAATAAACAGTTTCTCCATTTTAAAAATAGCAGAAAAAAATGAATATTTTCAATAAAATCATATTCGATTGGACTGAAACCTTCAATGAAAGTATTTTTTCAGCTGAAACCCCCTCTTGTCTCATGTCCATCATGTGTGTCTACTCTATCTCTCTTTTGTTCAACACATCAGTCCTTCTCCCACTGCGTGTGGACAGTCAGATGTGACATTCATGCTTATGCCAGACATCAGACAGAGGCTGACGCGGTCCTCGTGCACGGATTTGTTTAAATGTCACATGCTGAATACGCCACTGCAGCTTAGGCCCAACAGGATTATGTGTAGCGCCATGGAAATAGTGAATGTGTTTCCTCTGCATTGTGACAGTCAGGATCTCTTCTCCTGATGTATGTTGTTTCATCATTTAAACCACTGCCGCCTTTTATTCCCCAAAACTGACTTTATATTTTGGGAGGAAAAGAGCGGAGTGAGTGAACAGGCTCATGTTAAGAACTGGGTCAAATGCAAATTTGACTCAGCGCTTGCCGTCTGATTACATCCGGCGTCTAAGGAGCAGAGTGATTTATACAGTGGCGCTGTCGGATGAGGGACGGCGTCTTTACATGTGGACGGTTACATATGTGTACAAGTGATCAAACGAATACTGATAAAGACAAACTGCAGCGTTACAAGTCGTCTTGCAGCTAGATCAGCACTTTTGCTTCTCCTGTCTACAAAAAAAGAACCATTTCAAGATCTATTTTGGTTTGATGCACTGATAAGCAAATAAAAATAGAAACAATGGTTGGTGGACAGGAAAAATGCATGTTTGATAATCGAAAAGATCTACCCTCTCAAATGTAAGGATTTATTGTGCTTCTGTTTATATTACAGTAAATTTAATTTGTTTGACTCATGACCTGTTCAGATTCTTTAAAAAAAAGAAAGATAAACCCTCCCCTCCGCTGCTTTCAAGATCAACAATGAACTGGAAGAATAAACTGGACGACAAACTAAGGCTACGTTCAGACTGCAGGTAAATGTGGCCCAAATATGAGTTTTTTGCCCATATGTGACCTGTATCTGATCTGTTAAAGACAGTTTGAACAGCACAAATCCGACCCAGGACACTTTCATATGTGGTCCTAAATCTGATACGTAGGCCTATCTGATATTTTGCAATGCGACTTCAGTCTGAACGGCCAGGTCGCATTTATCCGACCTTTTTTTTCCAAAATGCGACAAATGTCACAGTTCTGCGTCCCAGGAGGAGGAGTGGCGGGAAAAACATATTTACTTCAGTAAACACAGTGCGTGGTCACATATTACGTCAGAACCTGTTTTGCGCATGCGGGTCACTTCAGGGTCGCATTCAGTTCATACTCAAAACTGATAGAAGTCGCATTTAATGTGTAATATGAACGAGCACGTAAAAAAAAAAAAAAATCGCATTTCACCAAGAAATCTGAATTGTGCATTAAGACGTGCTGTTTGAACGTAGCCTTAGTGTTTGTGAAAATGTCAATTTAAACAAGAGTGCAGTTCTGTCTGCTGCGGACGATCATGGGATGTGACCAAAAGCTGGACTTGGTATGTCAATGATACTGAAAACTGTGATGGTTGATTTCCACTATTATTAGACATTTTTTTAGTTGAATTATACATATAGTGTTTTGAAAAAGAAGACTCAATTCCTGTTGATAAAAATGACAATCTACAATGAACGTAATCATACAGTCAATGTACAGTATGACTGACATGAAGCTTCATAACTTGCTGTTTGTTTATGTGCGACGATGAGATCAACCGTTCCTGGGGGTACAAAATAACTCATGCTGAGCGGAGTGCAGAAACCTCACAGCCTCACCGCTTTTCGGATCAAAAATGTAGTTCAACCTTTTCACTCTTCAATAATTTACTGCTTGCCCCTCCTCCCTCCGTTTTATAACTGCTACTTAGAACAGTGACCCCCATTAAAAAATAAACTCACAGGCTTTCTATAGGACCACAACCTGACTGAAGCTAAAGTTAGCACACGTCGGGCCATTCATGGGAATTCTGTGGAGAATAAATCAAAATGTTTGTACTGTATCTTGTCAAAATGCAACTATATATGTTGAAATTTCTACCTGGTGCAGACGCGCTGGAAAATCTGTGGCTGCTCCGGATTTGTAACCCTGATGCTCATGCGCTGTGTGTGCCGGGGTTAAGAGACTAAGTGACATTTACTCTGAGAGCTGCTAACAGTCCGCTCATATCCATACTGTGTCAGATTATCAGAGCAAAGAATTAATGCCCAGGAAAGTTCTACTTGGCATACAGGGCCATACCCAAGCACCACAACTCTATGTATCCACTGTCTAAAGATCTTAACCCTGCATGAAACAGCCCATTATAGTAAACAAACACACCTCTACCAGCTATATGATCTAAGTTGCTGCCCCTTGTGAGATACTAGTACTAATCAATACTTCCTTTGACGCTGCGTGTGAGTAACTTCATGAATGAAAGCTCAAACATAGGTATGATGTACTTCTCAAAGACACATAGGTCTGTAAATGTATTTTTCATTAGTTTTGAGTCTGGATCCCAAAACGGTCTGACCTGTGACTCAACTAAATAACATATCAAACAGAATCAGAGTCTAACTGAAGCCTGAGGAGGTTTTTTTTTTTTCATTTTTTTTTTCAGGCTCGACATGCAGAGTTGGCTGAGTGAAGTGAGTGTAAATGATTCAAAACTTGGACCGGTTTCTTGAGCCTCGGTTGATGCAACGATGAGAAATGTTTTAAGATTTCCCCCCTTCTTTCTGGAATAATCAGCTCCTCTGATCTGTGTCCAGAGGCGTCTGCGCAGACAGTGTGACAGCTTGACCTTCCTTCACCTGCAGCAGGAGGAACATTGGGCTAAACATTCAGGGAAACCCTCTGCAGTTCCTCCTGTCCTTGAAGGCATCCTGCTGTGGCATTAAATCAAACACTACACGATTTTCCATTTGAAAATAGTTTTTTGTCCCATTCCTAGAATTTTCAGCTGTTACTTAAAGACTTAAAAACACATGTGTGACCTGTAAAGGATTATATTAATCTATAATGATGAAGCACAAAGATCTTAATATTTACACAAATGAACAAGGAGACAAATACTCTATTCCACTCTACCTTTAGTGGAAGTCGGTGAAACTACAATAGAGTGGTGGAAAGAAGTTTCTGGACACCCCATACATTGTGATATACAGTATTGTATTAAGAACCACTGACGTGTCATTCCATTCTCCAAACCCACACGCTACCTTCTGCACATGCTCCGTTTCATCGAGGTCAAAACGGGATGTTTCAGCAAAACAATGAATCACATCCAGGACATGCTGAAACTGTCAAGAATTGTGTTATTTTTTTCCTTTGTTAACAATAAACAAACAGAACCAAATCAGTTGCATTTGTTTGTGTCTGTCTGTCTGATGCAGCTGCACCACTGGAAACACAAACAGGATTTTTCCACAAATATTTCATGATAATATGTGTCAAATTTTATGAGTGACCAAAAACTCTTTCCACTACTGTACCAATCAGTTTTAATGCACCAAGACTCCATTAATGAAACAGCAGTTTTACTTTGCAGAACTGACTCCCTTCATTGGTTCGTTTGATGAGTATGAACTGACAGGTTAAAGACATAGTGGTTGAAAAAAGACAGTGACTGACTGAGGCGGCAGATCTATAAGGTAAAATGTGGATATTTTGTCAATTCCACAATGAAAAGTGCTCTCTGATGGCAAATTAAATCTACACATAGCATACTCTTGTTTTTTTACAGTATATTTTACTGCTGCACCTTTTCAAAGCAGTACAAAAAACCAAACGAACCCATTCAGATCCTCTACCTCTGAAAGTGTGCTTGTGCGAAGGAGTGTCCAGGTTGTATGCTGACCACATCCAATGTCTTGACAGGGTTTTTAAAAGGCAGGTCAGAGTTGATCGCCCGGAAACTGCTGAAGTCGTGGGTTCCGGCCAGTACGGCAGCGGCCTCGTGCATGGCCTCCATATCCAACTCCCTGATGTGACAGAGAAAAGGCTCATAAGGTCACACAGAAAACGCCACAGTCACTTGAACGCGTCAGCGTGTCCGTCATTTTGTACCAGCCTATAAACACACACAAGAAAATTAAGGACGTGTTTGTATTTGTCAACCAATTTCAATGAGTCATTTTTATTCAGTTGTGTGATCAACATGAGGTAAAAATTTCAGACTTTTTTAAGTTATTCATTCATTCAAAAATATAAGTTAATACTTTGTCTTCATGTATATAAAGTTTATCTGTATATAGATTTTTTTTTCTCATTTTAGTTTTCTTATATTTGGTATTATATCTTTTATTTATAAATTACTAGAGACATCTACCAGCAAATAATATGAGTTTACCAGAGTAAAGCTGATTCTGATTCAGTCATGTGATTCCCTTGTTAACATGTACAAACGAACAACCACTCACTCACATTCATACCTATGTGTGGTTTGATTGACTGATTAGCCTATTATTATTATTATTGTTATTATTATTAATAATAATTTATTTTATTTTTTAAATGTGCACAAACAAAATAATCCCTTGAGTATAACAAACATCTCACTGAACTCAGAGAAAATGCAAATATTATAGCACTTTTAATTCAGAAAAAACACAGCTCCTCCTTTTACTTGGATTCATTTAAAGGCCAATTTTGACTGACATACAAATAAATATGTGTTCAGACGGCAGGTCAACGGACACCTATGAACTGGCAGAACAGTATGAAACTGGGATTAAATGAACACTAGGATAAGGCATGTTCTCAGGCTGTCATGTTCAGGCTTTCATAGTGGAATAATTTATAGGATAACTTATATAAAATTTCCTGAAGCGCAGCTCCACGTGAGAGAGCAAAGCATGTCGACGACCGACTCATTTGAGTCCGTGAATGAGGATCGGCTGGGGGCTCGGATTCTCCACAGTCTTACTCTTCTGTTACTGGTTAAATATGATCTGACAGGGAGTGAAAGACAGAGGGGAGTGAGTCATTAATTAAAATGTTAAAGCGCTAATGTGAAATCTTGAACATGTGAAGTACTCATGAATGAAGCGGTAGAACACTGCAAAGAACAACACTTCTAATGGATCATTATGAATTCTCATGTTAAGGTCTATTTTTTTTCTTTTATCATTAACAAAAAGTGCTTGATGTCAGTGCCTTCGTAACAGAACTGGGCCACTCTATATCTTTTCATAGCTCAGTATTTGAAGTTTCCAACAAAAGTTGAAAAAGTTTGGCTTCGTCTGACAACTGACAACTGTCTGACAACCACCACCACAGTGACATAAATAAAGAACAAGGTCCTCTGCTGCTTCTGAACTTCTATTACATTCACATGTGTGCTTACTGTTCCTAATAGACAGAGCCCATTATTCTGACTTTTTTCTATCTGTATGATCCAGTTTGGATTCCAAGTGTGGATTCTTCTCAATTCAAAGATGCATTTTGGGGCGACTGTGGCTCAGGAGGTAGAGTCCAATAACCGCAGGGTTGGTGGTTTGAATCCCGCTCTCTCCTAGTCGTGTGCCGTTGTGTCCTTAGTCAAGACACTTCACCCACCTTGCCTCCAGTGTCACTCACACTGGTGTATGAATGCTAAGAGGGGTTGTTTGGCGCGAATTGGCAGCCACACTTCCATCAACCTGCCTCAGGGCAGGTGTGGATACAAATGTAGTTTACCACCACCAGAGTGTGAATGAATAATGTAAAACGCTTTGGGTGTCTTGAAAAGCGCTATAGATTATTATTATTACAATACAAATATCATCATTGTATTGAATCATGAGGTCAGTGAATATTAACACCTCTATTTGAGATGCACTGAACAGGATTCCTGTTTTGTTTGTGTAATGTTTACACATACCGAGGTAGCTCACATAGATACGGGTTCAGAAAAGGTGCAGTTGTTTATTTTATAGACCAGTGGTTCTCAAATGTTTTCAGATTTAGACCTATAGGAGAAGTTACATTATGAATTGCCATAGCAGCAGCTTTATTTACTGATCCTCCACCATTAAAACGACGCTGCCCACTTTACTATAGGGATGAATCACCAAGTTGTGGACAGACTGACTAAACGTCACCCGTGGCTATAACAAGATAATGTCAGCAACATCTTTGAACGCTGATGAGTAGGGGAGCCTCAAGTAATGTTAGCAAACAACACACTGTTCCAAACCAACAGACAGACCAACATGCTCGAGCCAACATCAGTGGATTACTTTTATTCTTTTAAAATAGTTTCAGCATTGTCACGTATTTGTGGCTCATTGTGAGTCTGATTTCACTAAAAGGCAGTTCAGATTTACTGACTGCTTGTATTAACTGATGAAAAAGGAGCCATGTACATCAATATACAAAGTTGAATTTTAAATTGTTGTGCATCCAAAATGTTGACGGGTGAATGTAACTGAATTAGGAGGCCAGTGAAGATCCACATGTCTAAACCAGATGTACTGTTGTTTTGCTTATTAGTGTGGATATTCTTTCCCTTTTATGTTAGCTTATGCTTTTTTATGCCCTTGTTTTATTTAGGTTTTGTTCAAACTATGGAAAAAGTGTGGAAAACATACTCTACATTAGACCACAATTAGGCTTGGAAAGATTAAGTAACCATACATGTAATTCTCAGTCTGTATTAAGCGACAACCAGGATATATGTGAAATACAGTATATGCAGCATTAAAAACAAAAGAAAAAACAGCTTCTCCAGATAAAAGAATTAAAAATTTTGTGTCCTACTTTTCAACTTAACATTTTAAACTCTTCAACTTAACATTTTAAACTCTTTTGTTCAGATAACGATGTCTGCATTAACTTTTTGACATGAGAACGGAGGTAATACTAAATACGGACTCTAACCTGTAGAAGCCACTTACTTCATTTTTTGTGCATTTTTAATACTGTGCCTTTATTTCCTGCCTTTTTTTTTGCTGTGGAGTCTGAGATATAAATATGTACACTTATTTCGACCCTGCAAAAAAAAACTATAAAACTAAAAAGTGACCTACAACTGTTACACACAAATTAAAAAATAGCGTGAAAGTAGTGAAAAAGGGAAAAGATGTTTGCATTTTTCACTAATCTTCCAATCATGTACCAATTAAAAACAATATAATCGATGGATTTTAAACCTGTGAAGCCAGTCATGATTTTGCGTTTTTCTAGTACCACCTGAAATAAACGCAGAGACTGGTTGGATTTTTTTTTGTTTTTTAGTTGGAGATATAAAAGGGGTGTGATGACGAAGAGGAGGCAGATCAAAGAGGGAGCGGAGGGACGCTGCTGAGGAGACGAGATGGATGCTGAAAACCAGAGAGGGATAACGAAGCAAATACACAAGAGAGAGAAAGGATGGAGGAACGGTGAAGAGGAGGAGAGAGGACGGAAGGGAGAAGGAAAGAGAGAGTAAAAAGCAACAAAAAATAGTCAGGGTAATGTGCGTGGGTGTTGTTCTGCATGTGTATAAGCCCGCAGCTTATCTTGCCCTACTTTTCTCCAAAAAAAAAAAAGTGAAGAGAAGACAAACGCTCATACGTACGCTCTCTGAAATGTGTTTCTTCACGCTCCCTCCTTCCAATCACAGCTAAAAGAACATCATCTAAGCCATGAGGCCCTAGCTGCTTAATCTCTCTCTCTCTTTCCCTGCTCTGTCCATCCCTGTCCCCGTCTGCCTTTGTTTGCTTTAGGACGTCTGCTCTGTTTGACTGGCCCTAATTTGCAGTTTGGACATGGCACATATGGATTATTCATGTCATTGTTTCTGCTCGGTAAGAGCTTATTGTGGGAGTGTCTGGATCTACTTGTTGGACTAAGTGTGCGTTCTTGTTTTTTTTTCCTTTTTGATAAAAAAAAGTGATATGTTTTCATAAAGGAAGGGAGGGAGGTAACAGGACGGATAAAGGGGATCACTTACGTGTTTTGGAGGCTCCAGCACATATCACATTCTGTGACCGGAAGCTGATATCGAGAGATTCCCAAAGCAATCCGGTAGACGTAGGTCCGAGACTGGGCATGGTAACGGGCGTGGAAGTCATCACGCACACGATGGGCACGGATGATCCTGACAGGGGGACAGAGGAGTCAGAGCAGAGGCCAACATCCTCAGCTCTATCCCTTTAAATGTGTAGGGATATTAGAATATTCATTGATACATCTAGTCTGGTGGATGTTTAGACAAATAACAGAAACAGTTCTTCATTTCTCTGTCAGACTAAAGCAGTCCCTAAACACAGATGGTGTTAACACTGTCATTTCATTCTGCCAGAAAGAAACACCGCATTGTCAAAAATGCCAGCATTGCAGCTTTTTTACACAAAAGCACGCCTGTTGTGTTAAAAGGGTTGCCAAGAGTCCTGAAGAGCCAAGAGCTTATTCTAACACAGTTAGCATCAACACAGAAATAGAGGTCAGGGCTCTCTGATGTGAGTCCAGCAGGAACACGGCTAATACACAACTTATACACACACCGGCAGAGATTAATCATGTAATAACACTGATACAGTCAGCATTTATTTATCTGATCTAATCAAGACTGTATTTGTTTTAGCTGTTTTTATTTGGATTTTTTACAGTGGATTCTGTATATAATTGATGGAGGGACTGAATGGCTCTTTTAATTTCCTTGTACTTGTTACAATGACAAAGATATTCTTTTCAGTTCTATTAATGGCAAATGGAGTATTTCAGACCTGATTCAGTTACTCTTATATCATATTAGGTCTTTGTGGAAACAATTAAGAAACAAATCATTGTTTACAAGGAGTGACATAACAGTTTACGTGTAAATAAGTTATAGAGGGAAACGTTAAAATGAAATAAAGTTGGAATTTTTGTTCTGTTTAGGTTTTTGATGTGACTGAATGACCCTGGATGCCAAACTGACGCAAACTGCTTTGAAAACCTTTAATAATTTATTAGCGGGTTTTGAAGGCATTAATGCCGAGTTCACCAACACCATTTGTAAGGAAATATTAGTAAAGATTAAAGTGAATATGCTTTGTTAAAAATACTGACTTTGTTAATCATACCTCAAAGCACAAGTCTTCAATTAATGACATGTTAAATAAAACCCAACACCATCAGCAAATCACAGGTGGAGTTCACAATGATATTCTGACAGGACATACTTTAGAGAACAAAGCACTGCAGCTCACCTTTGAGTTTTCTCAGCCACATTAGTGCCATGTTCCTGCACCCTCCAGTGTACAAATACATGTACAGTATGCAGTCAGTGCATTCATGCATGAGTATAATATGTGCTAGAGAATGCAGGAGGCCATAATTGGTGAAGAAGGCTGTAAATGTATAGGAGTATCCTATGGCTGAGAGCAATTATCAGAAATATTGCACACATCACATGTTTGTGCACATGTACAGTATGTGCAAAGCAGTGCCTGTACAGTATGTCTGTGTTTACTTGTGTGTTGGCCTGCACACAGTCAGGAAAATTAGGTTACGTTTCCAGGGGAGGAGATTGGGTGAGACACGTGGCAGAGGAAACCCTTGTGCCTGCTCCAACGCGAAGTGACAGTCTCCTCCTGCCCCAAAAACCACACACACACACAAATGAAAATTTCATAAGCAGTGTACAACCCATGGCCTCACACATTTGGGAACTGGGGCATTGTTTGGCATGGCACCATTTTGCTACTCAGCACTTTCCCCTTATGGGAAAAGAAGCATTCATTTTAGGCTAATTGAGGCCCATTTTGACGCCGTAAAGGAAAAAAAACGTGAAGTCTGACTAGAAAGGTATTTTTTACAGTGTGCAGTCAACTTTGACTAGATGACAACGAACTATAAAGCTAACTGCCTGGAGCAATATCTTCCTTGCTGCTCTTTTTTCTTACCTTGTTTTGCTGGGAAAGACTAGGTTTTTGGTGTCAGATCTAACTCGATGAGACAATTTCTTTTCTGACAAAATCAAGGCAGGAAAACTTTTATTCAATCTGAGCACAAAAAATCTATTTGTGTATGGTGTTTATGAATATTTTGCTGCTTTGTCTATAAGCGGTTCGATTTAATTAGGTATATTGTAAAAATGAACACAAAATAAATGCCAAAGCACATCTCATATATTAATTACGACACTAATTTCCATTCCGGTAGATAAGTGTATCTGTGTGTGTGAATGCGTGTGTGTATTAGATGCCGTCAACCAAAAAGCAGAGCAGGGATAATCCTTTCTAACCTTCTCTCTGCAGGTCTAGGGATTAGCAGGATACTGGGAGCTTCCCTTTTTGCTTCCTCGCTGCCAGTATCCCAAAAGGCTCCTTCTGCTTCACTCACTCCTCTGTCTTTATTCAGTCTGTCCATCTGTTTGGTGCCCTCACTGAGTTTTCCACTACCTCTCACACTTATTGGCTTTTTCTCTCTTCTACTATTATCTGTTTTAGCACATTTGTAAATGAATTAAGGATGACCCTGCTCTCTTACACAAATGCTATTATAGCATGTAATGTAAATTAATCTGACAATGCAGTGTAACATTATCTCCATGCCTCAGCCAGAAATGTGTCTTCAAACAATGCATCAATCATTTTAAGCAAATTGGTGAATCTTTTATTCGACCAAATTCAAGTGTTAGAAGAATGGGATGATTAATTACAAAGGTGATGCTCAAACACAGGCGTCTGTGAGAGGGATGCCTCCCCTCTTTCACTATGACCTGTTTACCCAACATTATCGCCTGTGTGTGTTAATTATTGATTAGATTATTGGTTTAGATTATTAAGAGTTATGAGCGTTGTGTGAGGTTTTAGTTGTGGTTTGTTGTTTTTCCTTCAGGTCAGCTGCTCGTCGGAGAAAGAGTTGAGATTTGCACGATGATGATGAGGTCCTAAACAGTGAGTAGTTTGGGCACCGAGGTAGTGTGGGAGGACAGATTGAGGACAGAGTTATTTCTGTAACAACTCTTTTCAAATGTGGACATTGATGCTTTAGTGTGGCCATATGGATGTGTGTCCTTTGTTTGTTTGTTTGCTTGAGCCCTTTTCATTTCATGACCCGTGTGTAGGTGGGTCCATGTAGGTAAGAGAATAAGATTAGCAACTGAAGAAATAGACAGAGGAGGTCGTAGCTTCTTGTGAAACTGCAGGTGGTTAGTTTTTTTTTTTTAGATGGAATTCCCTATGACTGTTTTTGTTTGTAAAAACATCACCTTTTCCTCCTGAAGACCTGATTTATTTTCAACCATTTTTGAAGATTTTGGGCCACGCGGCGATATTTAACCCCTCATATGGGCCCTCACTGTGACAGTGTTACCATTTTTTCATGCCCAAAACATTCATGCATTTACAAGTTGTGCATAAATACGAAAATGTTGCCTTACAGGAAACACTACTGAAATAGTGAATTTTTAAACTGCTTGGACACATAACATTACTGAATCAACACAAGCAACCCCAGATCATAACACTGCCCCCGCTGACTGGTCGTGTAGACACTATGCATGATGGGTAATCACTTCATCTGCCTCTCTTCTCATCCTGATGTGTCCATCACTCTGGAACAGGGTCAGTCTGGAGTCAACAGACCACAAGACCTTTTTCCACTGGAACACAGTCCAGTCTTTATGCTCTCGAGAAAACTGATGGTTGTCTAAGAAATGAGAAGCTTCTCACTGCATCAGTTAGGGTTAAACAAGTTGTTACAGCTGAAACATACTAATCACTGCAGTGTTTATCCAATGGGAGGACCTTACCCATTTTTTTTTTGGCTGGACAGTATATAAAGAATTCAGGGGGCATTACATATGGGGGATAGTTCTGTCATTGAATACCTCTCATCTCCATTATACATTACAGTCAAGCAGATTTATGGATGAAACCTAATTCACAATGTTCTGACAACCTTTTCACAGACAAACACATATACCTGATTTTAAGCAGGAAAATAAGCACAGGATTTGGTTTTTATACAAACGTCTTCGAGCTTTCTTTAGAGATAAATAACTTATTTAACATTTTTATTTCAACATATATGTGTGATGCTGATGTTTAAGCTGCAGATTTTTCTTTTAAAAATGTATAAAAATCTTCCTCTGTCTTCCTCTTTAGGTCAACAGACAGTTTAGATATACAGACTTTTATTTATTTACTTCAAAATTATATGTGCAATTTTTTTATTTTCAGCTCTACTGATACAAAAAAGACACCATTTGGTAATGTAATCTGAAAATAATAATAAAAAGATGATGCTCTATGAAATTCAATTCAGTGCCATTCATATCTTCAGATTTTAATCTTCAGATAAGTAAACTCTATAGCTTGTACATACAGTTGGTGTCAAATGAAACATTGAGTGTCATCATCAGTTACTTAGGGACCAATAAAAATAACTTATAATGGAGTCAGTTTTCTGAATGTGAAGACTTTTGTCTGATGATATTTCTACTCACCTAATTTGCTCTGTCCTGAGGTGATAATTGAGAGCCTGAGCAAGAATGTCTTCAGTAAATGGTGGCTTGTCGTCCTTACGCTTGAGGTCAAAGTGTGCAGAGTTACAGAGTGCATGTACTCCTTTGTCTGTTCTACTAGAGATGAACAGAGATACTGGGTTGACTGGCCTCAGTCTCCGTATGGCTTCCTAAACACAGACACAGAGAAAATCATAAAAATACTGTGTTATATTGTAAAAGGCAAGACAGCGCCATAGAAGAAAAATTTTGCAATTTAAACAATTGCAAAATTTTTCACAATTTTCAGAGAAAAACTTTGAATGATCAAATTGATAATTAATGTATTGCTCAGTCCTTACTATCACTATATTTTATTTCAGATGTCATTCCTGGTTCTGTCAGTGTGGTACAATCTATGTTTGGTTACCTGTCTGTCCTTATTCATCTGTTTTTAAACTTAAAAGTAGTTAAAGTAGTAGTTTTTTTTTAAGTTTGAAAACAGGACCACTGTTTGATGAAACCTTACCTGCATGCAGTCCTCAACCCCTTTTACATGCAACTGACGTGGACCCGCTTTTACCACACCACTGCAAACAGAAGCACAGCAATGATAAGAACATCATAATTAATAAATATCTAATAAGTTACGTTGTAATTCAACCAACCTGTATTTTGTTCCAGTGTACTGAAAAAAGATTAAATAACGTGCTAAGTTGTGCATTGTCTTTGACGCTTTTAGTCATATTTGGAAGAATAAAATCATTATTATAGCTCAGCTTCAACTTTGTGTGAGTGATAATTGTGTTCACATATTAAATGATGAGTGTAAGTATCTGAAGGTCGCTTTTAATTCACCTCTACTGAAGACTACAGAGGACAGGTCCGAGCAGCCTCATGGTTTTATTTGTAGTCCGGAAGTACCAGATAAAGTCGCCGTCTGTAGTTTGTTTCAATCCGGTCCATTTCATTTAACACATGGACCAGAACCGATCTCAAAAGCGTAAAATACTTTCCACACGACATGCACTTAACCCTATGCTTCTATTTAGTCTTTTATTGACTGTCTGACGAACCACTACGTTTACGTATTTGGTCTTTCACAGCAGTACGTACACAACTAAACGTACATTTGTAGAAATTTATGACGCCAATTACTCCCTTACTTTTTGGAGCCCGGTAGTGGCAGCATGTAGTGTACACGGCGTCGCTTGTTAATGTCGTAATCAAAGACAGACGTGTGGGCGTGTCCTCGTCTCCTGATGATCCCAAACATCTGTGTAGAAATTCAGTGAAACCAGAGACTATGGAATTTGGTGAAGATAGGATACTCAGGAGATGGATAAAGGAAGTCATTGGGACAGATTCGGTACAAAAAACAAATAGGAAAAATATAGAAATAAGAAAACAAAAAAAATATCTATCTATCTATCTATCTATCTATCTATCTATCTATCTATCTATCTATCTATCTATCTATCTATCTATC
>JAPQRQ010000022.1:22621765-22647330 GCA_037367365.1 Apogon talboti
ACACACACACACACACACACACACACACACACACACACACACACACACACACACACACACACACACACACAGATGCTAGCGTTGTGTGCCAGGAGGCAGGTGTGTGTATGCATATGTGTGTGTCAGCCGACAGAACGCACAGCGACCTTGAAGGACGATTTTACAGTATAGAACAAAATGTATTAAAGTGCTGAATAAGATAACTTGTTTCCGATGTAGGCTGACATTGATGCACTGCGCGTTTGCTAATGCCGATGCCTGGATCGTGTCCCAGGCCCCAGAAGCAGCAAAAATGAAGTGCCAGCTCTCAGCTATATGTCCTTGTCAGCTTCGTTTTAACATATTTTGGAGAAAACCCTCTAGCAGAGCCACTGTGACCCTCTGCACTCCACCAGAAATAGATCCTCTCTACTACATCAAGTCCTTGGCAGCTGCCCGGCAAAACATTTACAAAGAATCCAGACCTCTCACATTAAGTTACCGATGTCAAGACGCTCGTTCCCAACCAGCCGAGTGCAAAAAGACGAGCTCTGACAAAGAAAACATCTCACTGGCCTAGTCTCACTATCCTCTTACCCTTTCCATCCAATGTTTAAGCCTTTATCAGAGCTGTTCGTTGTTATCCCTAATACGCCTTTTGCAAAAATTGCTCACTCTGCTTAAGAATTCTGTATTTTCTCTAAACCATCCAGTTCCAGATCCTCCATCAGTGTTTTCTGGCAAATACCATAAAACGGCAATAAAAAAGCCCTGCATTTGGCCCTAATCTTGGGGGATTTACTGTCTGAGCAATAGGTTTTTCTTTGAAGGTATATAAAGGTCAAACAATTTATTTATGCTCGACTTAGTCCCACACATGAGGATGATGTATTTATGTAGGTTTAATAACTCTGTGCCGGATAGAATACAGCAGGAGTCGTAGTCATCAGAAAACGCACTTCACATTTGGTTTTACATCAAAAACATGAAGAATATAGAATGTGTTAGAAGAATATACCATATTTCTACATTTTGCCAATACTTAATTGATCTTTGCAAAACAAAAAGTAGGTTAGTTGGGTTTGTAGTTGCAAAGGTGATGTGGCCCAAATGAGCTACCATACCAAAACTGTTCATATCATTCACTATTACTATAGTTATCCAGTTAAAAGACAGACTAATTTGTGATTTTAAGTTATTTCTGAAAGTCAAGAACAAGACAAAATTATGTAAATGTCTCAACAAGAAAAAAAAAAAAAAAAAAAAAACACACCCGGGGGGGGGTTAAACATTTTTGCTCATTGCCCTGACATAAACAAGAATGGATGTTTAACAGGGTATATCACTCCCTATTAGAACATATTCACTTTTAACATTGTTAACATTGTGTCTGGTAACATTTTAATGTAAAGAACAGAACGAAGCTTTCCAAAATAATAAATCTGGTCATTACAACAGTCACAGTTGTCTCACCACTAAGGTGAAGCCTTATACTTAACTGACTAAATCACTGTTTTGGGCTTCTTTCTCCAGGGATAAGACA
Organism: Apogon talboti; assembly: GCA_037367365.1. Taxonomy (NCBI): domain Eukaryota; kingdom Metazoa; phylum Chordata; class Actinopteri; order Kurtiformes; family Apogonidae; genus Apogon; species Apogon talboti. Next base: position 22,623,288 of record JAPQRQ010000022.1, read on the forward strand.
TAGAAATGCCCATGTAAAGAAAATCATTTGTTCTTGTGGCTCTAACAATTCTTATATAGCCACAGATAATTGGCTAACCACCTCAGCACATAGCACTTTATAAATACTGTTTATTTATTACTCACCATTGATTTTACCTAATACCAATTGTAAAGTAGTTTTTTTTATGTAAAATTCATTTGAGTTATTTTCTTGTTGCAACATGACATCATCATGTTGTGTTATGTTTTTATGCATGATCATCATGACTTACTATTCTATTCTAGATCTGAGTGATAAAGATGAAAAACAGAATATCCTTTTTTTTCTTGTTTTGAAAGTTAAGTATGATTCATGATTTTAATAATTATTTTCTGAGGTACACAAACTGAAGACAAAACTTGATTCAAAAGATGTTTTATATACTATATAAACTATAGTCCAAACTATATGATGGGAGAAACAAATACACAATTAATATATAACAAGAACAGGCAGGTTTCAAGGAACATCTCTAGAGGAATAATCTTAATTTTGTGATTCAGACAGTTTTATATGATTTTCAGAAACCAAACAATTATAACCATAAATGGCGTGATAACGATAACTTGTTTAATATCAAAATATCCATGAGTACAATTAAAGAAAACAACAAAATGGTGAATTACTTTGATAGTTTAGCTAATGTATACCAAATAAGCTCAAAAGCAAAAGAACAATGCACATTACCATTACGACATTAAATTAGTTACCTTAGTTGACCACATATGATAAAGCCTTCTAGAAATTGACTGAACTAAGCTCTTTAAAGCCTTACTAATAGTTCCCACTCCTGTAATAAGAGATAAGTGTTAACAGGGTAGTGCAGCTGAGCTCAAGGGACACTAAGTGAGAAGGATGGTTAATAAACAGCTAATGACATGAGGGATGAGTTCAGTCCTCACACTCCCCTAGGAAGCAACTATTTAACCAGCAATTGACCTTTTAAACTCTTGTCACCTGTAAGTGTAAAAAAAAAATACAACCGGAGAGTGCTAGACTTCATAAAAACATCTGACATCCCCATTCAGTTCATATAAATATTTTAGTTCCCACTGTGGAACTAAGATAGAGGCCATAGTGAAAAGCTCCTACTGTGACCTGTAGAAAACACAGCTTTCATGTCTGAAGCATGAAAAATTGGTGTAACTTCAAAAGGGTTGTGGCAGTGGAGACGAGAGTCTGGGTAGCAGGATAGGGGCCGGTATATTTGAGCTTTCACAGTTACTCAGACGATCTGGCTTGAGGTCAACGGTTCTAAGTAAATCTAACAGAATATGTACATGTTTTGTAAACTCAGCTGGTTGTTTTGGCTGATTTTACTTGCCATTGGTCATATGTTTGTGCCTCTTCTTTTTCTTCCTCAGTTGCAGGTCTTTGTATTGTATCACTGTATTACTGTCAGAATATAAAAAAACATAATAGAAGTGGGAAAAGACAGGAACAAGGGGAATGAAGAGTGCAGCCCCCACCCACCCCGTCAAAGATAACCACAGTGGCTTTCTGCAGATTGTATTCGGCTCAAAAACCTGGAATTCCTTCTTTTTAAACAGGACACTATGGCTTATACATACAGAAGCCCAATTTATAGACCACAGGCATTGTAATTACAGTGATATATCTACTTGCTGTGACTGAATTGAAAGCATCATATTAGATTAGGTGTGTCACCGCGGTCCACCTGACACTGAAGATTGATGGAATTAGGTCTGCAACACGTCAGAAGGCTCAAGAGTAATATGGGAATATATATGGAATTCTCTGTTGAAATCTTTCATAGTGGCTGATTCTTTCATATCACAAAATATGTAGTGTTTACTGTATTTCAGTGTAGGGCTGAATGTGACTATATATACTGAGGTGTGAGTTACAATTTTAGTGAGGCTTTGAGGTTTTAATTTTCACAGGAAAAAATTATGTTTTTTTTTCTTAGGTCTGACCTTAACAAACATTGTATCTAGAGAACATGGAAATCAAGATTCAAAGATTTTTTTTATATTTAATTCACTATATGCACAGGCCACACAGAGAATTGAGATATAATTTCTCTCTCACCTTGTTGATAAAAAGCCAGGCAATTTAAAATAAAAAAACAAGAGGTAAAAACAGAATAAGAATAAATAGATGGTATAAAGAATAAACTAGATAATAGAATATAAAGTGTATATATAAATCTATTTACAATAGCAGCGGTAGTGCAGTCAGTAATGGTCATGAGGTGAGGAGGTGCATAATGAATCAAAACAGCAGCAGATATGGCAATGGTGCAATGTTTTTAATAAAGTGCAGGCCTAATTATAATGGCATACTCAAAGATATTTTACCTTTATGCAAAAATTCAGATATCGCACATGCTAATTTTATTATTTCGATAACTGATTAATCACGCCGCCCTATTTCAGTCCTTTCCCTGTTGCCTTGTAGTGTGGCAGCATGCACACGTGCATACAGTATATATATGTCCTGTAAGTGCCTGCTGGCCAACATTCAGGCTAATCATATTCTAGTTCCCATATTCCTGCTTCTGCCTGCTTGCCAGGCATGAAATGATTTGACATGTTCACCATCAGTCCAGCACGTGGACTCCACAGAGCAGCAGATTTTCTGCCGCTGTATTGCACGTGTTGCCAGGAGATTTAGCGCGGGACCGATATATGAAATAGGATTATCGGTTACCACAATCTCAGATCAAATCAAAGGGATAGCCTACACACCCTATTAAAGCTCACACACAATCAGCTTCTTATCCTCAGAACATCAATACCGCTTCCATTTCCATTCAACTGTAGTGAACTGGATAATACAGAATGACAGAAATAGTTATATTAATGCATAATTTTGAGTTTTCCCCTATAGAAAATCATTGAAATCAGATCTCTGTCCTTGTGGAAGGAGTTGACGTCATCCTTCAGATACAGTACAGTCAGGGTTTTGGGGAATGACATGAGGTTTGTTTTTGCAAAATTGGCTGCCTACGTTGTTTTTTTTTTAAAGTTACCACATGTTTCGGACATGCACTGAAGAACAATTAGAAGTGTTATATAGGTTTCAAACACTTTAATTGACAAATAAATCACGTTTAAGCAAAGAATCCATTTGTGTCATTCCCAAAACGTTTGGCCACGACTGTACAATAGGTTGTTTGGTCTAAAATATATGATTAAGGATGTTGACAAGGCTGTTGGTGGTAAATTTAATATAACCAAAGTGTAATTGAACCTTGAAGGGTTTAAGGCAGACTAATGCTTCTTTGTCTGTATTCATCTTCATTATAGAGTAGTCATTGATGACTATTGAATGAGAGGTAAGAGCCAATTCATTTAAAGCCCTGATTTAATGTTATTATTTTTAATAAAGACAACATGAAAACAGGATGCTAATAATCCTACACTGAAGTGGCCTTAAGGGAAACATTGCAACATAACTTTAGCATAAGGTCCTTTGACATTTACAGGAATTGACCCTATACCTGCCAGTGAGCCTCGAGCAGTTTTGATCGCAATACAAGTCAAAGCTGAGAGAGCAGCTGGCTCATTCTCACAGCTCTCCTGCTGTCTCATGGTTCATTGTAAATAACCTCTGACTGCAATCACTCATCCCCACTGAGATCAGGATTTGGTGAGGAGTTTGTTAAAATCTTGCCAAGGCCTGTTGCAACCTGAATCAAATCTATTAAGTAAATTGCCTGGATTTTACTCATGGGCTTCTTTTTTCTTCTTGGCAATGCACAGTATTTTCAATAAGACGTGTTTGTCTTTCCTAGTGTGTCCTGGCTCTTTTGTATTCACAGAGTTGCACATTTCAGGACTTTTCCGGTTTTCATAACCCCTTTTATTTTGCTGACTTGGCACATTTTACCTTTTGTCATAATAACTGACAGGCAAACAAACAGACAGTAAAGTTAGTGTAGACACTAAAAGCTCCAAATGGAAGCCATGTTTGAACCCCTAAACTGTCTGTGCAGAGTTCACTGTCCAGGAAGTCGTTAAATCGCGGAGGGACCAGCCAGCGTGTAATATGTGGAATGTGTCTGTGGTGGCAAGACTTCACTGCTAACTGCTGTTTATTTAAGTAGGCGTGGATAAACCCTCACAAGACATTTGTACATTTATGATCACATGCAGACATGTAGAGGTGGCATATGTGTGTTTGCACATGCAGAACACACAGATTAAACATGTTAATGTCAGTACACAGTGCCATAATGTAACCTAACGGCTGTTTTCTGTTGGGTCAAAAAATCAGATAGCTTCTGGTTTCTGCAGGAGAGAACAGTGTGTCTCCAAACTGCTTGTTGCATTAAAAAAAAAAAACTGCACTCGCTGAGTTTTCTGCCAGCAGAATGAGAACTTTGAACATCATCGTGGCTTTTTGGTTGCTTGGAATTGTTCATACTTAGTTTTCCGATATTTTATTCGGTAGAGTTTAACAGTCTGTAAATAATTACTTATCCTGACGCATATGTTGGTCAGGAGGAACCATCTTCAACTAAAATTTACCAGGAAATATCAAACCAAATGTTAACAAGCATTGGAGTTTACAGGTCTCAATGTTTACGTCCTTTTTAACCCTTTCGTGCATGAATTATGAAACCATTAGTCAAGATTTTTTTTCATGAGTGTTTTTATTCTTCTTTAGGCAAGAAAAAAACAATGCAATTGCATTTTTTTTAATGAACCTATTTTTCATGGAGGTACAAAAATGTCAACTCAGCTGGACACCATGTGTTCAGTTTTTTAAACAAAGAAACATGTAGCTAAAATGCAATATCAGAAGGTGATATACCGTGTAAAAACTGAAATAAAACCATTTTTAATGCAGCTAATCTGATGTTTTCTCACATTTTATTATACTCTAATACTAGTTATTATTCACTTCATGGAGATAATATAAAAAACCCCAACTTTTTGTTTAAGAAAACTGTTAATTGCAGTCTAATAACAGTTGTTGGGTGATATGCAACTAAAACAAAACAACAAAACGCATGAATATACAACAGAATAGCTGTAGAATAGCTGTCCACTGTAGTGATCACTATGCGTGAAAGGGTTAAAATGATCATGTGAAAATTGAGGGATGAGCCCATTCAACAGGACTTGTCTATCCATCATATAAACACACATTAGGTTTTTGGGCTTTTAAGGTACGTTCCTTTGACTTACATTCATTTATGAAGACTTAACCATCACCAGAACATACCTAAACTTAATCCTAAAAGTCGTTCAATGCAATGAATAGCAGCTTTATATTCCCACAGTGCGAGTGTGCGATTAAGTTTACATCGCCATAACAGAAAAACATGTGGACAGACACACTCATATATACACGGAAATCCTTCCCTTGTTTGTGTATGTTTCATTCAAAATCATTGTTTGTCTTAGAAATCTGTCCCTCTGACGCAGTATGACTAACATTCGTGCTCCTGTGAAAAAGGCAGATTTAACCACAAGTGGATGCCTGTTGTATATACACAATGTGTGTCACAAAGCCCTGCTCGCTTTCAAAGCAACCCAACTGGTTTAACCGACTGGGAAAGAAAAGACAAAGAGATAAAGAGCGAGAGGCTATTTGTCCATATCTTTCATTCATCTCTCACTCTCTGTCTGTGTCTCCCAGTGACAGCTGCCCACATTTGTCTTCTTTCTTTTCTTTTGACATATATCTTGCAGGTATTCTGTCCTTTCCTCAGGCTATTCTCTTTTCTCCCATTATTGGTCTTGTTGGGTGTGGGATGGGTATGAATCAATGTCAGGGCTGCAGCAGCAGTGCAGATTGAGTTTCAGTACATTACCTGAGTCTGTTTGTCTATTTCCAGAGTGGATGTGGTTAAGGAGGATGCAGGAACAGGGATGCGGTTTGGTTTGAGGGTTAGATAGATGGAGGACGGGACAGGGGAGATGGGTAGTGATATCAGGGCGGGATGACTTGTAGATTGGATGGATAGACACAGAAGATGTAAACTAAAGGCCAGGAGAAGGAGAAATGGTCTTCAGTGTAGTGTGGTGTTGTCCTGGAAACCTGGCGGGTTTTTCACAAATAGAGTCACAAATGCGTCATAAGTGGAGCGGGGGCTGGACACAAACCCAGGCAGCAAAGCATGAATGACAACACACATTGCCAAGAACATTTTCCTGCAAAATGTCCCAAAAGGAACAAGAGGAGAAAGATCATGTCCAGTAGAGGAAAAGGAAATCTGTCTTATTGAACTGGAGGGGGTGGGCGGACACAGCTACCCTGAGGTGACAAATGAAATAGTCATGTGGTTTCTCTGGCTCATTGTCATCTTAAGCAAACGATGAGAAAATACGTTGTGTGTGTGTGTGTGTGTGTGTGTGTGTGTGTTGATTCTTGAGACGTTCACATCTGGGGCGCAGTTGAACAGCTGCTTCAGATTTGACCCAACTTTCTCTTGCCTTTGTTTTAGTTCTGTTCTTTTTGTTTTATGCTCTGTATACTTCTGAAACATCTCTGTTATTGTTATTTTTTTGTTGTTGTTTGTAGGATAGATGAGCAGCGACTGGATCCCATATTCTCAGTTTAATCATTATTGGTGTATTTTATAGAATATCCAATAAGAGAAGTATATTTAGATGTGCTCCACTGGCTCTGATGCAGTTGTTCTCCATTGTCTGTGGCCTCAAGGAATCAATGACAAAACAACTTGAACTTATTAACTATCACTTATTATGAGTATGGGTTCTTATTAAAAATCTAGTTCATTTTGACAAAGGGGTTTGATCTGGTAAAAAGATCATATTGGTAGAATTGAGATGCAACACAACTAAACAAGCTATTTTTCTTCTATTTTTCTCTGGTTATTAAAGACTTATGATGTGTGTGGTGGCTTTTTGTAATCAGGCTAGAAACTCTGTATTATATATTATTTTGGACTGAGAGTGCAATATTGTCCTGATATTTATCTGAAGTAAAAGTCACATTTTTACTCTTTAACATTACACACAAACTGAACCAGCAGGTATTGGACTTAAAGTAATACTTCAGAAGCAGCAGAGTAACATATTACACAAACTCTGTAATGCAAATTAAATCTGAACCCTTTCATGTGGACAGATGCTAAAGTATTGCTATAAATGGGCTGAAATAAACTCACTGACCTACTGAACTGTGCTAGTGACATAAATGCTATAGACACATAGGTTAGCACAATCATCATGTGCAATGCTTTTTAGAAAATGCTGTAATTTCACTGAGAGTCAAGGCATTGAAAATGAATGATTGCTGAGTAGGAACATTGTGACAGTGCTCTGTGTAAAATCAATCTGAAAGAAGGTGAAAACTCACATTAAATGCAATTGAAATGTCATTGTATTGTCATATTAGAAGCGTTTTATGAGTTACTCCAACAGCTGACACAAAATTACATATTGTCAGCTCTATCCCTAGTTGTTGTTTGCTCTTGTGCTATCTTTAGCTCCTCTGTGTCCCTTTTCTTTTCTCCCACCCACATTCTAACACCCGGACAGTATGCGATGCAGTGTGGGGGACGCTAAGCAGGATTACATCAGAATATTGGACCAGTAACTTCAACTTCCGGTGTCTTTAGTGAAAACATCCATTTCGTGCTGTGTTTAAGCTTTTTTCTGATTTGTTTGTTCCTCTTTGACTGCTTTGCCGCATTCATCGTCGCTCACAGGTTGTTGACACAGTCTGGCTGTGTGCTTGGCACTTCACCAGTCTTGATCCGCACCGATTCCAAACAACCCCGCAGCGCTGGAGCCACAACTGTGATTGACAAGCCAATCTTCTCCACAGACACGACAAGAGACAGGAGCACTGATTGCTCTCTTAGAAACGGATGGATTCCCTCTTCACGTTGCCTTCCTCTACATTATTCAGACTGCATCCCTGCCTCAGATCTTGGTGGGATTCCTTGTAACCAAATGAAAACATTCCCATCTGCCGTGTCAGCAGCACCACACTTTCTTGGATCCATCATTCATTCCGGCCCCCACAAACTCACACACACTCACTCCTTCACATGGGGAGTGCTTCCTTCCATTTGTCCGATGGATTGCCCGTCGCATACAAGTGGAAAAAATCAGAACAGCTGAACAGTCGCTGCTCCCTAATGGACAATATGTCTAGGAGCAGGAAGGACGGACAACCATGTCTAATACAGCAGTGTGTTGGTATTTGGGTGTAGAGAAATGGCGGGAAGGATTGTAAGTGTGTGTGAGTGTGTGTGTGTGTGTGAGCATATGTCACTGTGGAGTAGACAGATGCAGCTGAACTCAACTGGGAGGTTTTGGCTCAGAGAGAACAGGGGATTAAGTCTCAACTGCGTATCAAACAAGCATAACCAAAAGTTTCATGGTGGCTGCCGCTTCACGTTTACTTTGGACAAGAGGGCCGTAAACCACAATACTGCAGCAACAGATCCAATAATAAACCGAGTATCAAAACTGAAACTCCTAACTCCTTAAATAATTTGTCACTTTTGTTCTTTCCCAGATTCCTCCTTCTGGACAGTAATTGCGGCGCTGTTTGTTTTATAAGCTACAAGTGTAAATATACACACACATGGACGTATTTGCTCTTTGACTGTAACTTCATACATGTTCCAGACCTCGACCCTTCCTCCGACATGTTTTGTTTCTGTAGCTGTTGCAGTGTGTGGGACTCTTGTGTAAGACCACCCTATGTGTTAATGTAAACCTGTCTCTTCATTCTTTCTCAACTCCTGGACCTTCTCTCTCTCAACTTTCCATCCAGTCTTCTCCTGCACAACAGCCCCCCCACCCCCACCCCACCCAGGCACATCCACACACACACACACACACACCTCTCACTGTTTTGTAACAATGACTCGGGGGGTCTGAATCAGAAATTGGTCAGTATTGGTTTGATAATTGTGCATCAGGCATCGTTTACAGGCAGCACTGTAAATAAATAAATGTCACTTTCAGACCAACAGTATCTTCTCAAACTATTCACAATTAATAATAATGGATTAGATTTCTATAGCGCTTTTCAAGGCACCCAAAGCGCTTCACATTATTGATCCATTATTCATTCGCTCTCACAGTCACACTCTGGTTGTGGTAAACTACACTATCCACAGCTGTCCTGGGGTAGACTGATGGAAGTGTGGCTGCCAATTTGCGCCAAACGGCCCCTCCGACCATGAGTGGCACTGGACGCAAGGTGGGTGAAGTGTCTTGCCCAAGGACACAACAGCTCATGACTCGGACAGAGTGGGATTTGAACCGCCAACCCTTCGGTTATTGAACAACCCGCTCTACCTCCTGAGCCACGGCCACCCAATTAAAACAGCTAATGGAAGTCACTGTACAATTTCATTATATATAAATGTTTATGTCTGGTCTGTGTCATGGGATTCCCACATTGTCTGTGTGGTCTGCAGATTCCTTTTCCATCCTTGCATAACACACACACACAGAGTAGATAAGGGGCCATTTGTCTGAGTGATTGCATAGTTGGTCACTCACTTTTTAATTCTTGCTCCTACCACGACGTACGATGGTTTTAGCCAGTGTTTGTTGCCATTGTCATGAAATCAGTGCATCAGTGGCGGCACGGTGGTGCAGTGGTTAGCACTGTCGTCTGGGTTTTATTCCAGTACCGGCCAATGAAGGGCTTCCTGTGTGGAGTTTGCATGTTCTCCCTGTGTCTGCGTGGGTAGTCTCCGGGGACTCGCACTTCCTCCCACCGTCCAAACTCATGCACTCACCGGTTAATTGGTAATGAAAAATGAATGAACGAATGAATAAGTCAGTGAATCAATGCTGTACTGTGTTATCAAATTCTGGATTTAGATCAATATTAATATGTAATATAATTTTTTATGAAGGGTACATACAGGTTAATTCTCCTGTCAGTGCCCTTGACCCACAGTGCTGTGGAGGACCTGGAGTTGGTCCCTGAGCACCTTCAATGGCAGCTCACTGCTCCTAACATGTGCTAATGATAATTGCTAATGCTAATGCTTAGTACTGTGTGTGTCTGTGTGTATTAGGATGGCTAAAATGCAGAGACTGAATTTGATTACCAGGATAATAATGCAACCTGCGATACCTGTGTGTTTGCACAGTAGTAAATCCTCACCGTTCATCATTCGGAACTTCATACAATACATTATCATATTGTCCTGTTTACAATTTTATTTTACTCTTATGATAATATTTCATCGCAGACCAATAAATATGTATGTTCACATGTATGAAGTAGTAGCAGGATTTATCAAACAACAATGCATTGGACCACAGCATCCATCTCCATTTTCCAGCCTGTTTTACCTCTCGCAGGTCAGAACTGCTTGTATCTGGAGTCGATCCCAGTATGCAGTGGGTGAGAGATCACATGACTAACACACACACAAAACCCATTCACACCTGTATAACCTGTCTGCCTCTGAGCTGCAGGAGAAAACTGTTCACTTAGGAGCCTCCATGCTGTCACTAATGATGATTTTTCATTAAAATGTAGAGGGAGCTGTTTCCTATCTTGTGTATTGTTAACACTAATATGTATTACACTAAGAAAAATGATACGGATGATGACCACATGCATTTAACTACATTTGTAAAGATGTATAGTAGATGAGGTTGTGAATTAGCAGGGGATTATGGGAGTGGTAGCTTTCACAGTTATTGCTGATGACAGACTGTGTCTCAGGCTGAAATTACATTATACATATAACAGTCATAAATTTATTGACGTTATGTTTAGTGATGTCTTTTCACATTAGGTCATTTCATTCTAACGAAACAGGATTAGTGCTGCTAAAGAGATATGATGCCACTGACAGGCTGAAACACACTGTTATATTTAATTAAATGACGGATTCATTTTAATTTGGACCTTGTTCAAATGATTATATGACATGGGTCTTTTTAGATATGTTAATGTGAAAATGTTACATGTTATGCCTTGAAAGTTGTTGAGTTATGTGGTTTCTTGAGAGAATAAACAAAGAAGTGTTCTGTAAATTGAGAATAGTGTTGTAATATACCGCAGCTAAGACCTCAAAACCAAAACCAGACCTTAGGTAGCCTTGTGGCCGACATCTGATCTAGTTGCGTGAGTGAGGTATACATGATCACTCGATTACTTAATGCTATCCAGAGGTCTCTTCCTGAACCTCGGGCACATATGGACCATTGTTAGATGGATAAAAGTGTAAATCTGTGGTTGTTTCCTCCTTGGCAGATCTGATCGTGCTGTCAGCAGGAGGCTTATTCCACTGATGTTCGGTCAGTGTTGCCAAAGATAACAGGAGGGAAGCAGGCTGTTGTGAAAACCTCACTTTCCTCTGGCACACAGCTGGTTCGAAGCAGCATCTCCTCTCACATATGTAAACTTTAAAATGCATGGACGCGCATGTATGTACACAGCCATAAATAGACGGACATCTTAAGTCCTTTTTCGGTCTATCTTTAGTGCTGCTTCTGTGGGTTAGTGTGGAAAGAGAGGTCTGATCCACATTTGTATGTATATGGTATTCTTCTAGGTGTGGAGGAAAGTGTGTCCTTCTGTTTTTTGTTTTTCTTTTCAGTAAAACAAGTTTTAACAGGTGATTTCCAGCTGAAGCTTTCATACAAATTCCTCATGCGTAGATCATCACTAATCAACTGACAGCTGCTTGTTTTTTTTGTTTTTTTTGTGGTGAAGACGACCACGAGTTGCTGTTTAAATGCACGTCCTGAAAAGCCTGTTTCGTTTTGTTGAGCTGAAATATCCTAAAGAATAACTTGCATTTTCATGTTGAGGTTTGTTTCAGTTTCTGGCTTTCAACTCCAAGAATGTGGGGGCTGCGATACATAACTGAGTTAGTCATCAGTATCACAGCATCATAATAGCTCTTTACTTTCGGTGCTACTGTAGAGCCATCGCTGGACACGGAGAATATTGAGCATGTTTTTCAATGTAAATTGTGATTTGAGAAACCGACTGAGACCTTCAGTGCATTTATGTTGTGCTAAAAAAGAATTGATTCCTCCTGCTGAGTGAAGATGTAGTAGGATATTACAAAAAAAGACAGTACATTCTATTCATGTCTCAACAGCAAGCTTCACAAGATTAAACTGTATAATGATTCTATTCCTCGAAAGCAACAACGAAACCCTGTTCTTTTTATGAGTACGCATTGAAAAGTAAACTACAGTGTCCATATAGCTGCTAGTGTCTGAAAAGATAGTCCTCGCCCGCATTCTTTCCCTCCCAAGACTAAAACACACATGATATAAACATTCAGCTGCAGCTACTGTATCTATGGGACATTATTCTCAAGAGGATGACACACACATTACACATTATTATGTGTGTAGACACTGGTCCTACAGTGGGACTGTCTCTCTAAACCAAGGGTGTCAAACATACGGCCCACGGACCAAAACCAACCCACCTATGGGTCCGATCTGGCCTGTGGGACGAAGTGCAAAAATTACATTGAAGATCTAAACAGTGAAGGGTGTTCAGGGGTTACATCTGAGCTCCATTTGGCCAAACCAGTAAAGTAATAATGCATAAAATTCTATAAATAATAACTCCAAAAATTTTTAATATGAAAATTTGCTAAAGTAAAATTAGATTATGAAAATGTTTACTTTTGCGAACTATCATTTCACAAAAAAGGCAAATAACCTATGAACAACCTGAAATTTCTCAAGAAAAATAAATGCAATTTTAACAGTGTTATGCCTGTTACTGAATTTTTTGTGCTTTTTTAGATCCACTGCAATCTGTAAGTTGTAATACACTTGTGTAAATGCTAACATGAGGAATAATATTGCTTTTAAGAAATTTCAGGTTGTTCACGGTCACAAATTTAAACATTTTCATAATGTGATTTTACTTTTTTGCAGTGGAACAAAGAGGAAAATGTGGAGTTGTCATTATTTCTAGGTTTAGGTGCTATTATTTTACCGGTCCGGCCCACCTGAGGTCAAATTGGGCTGTATGTGACCCCTGACCTAAAATGAGTTTGACACCCTTGCCCTAAACGTAACCAGTCCTCTGTCATCCTGTATGTCAGCGGGCCGTTGGTGGCGTTAAGCGGACAGAAATGTTTAAGAGTCCTGGGAACTAAATGCTTCCACACCACGGGGGGGCTTCTTCCTCCTCTGCGTTTCTCATGCCGGCTGTTCTATGTGCGTGTCGGCCTTTGCTTACACCCCGCTGAGAGGTCAGCGAAGGTTAAAGAGGTTGGATATGGGGATGAGTGGTACCACTTTTTCACTGTGCTCTTTGACTTCCTGCTGCTTCCAGCATCCTAAACACCACAGATGTGTCCTCATTGCTGAGCTGCACCATCACAGTTTCTCAACCTAAGTCAGTCGGGCTAGAATTACAGTACATGTCTGGAAACGGTCAGTTTAATGCACAGTGGGTGTTACGGTCATGTGAAAAGGTCCTGACATTTCTGGTGTTAATGAAAGTCATAAATGCAGCACCACTTCTGCGCCTGTGTTTCTGTTTGACTCCCTTTAAGTCTTATTCATTTCACCCCTTAATTTGTGAATAAGAGGGCTGTCATTTAGAATATGTCAGGAGCCTCTGAGTTTACATTCCTTTTGAGTTTACTCAAATGTGCCCTCGAGCTCAAACCTCCCAGCTCCTCCCAGTCCTCTTCTTCATTTCTGCAGCCTCTTCTCATAACTTGTTGAGATGTGTTGGTTGTAATTGATCATTGCTTGGTATCGAATGTAAAGTGTGTTTCCATTTGGGACATGGGAGATGTTGGTGATGTCTCAGAGGTGTGGAGCGGCAATAAATGTCACTTTTATCTAAATTTGACTTCTAGCTGCACCCTGTATTCCTTTGTATGTGTGTCATGTGGTCTTGTTTGCTCTGTTTTATGTATTTTATCGCTCTAATGTGTTTTAATATTTAGTTTTGTACCTCATGTAACTTAATTATATGAAGTAGTCCGTTTATTAATTGCGTCTTTGGTGTGAACAGGTTGAAACGTAGCTTAAAACATGACTGCCTTTCCTGACTGTCTCTGATTTCTACGACTTGGATTGTCTGCAACTCGCTCTTGTGTTCTTCAGTGTTTTTCTTCTGTCTGTCTACAGCAGGACCAGCTACTGTTAGCTCAGAAATGCAGTCTGTTAACCCTCAAAGACCTACACAGCTGCAGGCAACGAAAATATAGGGATCTAAAATGTTTAATAACCTTTGAAGTACTTATCCTATCTACTATACATTTGAATAATTCAGGTAAAAGGCAGGTTCTCAGATTTTCAGCAGCATCAGACGTGTCAGACTTGGACTTCCAGGGACTCCGTAGTGAACGTGGAATGTTCCATCATGTTCTGCAACATTGATTCACCACATGCTATGTTCAGTTAATGATATATTTTCACTTTCTGTTCAGTTTTCTCGGTGTTGATATGATAATCTTGAATTTACCTTGAGCTTTTATCAGGAAAATACATGAAAAAAAAAAAAAAATCTAAAATGCAGAGGATAAATTCATTTTGAAGTCACCATAAAAATAGTTCTTGGTCTTTAAGGATAAACATTAACAAACAACTGGTTCCACACACTTAATATAAACACACAAGTATGCGCAGATATTACATTTTGGACAGACTTAATAAAACCTCTGAATGTAGGTTAGTTAGCTTTACCAGTGTAAGCACAGCCGTATTATTGCAGCTCAGCGCTGTTACCACCTGCCGTGAGGATGTTATAGAACTAAAAATGAGCACAACATAACACACCATGAAGAACATTAAGTGGGATTTTGGTTATGGTCATTAGAATCTGAAAATGCAGTAAAAATTTAGAACCACTTTAATACACAGTGGGGATTAACTGTGTCAGAGAGAAGAGAGAGCTGTGTGTTTGTGCATCAATGTTTATAAGGGTTTATTTAGGAGATTTTTAGTTTGTTTCATTTTCTTTGACAGTTTGACAAGAGAACGACATGTTTTACTTGATGATGTAGCCTAACTCATGTTGCCTTTCTCCAAGTCAGCAGAGTGACTTCCTGTGGAAAAACGGTCGCTGAGTTTTCCCAGTTTCGCTCCTTGCCCTTCTCTCTTGGCAAAAAGAGAGAGAAAATGCTGCATTTAAAAAAAAAAAAAAAAGTTGTTCCACCTGGCTTGAGTTGTGGTTGCAATACATTTGAGAGAAATTATTTCTGTCTGGTTAGCACTCTAAAGCTTCCAACACACTTCCTGTTGGTGGTTGCTGGAATGTACTCTGGAATGACATAATGGCGTTTCCACATCCCGGGCTGTTCTATCAGAAATATGTGTAAATCTCAAAAGTTGTGTTTGCAACTGCTTTCTTATAAGTAATAATAACCGAGACATACACCACATTTTTGGTAATGTTCTGCCTCAGTGATGCCAGCAGACAGGTGGTCCGACAGCCGGTGGGAAGCACAGGATCTGGATTTTCTCTGTCCTCTCATATGACTTTGTGGCAATGCTTTGATGAAATACATACTGTAGCTACCGTGAAGACAAGAAGATTATGAACATTATGAAATGAGGGTTGGAACTTTGTGTACATGTAATGATTTGATTTGTACCTTTGTACTTGATTCAAACAAGCAATTTAAAGACTTAACATAGAAAACATTATGTAGACCAGTGAAGGAGATCCACACTTACAAAAATACATAATGAACTAATACAGATCTATATTTTACTGACTCTTCCAGTGCAAAGACACTGTCCCTCAAGTCAAGTCTTTTATTATGCATTTTTTGTCTTTTTTTTAAAATCTTTTATGATATTTTAATTTTGTTGCATCTTTTACTGCATTTTTGTCTCCTTGTGTCTTGTAGTCTAGAATAGAACAGAATAGAATAGCCATTGAACTTTATACAATGGAATATAAAAATGTAATAATCTTTAAGTTGTAACACGGTTTTAAAACTAGATGGATATAAATAAAGGGGTATGCACACATAAATTAAGTTTAAAAAAAAAAGTGCTGAAACCCTTAAACAAACACACACATTCTGTCAATAAAAATAAAAATATTTTTTTAAAAATCATGATTGCTTCAATAATGCTTAATGAATCAACTCAACTCACACTTTAAGAACAACCACTGCTGAAACAAAGTAAAAACACAAC
The DNA here is from genome assembly GCA_037367365.1 of Apogon talboti. Lineage (NCBI taxonomy): Eukaryota > Metazoa > Chordata > Actinopteri > Kurtiformes > Apogonidae > Apogon > Apogon talboti. The sequence goes on from JAPQRQ010000022.1 coordinate 22,639,385, forward strand.
AATATAAAACAATAAAAACAGTAGGCAGTCTCATGCTGGGTCAAAAGCCAAGAACTAAAAATACGTTTTAAGACGGGGCTTAGGGTAAAAGCTGTTTTTAAGTCTGTTTGTGTTTTCATTGTCCTGTACCACCTGTCCAAAGGCAGCCGTTCCAACAGACTGGGCCTGGGGTGGGACTGGAGGAGGCAGAGGGAACCGTAGAGGTCTTCCAGGGAGGGGAAGGGACAACCGTTGATTTTCTGGGTGGTGGTGATGACCTTCTGGATCCCCTTCCCCTCGCCACTGTGGGAGGTGAAGGGGAACCACACACAGATGCATTCTTGTTGTGTCTTCTACATTATGTTATGGTGTTGCACCTTTTACATAGTTATAATCTCTAACATGTCATAAAACTGCACCTCTACGACTCATTTTCAGTCCTAACCCTATGTTTGGGGGACAGTGTTGTAGCTACAGTTGAGGTCACAGAAAGAAGCCAAAGGGATAAATGTAATAGAAGAAAGTGTATAAAAATTTAGATGGAAATAAACGAATGCTTATGTCTTCTGTCTCTAAACCTTTGAATGTTTCTGCAGTTTCCGTGACTTTTGCTGACGAGCACTGGATCAGCACATTACTTTGTCTTAGTCAGCTCAGTTGTTTGTAATCCAGCTAAACCGAAGCTCGAGGATACAAACGAGGGTTGTCCTTTTTGTCCCAATCCTGTTTGGCCTCTTTGTCTCTGCAGCTATCGCTCCAATCAAATGTTTTCTCAGGGAATGAGTGTGATGTTCGCTGTGTGTGGGGAAGGAGGGGGGGGGTGAAGGGGACGCAGTGAAGGCATCGTTGTTAACTTCACATAAGATGCTAGTGTTTGGCTTGGCTTTGGTGTGAAAGGCAGTCTGTTTAGGCAACTGTGTGTGTGTGTTTTTGTGTGTGGATCATAAACTGGAGTCTGTTACAATATAGACGTGGAGTCAATGCAGATAGAGGTGTTCTGCACAGCTTTAAATGTTTAAAAACTCCAAGGTATCCCTGCTTTTTAGATTCAATATTGGGATTTATGTTTCAGCCCATGCGAAAACACACATGTATGCATTTTCATCAGCGCATTCTTGTTCCCTTTTATGGTTTCCTCATTGTATACTGACTCTTTCACACAGACTGTGCCCAGCTCTGTGCCAACAGCTAATGAAGGAGGGTTTCAGACAGACACACAGACAGATCAGTGAGTCAGATGGGCAAAGGAGCCGAGCCCAGATGAAACAAAGAGACCAGGGGAAATAGATGTCTTCACTAAGGAAAATTTGATCAAAGCATGGATTTGAGTAAATTATTGAAAACATACTTATAGAGGACCCACATAACAGCATTGTGCATGTTAGAATGAATTTACTAAAACAGGTTTTAGTAAAAGCAGTGATGTGATTCGGCGTGGAAGAACAAAGAAGTGAGGGATGGGCTGCTGTTACCGTCCCCGCCCTAAAAACCACCTGCATCTGCTCACGATCAACACACAAAGCAAAATAAATTGCTCCCAATAAGCATTTTAATCCATCACTTTCGATACTCACAAAGAAATAATTTTGTATTCTGAAACCATTTTTAAGAGATCCTGCAACAAGTGATGTGTTGTAGAAACATGACAAAATTATGCAGAAAATCGACATTTATTTTCATTTGTTGTCAGAGCAAAATAATAGCAGAGTGATTCATGCTGATTGGTGATTGTTGCAGACCACAGAGCCTTAAGAGCTTTTAAAGGATCAGTATCCTACACAAGGGCAAATTTACCACTACGATAGCACACAGTTTAGCCGTGACAAAGATTGTATCGGCAGGTTGCTCCACTTATGCAGATTTTTAACATATTTTTTTTTATTTTACTCCGGATAAGAAACACTTTAAATAGACATATCAAGCTGAGGAAGGTCATTTAGAAAATGAGGGAGCTGCAGAGACTGAAAGGGAGATGTACTGAGACAGACACATCAGACAAAGAGGAAATTGGTCAGTTAAAAAAAGCGTGAGTAAGGCTGATGCCTGTTGCCATGGTGATTGGGGTCAATGAATGGTTGCTATGGAGCCTGCTGTTTGGAATTCTGTGAAGAGGATATTTTGATGTGTGAGTTGTCTGTGGGCGGAGCACAATGGGAGATTATATACATTATAAATGAAAATGTACACTTGAAGTCGGCATGGGTGTCTTTTTCTGTCTGCTGTTATCATTCACCCTCAGCTCTTTATACTGTCCTTTGAAGAAAAAAAAAAAAGATACTTTACATACAACAGTAAGCTCTGGGTAAGTCTGACAAGAGAGGAGAAAGAATATATTTAGAGTATATAAAGAATATATCCTTGTATTTTGACAGAATGCAATATAAATTTTATGAACAAAAATACTGGGACACAGCACACCTACAGCTTTTAGGACTTCCTATGTCCACTGACTTGAAATATTCTCATCATAAAAGTGTTCATGTCAGTCGTTATGATCAATTTAATGTCAATTTAAAGGATAATTTTCTTTCTGAATGAATATATAGCAGTACAAAACCTATTATACAAACACCCGCAGGTAGAAATGTATTAATCTAACAATATAAGTGCTGAAGAAACACTGTAACTCGCTAGTGTAGCAACATTAATTGTACCAAACCCATGTTCTCTGTAAAACACACTCACCTTCAGCTCAGTTTAAATAAATGTGCGTCTATAAGAGACTGATAGGTGTAAGAAAGACCAGGAAAAGTTAAACCCAAATGCCAGTGGCTGGAAAAATTTTGTGGTAATTGGTATTCAATGCTGTTGATTCAGTACATCCCACACAGGACAAGCCATGATACATTCAATATACTCTATATATACTGTATCAGCCAGTCCTAGTTGTAAGTGAATGCATTACTCAGCTTTAATGTTTATCAGTGAAATGTAGGGTGATTGCTTGTATTTGTATTGCGCTCCAGGTGTTTTATGTGCTATTTGCCATGTCTGTTGTCAGCGATTCATGTAAATAACTTAATTTATGTCTTCCTGCTCATTTTCCTTTGAGGCATGTTGTCCACTTGTTTGCAAACAATTGTTCATAGAGCTGAAGCAGCGGAATGTTTAGCACGACATCAGGTACCTGGTGTGTGACCCTTGGCCGTTTTACACCTGCGTCTGGCTTGTGTTTGTCTGTGAGTGATGATGAAATTATATGTGTAGTGGGTTTCTGGGTCATTGTGTGTATGTGTGTGAGGTCATGCATTAGAACTATATTAAGAGTGTGTCCCTGTGTAGACTGTAAACAGCGGATTTATTTTACATTCTCACCTGGTATGAGTAGGGAATTCACTGCTCATCAGCGAGTCTGCAAAATATATCAATGTATATAATTTACATTTCTGTTTTAATGCACATGCATTGATGAAATCAGATAAATTTGATGACATAATACTTTTTTGTTCCGTCATCTTTTCCAGTTAAAGCTCTGTTCTCTGCTGTATTCCCATCTTTTATGAGGTCTACATTTGTGCAGTACTTAGTGGTAAAATCTAATTGCGATATCAGCCTGTGCAGTGATACAGTATAACCACAAAAGCCTATTATTTAATTAAATGACACGATGTTACGCTTGAGAGCTATGCAGTTCACACAGCATTCTCCACACCCATAATAAAGAGACAACCACTCAGCCTCTGCCTATGGTCACATGGCTACAACCAGACCCAGTACAAATATAGATACAGATACAGATCAGCTTTATTTATCACCAGAGGGAAATTCATTTTCTGTCAGCTCAAGAAAATAAAATTAAGCATTAGTTTTGAGAGTAATCAAATGGGATCAGGGATTTTCAGTCTTGCATCTTAGTGACTTGAGTCACCACTGCAGCTGTTTTTTGGTTGTTTAGAAGGTGGTGAAAAAGATGATCCAGATTGTCCTCGACGTCCTGCAACTTAGCTCCTCTCCAAATACTGCAGCTTTTTTTTTTTTACCAGTTTATCCAGCTGTCATACATGTTATTTTATTTGCAAGTAGAGTAGTGAAGTTGTATGATTGCTTTACTATTGGATTATTTCCATAATAATCTCAGTCTGACTGTTTTGCATGGGTCCAGTGATAGGATGTTATTTGTCATGTGACAATAGCAGAATGTATATTGTTTCATATTCTGCTCTGTCATTTACATCGTGTTGCAAGTCACACCGTTTTTTACACTTTGTGAAACTTGCATGAAGGCCATTCAAGCAATATGGAGGAAAGTGAATGTGATGCAAAAAGGGGTGATGCTCAAAAGGAATTGTGCATACAGGAGTTACAAATTCAAGAAAAAAGTCTAACTTAATGGAGTTTAGTTATTTTAAACCATTTCGTGGTTGGATTTACTGTTACTGTGATGTAAAATTGCACAAACCATCAACAGATTCTGACTATATTGTCCACCCCTACTACAGTTAACGTCTAGAATAGGAATATATGTACCTGTAGTCCTATAGAAATGATTTACCTACAGTACAAAATGTGCTGCGGATGCATATCGTGTCACATCCGGTGAATGTCTCTGTGTATGTGTTCCCTCTGTCACTGTCTCTCTGGTTGTTGTAGTGACACTGATGTAGTTGTGATGCCATGGGATACACTAAGTCGAGAAGACATGGGGGCTTTGGATATGTCTTTGGGCCTTTGGGCTTGAGTGTGTGGGTTTCTGGAGGGGTGGGGGGGGGGTGCACTTTTCTTTCGTGTGAAGAGATGCGAGAGGATAGCCACGCAAGCTTCATGCTAGAGTACACAAATGCGTGGGGGACAGGCATAGACACTGTGGATGGTTGTAGGGGCTGATGGAAGTGCACGTGGAGCTAGTGCACGTGATGTTCCCCTCCCCCATCACTAGTGATGTCAGATCCTGCACAGTATGTTGCCACTGGCAGCATGTAAGAGCCCATCCCCCCACTTGACTGAGCTGGTCTGGCGGCCGCTGTATCATCTTCATCATCATCATCATCATCAGAGCAGCTTTGGGGTGTTCCTCACATGTGCATACATGTTGAGAAAACATTCATCATACACTTTTACCTGTCTTTAGTAGCCATTGTGTCTTGAGGTGCAACAAGGAGTGATCGATCAGCCAAAAATATTTTTATTTTTTTATACAATCCACAATTTTTCTTTTCAGTTTGTAAACTCATATTAACTCATGGATTTGTTTATTTATAGATATAAAACACAAAATTACATTAAAGATACCACCATTTTCATTACAGCTCATTATGTTGATGTCTTAATAAATGATAATGGATGACTGGTGTAATTGTATAAAAAAGTCTTGGTGTGGCCTGCAATAGTTTCATAGTGAAACAAAAATGTTTTACATCACAAATTTAATGTTGTCTTTTGCACTTCTGCAGAGCATAAAATTGATATTACACCATGGTTGGATCTGAATTTTAACTTGTTTTTGTTGTCGTGACTTTTATTTTTTGTTATTCACTGCACAATATGATAATCACACTGGCATTTGGTCCATCTAAAATGAACAGGACTGTTGTAAGGATGTTTGACCACCACTGATATGGATTTACTAGATAATGAGATCTGTGTGATTCCTTCGATAAAGCAAATAATATGACAAATTAAGGTTGTCTGCACCCTGTATGTTACCTATAATTATTCTTGGAATTTGATTATACTCTGTTCTGTTTAACTCCGTTGGTGGAGACACATTAATAACAAAGACAGTGTATCTACTGCGGATATGCAAGAATAATCGATTAGTTAATTAATCAAAATTGTAAGAAGTAGGCATTTTCCAGGCACTGTTTCTGCCTTAGTGCTGCGTATGTTAAGTAAAGTGTTAGAAAGCAGAAATTAAATAGTGTACTTGTGGTTCATCCACTCCTTGGTTGATCTGTTTTTTTATGACTGTTACTTTGGTTTGGTTGGAGGGCACATGTGAACAATGACATCATGACTAAAACTGGTTTGTTTATGTGGCTCCAAATAGTAATTAAAATGCCCATCCCTATTGTGCACAGTGGTGGATATTGAGAAGGGAAAATGAGGACAAAGTCTCACTGACAGTATCACACACTATCATATGCACACATTGATATCTGCAGTTTGAGTGTGTTAGTGTTTAACCTTGACAGAAGTGACAGCCGCACTAGAGCACTGATACTGAAGGCTTGTTATTCTGTTCTCACTTGAATGACTCGGACAATTTGCGCTGAACTAACATTCATGATGAAACATGTTCAGAAATGTAAAAACGCATCACTGGAGCAGTTTTACATCCAATGTCGGACCGACTTCATAGTATGTGTGAACCTCAGTCATCACAGGCTGAAAAACGTCGATGGTCGATGCTTTAGCAGCTGTATTAAGTGTTGTGTATCCTTGTCATTACATGTCAGTCAGTGTTTATTGGCAGTATGAGCTGCGCGAGACACGACACGCTTGTAATGAGCTTATCCTCGAGATTGAACAGCTGTTTGACATTGAATGTGCTTGGTTGAGAATGACTTAATGGAGAACATGATACTGTTGGATCTGACGCGCTGCTTAGGAGATGAGCCTTTGTGCGGTATTTTAACTCGACGTACAGCAACAGAGCACAAACTAATCCAGTACATAAAATTACACAGACAGCTGTATGAAATGTTTTTGCTCCTATTCCCTTTGTAAAATTCTATAAATCGATGATGGCGACAGACCACACACACACTGGTTCTTGCCGCACGAGTGTCATGTTGCGGTTGACTGAAGTACAATCTGTACAAACACAGTGAGAGGAAGAAACAGAAGTAACAAGTTCAGGATATTAGGCCAGCATCTTCATGCATTGTGAAAAAGCTCAGGAGCAGAAAGGAATTCTGGGAATGTTGTTCTCCAGAGCAGGTGCTAAAGCCACTGATTGACATCTCAGGTTTTCACCCCGCCCCCCCGTCACTGTGTACCTCCCTTCCAAAGCAAAAACACACCAAGTCATGACCTTTGTAAACTAAACTCGTTGAGCAGGTGCTGTTGCTTCATTGTTTACTTTTTCCTGTCCGATGCTTGTTGTGGCTCCTCCTGCTCTGCACAGCATCCCCACTCCTGCTACATATTTGTAATATCTACCATCAGCAGGTTTTGAGTGGTGAAAAAGTTGAGGGTGGGTGTTACATATGAATGGTGTTTGTATCTCCGGCTGATAATATTTAATAATATATGTGGGTATTTCAGTAGAATAAAATGACACAATGTGAATCTGCAGTGTGTCATTAAATGTAATGTGAATAAAACTTTAATACGTTATCGTCAAACCATCTCTGCATGAGTCACGTCGGACAGATTTTCATGGGCAATGATCAGGAAAAAAAAAACAACTCGGCTGATCTCACGCGACTGTAACATCATCTACTATGACGTCTTTTATTATTGTTTTGATACCAAGTCTCCTGTCAGCAGAAATGATACACTGCGTATTAGAAGTAGACTTATGGTAGATTCTTAAAGGCTGATATGATATGATATGATAATCTATAGTTTCTAACAGGAAAAAACAGATTAATCGGTCAATATCACCATGTCTTAGAGTTCAAATAAAGTACTTTTGGAGATGGATCATTTTTAATTAGAAACTGGATCAGTGTTGACCTGAACATTTCAGTCAAAGTAGTTAATACATATAAATTAATTTGTGAATCAATCAACAAATCTAGAGCTGATCATTAAAATAATTGTAAAATCATGGCAATCAGGTGTATTTTTTTTTTTATTTTATCAAATATACAGTATATATGGGATTTTTTTCCTTCAAAATCAGTCATTCTAGTTAAGAAGCATATCAATAGTGTATGTAAAATGTCCCATCAGTGGTAAATAATGGGTTAAACTGAATAATTGTGGCATCGTTTATGCCACAAAATTACCGTATTTTCCGGACTATAAGTCGCACTTTTTTTTCATAGTTTGGCTGGTCCTGCGACTTATACTCAGGTGCG
>JAPQRQ010000022.1:22652383-22686564 GCA_037367365.1 Apogon talboti
AAGACTAGAAACAAAATAAAATGAAACCTTATATATGTATTTGTGTGTGTGTGTTTATATAGGGTAGGTAGGTTCGGCTTTTCGAGAAACAAACACATTTACAATATATACACAACAATAATATAAAAACAGTATAAACAATAGTATCAACAATATGAAAACCCAATTTCCATCTACCTAATACAATATAAACACACACACACACTCACACATTCCAATAACAGTCCAATCTTATCAATACTGAAAATTTTAGAAGTGGGTACATTCTCATTTTTTATTATTCTTGTTGGTTATGTAACTGAAGCAATTCCCCCTTTTAGGCAAACAAAATATTAAACATAAACAACAGACAAAAATAATCTATAAAAGTGTATTTAATTATCCTTCTCTTCCAGCTTTTTACTAATAGTATGATTTTACTGTAGTTGTTTTGCTCTTCCACTCAGTGTACACTAACCACAGTCTTCTGGTTGAATTCTACTGTGGCTGACCTTTTACATGTCCACTGTGAAGTCCACTGTAATTGTCTCAGTCAATTAACACAGTGGGATTTGTCATGTCCCACCAGATGTCATATTTTGACTGAGTGGACTCTTCCAGTCCATTTACCACCACGTACTGACACATACACTGCTCCTGTAACAGTCATACTCGGACCCCAGGGGCTCAGTGCAGCACATGATGAGATCAGATTCCTCATATCAACCAAACCGTTGACAGATATGTCAGTCCGGTCTGGTAATAGCAGCAGGGCGAGTCCACAGCTGCTTCTCTGCAGCTGATCTGAAACACCCTCAGTAAATACTGTAACTGTATGATGCAGATGACTACATCTATTCTGACACACTTTGTACAGATCACACAGTATGAGTATGAGGCTCATTACATCAATGTTACATTTGCCGTATTTTCGCCTCGCTCCATATATTTTCTGATGCCCTGTGCAGTGTCAAGGTCTTACTTTGAGCCTCCCAGTAAACCACAGTCACACAGCAACAGCCTTGGGAACTACTGCGCCAAATGCGATAATTAAAGGTTTACTGCACTCTCTCCTTTACAGCTTGTAGTAGTGCACACAGCTGCATCAGTCCAGTGGTAATGACAGTGCACCAGTGTACCACTGCTTATCATATTACCCCAAAAGTGGGAAAGTTTAGTAGCTGCCAGTTCATAAAGGAGCCTGTACTTGCACTGTAAACTGTCTGCACCTGGTAATGTACATGTTTGCAGTCAGGTTTTTGCCCTCATAGGTTGTGCCTAAAATCATCAGTTGTTGCACATATGTTCTGCTGTTTTTTTTTATCTGCTTTAATTCTCAGTTTAAATTGTATGCATGATGGTTTCAGATCATTTTCAAGCCATACCACCTCTTCACAGTTATCCTCTATCTGTTGCTGTCTTGGGTATTTTAAATATTCAGCAACAGGGCAGTACTTTGTTACAGTTATTCACAAATTAGGAAATGTTTGGTGCAGTATTTTATACCTACTGAGTCTATCTCATTAGCATCAACAGGATCATTGCAGTCACTTTGTCGAACACTATAATTCTTTTAATGAGTCATCATTGGTGTTTGAATAAAGCAATAAGCCCCAGCAGTTAATAATAAAGGCTTTACTTGTTGTACTTGAAATGGTTTCACAAAATAAACACACATCACCAGCAATGCAATAGTCTATAGAGTTTTATTACTCTTATTGTTTTTTGGATTGTTTGTTCATTTTTTACATCTTTTACTTGCACTTTATCCTGTTGCTGCCTTAACCAGTGAATTTCCCCATTGTGGGATCAATAAAGTTTCATCTTATCTGATCTTATTAGGAGTGGATAGCATTCTTAAAGATTGGACTTATTATTACCATCGGGATATTGTTATTTTAATTGTGTAAATTACAGAAGTGGTATTACATAGCCGTATTTTTGCTAGTATTTTCAGCCAGTAGTTTCAGCCATGAAAAGGTGTGTTTTAATAGCTCAATATATCAAGGATATTGCATCCAGACTTGGCTCTCATTTTAGTTTGGGGACCAGTAACATTGCAGGGATATTGACATTTATACCCAGTCGCAGCACATGATATTTTACGCAACGTGATATGAATTCACGTTAATATACATGGCACTTTTAATTGGCGTGTTATGTGTACGCATTTTAAGATTTCAGCGTGTATGTTCACGCCGTGTCAACACGCACTGAGGGTTAGGGTTAGGTTTTAGGGTTAGGCTTAAGGTTAGGTTTAGGCTTAGGGTTATTTGAACCAGAAAACAGGGCGAAAATTGACACGTGATCATATAACGTTCAAGAACCCGTCAAATGTCGCAAATGCATATGTATAGCACATGCCATAGAACTGGCATGTCATACAACGCAACTTCATGAGATCAGTCTGTTTCACAGGATCTTTTTCCTCACACCAGACTTGAACAGTGCAGTAAAACTGATGTAATCCAGTCACAGGTGTGAATTTATAGTATTTTACCACACCTCTGAGTATGGGAACCATTCATTTTATAAATCTCCCTATAGAAAAAACTTTAGAGAGTTTTTGTTGTAAAAATGGAAGAAATCCTCCACATTGTGTACTACCTGTGATCATCTAATAAATATGCATTTATTTTTAATTTCAAGAAATATAGTAATGCCTGCAGTAGCAAATACTTACTTCTCATTTGCATACCAGACACAGTACCTTCAGTGCTGCCTGCAGTGGCCTCGATACAGAAACCAGGATTATTCTAAAATTGAGTGTCTTGGATTCACTTAAGCTCTGTTTGATTTACGTAATCATTTTGACTATTAATATCTCTGCATTGTCTAAAACATGTGACTCTTTAAATAGACAGTGTTCCTGCTGGGTGTTTAAAGTGATGATTTTTCTGTTTCTGTTGCTAGTTGGTGAAGCTGTGCAGTGGGATGATCGAGGCCGGCAGGGCCTACGTCAGCGCCAACAAGCTTTTTGTTAACGGCATCAAGGACCTGTCCCAGCAGTGCAAGAAGGAGGAGATGATATCAGTGAGTACAAGTAGCACTGGCTCCAAGTGTTGGAGACGGAAACACGCAGACTGGGCTTCAGCTCCTCGACAAACGACTGCTCATCTATCTCAACCTTCTGCAAGGACATTCCAGCGATTCCGCACAAGAATAATAATAATAATAGTATCACAGTATAAACAGTATCGTCCAAACACCATGTTGTCCAGCTGTTGTAATCATGAGACACGTGACAACATGTTTACACTGATAGTTTACATGGCTGGAAGCAGAGCGATCTGAAACCTGCTTCATGTTTTTCTGTCAGGAAAACATTTGGACTCCGTTTCCTGTCGGTATGGGTGTTGTCGTGGTAACATTAGGGCGAAACACCGGAGACGGAATTGTTTTATAGTCAATAACTACTCAGTCTGAGCTTATTGTGTACCAACTGAACAGTCCTGTACAGACAAGGTGTGTAAAAAAAAAACAAACAAAAAAAAAAAAACACCCTGTAATTATTCTTAACCAGAGATTCCACAAAAATATTGAGACTCATCACACTTATAGCGTGTGGACTTCTCTTCCTGTTAATTCAGAATATTATAATGATTAAGAATGCTCATGTCAGTTAATAATTATCACAATAAATGCCAAATCAATATTTCCTGTGTTTAAAGGCTGATTTTTCTTCCTGGGATGACGGCTACTTGTGGTTTAAAGTGATTTTTTTATTGAAAGAATGTGACAATTATAATGATCAAAATCCAATGTTGAGTAAAACTGAAATGAAAATGGTAAAAATGAATTGAAGCATTTTGTCAGTGTAGATAAAATTAACCATAAAGATGAAATAAAAATGCATAATTAGTGCAATATATGAATATATCATGACAATTGTGCAATAATTTTGTAGCCCAAGCCCTTGTTAGCAAGAAATGCCTAAATTTAATGTGTCCCAATACTTTTGTCCATATAGTGTATTTAAAGTTAAGCATGTACATATGTACTCACCTCTGCAGGAATGCCTTGAAAAGTGTGGAGAAAGCCTCCAGGAGATCGTCAACTACCACATGGTGAGACATTTTACACACACACACATACACACACACCTTCACACACACACGTTGGTTTGAACCACAGGCGGGAGGTCGAGGTATAACGGTGTTTGGGCATGCCCAGGTCCTCTTGGCATGTTAACGTCTTTCAGAATATCGTTCAGGGCTCTGCTGGGTCATCGGTACACAATACGCACACACTTACACACACTTATTAACTGTGACCTCACTGTGACGGTGAATCTGTCCACGCAGACCAGCACACATGTGTCTGATTCAAACCACATGCTTCACCAGACGTGTACAGCAGCCATCACACACAAACACACTTTCACACACAGGTTTATTCATATGACTTTAGGGAGAGTTCTCCTCATGACTAAGTGTGATGAAGAAATGCTTCTCTCTAAGAATCTGCTCAGCCGCTGCAACAGGTTGAAAAAGAGCCTGGAAGCAGTTCTACTCTTCAGAAGTCATGAAAATGTACATTTACCAGACAGTTTCATGACACTGTTTTACAGTCATAGGTCCAGATTGTTGTGCTCTGGGATACATTCTTACCAGCAGCTGTAGGCCTCCCCTTCTCTGTTCTATATTGTGTTCATTAGAGACATTATAGAATTTCTGTTACTGTTAAATACTGTAGTGCTGTTTCATTCATTTTTTTCACCATCTGCTCTAAATAAAACTGTACTGTTGAAATTTACCCCTTAATCTGTCCGTCAAAATTAGTCCTGCATAATATTACTGAGGAAAATGGAGATGGTGGTATGATATGAGATAATTAAGCAAACATTGAAGTGTGTGTACCCACTATCTCTATTCTATGGTGTCCACAGAAAATCCACAATGCTCTGATTAGACGCAGTATTTTTTTCTGTCCTTTTTTTTTTTTTTTGTTTAAAGCCGCAGTGCGCGATGTTTTTAGCATAAATGGACGGAAAACCATAATTAACCTTGCAGTATATTGCTATTCAAGTGACTTGTGAGTTCTATATCTATACCATTCTACTCGATTATGTGGATTTTGTCCTCAGACAGGTAGTGAGGTTGGATATATGACTGAGAGCTGAAATTATCAATCACTCATCAAATTGTGTCTGATGTGGCAAGGATGTGATTCTAAGCTGTGCAAAGCGTGGAGAAGTGGCTTCATTTTCCCCACTTTATATTTATTTATTTTACATTTTTCCTCTGATTTGGACCAAAAGGAAAGAGCTGTGATGTCAGCTCCTGCAGCTTTAATAGGTACAACACTTACACATACCTCAAACATCGACTTACTTACACCTGAATTAAGTAAAATATACTGAACAGGCATTTATTGAACAAATTGCACCCAGACAATTTAAAAGAGCATTTGTTTTAATTGAGGTATTACAATTACAGACAATGAAATTTTGTGGGTTTTTTTTAACCTCCTAGGACCCACTGTCCACGTATGAGGACAAGAAATTCACAGCTTTATAAAAAAAAAAATAAACAACTGTCCAGCGCAAATAACATTCCATAAAATTTTTTAAGAATGCATCTGAAAAAACTGTTGCATCATGATCTTTCCAATATAAGCAATTATTTAATTAAAAAAAGCCAAAACTCAAAAACCTGTGGGGCTCCTGGGTCTTAGGAGGTTAAATAACAAAAATATCTGGAGAAAAGTTCAATAATAATAATAATTAAAAAATATATACATTATCTTCCTCATAACCATAACCAAATATCAGCTATTTGCTTCTGTTTTTTTTTTTGTTTTTTTATATATAGGATTTACATGTTTTGAAGTTCCACGTGCAGAAGTAATGATATGGTGCATATAAGTAAAATGGGTTTTTTTGGCTCATGGTCAAATCAGAATGACTTATGCATCTGTTGCCTTTCTTTTGTATGTATCTGGTTGTATATTTATGTTCTAAAGCTAAATATGTTAATGCAGCACTTCCAAAAGACAGGTTTCATTAGTCCATGTGTCATGTTTTTTTATCCCTGTGCAGCACTCGAAACACTTCAGAAAGTACAATATGAATAATAATAATCCATTCCAGCAAGGTCAACCCTGTTTAATCCTGACCTTTTCGAACCAGAGCACATTTGATAGGATTGCTACACTGGCTGTATTTTTGAAGCAAGATCTTTCACGTGGGATCTTTCTTCCTCATCATCATGCAAATGAAATATCTATGCAGGCAGGACGGAACGTTGAACAAGTGAAAAGGGCTGGGTTTTTGGTTTTTTTTGTTTTCATTTTGTGTTTCCACCTGCTTGTTTTCATTTGTCCTCTTCTTTCTTCTCCATCTATCCTCTCCGTACCCTTTTCTTCTGCTCTGTCTTCACTTATCCTTCACCACAGGCGTCCACTCCTCCACTCTAACACTCAGGAATTACACTAATAGCTTGTCTGGCAGACAGTATGAATGGAGGGTAGGAGAGAGGGGAGGGGCAGACATAGTGAAAGGAAATCTCTCTTTGTTAGACCACCCACTGATGCCTATTTCTACACCTTCTCAGCTCTCGTCAGACACAAGCAAACAAGAAAAAGAATCCCTCAGCTTATTTCATGATGGGCAAATGTTTTCACTTTCCAAATACAACATAATTCCTTTCCTAAAACTTAACAGATTTACACTAGCATTATAATCCGTTTGGACCAGAGAAGATTATTAAAAGCAGTTCCTTCTGGCTCTGCTGGTTTGTTTCTTCAGTTCTGTGAAGATGGATGATGATGAGAGTACAATAGCAGACACTAACCATTTTGGAATCTGAGATTGTTGGAGAAAAGTGAGGACGTACGTGGCTGGGTTGGGTCAGATCTAGGGCATCGTAATCCAGAGCTGGTTTTTGGGTGGAACGTTTGGATTAGTGTTCATGTGGGCCCAACGTCTGTGAGATGGCACCGAGTTAGACTTTTTCTGGGATTGAACTCTACTCTACGATAATGGTCACCACCCTGGAAAGTACCAAACCTTCACTTTGCACTAAGTGTTTACAGCTGCGTGACACATTTAGCGGGGTGGCGTACGACCAACCAGCAAATTAAGTAGGCTCTATCAGTGCTGATTATTACTCATAGCTGCACACCTCCTCATCAAAATGGATCAGAATGCTTTTTTTCAAATGTAGTAGCTGTCAAACCATCTGTACAGTGAGGCTATCCATATTGAGGATTTATAAGTGGTTTATAATTTATGTGTAAACACTGTGTAAGTCATGAAGGAGCTGTTATAGCACATAAAAAGGCGGGGCTGGGACTCGGCGCCAGATACTGTTGTACTCTTAAGTCTCAGATGGATTTATTTTATGTCTGTCTAGGTTTTCATTTGCCCAGGTCATCGTCCAACTGAACTGAAGATGTCTCTTGGATGAGAGACGAAACGTTTTCAAAAGAGCTAAGCCAGTCTAGTTGAACCGAGAAGAAGCACCAAGGAAGATTTATTTTCTCTTTTATTATAAGGTCCTATTGAGATACTCTCCTTCTAAGAAGTCTTGGTCAAAATGGCACCAAATACGTTCACATATAAAAGACATTAAATACACAAAAGCAACCTAAAAAGAGAATAAAAAGATGAATAAACTGAGTAACAAAGAGGCAAATATACTGTACCATACTGGTGACATCCATAACTGACACCCCTCTATAGAAATTATGCAAAACAGCAACATGCGTCTTCTATATATATAAAAATGTCATATCTTTAAAGGTATTTATCAAAGGGATCTTACTGATTACTTACGTTTGTCTTCTCCAACAACAGAAGCATTTATACCTGTGAGCTACATTACTAGAGTTTAACCACTTTCAGTATACAGTATTTTAATACTCAAGAAGATTAATCTAATTCATGCAGTAAAGCTTTGACAGTATAGAGTTATTTTATCTTCTTAGTATTGGCTGAGAAATGGCTAATAATTGGACAACATACACCATTTCCATGCAAAAACTGTTTAGGAAAAATATTCACCATTACATAATTAGCTTAGCATATGTCATAAGACCCATAGGAAATGGCTGTACACACAGTGAAAACATGCAAACTTCTGCTTCAGATGGATATCGTACCTAGGAGGCAACTTGACCATGAAAAGTCACAATCTATGAAAAATACTGCAAAGACTGAGACGAGCCTCCAACTCCAACCGAATGTACCTGGTCATTATTTTTAATACAGAAGTTGGGTTATTAAATCAACCCAATACTTTTTCATTGTGTTAAATACTGTATATAAAGATGAGGTTTAACAGATTAGACAGATTAAAAGTGCAACAATAACTTCATCTTGCCAAATAGTGAGCCCAAACCAGTATATATGAAAACTGTTATAACTTATGTATAATTTATTACATACCAAATAATATGTAATACATAATTTATTTGAAGCCTAATTACTAACCTGACAGTATTTATGAATCCTTTATAAGGGTAGTGTTTTTTATAAGGTTGTGCTGTCATGTTAATATTATATAGTCTATATATAATATAGTCATATGCCATCTTTAGGTTGTTGAGTATATACATGTATTTCACAGGCTCGATATTATAATGCAAGCAGAATGTACAGGAAATATGTGTTAACCTGTTTAAAAAATAACATTCAAAAGCTCAGTGTGTACAGACTAATGTGTTGAGTATCAGTAATAGTATCAGACATGTTTTATTCACACAATATGAGATTGAGTGAACTCTGAATCTTTTTAGGGTTTTACACCAGGTTTCATTCAGCACATATCAATCATTTGATACATTTGAGCGACTTTTTTGAGGGTCACTCAACCAATAGAGGGTTCACACTTAATTCTGACTTCACAGCGAGCAGCCATTTAGTTTTGTTTTTGTGTGTGTGTTGTGTGTACATACTGTATCTCCTGTAATATTTTGTTTCTTAATATTTAAATATATCTGCTATTTACAACCTTGCAAAGACAACAAAGCTAAATATGGCCTAAGACTTTTGTACAGTGCTGTATGAACACACCGTTGCATGTTAAGATTTTGTACATACATATATACATTATTATATAATGATTGTACATAAAAAGTACATTACTTGAATACGGGTGCACACACGTCACTGTGATGTTACTTAATGTTGATTCTTTTTAATTCTCTGCAGTCAGGGGAGGTCAGGTAGAAAGAAACCAAAGAATTAAAACCTATAGCATCATGGGGCCAAGCAGGAGCATCATATAGATGAAGACGAAGCGCATGCACATAGACACATACACTAAGCCTCTTATCCTCAATGTGTATGTTTATTAACCCACAACTGCTAAAGAAAGTGTAATCCACAGGCTGTGAATGATTGTTGTATAGAGTGTGTGTGGTCAACATTCACATTGTAATCCAAGGGCAATTCTGTTTGTGTTCATGTGTATTTAATGCATGGATTTAGCATTCACTGAGGCGTTCTTACTCACCATGTATATGAATGAAACATCACTATAAGAAATAAAGTGGTCTTTTTGTTTGTTTTTCATATTTATTAGACAGAATTCTAAAAGAAATGTAGAGGTTTTGCTCACTGTTACAATAAGAAAAAGAAATTAGGAGATGATGGGAAAGCTGAAGGACATGGGTGAGGAGGGAGGCAAGGAAAGGAAGAAAGAGGAGGAGGAGGAGGTGTGGAAATCCCACAGTTAGCAGGAGGAGATATCTGGCATACTGTAAAGCTAAAATCTGTTGAGGCAGCAGCTAAGTAAACGTGTGTGTCCTCGTGTTTCTTTTTTCCTCTCTTCTGCCAGTGGCATAATCTGTAGTCACACTGAAAAATGAAGCAGAAGGGTTCATACTGCCATCTTGTGGTCTGAAGGAGCAACTACAGATTCAGAGACTCGTGACACTGTAACTTTAACCAAAAAGTTTCTGTTTATTTTAACTGAACTAGATATGTCAGTAACTTAATAGAACTTAGAGTTGCTCCAAATGCAGAAATTGTTAAATCTAGGTCAAAAACATTCAACTTCTTATCTTTTCATGTCTGTGATTCAGCTCTAACGTTCATGATCATATTCTTTTCTTTTAATATTTTTTTAGTTTATACTTTATTTATAATGTTTAGTGTCTAAGCACTGTGGTTGTATTATACTCCGCATTTTCTCTCTTTATGTAAAGCACACTGAATGACCCATGAGTGGGAGGTGTATTATACAACTAAAGTTGCCTTTCCTTCTCTGTTTGATGCTCATATTTCCATCCTTTCTTTCCACAGATTTTGTTTGACCAAGCTCAGAGGTCAATAAAGCAGCAGCTTCACACCTTTATCAAAGAGTGAGTATCTCATCACAGTTACATCATTTCATCTTAGTTTTATACACTATAATCTACAGTTTACAATGTTAATTTACAGGAAAAAATGGCAAATTTTTTTATGACTTGCAATTTTTTTACTTGTATCCTTTTTATTATTTTTATTTTTTATTTTTTTTTACATATATTAACATCACACTACTAACAGAAGTTATAACACAAGAAAAACAAAATAAAAACTAAAAACCCAATGTGCAGGATGGACGTTTTTGCAAATTACCATACAAAACTAAAAATCTGTGGTTATCTCGATTGTTTTAAGTTTTTGCTAAAACTGTAACAAAGATTCAGATGTAAAGCTGTTTTGCCAATTCTTGATATTTACATCAACTCCTCAACAGTCCATGGTCACTGTTAGTTTGTCTGCTTCATGCACACAGGAGACAATTGTGGACTGCACTGCTTGGACTTCACTGAATCTGTTCACAATATTATTTGCCATAGATGTGAGAGAAATTCTTTGCGATTGTGCGGTGAAAGATGAAGTTTTACATCAGGTTATGATCTGCAACCCATCCTTAATAAAGACTAAGCCTTTAGTAGATGCTCTTTTTATGTCCGTTCATCATCCTTTTACCAGTTAATCTACTAATAGTGGACTCTGACAGAACAATGTTACTTGTATTTTACTCTATATAAACTTTTCTCTTAGTTCCTCTCCATTGAAACCTAGTTTAATGTGTTGAAAGCATCAAAGTCAAAATGTGCTAATATCTGCAAAATACAGTTCATTTATGAGCTGAATAAAAGTCCAAGCAAGTTAACAAATCACACACTTTAGTTTTTATTCTATTTTAGACGATGTAAAACCTGTTCTGGAGATGGGTTTGTACATATATAAACAAGTGTGACAGCCCGTCAATAGAAATTAATTATTGAATGTGCCATGATAAACTAAAGCCATAATCTGTTGAGTACAAGTAACTGTTTTACACACGCATACATTACTGCATGTGACTTTTTGCGGATGTTGAAACATGGGTCATTTCATTGTCTCTTTGTTTTATTTTGCCTTGAGTAGAGATGTGCGAAAGTTCAAGGATACCAAGAAGCAATTTGACCGGGTGCGTGAAGACATGGAACTGGCCCAGGTGAAGAACGCCCAGGCCCCCAGGAACAAGGTCCACGAGGCAGAGGAGGCAACACAGGCCCTGATCCTCAGCCGCAAAGCCTTCAGACACCTGGCCCTGGACTACGTTCTGCAGGTGAGCATTCATAACTGTCCAGCAGGTGGCGCTCACAGTCAACCTCTAATGCTAATACACCATGATGGATGTTGATGATAAGAATGATGGTGCACCCTGAGGTCTACATGTGGATTGTTTTGTCTTTGTTTCTATGACAGATTAATGTACTTCAGGCCAAGAAGAAGTTTGAAATCCTGGATGCAGTAAGTTTTCTGTCATAAAACAATGTGTCTGTGTGATGTGTTTACAGGAGTAGAATAAGTAGCTAAGTCTTGTTACACTTCTTTAATCTCCCTGTGTCTCCTGTAGATGCTGTCCTTCATGCGTGCACAGTACTCTTTGTTCCAGCAGGGCTTTCACATATTGGATGAGATTGACCCCTATATGAAAAAACTGGCTGCACAGGTGAGACACAATGAGCACGACCTCAGAATTAGAATCAGCTTTATCGGCCAAGTTTATGCACAGAAACAAAGAATCTGACTGCGGCATAACCTTAGTTATAGACGTACATATATGTATAAATATATAGAATAAAGAATTTTTTTTTGTACAAAACTATACAAAGAGTGTGAGACCAAACAGTAAATAGAACAATAGTGCAACTATAAAAAAAAAAAAAAAAACAGTAGTGTAGTATAAAAGGACAATAGGATAGGTGTAAATATACACAAGGCTTGAACCTGTTAACATCCACCATGTGACCGCTGACTTAAGGGGTGGGGGGGGGTTAAATTTGACGTCTGAACTGATGTGGTTTAGGTTGTGTTTAAGCCATATGTTGAATACTGAAACAAGAAACCCCTCCCTTTCAGATTACATGTAATACATGCGTTTTGGCCTCATTTCTGCTGTTATGAGCCTGCGTTTTGCTTTTAGAACAAAAAATTATAACAAATGGTAAAACATCTGTCCATATCTTTTATCTTCTCTTTTTAGTGCTTTGTGTCTTAACATGTCACATTGAGTCTCCATCTTATTTTCCATGCAGCTCGATCAGCTGGTCATCGACTCAGCCATGGAGAAAAGGGAGCTGGAGCACAAACACGCCCTCATCCAACAAAGAGTAAGAAAACAACACAAAATAAAACAACATACAGTAATTCTAACATTTTATCTGTCACTCTTCTGTAGCTTCTCTCATGCGACCGTTGCTTCTTGCTGTCCATGTCATGTTGCCTATATCACCATGTTGGACATGTAGCACAGATTAATACTTTACTGAAACATTTTTCATTTTTCTATATATTGCCATGTTTTCTATAAAGAAAAATTACTAGCAAATACAAGAAAAGATAGTACAATAGTGGAAAAAAATTTTCGGACATCACAGTCTCAAATGTTATGAAATATTTGTGATAAAATCGTTTTTGTGTTTCAAAAGATGTGACTGCATCGGACAGACAC
Organism: Apogon talboti; assembly: GCA_037367365.1. Classification (NCBI taxonomy): domain Eukaryota; kingdom Metazoa; phylum Chordata; class Actinopteri; order Kurtiformes; family Apogonidae; genus Apogon; species Apogon talboti. Next base: position 22,665,304 of record JAPQRQ010000022.1, read on the forward strand.
AAACAAATGCACTTTTTTTTTTCTTCATTGTTAACAAGGAAAAATTACTAAACTAATTCCCAGACAGTTTCAACATCATGCCTTAGATGTGTGTCAAGGGCCACTATCTTGCTGAAATATCCAGTTTTGACCTCAACGCAACAGAGCATGTGCAGAATGGAGCATGTGGGTTTGGAGGAGGGTACAGTACTTTGCCAAGTTCAATGATAATGACTTAATGCAATATTTCACAAATGCATGGGATGTCCAAAAGTTTTTTTACACCACTGTATAAGCTTATGAAACTTTATTAAAGCTATATCACTTTTTATTCCTTACTTTTTGTTTTATAATGATTAATGTAATTACATGTTGTTATATAATGTGATTTAGAGCTATACATATAAACACAACCTCTTCAGATCAGCTTCATATTTTATAATTGCCATTTACTTTCTGTTTGTAATATGATAGATTTTCTATGGAAACATATTTATCATCTTAAAAGAAAAAATAAATGCACCACTGTAATGCCTTTTATGCTTGACCTGCTAATTATTAGATGAGGTGCTGAAAAGGTTGCTCAACTAGATTTTCTTTATCTGTTCTCATCTGGAACAACAGGCACCTCCTGATTCAGTGGAAGTAGCTATCATCAAATAACTGAGGTTAGAAAGTATGTCTGTCTGGCACCACTGAAGCCCTTCAAGATTTTCAACTATTTTCAGACGATGCATTTTATACCTTACATTGATATTATTTTGGTTTTGAATGAGAAAAAATTATAATAGTAATATAGAAAATGTCAGATCTCAGATTAATTAAGATTTCAGAGTAGCAGCAGTTCCCACAATCACTTTGATATATTTATTATTTGGGTCATTCAGTGGAATTAAAAAAAAAAAAAAAAACAAAACAAAACTGTCCTTGAAATCAGTTTCACACAAAGGCACAGATGCACAACAATCATCCATCTGTTACCTGAAGAGCTGCCAACAAGGATGTTTTTCTGCCCAACTTAGCTCTTCGCTCTGATCAATTTCATTGCCAACTTGAGGCTTCCTGCCAGACACAAAGAACAGCTTTGTGACTAACCTAATGGCCTTTCAGAAACCTCTCTGTTCGCACAAAATGAAACCACTGGACTGTATTTTTAGATGATATGTATCTGAGAATCTCATGCTTAAGGTGTTCCGATTTAAAAACTGTTATCCACAATGTGATCCTCAAAATATTTCAAATAAATTGCCAGTACTCTTACTGACAGTTGTACATAATTAACTGCATGTGATGGAATTACTCTATATTATTGTAGCTAAAAATCTCTTTTTCTCTCCTCATTGTGCCCCTGGATATGTTCACCCTCCAGACTCTGATGCAGGTGAGTAGTTTTTTGTTTTTTTTTCCTTCTGTCTATAATACTGAATTTATCCATAAGCTAAACTTCAGCAAAGTTAACTTAATTGAGAGTTACACTGAGAATTTAACAGCTTTTATCATGAATGTTGTATATCAGGCTGTTTTCTTTTAGGGTTTCTCATTCTTCATAGAGGTTTCATATACCACTGAATGGAACCAACTATTACATACTGGAGTCACTTTATGTTCTTACTGTGCTTTTGGTATACCACCATACCACAACAAATGAGCAGAAGCAAAACAGATGTAAAAATAGTGGCTACATAACCTTCAGTTCAATACAGATGTGCTTATAAGTCTCTGTTGGCTTCAGGTTTGAGCATTATTAAAAGATTCTTTTGTAACCGCATTTCCAATAAAACAGTAAGTCAACAGTTATAATTACACATGTGACAGCACTGCCTGTCAGCTGTCTCAGTGCACACGACGAAGAACTAAATATTTCCTTCTCTGGACATCTGCTCTTTATTCGTGCAAAAAAACTCTAGCTTTCTCCCAGTTGACATTCACGTATAATGGTAAATCGTAAAATAAATGCACATGAATGGGGACTGGTGTTGGTGTGTGTGTGTGGAGCGATGATCGTTTAATCTTTTATGCGTGTGGGTGGGGTGTGTGTATTGTGTTGCAGAAAATCAGCCAACAAAACGCCGTCTATTTATGCTGTTCATAATGGCTGCCTGTTGGGGCATGTGCAGGCGAACTGGAATTAGTCTTTTGTTGCGTGTATTTTTTTTTTTAACAACACAACGTCATCGTCTTTGATTCTTTGCAGGTCATTCTATTTCTGTTTTTTGTGCAGCACGCAGACAGTTATTGAAGTATATAAAACTTTAATGCGCATGGTAACACAGAAAGAATCATATACTTACTTGTTTGAACATGTTAGATTTTGTCCACTGTTTATGCTCGGTTTTATATATTTTGTATGTAAAAGGTGTGTTTTCTTTGCTCAGAAAAGTAGTTAAATTAAAAAAATGTGCATCTTAACATCAGGCTCTGGATTTTTGTTCTATCCCATAAATAAGCATCCAGAGTTATGGTAAGATGATCTAAGTACAGCTGGCTCTACTCTTGTCGTGCTGCCCTGTCGTTCCAGCTCTGGTTTTGACGGTGCCAGAGAGGTCAGTGTGTTACTAGAGATTAGAGAGATCTGACTATGAACGATGCCAACCTCAGCACGCTCCATCCTCCATCCACTGCAAGCACCAGCCAAAGTCAACAGATGGCATTATGACACATAGCAGGGGGTGGGATGTGAGGGTAGAGGATGGAGAACCACAATGTGTGGAGGACAGATAAAAAGAGAAGTTATAGATTCACAGAAGGGGATGAAAAGTAACATTATAAGAAACATGATTGTTTTTTGACTGTGTTCATCAATGCAAGAGTCATTCAGTGAAGCCACTCTGCTTAAAAGCCAGGTGATTATTTAACCATTTTACAAAGTAAAGGTCAATATGGCTTTGTTGCTGCCTTTACTATCTTACTTTGTATTTCCTTCTGCAAAATAATTCAACATGAGGCAGACAACAGTGTGCAGACATTAAAGATTCACAACGGAATGTCGCCATGAGCCATCTCACATCTCAGCAGTTTTTTGTTAAAACTTGTATGCACCTTATGCAAATGAGGAGGTACAGAAGGCAAAGCTGTGAGTCATGACTTTGTGAATTATAGATGGGTTACATCGTTTATTAAATAGGCCATTAAGTTTCTGCAGAAGTGATTCTCTGAGCAGAGTAAGACTGAAATGTTGTGGTTGCAGATTAAACTGGGTGTTATTATTTTTTAGGGAGGGGGTATTAAGATGCTGTAAACAATTCTACAGTAATAAAAGAGAGCTCATCTATTAGTTGACTACTAAATGAAGAAATTGTGATAATATTTCATATCATAATACAAATGCACATCCTCACTTGACATTCATGCATGTGTCATGTGTCAAACCCGGTGATCTCTCCTAACAGTGAGCTATTATTTTTTTGTTTTTGTCCCGCTTTGCCTCAACACTGCTTTCTCTTATTTCCACGACTGCCGCCTCCCCTTATTATATCACCCCGTCGTTCTGCAGATCACATGTTCCCTCTTTTCCCTCTTGCCTTTTCTTTCAGAGCGGTCTTTTATGTGTGCAGGACTTCATAGTGGCTCCCAGGGGGGTTGTTGCCTCGGCTTTCTCCTCCTCCATTGTTAAAGCATTCAGCTGTACAACTTTTTTAAGTCAGGGAGAGGTAAACAGAGAGGCAAAAACAGGAGATAGTTATGAAACTGTTAGAGATAAGCTCTTCTTCCAAAAACACTGTCGTTGGATGATCACTCTGATTTATAGGCTTTTATAAACCATATTCCAGATACTTTTAGGTTCTTAAAAACAAGTGAAAAGAACTGGGGAATAAGTTGATTTGATTAATATTTCAGTTGGTTGGAATTCTGATCTAATTTAATTGAATTTAAATGTATTACTTATTTGTTATTTTCATTTTGTAAGTACACTAAAGTTGGACATAACATATTTTTACCTCTTCTCATGAAATGATTGTGACAATGTGGTTTATTCTTGATAGATAAAGAATAGTAGTACCTGGTCAAAGATGATTACTGATGCATAGAAATAGGAATAAAAAAGAGGAATGTGCCTGGAAGCAAAATTATTCTAACTTTATGGGCAACAGTCTATTATTATTATTATTAGTAGTAGTAGTAGTACTAGTAGTAGTAGTAGAAGCAGTAGTAGTAGTATTAGTTGTATTAGTAGTAGTATGTATTTTTTCTACTTTATTGTCATTGCTTTAGATTTCGTTGCTGAAGGTTTGAATTGACATTCTAAAAAAACCACTCATTTTCTACATTTTGTGATAAACACCATTCTCAACATGACTAATGGATTATCTGTAGGGAAATGAAAGAAAATAGATGAAAATCCCTATGAAATGAATGGGATTACAAAGTTTCGATGCGTTATATATAAACGCATGTTGTGTGTCCCTGGTCTAAGTGTGAGTGTGGACACTTGTGAGCCGCATTCTTCCACGGTCCGGCCTGATTTAAGGTGGGAAGAGGGGGCTCCGGCCCGGTGTTTGGGGAGCAGTAATGTCAGCTTGATTAAGCAGGAACAGTCCCCGGAGTCACAGACAGATGGAAAGCCGACTTCTCCAAAACTTCAGAATAGCGGTGGGGGGTCAAAGGGGGGTCTTAAATCTCGGTTTGGAGCGGGGGAGGGGGCACCGTAGGACCGCACATGTGCCGCGCGTAAACGGACCCCCTTCCTCCTCCTCCTCCTCCTGCTCCTCCTGCTCCTCCTCGTGTGCGTAAAATGGAAATGTTTGATCTGCGGCAGCCGCAACAGGGTCAGAGGGGCACGAGGACACGGTTACAGCTGTATGATAATGAGCGTGCGACACGTCCACGCGGCCCAAGAGGTGGAGTGAAGGAACGGCACGAGCGTGCTGCCGTTGGCTGTCTGGACTCACAGGGGATGCGCGTGTGTCTCCGCTAACCTGTTGGATATTGTAGCCATGTTCTGTTCTCACTGAGGAACTTCAACGCAGCACTTAGGCTATTTATTATCATTATTTAATCTTTTTTATTTAAAGTTATTTATTCTTTTATCCGATTGGAGATGCTGTTGGATGCGAGTGTGGTTAAGATGAAGATCTTTGGCAGGTTGGACTACACACTGGTGAGGAATTCTCTATATATTTGTCTCTGACTGCTTTCAATGGCTTTTCGACTAGTCTACTTGGGTGTCAACTTGTCTTTTATGTGAGGGTTTGCTGTAATTATTCACTCAATTACAGCTTATATTCAAACAACCTTTACCTTCTCATTAAACATGAGGCATTGAGTCTGTTTTCCAATAGTAAGAGCTGAGTTGCTCTACACTGTTACTGTACTCATTGAATTCATCTTTCAATACTCGAGGGATGGTTTAAAGAGGAGAAAAATAGTAATGCTTTGTTTTAGTGACCAGGGTGGTTTTTTTGGAGCAAACATATAGTGTGTCTTTTTGCTACAAATGTCCTACATGTTTTCATGTATATATGAAGAAATTCAGTGTCTTGTTACAAAAAACAATATTTCAATCCCTGATTTCACTCCCTAGTCTCTAAAACATTCCACACTGATCTGCATAAAGCAGCCAAGATGATGAAGAAAATCCAGTGTGATCATTCAAAAGGACTAATGTGTTTGACAAAGTCAAATCAAAGGGTCCTTTCATTGAAGGAGCACCCATGGTGTGTGAATTTGGGTTTGTGGGAATGTTTTCTACAATTATGCAGTACAAACCCCAGGGGCCATTCTTTTTGTAGGGGCCAAAATGCTGGAGGGTGTAAGGGTTAAGGGATTGGTTAAGGGTGATTGTTAGAATTGGCTTAAGGGTAGGGAATGCAATATGTCAATAGAGTATCCCACCAAAGAAAAAAAGACAAGCATGTGTATGTGTGTGTGTGTCTGCTTACATTATAGATAGTTTGCCATATGCTGGGTATTACCTAGTCCCAAACAAAACATCTCCCTAATAATAGTGAAACCTAACCTTAGCCATGGCTCTCAGTTAAATCTCCGTCTTTGTGTTTTTCACTTCACTGAGCAGGTGGCATCTGGCTTTAAAAGATTATCTAGAGAAATCCAACTCTTTCTGGACAAAACAGAAGTAAATGGAGAAGGACTGAGCTGACAGCGTCAGAGAGCTGAACTTTAAAGACAAACTAATGAACCAGGGTTGAGAGAACAGAAGAATATGTCTGGGGGAAAACACAGACATGTTTCAGATCAACAATTATCAATGATCCAAGAGCTGCATTTGGCAGCACGTCTGCTTCTATTACAGCCGCTCATTTCATGACAACCTAGCCTTTGCAGTTTTCTGACTGCTCTCCAAAAAGTGAGATCAGACATGATATTTTTAACAAGATGCTGTGATTGTGTGTTCTTTCCATAGGACTTCTCTTATGATGACCCTAAGTTGGAGTTTAATGTGGATGCACCCAATGGTGTGGTCATGGAGGGCTACCTCTTCAAGAGGGCCAGCAATGCTTTCAAGACCTGGAACAGGTAAAGAAAAGGTTAAAGAGGGACCGTATGAAAGGAGAAATGTCATTTAGCTGTTAAAGCCAATAATTGTGGATAAAAGTGGTTCATATACTCATGTTTAAAGATGGATTAAATGCTATTTTTAGTGCTTTTGTAAGGTAAAGATGATTTCAGTGCACTGATATTTGATCAATCATGCTTCTTTTTTAGTATCTGTTGAACTGTTTACCTTCTGTCTCATCTAGACGGTGGTTTTCTATACAAAACAGCCAACTGGTCTACCAAAAGAAACTTAAGGTACAGTGTCATAAGTCATGTGTTTTGATTGTACACACTGATATGGACATCTAGATGAACCTCACATAACTCCCAGAGGTCTTCTTATAGACAGGCTGCTGCAGCTCAAATAGGACTGAGTTGTTTTGAAACTTTTATCTGCCAATGACAGGACTCTCTGACAGTGGTGGTGGAGGATCTGAGGCTGTGTTCAGTCAAACCCTGTGAAGATAATGAGAGAAGGTTCTGCTTCGAGGTGGTTTCACCTACTAAGTAAGTGTGTTTGTCATATTCTGTTGTCCTGTGTTTAAAGTCTGACTTTAAAGAGTTCACATGGCGCTAGAAGACTTATCATTGTGTTACTTCTGACCCTGATTGAGTAGTATCTGTCAAAGAAGATAAAAACCCAATCCAGATGGCTAGTATTACATTTATTTAGCAGATTTTAAGTACACTTAAAAGTGCATACAGTAGTAAATATAGTGTACTCAATGCTGGAGTGTATTATTTATATTAGACAAACTAATTACCAATGAAGCCTCAGGATATTAGATAGGTATGATGTTATGTAACTGTTATTTACACACCTTGTAGGAGCTGTATGTTGCAGGCTGAGTCTGAAAAGCTGCGGCAGGCTTGGATCCAGGCAGTCCAAGCCAGCATTGCCTCTGCTTACAAAGACATCACTGACAACTACTACATTGAGGTATACACACACATGAATACACATGCATCTACAGTCACATGTGAGATTTTATCGAGTTAAACAATTGGACGCACATGGTGAACTCACTCAGCTTTGTCTATGTGCAACAAAAATGTGATTACAATTTAGTTTATTAGCAATAAACGCAACTGAGTAAATATAATGATTACAAATTGGTCATTGACAGAGAGTTAATTGTTCCATGTTGTCTGTAGCGCTTGGACCGGACGGCCTCACCCTCCACCAGCAGCATCGACTCTGCCAGCGAGCCCAGAGAGAGGGGGGAGAAGGCAGAGAGGGGGGTACGAGGAGGAGGGGAAAGCCTCCTCCAGAGGGTCCAGAGTCTGCCAGGCAATGAACTGTGCTGTGACTGTGGCCAGTCTGCTCCCTGCTGGGCCTCCATCAACCTGGGAGTGCTGCTGTGCATCGAGTGCTCAGGGATCCACAGGTAATTAACACCAAAGCCCCGCTCAGAAATTGCATTAACATGTGTCCAAAGACATGCAAGTATAATTAGCCAGCTGTAAGGGCTTATATCCACACCTGGTGTTAGAATGCAATACCAGATGTGTCACCTCTAACCTTATCTTCTTTCGATAGTCAAAATAAACCAACTCACCTATAGCTCTGCCTCCCTGTCACTCATCACAGGAGCTGATGCCATAAATCAATCAATATGACAACTTTGTCAGCTTTGTTTGTTCTTGTTGGCTGTCATACAGGAGATTTGCTTGAGTAATTACTGACTGCATAAACATTTAAAACCTATGTAAGCATTTGTGCTGGATTATGCAAATTGTGGATACTGTATTTCCTCATGGAGAAGTGGTGAAGGCAAAAGTGCATTGAACTGATAACTGCAACAGTGTCAGCAAATTAACTAATAATGATAATAATAATAATAAAAGCACTATCTTGGAATTCTCTGTTGTTTTCTGAGTACATACTGTACATGTCCCAATCCAAGAGCATCTAAAACAAAACACCTTTTTAGTTCAATGGTGTTCATTATGTCTTCAGTTTTCTGTATGTACTTTTTCTTTCTTTCATTTAAGACATAGGTTTTTCTTTTCCAAAACATACCTGGACGTGTTTTGGCGGATACTTCCGCCTTCCTCAGAAGTGTCACGTCTCCGTAACATCAGCTAAAAAGACACGTGACAGATACACCAGTGACACTTCTGAGGAAGGCGGAGGTATCCGCCGAAACATGTCAAGGTATGTTTTGGAAAAGAAAGAAAAAGTACATATAAAACACCTTTTTGAGTCTAAGAAAACATTTTACAACATTTTTGCTACCTTTGTTCATTATTGTGATATGGTATGATCAAAGCCTCACCCTGACCATGCCTTGACAACATTGGTATTTAAATATTTTTAGAATGAAATGCCTTGTAAATTCCTGTTTCCTGAATAATGAACAAAGCTTAGATAAAAATTGGGGAAAACTGTCATAAAAGATAAATAATACAGGCATAGAATTACAGTAAAAATAAGTAAGATAGATAATAATCTTTTGTTTTTTTTTAAATCAGTAAGATCACTACCCAATTCTATGAAAGTGGGATAAAATGTAGAAAAGAGGCAACATCACATGATCAAACTGGTGAAAGTGGTCGCTCATTACAGTGATAAAAGCAATAAAAGATGGAAGGGACCTATAACCTTATATCCAGCCATCGACATTCCTCATGTTTTGTGCAGCAAGTGTATGTTCATATTACATAAAATCATTAATCAGGTCTCTGTCTCGAAGGGAAAAGGTCATAAATGCTGTAAGTACTTGGCGGAAGTCCAAACTGTGTGTAAGTCACGGACATGGCTGTTAAAGTAATAGGAAAAGGCCCCAGAGACTCAGAGACTCTCCAGAGTGTAGAGAAAGTTGGCCACTTACTGCACAGGCAGCTGTAATGAAGAGGACAAGTGTAAAAATGGGCTAAAATCTCATAGTTACACTGAAAGTTTTCTTACTGTTCATTTGATTTATATAATCTCTCACTTTCACAGGAGTTTAGGCGTTCATTGCTCTAAAGTACGTTCACTGACACTGGACTCATGGGAACCTGAATTACTCAAGGTGAGTCTCTTGAACACATTTACCAATATCTTATTCTTTTATGTTTCTGCTTTGGAGATGTGTTTTAATAGTGTTTAGGTTTGCCATTTTTACCTAGTTCATTGTAAATCTTAACTGTAAATCTCTTCCCTTTGTCCTTCTTTTCTCTTTACCCTCCTGTCTATCTCTTGTGTGTAGCTCATGTGTGAATTGGGAAACACTGTGATCAATCAAATTTATGAGGGCGCCTGTGAGGAGCTGGGAGCAAAAAAACCTGGACCCTCCAGTTCACGGTATGTTTTCAACCAAAAGGATGCGTTGGCAAAAAAAAAAAAAGCAGGAAAAGAACATTATATCTGTACTTTCACATCAGTCTGACAGTACTCAGTGTTCCTATACTAACAGATATGAGACATTATCTGTCTGTACCTGTTCAAGTCATCTCATTTTGCTACAAGCCTAAGTTAAATATATAAACATATAATCCTCTTCATCTAGACAGGAGAAAGAAGCCTGGATCAAGTCCAAATATGTGGAGAAGCGCTTCTTGAAGAAGATGAGTGGGAGTGAGGCATTAGTGGAGGGTGAAAGAAAATCTCGACCCTGGACAGTTAAGAAATGCCAACGGCACAGCAGCTCTGTTCGTGCCCCCAATAAAGCCCGCAGGAAATACCACCGATATGAACCAGGCAGCGCTTCACCTGCAAATCTCTCAGCAGGTAAGTGTAAGGTGTCATCTTTAATAACACAAGGCATGATTGCAGGTGTTCTGCCTGTCCAGGGTTATTATTATAGTTAACAAAAACTGTGTTTAAAGCTGAAATAAGTAGGAAATTGTAATACTGTTGAAACAACAATAAGAACATTTGAAACCTGAAAAGTAAATACATTGAATAGGCAAACTGAGCCAAAACAAAATATAATTACAAGTTAAAATCAGCTGAATTTTTATTTTCGATTACCAGTTCACTTTGATTTATGACTAGGTGCTAATTCCCAAGCTCTGCTGTTGATGATATGATGAGAGTAGCATGGTTTTGCACAAATGGAAACTTAAATAAACAATGGTTTTGTCAAAGACATCTTGCATCCTGCTTTTGTCAGCTACTGCAAATTAAAGTTGGCCAATTCTTCATCATAAAGATTAAAACACTTATACCCTTATAAAACTACCTAAAACTAAACTAAATTAAAAACAGTTCTGATCGACTAAATAAAATCAAAACTAATGAGTGTTTCAAAACTACAACGTCTCTGCCCGTGCATTCATCTGATTCACTCTCGGCTCATTAAGTGAATAGATACAAACTGTGAATTGTTCTCTCTTAAGTCCTGAAATCTTGCCATCTTTTGTTTTTTTGGCAGCAGCGGCAGCGAAGTTTCGTCGGGACTCCCTGTTCTGTCCAGATGAGCTCGATTCACTATTTTCCTACTTCGACACTGGTTCTGGTCCTCGCAGTAAGTCTATACATTACACACACATCACATCAGAATATGTAATTACTGTACTATTCTGTCAAACATTAATTAACATGTAGTGAGTAATAACCTTTATGACTTTAATAAACACTGCACAGAGACACTTTTTTTTTCACTTCCTCTGACATCTTCCCTATTTGGTGGAATCCCAACATTGTTAGCTTTAGTGCCGTATGTGCTGTGTAATGATTAACGTGTCCGTGGCTTGGCGCTGCTTGGCCCCGCAGGTCTGAGCAGTGACAGTGGCCTCGGTGGAAGTACAGACGGCAGCACTGATGTCCTAGCATTTGGTTCCGTGGTGGACAGTGTCACAGAAGAAGGTTTGTGTGTTTATATTACAATTATGTCATACTGTTGGGAAAGTTATTGAAGTACAGGAGAAAACCATTTACTGTATATGTTCTGTCACTGTGTAGTGGGTGGTGATGTCAGAGATTTCAGTAGATTTATAGGGGTGGCAATGTGAGATTTGATGTTTTATGAATCAAAAGTGTGCATTTCATGTAATATTTGACTATTATCATTACAATAATTATAAATAAAAAAAAACACGCGTGCAGATTTTTACTTGAACCCCAGATATTGGTAAGAAAAATGTATATCCACTGACTGTCTTGTGCACCATAAAAAAGTAATAACATCAAAAACAGCATTCATGAAAACATACTGATGAAATTTGAAGCCCAGACATACAAAGGACTAAACTTTTTTTTTTCCCTTTTGCATGTGCCTTAGGTGAAGTGTTGTAACGTTCTTTGGAAGTGACTGCGTGTTGAGTCATAACTAACATGTGCAGACCAAGACAAAGTCTAGACGAAAAGGTCATATTTCATTGAAGACACTCAAAAATCCTAAATATGCTGTTAACATGATTTCTATTTTCTTCTCCGTCTTTTGTTACCATCAGAAGAAGAGTCAGAGGAGTCTTCTAGTGGTGAGGTGGAGATTGAACAGGAAGTGTCCTCAGACCCTGAAGACCCACGGGAGCTCCACCCCGGGGCGCTCCTCCACAGATCTTCCCGTCTCCACAACTTGCCACTTATGGCCGAAGCCTTGGCACATGGTGCTGATGTACATGCAGCGAGTGAAGAGGAAGAGGGAAAAACACCACTAATTCAGGCTGTGATTGGGGTGAGCGATGTGTGTTAAATACAGACTGAAAATATGCAGTATTTACATTTTGATGTGGGTAAAATGAGAGGTGGTTTTAATTGACATGAAATATGGAATAGGCTGGATTACTGAACAGCAAATCCAATTTTTTTTTTTATTTACTTGAGGTTTGTAAATTAAGGCAGATGTAGGTGTATCAGCTGATAGGAGTTATGTAAGCACAGCCCCAGGTTTTAATAAACACTCATAAATTCAACGCTGGCATTAAAAAGGAAAAAATAACAATATTGTTGGCTATAATGTAGGCTGATATAATCTAAATGACTGTCCCCTCTTCTCACCGCTGTGGGAAACCTCCAACCTAAATTAACAAAGAGGTCTGATCTAAGTGATGTTAAGCAGTCAGACCTCAGCTGTGCCAGTAGAAGTAACATGAAAGCTAATATAAATATGCAACGCTGTCTGTGTGTCTGCGGTCTGTCTCTTTGCCAGGGCTCTCTGATAGCGTGTGAGTTCCTGTTACAAAACGGAGCCGACGTGAACCAGAGGGACATGCGAGGGAGAGGCCCGCTGCATCATGCCACCTACATGGGACACACTGGGTAGGAAATGACTGCTGTTTTGCATATTATATAACCTCACACTGCCCTACAGAGGCTACAATATGCAAAACCATACAGGTAAACAGTTCAGGCCTGACTGTACGACAACTAATCACTTGCTGTGACAAGAAATGCCTCCAGGTGATAAAACTAGAACTACTCTGCCAAATTTTTTTACTCATAGGTCTTGTTCTTTGAAGCAGGGACGACATGTGCTTAACCCTAAGCAGAAGTTGACCTGGGCCACTACTACCACCATTATTTGTTTCCTGCTTTTTCTGAAGTAGCACATGCTTTTGTATCCATGTCTATTATTTTATCATGACAAGAGCATTTTTAGACAGTCAACTGCTTCGACCACCAAGAGGACAATCAGTTAATATTAGTCTGACTGATTCTGCTTCATTTACCACAGTTAACTTCCATTACAGTGCACATGAAACCACCAGCTCTCCCACCGATAACAGGAACCCTTTAAACCGCTACTGTTATCTACATTGTAAACACAACATTGGATTTTTCAGATAATATAAGATACCCTATATTGATCTCGCAAATCGGAAATTCAAATGTCCACTGCATAAGACAAGTGGCATTAAATACAATAGAAAATAAAGAGAAAGATAGAAAGATAAATATCGCTAAAGTGACTAAAAATGACATAAATAATAATAAATCATCATAAGTCATCTTAAATTTGATAATGCATTTTAGTGGGCTGTTATATATAAGTAACCCTCGTTGTAATCTCAGTATAAACCTGATTGGCATGTTCAATGGTAAAAATGGAAACTTCTTCTTTGTTTGTGGAAAAAGAGTTGAGGCATCTGGGCTGACAAATAGCCTGTTATAAATCAATCTATCTGTACCTTATAATGTTTCAGTTCAGTTCTACTGTGTGACCCTTAACTTACTTGATCTAAGTTAATATGGAAGTGACTGTTGCCCATCTCTGCTGTAGACATTGCGTGCCTGTCCTAACTGATCATAGCGTTTTCTTGCCACATATTGTCATGGCTGTTCATTTAAAATTGTGGAGCAACTTGTTTGAATTGACAGTGAGTTGCATAACTTGGGATCTGTTGACAATGATCCATTAATGTTCCTATTACCATTTAAGGCACATTTTTTTTTCCATTGATCCATTTACACTGAATTTCATGATATCCATGACTAATCTATTCATGCCTTGTCTTTTCCCCTCTGTGTCTTATGTTGTTTAGTCAGGTGTGTCTGTTCCTGAAGAGAGGAGCGTCTCAAACAGAGGTGGATGAACAGGGTCATGACCCCCTGAGTATCGCTGTCCAGGCTGCTAATGCAGACATTGTCACCTTGTAAGTGCTTATGTTTTTTTCTTTTCCTAGAACCGTACTTTCATGAGGAAGTTTTCACCCTGTTTACCATTCATACTTGGGAAAGACTGGTTAACATTCATAGAAAAGACAAAGTACTATATAAGTGTTGTTATCCGTTTGATGAATAAACCCAGTTGAGGATGGGGATGAGTGTTGTTTCTTGTTTGAAATTTTAAAAACTCACATTTTTGCAATAAATAAATACAACTAATGTGTATATGAGGCTAAAGCAGGTCAAATCTTGGGTTTAAGGATGTAATATAATATGCTGCATACTTACAGTGCCTTGCCAAAATGTTCACCCCCTGCTAATTCACTAATTACACTGGATAACAATATATAATTCTGTACATGTTTTAATACATAATAATGATACTTTAACTTTAGAAAACATCAACCCAATTAGTGCAGTGAATACCTCAGAAATTCATTCATTCATAACATTAACAATGATCATTTTAGGTGTACTTGAGTACCCCTTAAAAGAGTCTAAATTTGCATTGTATATTTTGAATCTCTTCACTTTCTTCACTCACTCTCTTCTGTGTCTTATATCCTAACCACCTCACCACATATTTACTCTCATCATCCTTTTAATTTGTTTATGTTCATTCTTGTCTCACTTGGTTTCTATCTCCGTCTCCCAGGCTGCGTCTCGCCCGGATGAACGAGGAAATGCGAGAGGCGGAGGCTCCCTTGGGTCAACCAGGTCAATACCCCAGCAGCAGCCCCACTGAGCAGCAGTATAGGAAGTGCATCCAGGAATTCATCTGCCTCACCATAGACGAATGCTAATGATCAGTTCTGTACCTGAGACTATAGCTCCTGCTCACTATACATCCCTCCTGACTGGGAGCCTAAAAATAATCCCATAAAAGTTACCCCTAGACACTGATCCCAAGTCTTTTTGACATAACGTAAAGATCCAGGCTTATGGGCAACTTCTTAGAAACAGGGTGTCTGAGGAAAGAGCCACTCATGTAAAGGGGGGGGGGGGGGTGCATTGTGTAATAGGGAGACCCCTGACGCACCTTTACAACTCTACTGACAATATAGTCACCACCTCCATTCTTCTGCATCACCAATGTGTTTCTGCTTGCCCATTACTCTGCACCACCCATGCTACGCTAGCTGCATCAGACACAGAGTATCAACATCTGCTTCTTGGTGTTTTGCTAACAGGGTTATCCTTGAATTTATTATCACGTGGTGTAATCTCTTGTGTGAGGGTTAGGGTTTACTGTTACCTAACAACTCTTACCTCTAAGGAAACCCGTCGCATTAACCCACTACACTTATTATATCTTATCCAGACCATCTAACTTACCCATCTCTTCTTAATCGGAGATGTAAATATACATATATAGAAGTTCTATGGGTAATCTTTAAATATGTCCTGTGGCATGAGGTGAAATAAAACGGTATATGTCCAATTCTTAAAAGAAACAGAGTAACCGACACGCTACAGTAGAGGTTGGCAGGGTAGTTTACTGTGTATAAAGTGGAGGCAGGAAAGGAAATGTAAAACTGTGACAAAAACGCTGAAGGGCTTTTGGAGAGGAGACCCTTGCCTGCTTTGTAAGATACTTCGTAACATGATGAGTGAATGAGTGAGTGACTGAGTGAAAGCGATAGCAACAGGGTGCATGAGAAAACGAATACTGAGAGACGGAGTTAAATAATATGATATTATGATACATTATGTAAAGAAAAAAGAAACTGTGCACTTTTCCCATTAACAGTATTATAATTTAGCTTAGCTTTTTTTTTATCAGTTTATTTTTCTACATCTTCGTCTACTCGAGTTATTGTCTGTTATCTGTGTTTTCTTTCTTTCTTTCTTTTTTTAATTTATGCTTATTATCCCAGAGGATCAGTGCAATGCATTCGTGAGTGCAGTTTTCATCTGCATTGCTGATAATGATTGTCGATTTAATCTGAAGACGTTACTTGGAATTCAGAACAGGAAGTCATTTGTTTAGTTTATTCTGTGACGTTCTTAAAAGACATTTCCTTTTATTGTCCCTTTACGATGGCCTTATAAAGCTATGGTTACATTTATCAGACACTTCTTGGTTATTGAAGACAACTATAAGTATCGTGCTGTTGTGTTATTTCTAGAGAATATAATCTTTCAAGGTGAGGTGATAAGCGGACAAACCAGAGCAGTAAGGGAGTTTACATAAACTGGATTTGCATATTTACCTTTAGTCAGTAGCTACCTGATCTCTGCTTCACTACCTTTGGACTCATGGTTATATAATCACAACTTTTTTGTAAATACTCATCCATGTTTCAGTATTTTTGGTGAGGTAATGGAGCACATTTCTTTTTGAGCAGCTTACACACTTATTGGATCAGAAGGCTTCCCTGGACTCATACAGTATTCTCTGCATGCTTTGCCAGATTTATTTTTGGGAAGAGCAAGATACTTTACATTCTAAGCATGATACAATATTTTTCTATTGTTTGATCACTTTGTGGAGTGCAGTCCCGTGGAATAAGCATGTATCAACATGACCCCTCTGGTGTCAGGAATTTGTTCCTTTATGCGCCTCTGTGCCATTCTTCCATCCACATGCATTCCTCATTCGTGTCCTCCTTATGTTTGTTTTGTTTACAAAGAGAAACTTTCATTATCGTTTTTATGTTATTTTATTTTCATCTGCCAAAGACTTTTTAAAGGGAAAGTGTCTGACATTGTTGTATAATATCACAGTTTTTTGTTTTATCTTTTTGGTTTTGTTTTTGTTTTTTTTGTACTGAAACTGTTCAGAGTAGATACAGCATAGTCTTACCATACTGTGTGAAGTCAAAGTGACTCAGTGGTAGAAACACTGTTGGTGTATTCACATGTTCAAAAGAGGTTCGAGACGTACAGAAATGTGACTTACCCGAGAGATTTCAATCTCCTGCAATAGTTCAATGTACTGCGAGTAGAACCAGAGTAGAGGGTGATGTGAAGCTACTGTGACCAAACTGTCAAGGGCCCTCTGCCCTGGTGGAAGTATTAAATGTCGTGTCCATTTGTGTGTATTGACATAGGAGTGGTTAAGGTGCTGTTCAATGATAACATGCTGTAAATAGTACACTTGTGTATTTTAACTCAATGCCGACTGCCTGCCTCTCAGCATTCAATCATGGATCCTGACTGTCTGACCTGTTTTATGTTTGTCTTTTTATCCTCTTCCAAAACAACCTGTCAGGCAGATCTGTGCCACAGCTCTGCTCTACTACAACATTTGGATATCTTTGGAATACTATCTTCATTGTCTTTAGAAGCACTGAGGGGAAAAAAGAAAACAAAATGCATACAATAAAACCAAGAAACTCGATGAACTAACCCTGCTTCTGCTTGTTGCTCTCATTTCTGATTCCTGTCTCATCTCTTATGCATAGCATTCTCCCAACATCACAGCAATATTGTTGACAACACACTTACTTTCATAGAAGAGTAAACACTGTGCTAATTCTCAGTGCAAATAAACCAGTGTGTTAGTAAAAAAATAAATAAAAATTGCCAGACGTTTGGGAGAATGATATTTTTATAATCGGATCTGGTGTCTGTTGGTCTATAACAAACTTTTGGGTAGCACTTGGCTTATTCAAAGCAATATAATAATTATTTCATGGAAAAAAGGGATGGTGTGAGCAGCAACACAATGCCTTGAATAATTCAGTGTCTACAGTATAAAAAACATACATGGGGTCTCACAAGCATTGTTAAACCATCAGTTCTCACATGTCCAAAGTTTCTCACCTTATACTAAAGGCAGCAAATGTCCACTCAGGAAAATAAACACTGACCTATCATTGCTTCTGTTACTACAGGGGTTTCCACTGGCAGCAGGAGGGTTAAACCCAAGGATGCTCGGGATAGAGTGAGTGAAGCATCCTGGGATGTCTTACAAAAGGACTAGTGTGAAACTTTGTCTCTGGTGGTGTGGTGGTTTTGGGCTTCTGCTTCTCTTTCTGTAGGAAACACATATTCTATTGGGAGCTGTCTTGTAATTGGGATTTGGTTTTGTTGCTTGGGGATAAATGGAGCATTAAGATTTGTTTTTGTTAAATTGAGTGTTTTGGTGCTCAGCCTTAATGCTTTTGTTTTCTTAAACATCTGATAAAGAAAACAGAATGGGTAAGTACAAAATAACATGACATAATAATAATAATGTGGAACGCATGATTCTAGTTACTTCCAGGGAGATATTGGGACAGGATGCTCTTCACTCTTTCCCTGTAAATGTCTAATTTTCTGTCCTGCAAACTAATCCTCCCTCCTACCAATACAATGGAAGCATCAGGTAAAGCTTCTGTCCTCTGTCACTTATTCTACCAACAAAGATTTTCTTATCACGGGAGGAATACGGGGCAAAGAGACAAGGACCCACAGGCTTTTCTAAAACTTTTTTTTTCTCACTCTCTTTCCTCAGTTGGGTTAAATCTGGTCTTAATTTGAAAAACAAAATCTGCATCACTAGGGTTTCCAGAATCTGCTGGCTGTAAATGTGAAAAAATACAAGTGGGTCACAGCCATGTTTCACTGGATTCTCCATGATGCCTGGCGGTGGGACAAAAAACCAATTTGACTTCACTATCCCCTGTTACAGGTGACATCCCCTGTGTTGATGTCTTTCGCGACTTTTCTCTCCTCGCGTCTCTCCAGCCCGAGAAGTTGAGGAGAAGGAGTTTGCAGTTCAGCCGCAGCAAGAGGCCATAGTGACCACGGGCCGTGACCTCACCTGACCTCTCTACTGTCATTGTGAAGTTAGGAAGTAAACAGTTCCTGCATTTATATAACATTATGATGCTATGGCATTGTTGCTGCAAGATGAAGCCATTCACACGTCCTAAAGCTATTTAAGAACAGAGTTATATTTGTTCTTAATTGTTTTTGTAACTATATTTGATCAGGGTCAAGATGATCACCCATGATCGTCTGAGAACGTTGCAATGTAGCGCTTCATAAATGTTATTTCAGTTGACCTGAAAAATATTTTGCTTATTGAAATGAATTTGGAGCCGGAACAGGTAGTGAGAAATAGGCCGAATGGAGATTTGTCGGATTTTTTTTCCCCTTGTTGTGTAAGTATAACAGGTCAGAAGATCTGATACATGCTATTCTTATTATGTATGATTTCAACATTGAACCTTGACATTTGTAAAGTATGTTTTGCATCTGGTATCAGAAATAAAATGAGCAGCAGAAACAATTCTATACTGTATTTGCTTCCATTCTAGACCTAGACCTTTAGCTCCAAAGAAAACCCAGTGTATCATGGGGGATATTTTAAGATCTAA
Organism: Apogon talboti; assembly: GCA_037367365.1. Taxonomy (NCBI): domain Eukaryota; kingdom Metazoa; phylum Chordata; class Actinopteri; order Kurtiformes; family Apogonidae; genus Apogon; species Apogon talboti. Next base: position 22,684,624 of record JAPQRQ010000022.1, read on the forward strand.
ATTAAATAAAATAGATTAGTAACAAATATTAAATTACCAGTAATATGACACCAGGCTAAGTCACAGTAGATTGAAAATCAAATAGCCATTTAAGAAAAACAAAATGGTCACAGTACCTTCAAAAAGATGGTAGTAACAAGATCTATAGTCATAAACCAATGAATCCAAGTCATAAAACAAATCAAGCATTTAAATATTGATTTATCAATTGCGTAATTATTCAATCAAAAACTTTAAAATGTAAATACCTCATAAGTTGTAATTGTTAAAGTAGTAATATGCAGATGAGTAATTTCCAGCCCTGAACCTGAAGTAAACCTCTGGAATGGGATCAAGAGAATGAGGCATGGTCACAACTCACCAAACAAAGCCAGGCTGCTTGTATTTCTGCATCAGGAGACATAAAACAGCCAAAATTCATGTGAAATACTGGTATGGAACCTGCAAGATGCATGAAAGCTGATGGAAGATCAAGGTTACTCTACCAAATACTACTTAACAGGTGAAAACATGGCTATAATGTTGTTTTAATAGGTATATGAACTTTCTTTCTTGCATTATTCAAAGTCTGAAAACACCCAGTCTTAGTCTGTCATTTTCTGCAAATTAATGTATGATATTGGCCTGCTGCATGTATTTGCCACATTGCATTGTGGGTGTTGGACATTTAATGTGCCACGTTTTGTGATATGTGCGGGGTGTCAGGGGGATTATTGTCTTTGTGAGAAATTAGGTGAATATATGGGTGTGACTATAGTTTTCTTACATTTTTACATTCATTTTTGTTTTCTGAAGTGACACCATGACTGTAAACTGCAGGCTGAACAGTCCCTTTACATATTAAGTAATTGATTAAATGGAGCTCAAGTAATGTAATTATGAGACGCAACCTGCTTATTTAAAAGAGTGTCTTTTTCTCAGACAACTGCATCACCCCAAACTATCTGCCTTCAATTCCAAATGTGCTTCAATAGCTTATACACAATAATATATAAACAATACTTATATTTCCCAGAAATATAACAGATTGATCATTCTGTAAAACAACAACAAAAAGGTTTACTGTATATACAAACCAGAGGATGTGTTTGAAGAGAATCGCAAGATCAGACACAGTTAACTCGTATGTTTTTTGTTTGTTTTTTTTACAAAATAAAACTGTGGGCGTCTTAGTCATTAAAAGTAATATTAGGAGCAATGGTCACACATTATTGTATTTGGATGAATAGATTTTATTTTTTAAATCAGCTGGTGATGAAAGGCCACACTTCAGCTAAATATCCTCTACTCTACAAATGAAAAAAACTAGAAGTGTTAATTTTTCCTCAGCACTGAGTAGCATAAAAAAAATATCTACAATCTCAGTCCAGACAAGATATTATCTTTGATATAGTTCAATTAGCAAACAATTTGCAGAAATCAGGAGTCAGTGTTACTTTCCTGTGGGATCCAGCTCACATTGGATTAGCAGGAAATGAGATGGCAGACTGATATGCTAAGAAGGCGACAGAACAACCTAATGTTACTAAGGAAATGATGTACAGTAAGGCTGAAATCAAGAGTATGGTCAAGGCCAAATTGAGAGAGAAATGGCAGAGTCTATGGGACAATGAACAGACTGGTAGAAGTTTTTATAACATTCAAAGGAATGTGGGATGGTGTAGAAACACACAAGATATAATCTCCAGAATGAGATTTGGTCATACACACATTGTTTTTAATGACAAAACATGGTGATGGTACTTGCAGTTAATGTAATATTCAAGAAGAATATATTATGTCATTGAATCCTGTACAAGATACCAGCTAGAGAGAGAGCAGCTAAATCAGGGGTGTCCAAAGTCGGTCCTCGAGGGCCGCTGTCCTGCATGTTTTAGATATTTCCCTCTTCCAGCACACCTGGACATCATTACATCGTTATCAGGCTTCTGCAGAGCTTGG
>JAPQRQ010000022.1:22692304-22714703 GCA_037367365.1 Apogon talboti
TAAATAAATAAATAATTATGGAATTATTGCGTTTGGACTTCTTTTTAGCAAAAAGGGTTAACTAATAGGTTGTTCAACGTTTAAATAATAAAAATTCTAAATGGGTGAATAAACAGATTTAATAATAGGCTAATGATAATGTAATAGACAGTTGTAAGAATAAGTACTTGTATGTAATGAATTAGTAGTGTTTATGAAATGGGTTCTAGTCTGTGTGAGCAGAAAATTTGGGGGGGGGGTGTCAGTAAAGAGGTGTTCATGCATATCTGATTCTGATCTATTGGCTCAGCCTGGAAAAGGTTGGGAACCGGTTAAAGTTAATGTTTTTCCTTTTCTCCTCAGAAACGACAGCTGTCAGCCCAAAGCCTGGCCTTTAACCTAAAGGACAAAGTCTTCTGCGAGTTGTTTCCTGATGTAGTCGATGTATGTCGGAGGTTAACTCTAAACTGCACTCTTCTTCTCTCCTTTATTTTCCTGTTGTTCTAATATGTTGTCATTGTCCATCCTTCCATCAGGAGATGAAGCAGAAACAGAAGGCCCAGGAGGAGTTAAGCGCCCGCACTCAGCCCCTCCCCTTACCCGATGTGGTGCCTGACGGTGACCCTCAACATGCCCACTACGGTCTCCCCGCCCTCAACGGAGGTCCTGTTCCGCTCGGGGGGGCCAACCCTGCCCCTGGCCTGCAGCAGGCAAATCGTAACCATGGACTTCTAGGTGGGGCGTTAGCCAACCTGTTTGTAATCGTAGGCTTCGCGGCGTTCGCCTACACGGTGAAGTATGTGCTGAGGAGCATAGCCCAGGAGTGAGAGGAGCCGGTGCTGTAGGGGCCAGCTAGAGGACTCCACATTCTAAAAAAACACTACGTGGGGAGGGATGTTCAGTCCTGGGCTAAACCCCTCCACGACCACCACCACCACCACAGCCACCACCACGGACTTTGGAAGACGCTAATTCAAAGCCAACCCACCCAGGAAGGATAGAGCGGAAGGAGGTGGGGGAGTGGACGGGAGTGGCAGTAGGGCCGCGGGATTGGAGGGGCTTATTAAAACGGTTGTGATCCACTCTGTGCTTCAGTGGTTTATGTCAGTCGTAGATGAAACTTGGCTCATGGGTTGTGGAAGAGTGTAGAACAGAGGACGTGTTGGTCATAATTTGCAGCCACTGTGCTGGAGGGCCGGACACGGCTCCAAAACATTTTTATCCTGCAGTGTACCAAGCATTCCTGTTGAAAGATGGCTGGTGAATTCTATTTCTGAGAAGGTATTACTGAAAGTAGGTCCCCAGTCTATTTGCATAATAAAAGAGTCGCAGAGGTAATCATCCGATCATCAGGGCTCCTCAGGGTGTGTCTCATGCCACATTTCTTGTCAACATGTTGCTGCTGGTGCAGCTCCGAAAACAGCAGTTAGTGCCACTATTATCACCAGTGTCATTTTCCTTTTTTGTTGACAACTGTGTTTTATGTTTTGAAATGAACTTTAGAGCAAAAATAATCAAATAAATCAGTACCTGCCCGCCCCCCAACACACACACACACACCATGTATTTTCTTATCATTATTGTGCAGTTCCCTCACCTTTTACACTGAGGTGAACAGCTGCTCTTGACATTAGAGCCAGTTTCCTGGTCTTTTCATACATTACCTGGAACCTCCTTAGCTTCAAGGCATCAGATTTCAACAGCTTTACTTTATGAAACCGGTTTTGCAGCCTTGAATTTCATTACGTAACAGGTGATGGTTGCTTGGATTTGGAATGGGAAGTTTTATCGAAGCCAAGGGAAATTTACCAAAATACTGTATGTTGGGCATTTATGAAGTTGGTTTTTTAGTAGTAAATACTTCAATTGGACACAAATGCGGGACCTAAAAGACCATTTCACTCCTTTCTATTCATATAGGGTTCCTTATTAATCATGACATTCTGTGATTTTTTTTTTTTTTTATACACAAAAGTATGTTGACATAATTTAAGCACAAATGGAGCCTCACATAAAGCCATTCAGTCAGGACAGTGTATACAGTAGTAATCGACACAGTGAGGTCCAAAACATGATGGAACACCATGGCACTTACATGTCTGCACCTCTGTATGTCATGCTCTTCTCTGCATCAAAGCTAAAACAGACTTGACCAGTGAATTTATATCTGCATCTAAATGGGAAAAGCATATAAAAATAAGCCTGGTGTGTGATTTGTTAGAGAGCTGCTGCAGAAGGCTGTAGTCAGATGTGTCCAGATGTTCTCTCCAGTCAACCCATGAGCCAAGCAGACAACCCAGTGTCTGCACAGACCTCAATAAAGACCAATACATTTTATTTTATAATTTTTTTTAATTGGCTTAGCTGACCAGTATAGTACCACTCTATATCGGTCCAAATATGGAGACACCTGAAGAGAACCAACAATTTGTTCAGTATATCATTTCCTTTTGATATTTTTTTTCTTTGTGATTTTGTTCTTTTTATTTATAGATACAGCCTTAGCGTGTCATGGTTTCATGGAAATATCCTGGTGTTTGCTGAGTAAAGGCAGCGTGGACAAACACACAGGCAGACTGTGACCCAGGCTTACATAATTGCTCATAATTTACTGTTGTGCATTGCATTTAGTAAAGAAGGTTCTACTGTGTATAATGGTTCAGCAGAAAAAAAATGGTCTGAAAGCAGATTTGCCTTTCTATTGCTCTTCTTTTCTTGGCACCAACTTAAAAAAGAAAAACTGATGATGGGAGTGCGTTTGTGTGATTATGCAGCAAATGCCCTGGTTTCCATGCTTCGGTTAATCTTGTGTGACATTGTATGTTTTCATAGTAAATGCAAATAAATTACCCTGCTCTGCAGGACATTTTAGAAAATGTGCTTCTATCTGCTGCTGTGACAACTTTAAAATGTCTATAAACACTTTAGAAGCTGTCATTAAAAAGGTCAAACTTTATTTTCTTCCCAATAAAAAGGCCATTTGAAAGAAAAAAAATCCAAGTGCACACAGACTCTCTCTTAAAGGTAGATTTAGGCAGTTGGAGTATGTGGAATTCCAGTGAAAAGTGCTTCCTTCTTGACGGCTCTTCAGTGGAATACAGTGGGAGAACACGTCATGGGACAGATCATGTTTAAGGAGGCGGAGGGAGGGAGGGCTTTAAAACACTGCACCGACAGGTAGTCCCAGATCACACTGATACAGAGGAGACAACACAGACAGCAGGAGCAAGAGCACAAGCCAACTACAGTAAGTACACTTCAGACATGAGGGAGACTGGGTGGGCTTTCATTAGAGGAGCTTTGATCTCAGGTGTGTTTGTTTTGTGCTCTGCAGACACTCATATTTCCAGACCCTAATCCCATCGTGTCCAGTCACCATGTACATAACCGAGGAGCTGGAGTGCGTGGTGTGTTGTTATGAGTACTCCCGCAGTGACCGGATCCCACGCGTCCTGCACTGTAACCACACCTTCTGCGCCGTCTGCCTGGAGAGGCTGTCCAGTCTGGAGGGGGTGGTCCGCACCGTGTCCTGTCCCCTATGCCGGTGGATTACCTGCACCCGGGCCAGCATGACCCTACCCGGGTCCCTGTGGGTCAACACGGACATCTGGGACCAGATCACAGAGGAGCAGCAGAAGAAGAAGAACGAGGACGACGACGACACCAAAACACAACTTATCAAGTCGACTCTGTAGGTGTCCAGTTCATCTGCCTGCACTTCAGCTCACTGATGGAAAGTATCATTAATGTCTGACCCTCTGTTTTTTTCTTCTTTTTAGATCTAAGTCCAAGGAGTCTTCATTCTTGTCCAAACTCTATCAAATCTTCAACTGTGTACTTCCGCAAAGAGAAGACATGGACAGCCGGTGATGACACGTGGACATAGTGTCTCCACGTCCACGAGCCTGAGGACAAAAAAGACAAAAAAAAAGGACTGAATCGCTGTTTCATGAAAAGCACAGTCGACCCAGATCAGTGTGTGTGTGTGCTTCACCACATGATCCTGATGGTTTTTCCGTGTCTCTGTGTGTGTGTGTGTGTGTTTTGCACCCGGGCATGAAAAGGACTGCAGTGTGAAGTCAACCTGTCAACTGTGTGTGTTACTGCTGTTCAGGTAATGACAAAGAAACAACCTGCACAACAGCAAGTCTCAGTAAAGTTCAATCTGACACACACTGCCAGCGCCGATGTTTATATTGTATATGATAATTTATTTCCTGTTTATTTATAATTCAGTATTTTATATTTTTGTCTGTTTTCTAAATTGCATTTTGGTACATGGAGTAGAAAATGAGATCTAATGTGAAGCTCAGAGGGACCAGTGTATGTTGGTGGTGTTTGTTTACTTTATGAAGGCTTATTATCCTGAGTAACTCTAAACTTTTCAGTGCCGGATGGACTGAAAGTTTTTTCAGTCTTCTCTGTTAACAACTAAACTCATAAAAGTTGATCACAAATATGCCTGACTAGTATCTTTTGAGTTGACTGGTGTGAAAAAGTAAATTATTGTGGTACTGAAATGACCTTTACACCTGTATTTAATCTAAAATCTATGTAGATTTGTACCTGCAGTCATATGATACCTGCTTTTGAAGATACATTTCAGCTAAAATATCACTTCTGTTCACATCATTTCATAAAAGACTTCCCGAGACTTACTGTGATAATTTATGCATCCTTCAAACCCCCTGCGGCATACAGCACATGCCACAGGAATTCAACATAGTTTGATGTATTGGTACTATGTGTTACAGAGCTTGCAAAACACAGTTCCTTTAAGGACATGTAAAGACAGGTCTGACTTCTATCACAGTACCCATGATACTATAGGCTATTTATGCAAAACTCTCAGGTTATGTTTACTAAATACAACATAGGACACTAAAACTGCAAAACATCACACTTGTTTTGCAAAAGCATGCATTTTAGCACCAATATAATACACAGATAAAAACTATACATTTTATTTAGTCCCATGCACCTGCAGGAGTGTGGCCTTGGCTAGGCATAACAGGTTTGGACTAGATACACACATACAGTAGTAATATGCAAATGTATAAAGTAGGAGGTGACTAGTCCCAACATAGCACACGATCAGGACAAATTAAACAGGTGAGGTTCGTTCTTTCTTCTGAAAATCCATCAGAAGAAAAAAAAAAATCCAAGTCTGGGCACATCACATTCAGTCTGATGCATGATTAGTACATCGTTTGTAAGTACTAATATTCACATAAATCGTGCTTCAAGAATTACTGTCAGTTTTTACATGTTCAGACAAAAACCTACAATGTCAAGCGGTACTAGCACCAACTAAAGCAAAAATAGACCTTAAATTACATTATGGCACTGCTTATTGAATATATATTGGGGTTTTCTTTGGATTTTAATAATTAATTAATTTATCAATAATTTGCTGGTATCTACAACTTTGTATTGACAGTTTCTCAAATTTGTTTGCTTTCCTAACTCAGATTTCTACTCAGTTGATAATCATATGTATACAAATAAAAAAAATTATGAATACACAAACAGGGTTCTCACATTTTAGACCTGAAGTAGAGAATTTTTTAAATGCACATGGCAACAACACAGTCAGCAGGCAACTGAACACCGGCAGTGCTTTGTTTGTCGGTGTTTAATAGCGATGAACTCATACTTCTAAGAAACTGACACTTTAATTATCGTCCTTAAGTGTTCAGGAAAAAACATGGACTTATATACACTGTATCCTCCTTATTCTCTACAAATCTGGAAGTGTTTGATTCACTTCCTTTATTTAATATTTGCTTTTCTGTTTGCATCCAACAGATATAAATACAGTTGGCGGTAATTTATTCAGGTAACAAGAACAAAAAAAAGCGAGAAAACAGACCATGTGGAATTGGTGGTTATTTTTATTGAAAACAGTGACAGTGGATTATTTGAGCCGAAACCTTTTCCCTGAATTAGTTCTACCAAATAGCCTCTTAACTATACTATGTTAAGATGAAATACAGTTAAATATTCAGACAATACAACACAAAACTGATGCAAAACACAACAGGAAGGGTTTACTAAAAAGCTTTCGTAACCCACGGTAACCATCCCGAGGTTCACCTCCTTCGACTAAAGACGGTGGACGAAAAGCTGCTCGCACACAAACAGCTCAACTCACACACTGTGGCTATTGTGTCCACACTGTAGTAATGTGTGTGCAAAATAAATCTGAACACACCATATGTAATCAGCTGATGCCAAAACAGGTTTTTATTTGCATGTTTAGTGGACGGCACCACCTTCGACTGAACGCTGGTATGAGACTTAATTGTAAAACAGGATTGTCAGACATAAGTTACTGACATTTTACCGCACAAACGCCTACTCATATTTCCATTGTTCACTCGTTCCAGTAGTCTGGCATGTTTTCATAACTTCCTTAGGGCGTTTTCCAAATGTGTTTTTTTTTTTTTTTTACACATCCATAAAAACCGTTCGAACTGGCCATAAATCCATATGTAATAATGAGTAGGTCCTACACACTTATCTGTCTAGGGCAGAATTCACAGATATAGTATTTTTATGCCCATGCAAAACAGTATTTTCATAATTCAAGGAGGAAAAAGTAGAGATTTTTTCCTAGACACACTAATACAAAAAACCTTATTATGTCAGTCCTCAGGATGGTCATCACACACCTCTGTACTTCATAAATACATTCAGCACTCAGTTGATGCAGTTTCTATTGCATAAGGATGATTAATCCAGCCTACACACTACATTTACAGACTATCACATGTGCACTTAAATAAAACATTGATCCGTCACAGTTTCACCACGTCTTTCTCAGCTTTAAAAACCTTTTTCTTGACATCTTTGTGGACCTTCTCCTTCCTACCTCTCTGACAAAACATAATTTAAACATAGTAAAAGACACATTTGTGGGTAAACAACATGGTTAGACGTGGGGAAGGTCCAGTCATTATCACGTTAACTAAAAACACAGGGACTCGTTAGATTAGTGTGAAAACTTTGTAACAAGGCTCGTGTAAAACTAAATAACCTGTTACTGGGTTCGTGGGCTAGGCCTCACCTAGCTCTGTGAGTTGGGTGTCTAGAAGCTAAAGTGTCGTCGCAGCTTGTGACAGGAGAAATCTCTCTTCACACAAAACAAATCAGGAGATAAACACGTGTAAATACAGTTAATTACCACAATGCCTTAATTGTACATCTGGATAAGATGGGGATAAAATATGGGATATAAACAAAGTATTTTTCGAGGGAAAATAAACTGATAACATATCAAATAATACTAAAGTACATTTCAAAAACACTACATCTGTCCCAAGATCGTGTAAATGAGTTGGAGGTGAAATGCCACCTTGCAAATCAAACAAGTGACCAAACCCCCTTCTATTTATCGACTAGAAACTGTCCCTTTGTGGTAGAAGCAGGGAAGTGCTTTCCTGTGTCTAGACTCCTTATAGGTAGGGGTACTGCGCCAGGCGCCTGGGGCTGAGCTGGTAGGCACTGTAGGCCTCGGCCCGCGGCGTCACACTCACGTAGGGTGAACCGGCGGCAAACTGATGCTGGTACGCTGCAGGGAGGCTGTGCAGCAGACTGCTGACAGAGTCCTTGCGACTGGCCGAGTCTCTCCTGGAGGCGGAGGATGAGGTGTATGTTGCTGCATAGGCGGAGGGGGAGTGTCCGTGGCTGCTGTGGCCCCGGCCCATCAGCTGCTCCATGGCCTGAGATGCCGAGGAGAGGGCCGTGGAGGCCGGGTAGCTGTAGAGGCTGGGGCCTGGGGCCGACACGGACGCCAGGGCCGACACCTCGGGGAAGTTGTAGTGAGAGGCTGAAATGGCCGGAGGGAACGTCTGCTGGCGACGCAAAGATGAGTCACTGTGGGAAACCCCCGATCGCTCCTGAGATGAGGACACCACCGACTGAACCTGAACAACAAATGGGAAACGGAACACATAGTATTATAATAGAGTACAACAAATGGGAGACTTTGACTTCTGTTTCAACTTGTTTGTTAATGAAAATGTACAACTTATCATTTACTGAAAATACAAGGTGTAGACAAACCTTGCGTCAATTCCAGTGATTCGCATTAATAGCTATACTAATCATGTGTCTACGTCACATCATATGCTAATCATATGACATGTGTCCAATCCTGTCGCACTTCTCATCTGATGATTGTGTTTTTATGAACACTGATTCTTTTTCCTCTTAATATGGCTATTTTAATTTCTTAATCATAACATAACTATATTAATGATTTACTTAAGTGACACATTACAAGAATCTATCTTTGACTTACTATGCACATTTCTAACTTAACAGCATGACTATTTGGTGAATTATCAATCAATTCCTCATCTTAGTTTTTTAAAATTATTATTATTATTAACTATTATTATTATTACTATTATTTACTTTGAGCTAAAGGAGTATTTCATTTCCTTTAGGGGATAAATAAACTCGATCTCAGTAGAATAAGAGCACCAACTTACATGCTAATATTGTGTGAACGTATGTTTTCAACTGTATCACATGGGTTACCATATATGCAAAACAAAATTACAGTCCATTTGTTGAGTGTTTACTGTTCACTGTCTTTGCATGGTTTGTCCAGCAGAGAGTGCTCTTTAGAAATGAGCGGCACAGTTTATTTATAAGCTATAAATTATTACACTGCCTCAGTAAATAGTCTTGTGCCTTAGCAGCTCTTCAGTAACCACATTTAAAGAGTCCTCATCTGGAATAAAAACAGATTAGTCATAGTTTAACGTATTACTGTGAGTATACTACACAACATCAGAGAGTTATTTAGGATATTTTTAATGCATCTGTAGGCTGAGCAATATGTACCTTGTGTGTAGTTCTGAAATGGTTATTTATATATAAGTTAATGCACAAAAAATATACAGTATTATACAGTATATATACTTGGTTGAATGTTTCACTACATATCATGAGAACATTTCAGACATTATTGGTCACTCAGACAAAAAGACTGAATATACAGAGGATGTTTTAGATTTATTTCAGAACTTGGAATCCTTGATTTGAAAACAATATTACCATGGAGGAGTCTTTACTCAGAAAAGCACTTGATAAATTAATTGTTATAATCAAAATAATTAGTACTTAGAGTCCTGTGTGTTTTGTTGTGCAGCTAAAACACACTGCCGTTAGGATTTCAAAGGAAATCATTTTAGTTTCTGTGATTAAGATACCAGAGTTTAGCATGCTGTTTGATCTGCCTCCAAGAATGTGGTTTGCCTGGGAGCCTTGACAGAGTGTTGAGCTGCTACAGCTGGCCTCGTGGAATCACCACCACCACCAAGGTTGTCTCACCTGGCTGAGGTTTAAGGGATGAGACTGGCTCTGCGTTAGTCCATGACGCTCCATGCTCTCCCCTGAACTGCAGGGCTGCCGATTGGATGATCTCTTAGGCTTTATGTAGTTCACTGGAAATAAAATTTAACATACAAGTTATTGGGCTTTAAAACGTGTAACAGTTATTAACTGATGTCATTAACAAACTTGGCGTGCCTCTTACCAGTCTCTATGCGGCTACGAGGCACTGCTCCTCTCTCAGTGCCCTGAGTTTTGACTGAAGGTGCTACCACTGCCAGAGACTTGGCCTGGCGTGAGGACATGGTGCCAGCTGGGATGTGTGTACGTGGCAGAGGAGTCAGTGGGCTGGCTGTGGACGAGTCCGAGTCGTGCACCGTCACACAGCTGATAACATTAGTCCTCTGGCTCACACTGACACTGAGTAAACACAAAAACAATGTTAAACTACCAGCAAAAGTCAAGTGCAAAGAGCATGTTTTTGTAACCATCATTAACTGATCTTATTGAATGCACCTACTTTTCTTCTCTACCAAGTCAAACCACACTTCTCTAGTGTCAGATAAGTTACTGTAAATGTGGGATCAGCAGCTTTTTATGAGGAATATTTACCAAGAACTGCTGACCTGTTAGTGTCTTGCATTTATGATTAAACTAATTGAAAGGCCACCCTCACCTGGCGGGATGAAATTTGCGCTCATCCTCAGTGTCTGTATCGCTGTGAATAGTGATGATGCTGACTGCCGGGCTCGGCGTGTCGGAGATGATGATTGGCTGGGACAAGGCGGTGCTGGAGGTGGGCGGGGTAATACCATTACTGCTGAGTAACGATGCACCCCTATTTATAGAACAAAAGAAAGGTCATGTTGGATGCACATGCGAATATACCATGTAATGCCACTAGAAAAAGAGTGTTTAAATGATCATGTCCTTACAGAACATTTTATTACTGAGCTGTAACAACCCCTACACAACTTTATAAAGAACTAAGCATTCAAGTTCGTCAGAATGGCCAACCTGTTTCTGTTCTCGCCTCGTCTGGCTTTCACCTTCTTTCTCTCCTGCTGAGTCCTGGCTTGTGCTGTGCTTCTGTTAAAGTCAAAATCAAAACAGTTAACAGGTCATCGAGCACTGCGTAAAACAAGCACATCTTTGTCGTCTGGGTCCTGTCTGTTCATTTTTATGTAAAACATTAGATAATTTCACAAAAAAATTTACAAAAATGATATCTGTGAGTCTAAAAATCAAAGGATCCAATAGTAACAGAAATATTCCTAATGCAATTATCATTATTTTCCATTTTCCTGCTCCATCTTTAGCTCTTTTGTGAATCACATGGCTCATGATACATGGTCCAGGGCTTTGTTTATATTTCTTATGCCATTCGACATGTTGCATACAATATATGATTCCTTTGACTAAAAACTATACATGGTGCTTTAAAAGGATGTGTCTTCCACCAGGACACATAACAGAAAACATCCCAAAACTAAAAATGTTTGAATTGAATATCTTTAAAGCATTTTATAAACTATAATATCATTGTAACAGAGAGATGCTACAGTGAGGACAGTGACCCACCTCCAGCCATGTCCCTGCTGTGTGGCAGCGTCCGAGTGAAGTGAGTCCAGAGGAGATTCGGCCACATTGGCCTGGTGGGCTGAGCTGTGGATGGCCATGCCGGGGACCTGCTGCCATGACGATGGTATGAGGATCTGCTGGGTGCCAGTGGGCCATGCCTGCTAAGAAAAGAACAGACGCTCACATTTTAGTTCATGAGCGGACACTGTTTGGAAACAAAGCATCTGAAGGCTGGAATGGGCCGGACAAACTGAGCCATGCTGAGAAAAAAAATCCAAAGACAGAGGCAAACCAATGGCCAATCTCTTCTACAGGCAAAAGCAAAAAGCTAGATAAGCGAGCAACCTTTCCCAAGCCATTCCCTTATTATAGCATTGCCCTGCAAACAGATACACAAGATGATATCATGCAAAGCACGAACAATGAAGCACTGTAAACAGTCAGATCAGGGATAAAGACAAATATACACACAACCATGGTGCCTGTTAAAGAAGAAATACTGAAGAAAGATTAGTTTAGTTCACTGATGCCAAACTGTCTGCTTGATAAGCTGTCTTGGGGAAAGGCATGCCACATGGTCTGGGGCTGGAACAAAAGATGTGTGTCAGAGTGAGGCTGTTGGATAGGGATTTTAGTGTGCTGTGTAGCTGCAGCCTCCTTTGCTGAAACCAAAGAAAGACGGGACAAGAGAAGCTGCAAGCAAAGCGCAGACCAACTCAGCAACACATGCGCTCCATGCCCTCAGCACACCTATGGGGAAAGACATGAGGAGTGTGGAGAGAAGGTGTCCTTTGGAGCAGAAAGAGACTGTAAATGTGGTCAGTTATATTCTAAGGTGAAATAAAAGAAAAAGAAAAAAAAAAACACCCACAAATTTAGGTGATGCCAGACCAAAAAAAAGAGGTTTGATTTTTGGAAAAATTGCACTGATGAAACTATGACTAAAGGTGCAATATGTAACATTAACGTGCCAGTTGAGTTGCTTGGATGTTTGTTGACATTTGTGTTTCTGCTGTACAGGAGCAGAAAGAGGCACTCTGAGCATTAGGATTTTCATGAGAAAGCTGCACCTACATAGTGTGTAGATGTCGTTATTATGGATATATGCAATTGGGAAAGTCAGATAAAATTATTAAAAAAAAGGTACAGTAGAAACTGTTTACTTATTAGAAATAAGAAAAAAAGATTAATACATGTAAATCTCTTCACATGTTACATATTGCACCTCAAGGGAAACATGATGGGTGTGTATGTGAAATATTCTCTATGAATATAAAGACTAGTCCCACATAAGTGTGATGAAAAGGGAGGAAAAATGTAAACAAATGAATAGAAAATGGCGAGTAGGGCAGGAGAGAGATGGCATTGTTAGTGGTGGAGGGAGTGTGCATGTTTTTCTTCAGGGACGTCATTGTTGCTTTACCAGCACTGTGGCTGTGTGCTCCAGGAGGGTGGGCCGCCCCACCCCAGTACCCAGCCCGAGAGGCAGAGAATACTGGGGGGCTAAGCCTGCTGAAGGTGGGTGGAGGGTGGCCACCATCAGGGGTGTGCAGGAACCCTGGAGGAGGGAGGGAGGATAGGGGAGGGTAGTGTTAGGGCAGGATGACAAGTAATGTCTGTAAAGGTTGTATCTGATTTAGATGAAGGGGATGAAGTGGGTAGAACTCTGCTGCACACAGTACCATGAGCCATCTGGACATCTAATCTCTGCAGTATGCAGTAATCATTCCTTATTTTAGAAAACTGCAATTAACTAGCTACTTCTGCCAGATCAGTCTCCTGCACTACACATCTGGCATCCATCCCGGATAAAAGACTGGGAAAAAGACAGATGTGGCTTCTGAGTGGCAGTCCAATCAGCTTTGGAAGCAAATCCGGGGCAAGGCGTAATCAGCAGAAACGCAAACAACAAGAGCAGTATGGACTACGTCATGGAAGCCACGTCATCTTTTATTACAGATGTCAGTTTTGTGAATGCATCCAAATAACCGACATCTCAAATGAGAGCAACGCATTTTACTGAAGAACATATTACATCCTTTAGCCACCAAACTTTGGCTTGCTCTGCTGGCAGCAACATGAGAGCAGAGAGTCTGTGGTTGTTTATTAATGAATGAGCTAAACTGCGCTTCACTGCTCTTGGCTTGGTGTTAATGACATGTTATCATTTACTAATGTTGCCAGATTTATTTCAGTAACCCTTAGTTTAGGTTACTGAATGATGGATGACAAACATGAGCTTATGTGCACTGTGTTAAACAAATCTGCTGAGAATGAGTCACACAAGCCCAAGCATTAGATGTAACATCAAATCTAATGCTGTACATTAGCAAACCAATTGCTGCTTCCAAGCCCTTCACTCATGAACCTTTCCGTTTTCTTATTAAATTTCTTATTTTTGATCAGCTTCATGTGTGAATAGGAGACATGAAGTGAACAGAAATTTCACCTCAGCAATTAAGATTCATGGCTGAAGCTGCGAAATGTTAGAACATTCAACCAAAAATCATTCAGTAAAATCGTGAAACATTTTATAAAATCATTACAACAAATCAGCCCATCAGCGACAATCTGAAAAATCTGACACATACACACACACACCTGTCAAACTCTTACCTGCGTGAGCATACTTGGCTGGATCTGCAATGACTGAGCAGACTGGGTCTGAGGTACTATGGGTACAGAGTTCTCCATCCTAACAGGGAAACTGGAACTCTTATTGGATGGCTGAAGCCCTGGAAAACCATTTTAAAACACAAATGTCAATTAAGAACACAAAAATCTGATGAAAAACAACTCACAGAGGAAGTTCAGAGGCACAACAGGTTCCAACTCATAATAAGGGCTTTTAAGTTTCCATAGTAACAGAAACAAAAACAGAATACTCTGGCACATAAACTCTGACTGTTTTTGATAGAGGGACCACAGACACTTATCCAAGTAATAGACAGATACAAAGAAAAGAACCGTACGGCTCTTTAGCCCTTTAACCTTCAAACAAGTGGACACAGGACATTTTGAGACTGAATGCAGCTTAATAATTTACCTTGAATAGTGGAGGGTGGGCAGACGATGAGAGTCTGCTGGAAGGGTTCTGTCTGGCTACACAGCCCAGCAGGACGTGTTGGAATTGGGACACTCTGTTGAGCAAGCCCAGGAATGTTGATCGTTGCCTGCTGGTAAAGAGCTGGCTGGTAGTTGAGCAAAGGCACGGCCCCTCCTGCTGAAGGCACCTGATGATGCAGGGAAGAAAAATCCACAACTGATTAACACTCGCAAAAATTGCAGGTCTGCTGGTGTAAAAAGGTCTAGTGTAACAACAGGACTCACCTGGTTATGCTGGTTGAGTTGGCTACTAAAGGTAACAGTGAGGTTACCCGCTGCAGCACTAGGTACTGCATTAGTTGAGTACAAGGATTTACTACTATCATAGGAGCTCCGTCGTTTGCAGATCTCCATGTTCTGGAAGCATGACTTCACACTACAAAAGGGAAAGAACCAGGGTTTAAGCTATTCTGTTTTGTCAGTACAGATACATATATACAACATCTGTCTATTGTCTTATTACACAAACTTACTGGGAGCTGTGGGGATAATCCATAAGATGGCTCATTGTAACAAAGGGGTGGCCCAGAGTTTTTGTGGGTGTGATCCTCTTGTCAGCATCCAGGCGGAGCATCCGCTTCAAGAGATCTATAAATTCTCGCCTATCAGCTTTCTCTGCCAACATGTCTGTCCCCTCGAGATGAGAGGACAAGTTCACCTGCAAAAACACAAGAACAACCAAACAAGTCAAACAACTGCAGCAACATTTCATTTCATTGTACTGCACAAGTAAATGCCAACTACCTGCATCATGTCATCCAGGCAGTTGAAGATATACTTCCTCGCCTCTTTAGACTTGATGCCCATCTCCATTTCATGCTCTGCTGGAGTCTGAGAAAAAAAAGATTAAAAATTAGCAGGATCATTACTACTTCATATTTTAGCTATTTTCCCATAATCCTTTGTATTGAGTCTATCTTGTATTTGCTTTTTCTTACCTTCAGCCTCCACAGTGGGTAGCTAGAGTCAGGGCCACGGTTGAAGAAGCGGCTGGTCTTGGTGCCAGCACTCAGCAGGTACTCCGCTGGCAGGCCTTGAGTCTGAGAAATGTAGCGGATCTGGACACAGAGAAAAAACCCATTCCCTTCTTTAGAACACTGATACTACCAACAGATCACTGAACCGCATATCAAGTCAGAGAAACACTAGCTGTGGTACTGACCTGGTCGTACTCAGAGGCTCCAGGATAAAGAGGCCAACCCAGGAACAGCTCCGCTATCACACAGCCTAAAGACCACATGTCAATGGCCTCGCAGAACGGCAGACCCAGAATGATCTCAGGAGCCCTGGGCAGCAAAGACAAGATTAATGGACTTCTAGTGCTACAGCGATGAGTCCAAATAACACCTTTTGTTAGGACTCCGTGTAAGACTACAAGTGGGATTGTGCTTTCTTGTATTATTACACAAACAGCTGGAATTCTTGCTACCAACCTGTAGTAGCGGGACTGTAAATAAGTTGAGCAGACAGCCTTAGACACATGACTCGCTGAGCCGAAGTCAATGACCTTAACCCTGTACGGCTGCCTCAGTGGATCGACCAGCATTATGTTCTCAGGCTTCAGGTCGGCATGAATTAGGCCCAGGCTCTTTAGCTTCATCAGAGCTGTAGCCACCTAAAGAAACACACACAGATTGGCATATTAATAATTAAAAGAGAGTGATTTGAATTTGGGTAATATTGGGTTTAATTAAAGAAAAACATGACTGATATGGTCATGGTTATTTATTTTTTTAAATTGATGAAATCCGTAACATTCCGCACCTGCTGCAGGATTGGTCTGATGTGCCGCAGAGGGAGTGGGCTGAACTTGCTGTGCTTGAGAAAGTCATACAGGTTCTGTTCGAGCATCTCAAACACCAGGCAGGTGTGACCTTTATGTTGGAAGCATTCATAAGAGCGCACAAAGTTGTATTCGTCTGCATTTTCTGCACTTAGCCGATTGAGAATGCCAACCTGTTAACAGCAACAAAAAAGATTTGATGTAATTTGTCAATAAATGATGGTACACTCATATTTCTTAGATTGATTACGAAAGGAATGCAGTATGAATGTTTTGAAACAGTAGAGTGAAATGAAACTTAACTGTGGATACTGGTTTATTGTGAAACTGTAAATGTTTAAATCAACAACATAACAAGTAGTAGCGCTTACCTCAATTTGGCCTTGGCGAGCATATGAAGGGTGGTTCTTGAGGATCTTTATGGCCACAATTTCATTCGTACCCCTTTTCCAGCATTTGGCCACCTGTCCAAATGTGCCTCTTCCCAGAAACTCCAACACTTCGTAGCTACAGGACACGGAGCAGAGGATCTCATGTTGCACTAGCTGATAATCCCCCTCACCATTTGAGCTGCTGCTCTTGGTGGTTGGAGCAGAGTGCGGTATAGACTGGCC
This sequence comes from Apogon talboti, assembly GCA_037367365.1. Lineage (NCBI taxonomy): Eukaryota > Metazoa > Chordata > Actinopteri > Kurtiformes > Apogonidae > Apogon > Apogon talboti. The sequence continues at coordinate 22,708,712 of JAPQRQ010000022.1, forward strand.
TGTGCCGCCTCCTCCCCCACCACCTGTACGAGTGGAGTAAGTTGCTGCAGGAGCCGAGAGTTCTTCTAGTATTTGGACACTGCCACATCCACTCCCGCTGCCCTCGTTGGTCTCCTCGACCTTCCTCTTCTGGCCATGTCTGTGACCCCTCGCTTCAGAGGACGTCTCAGTATGGGAAAAAGTGGAAGATGCTGCCTGCTCAGTGACACGCCGACTGGAACCGCGGGGAAGACTGCCGGTGCTGTCAGCCGCCCGCACCACCACTTGGCCTCTGGAGCCGGGAGCTGAAGGTGGGAAGACCAGGGATGGAGCGAAAGGTGGTACCGCCATGGCTGGGGTGAAGGTGTACGCCGACTGTCCCGCTATAGAACTGTAAGCTTCAGTGGTGGACACATCCCAAACATTGCTCTCCACCTTTAGCTTCTTAACTCGACAAAAGGCACTGGAGGAGATGGAGGGAGGCGAGAAGACCTGCAGCTGAGAGCTCATAGCTGAAATAAAATCAAGTTAGATAGGAGTTAGTCATACTGAAAAGAACCTCTGAACAACCGAAAGAAACAGAAGTAGACATTATGTTTTATATTATGCTGTACCATTCCTTTCGATTCTATCACTAATTGTGTTCGTTATGACAATATTATTTCAGAAAAGGTAGAATGAATAGAAAAATGTATTTGGGCTAGCTTTTTTTTTTTAATTTAGATAAGTGTTTTGGTGAAACACAGGCACTAATCTCGCTTTTTTCATCGACATTTTTATGATTTTGAAATGCAAAGGCTCAGTCAGTCAATCAATCATTGCATGGACCTGACTTGGGTATAAAAAGTCACAAAACAGGGTAGATGATGCTCTTCAGTCTTGGTCGACAAGTCATCTACAAGAAGGAAAACTCAGACAAGACAACCAACACCGAAGTCATACAAACTGGGCTTTTTAAATGCAGATAATGGCAGTGTGCTGCATCACGCTGATGGAAGCGATCAAGAAGAGAACGAAAAGCCACACCACAAAACTATTTTACTTTGCCAGTGATGCCACTGAGTCCTGCTTATACTTATACAGCAGAATCCAACACCACTGACCACTTTAACTACCTTTCATGGTGGGAAGTGTTTTTGTTTGCATCAGTATCTGAAAAGTAGAGGTTCACCAATAGTTTCTGATAAAATAACTATAATTTGGAGCAGAAAATAACAATCAGCCAATATCATAGAATAACAAGCACAAAGTAATTAATCAGTATGGAAAGGAACATTAAATTAGCCATAAAAAAGTCTAGTTTGGGGGGGGGCAAAACTTGTTATTCTACATCAAGTGGAAATGCCTCAGGTTAGCTGTTGGCTGCTAGTACATTTTTATTATCAACCTATATATTTCATATAAACTATTCATTTCATTTACAGAAACTGTCTATATTGTGTTATATATTCTTATTTGGATATGAATTCAACATTAAAGAGCTATGACATTTTGATCAAATTAGGCAGTTCTAGCCACACTAATGCAGAGAAAGTCCACATGATATTAAGTACAAATATTGTAAGGACATTTTTTAGCTTCATCAGATCAAAATTTTAGAACAAAAGACAATAATATGACAAGCATAAATTTGAACATAAAAATCTTCTTTGGACTGCATTGGTCTGGGTGTAGTCAATAGCTTAAGTATAATAAACTGGTTGGCATAAACCTAACCTTAACAATGACAAAGAAAGCTAAATTTACAAGAATTCTTGAGACTGATGAAATGAAATGTAAGAGAGAAGGGAGAAATGCCATTTTTGGTGAAGATTAACTGGCATATTGAAAATGTCTCTGTGCAATTTTTGTTCTATCTGAAAGAAAATAAAAACATTCATAAGCGTACAATTTCTTGTGTAATTTCAAAGTAATTAACTTTCTCAGCATTGACACAAGAACTGGACCTAGAGGCTAACAACATATTCTCAGGAACTGAAAAACTCCTGGGAGGCTCTTTTTCAGAAGCTGAGAGTAGAGGCAGGAAACGCCATTAGATGTAAAAAGGATATTAGTCAGAATGTTTACAGAGAATAATGAGCAGGTCAGAAAAATTTATGTCATGAAGAGGGTTTTCCTGGAGGGTTTTTGAAAGTGCTCTGCCATCTTTTTTTTGTTTTTTTTACTCTTTCAGTTTCAACTAAAAACTAAGGTTGGGCAATGTAGTCAAATAACAGTATTGATTTTTTTGTTCTGTTCATCAACACAAACTCAAGACAATACACGATTCAAATGTGTTTTTTCTTAATAAAACTATAAGCCAAAAAAACCCCCAAAACATATCAATAAACAACAATGAAAAAAGCAGCACTCAATCTAAATTACTTACAAAAACATGACATGCATTTATTTACAAACAATGAAGCTCCACAAGCAGGCAGTGACTGGAGAAACATATTACTATATTGATGAATATATTATAGACAAAGAGCAGGTTGTATGCTGAATTATTCTTATTATTCTTATGTACAAACAAATCTGTTCATTAAGTCAACATATCATTCTAGTTGGACAAATACCTGACAGCCCACACTTTTAGAAAGCTTACCTCAAAAAACAAAACAAAACAAAAAACAAACAAAAAAAACAGTTTATTTGGTCCGATATTGTGTCTTTTTTCCAGAACAGCAGAGAAATCTCAACACACTTTTTCATGTTCTGTGATGCACTCAAGTCTTACAACAGGGGAAACCTTGATACATACAAAAGTGAAAGGATACGTTGTAAGAACACCGGTGGCACACATTGTACTACCTAACATATTTCAATTTTCCCATCTTTATTTCTAACATAACCACTTGTTATTTTAGTGGACATTTGTTGTCTCTGTTTTTTACGAGGGGTGGGGACAGGAAGGAAGGGAAATTCTGTATTAGCAAGCTCCAGTTTTCTGATTTACAGTAGCGCTGATACATATCTAAATAAACATTCAAAGCACAACCCTACATATTACTCAAATGTATGAGCAAAGCATAACTCAGTCGATGTATCCCTTTAACAATTACAGTGTTACAGTGCTATACACAGTGTAGATCGGAAAGTAACAGGGTTGTGACATTGCCTGTGAGTAATGGAAACTGCCACCGTTCTGAGTTGGAACTGTCAGGCAACCATAGTAGAAGTCAAAGTATGCAAACTGTGTCCTACTGTCAAATATGATGATATGACAGAAAATTAACTTCAATAACTCTTGATGATCACTTTGCTGCCGAACACCACCAACGATCAAGCTAAAAGCCAGACGTTTAGGGTCAAATCAACAAGCCAGCGTTACTTAACTATCGTGCTTATGCTAACAAGCTAACGCGTTAACTTTTTTAAAATATGCTTTAAAACAGCTCATTTTACAAAATTACACTTTAATCGAGCATAACATATATGCGGAGGAAAGGATGAAATACAGAACCAGCTATAACATACCGGAATAGATGTTATTACAGCGTCGAAAAACAGCTCCGTCCAAGGTTTAAATCCCACTGCAGTATGCCTGTCCAGCGTTATCCGATTAGCTTCCGCTAGCAGCTAACAGATGCTAGCTAGGCCTGCATTGTTTCTTCAGTCGATGGCGAGCAAGGCAGCTAGCAAATGCGTTATAGTGCCGACTTTTTTAAAGGATAACACAGACGTCTCATTGTATTAATATACTAAACACTAACATCCTAAAATATATACATGTATAGATTAAAACACAAACACCTTCGCCATAGACCCGTCTGTCTTCAGGGAGCAAAATCCACTTTTCACCGGAACAAACCACGTCCTTATATCAGCTGCGATTCTTACGACATTTCCGACAACTACCGTAAATACCGGGAACTTAGCAACCGGCGTCCACAGAATGAGCTCATTTGTCGTCAAAATAAAGTACTACCGGGTCTTTTGACGCATAAGATCGGTTTGTAATGTTTTCACAATGTAAATGATGTACTGTGAACTAGATGATAGTGCTTATAGAATGTTTGTAAAAGCCAAACGGTCATTACGGTAAATGTGACGCTAGAAGAATGTACCGGCCATGGCCCAGTCTATATAAAGATCGTGTAGTCCAAGTCAAACACAGAAACACAGGCTGACTCTTAATCCAGGTTTTAGTGGTTGTTGCTCACACAGTCGGTCTATATGAGTATTAGACTAAGTTAGCATGGAGTTATTTTGGGGCCAAAGGTTTTGTACTTGAAAAAATTAAATTCGAAACAAAAAATGATCATGAATTTTAAAAAATACAACAGCGTATTCAAATTAAAAATAAGTGTCTGAAAAGTTTTTTCAGGTTAAATATAATTTTGATTAACTTCGGTAATTCTTTTGAATGAATTTTTTTTTAAATTTTCACTTTCATATATATTTTGATATTTGAGGTTTTATTTGTATTCAGTTTCATGTTTTATCTTTTCAGATTCACATCTTATTTTTTGCAGTTACAAATCTTTTTTTTGATTTCAAATATTTTTTTTCAGTTTCAGATCTTTTTTTTGCGAACAAAACTTTTGGCCCTGATGTGGTGTGGGGGCGTGGCCTCAACTGAGAGGGGCATGGAATCATGAGTGACGTTATAACAATAAGATAACGTGCTGCGCAATTTTAATACCCCTCGGCCAAATATAGTGTACGATTCTGTTGAAAGTTACTGCCCTATAATTTATATTAGATTGTCTTTTTGTACATTTCTTGCAGAAATCTCAATGCATTCTTCAGATAACGCGATTATGTCATTGAAAGGACATGTCGCCCTTTGACCTTGAAAAAGTAGATCAAGGTGACCCATTTTCAATAAGCTTCTGCTCCATGCCAAGATGCATCCACAGTATAAATTTGGTGCAGATATGTCAATGCATTCTTCAGATAAAGCGATTACATTGTTGAATGGACAGACGGACAAGAGAAGGGTCCATCAACTTCCACAGCAGGTCAAAGGGAGATTTTCAATAAATGTTCAACACTTCATGTACAACTGTGGCTTTTAAATGTCATCTATATGTTTTACCAGTTATCAGTTAAAGAGTTGCATAGGAGGCATCTCCAAAAAAAGATGCAAAAATTTCATAAAGGAATGTTGTATTTGGATGGTCAGATTAGGAACGTAGACCTTGGAATTCAATTAGTGGAATGCCAGTTGAGGGAGTGCAGTCACAGGTGATAGTGTTAATTGTTGGAACAATATTATAGATCCTAATTGTTGTATTTTTACTGTTAGGGAATAAAGCACAACAAGATGTAAATTCTTTGTCTTTATTTGAGTGGTGATGATTGTGGCAGTGGCTTAATATGAAAAGTAATTCCTACAAATTAAATCTGACGTCCTTCCATCCTGGACATCTGTAGGTCAATAGGATGGTCATCCTCAGGGTCATTCATCTGTAGGTCAATAGAATGGTCATTCTCAGGGTCATTCATCTGTAGGTCAATAGAATGGTCATTCTCAGGGTCATTCATCTGTAGTCCCCTTTGTTTTGTGCAGGAGCAGTAATACGAAAGTGTGTTACACACCCAGTTACATTTGGAAGACTAGCAAAATGAAGTTTATCACTGATCTCAGTCTGAGTTTTCAGCAGAGTCTCTTACATTATCTATATATTAAAAGCCAAGTGGCCTCTGTGTACGTGCATGTATGTGTACCTGCTTTCTAACAAAAACCAGACAGAGCTGGCCTTTGCTGTTTGAAGTACTTATGTATTTTGAAGTACTTATGTATTTACAGTGAATCATAGAATCGTCACTGAAGTGGGTTACCTAGCAACAGATAAACAATAGGGCCACACTGTCATGGTGTCAAATTTCATGTGCAGAAACAGACATGTTTGCTGAGAGTTTATTCAACTGAAAATGCCAATGCAATTTACCTCATCACTGAAGTGGGTTACCTAGCAACAGATAAACAAAAGGACCACATTGCCATAGTGTCAAATTTCATGCGCAGAAACAGAACCAGCTGAGACGTTATTCAACTGAAAATGCCAGTGTGTACATATATCTA
>JAPQRQ010000022.1:22714803-22729631 GCA_037367365.1 Apogon talboti
ATGTACAAAATGAGGGCCATCTATATATTAAAATCCAACTGGCCTCTGTGCGTGCATGCATGTGTGTCTTGGGCATCACACTAAATCCTGAAAGAGCTGACTGCTGCAGTTTGGCATACTACAAACTACTAAAAGGACAAAAGGTCAAACCCTCATGAGTCTATAAAATAATTTAGCATTATTTCAATAAAATTATATGTTAACAGGGTTGAGATTAGAGCAATTGGGTTGCGCAAATTGATAAGACTGAATGGATAATTACTTTTAATGCAGATCATTACATAAATAAAACACTCAGGACCCAAGGAATGACATAGACATGTCAACAAACCACAGGTTCCACATCACCCTGTTGGAAAAATATGAAAAATAGAAGAGTAGACTTATCTTTGGTCTACCCATGGTGTTAGCATATGGCTCCATGATGTCTTTTCCGCTGTGGTATGTGACTCATTGTTTTTCCTCTTCCTTTGCTGGGTTCAGTAGGTTTTGGTAACAGGGTTGCTGGCGTGTTGTGGGACACAATCTCAGTATATCGTTACTATTATTTAAAAGTGTTGATTAAACGTATTGTTTTAACAATTACAAGCGACACATATCAACAAATGCATTGTATTTACAACTTATTTTAATGGATATATTTGGCATGTAAGTTTGTCATCAAGAGGGTGGGATGAAAGCAAAATGCTATTTTAGGGGATGCTTGAGATCTATTTGGTATTTTCAATAGTATTTTTGAAAACATTTTCTCACAACTATATTTACATTTTGTCACAGAATAAGAATAATTTACACAACAGGTGCATGTGTTAGTATTCTGTGCTTGGATTATTTTAAATTCTACAGCTGGGAAGGTTTCTTCTTTTTCTAAATTAAAGACATGAGAGAAATAAACATCAGGCAAAATAATTTAAAGTGCAAATTTTCTTTTTATTCTGATTTCATTTTACAGCAGAAATTATGTAAAGCATTCAGAAGACATTTTCCACATATAAGGGCAATATTCAAAACACTTTGCATGGCCTCAGCAACAAAATATTCTTTTAAAAACATCAACAATTTAGTGATGCTTGTGCATGCACAATTGTAAAACGAAAAAGGAAAAACTAGGCTACAAAAAAAGAGGAATGAAAGACTGAGATAGGCATGGAGAACACAACAGCAGGCAAGGTGGGAATACAGCAGGAAATGAGAGAGAGGGAAGACGGGGTGAAAGAAGAGGAAGGCAAGGAGAGGTCTAGCCATAGAGTATCTATAAGGGTCTACCATTCTAGCATGCAATGTGGTGTTTGGCCACGCCCTCTCAAAACAAGGCCTGAAAGATTATACCATTCATTTCTAGGCGGACTTATGAGAACAGAGGCCGTCTCTGTGCATGTCTACCAGCTGTATACTATGGCAATATGTTTTGTTTTTTTATTTACTTTTTTTTCTACTCTACATACTCTTTTTACAGTTACCATCCTCTGAAAACATGGACATATTGATGGGTTTTCTGCATCTTTGTTTTTAAATTCATTAGTGTCTATTCTGTGTGTAGATAAGCGCAAGCATGTGGATGTGTTTGTGTGCATGTACACAATATATAAAGGAGTTCAAAGCAGTAGTCTGTGTGACTTTAGTTGTGCTGATGTGTGATGAGGGGCAGTTTAAGTGGAAGTTCGAGTGATACCATAACATGAATGCTCCTGACAGCGTTGTCCTAACCATGGCTGTCTATTCAGTATAATGGAAATTCAGAAAACATGTGAAACACTCATAATACAGTTCTTCCAATTTTGATTCTTTCATTTTGCTCTCACTTACAGCCTTTTAACTTAAGAGGACTGAGGCATTACATGGCCATTACCTATTTTTGCATTGGTTTCTAAGAATAATTTGTATTAACAATCTTGTGCGTTTAAGACAGGAGAAAGTTTATAAATAGAAATAGTATGTCTTACTTGCTTAAAGTTATTTATATTCAAGCAAACACCTATAAAATAAGGGATTTGAGTCTATTTTCCCTGTAAAAAAGGAAATGCAACACACAGCTAGGATGAAGCATTGGTTGCCTTCACTAAATACGACTGAAATAGAAGGAGTCAATCAAGAACATTGTTTAAAAATTTGTGGATACTGTTTATAGTGTAAAAAAAAGAACAAGAGAACTGAATTATCTCCCGTGTATGCAAACGTGTACACATACATGGACATAAATGTACACCATCACCTGCAGTGGTACAGCATCTGTGTGTTAGTGATCATTACACTCCACATACCATCTCCCTGTTCTTCAACCCTGAGTAAAATCTAAGGGAAAGATTTAATTGTTCCCAAAGAAATAAGCACAGAGAGAAAGAGTGTGGCCCCTTTGTGTGTCTGAGTGTACATTTGTGTTTGTGTGTATGTGCTTATGTGTGTGTACACATTTTTTTTTTTGAAAAGTGAGTGAAAAAGATTGAGGAAGGGAGTAAATAAAAAGACAATAAAAAGGAAAAAAAAATTACCGTATTGTTGCTCTCGGGAACGCTGCTGTGTTTCTGCTTTTGTTTAAATGCTGCAAGAACATTTTTCTAAGCAAAGACAGACAAAGCGAGTGCATGCAATAAACACATTTTCCTCCCGACAGTGACACTGAAACACTGAACAGACTTGTGACAGTGCCTTTTATCCACAGTAGCTAAACTCAATGCTTTTCTTGTTCTAATACTGCAAAATGCACACGCCAAGTGGGGCATAAAGTGATACTGTAATTACTGGTTCGTCTCATTAAGCAACACATAGCATCATCAGGCCATGAGCATTCATTCATACGACTGACAAATTAGAGCTTCGAACTTAGACTTGGATCAAGTTAAACACTGTCAAGTTCATTTTAACACACAATTTAGGAAAATAAACAGGTAACTGGAAACCTTTTGGAGGACATACAATAGATATTTCCTGATATTTTCTTGCACTTTTTCTGTTATTGAGCAGGCACTTTCTAAACCGAGCTTTCCAGAATTTTAAGAACATGTCTTTTAATGGCAGTGACAATGAGGATAAAATAAAAAAAAATATTTAAATGATATGTAATAAGTAGGGAGGAGACATTCTGTTGGATAATGGAAAGCTTTGACTGGAGGCCAGGCTGGTTCCGCTGCAGGTGGGATAATGGTTTTGATAAAAGCTAATATGCTGCTGAAGCACAACCACACTGTAAAGAATGTAGGGCCCTCTTCCTTTTTTGGGTCATCAGTCATTGTATTCACATTAAAACCATCATAGTCGTCATGATCTTCAACAAATTTAGTGCCATTTTCATACTTGTATCATTGCTATCACCACTGTCACATCACCAACATAATCATCATCATTATAATCAGCAATCATCATCATCATCATCATCATCAACATCATCATCATCATCTGCATATATAAATCTGCCCTCGGACAAACATCAGAGCTTTAAGTAGGCCTATGGTTGAGCTTTTACTAAATCTGTTCTACTGTTTAATGTCTGTGTGTGTTGCCTTTGTGGATCTTGTTGATATCTTTTGGGTGTCGGTTTCCCAAACATAACATATTGTTAGGCAAAATAGCATTCATAGTAATTGGCACAACTGGCAAAAAGGGTTTAATTTTTGCTAGCCAAGAAACAAAAGCACAAAGTGTAAATGTTTTGTCTGAAAGATCATTGTTTCAGCTAACTTTGTTTTCCCACTTATAATTCTAACATTAGATTTTTCATTTGCATGCTTTTAACAAAATGTTCTTTTCAGTAACACTTATACTGGATACTCTTAAAGTGAAGCAGTTAAAATCCTCTCACAGTCCATAGCCACTAACATGTTCTTTTTGCTGTTTCTTTGTCTTAAATCTCATGCATGTTACTCCGTTTGTAATATCTACATTATTTACAAGCAATACAGCCATCCTGTGTACCCAGGTCTCTGTCTTAAGTTCTCATTATGGGAGTAAAATAATTTATAATCTTAAATACAGTCCTCTTATGAAAAAGTTTCAGGGTCCTCGTATCCCCTTACCTCGTCAGTTTATATACAGGAGTATGCAATAGTCCAAAATATGGATTTGATTGCCCGTATGGGCTAATATGGGGACCGTGCCCTGTATAGGGGCATGTATAGGACCCATGTCCTGTACAGAGCAAGCATAGAGACCTCTCAGAGTCAAGAAGAAGTCAAGGCAATGGTATGTGACTCTCTCCTCAAAACCACAGTTAGGATTTAGAGGTTCACGCAAAGAACAAACTAACAGAGACATTTAACCATTGGAACATGTCATATTTTACCACACAAGGGGGGAAACCAGTCTCAAGCAAAACCACTCTTGAGCCAATTAAATAAATAATTAGACCCTTAAATAAATTAAGTAAAAAAAAGCACCCAAAATAAGTCATTTGTCCTTACACATTTCACATTACACAGGGCAAGGATAAGTTGATGAGGACGGAAGTGAGACACAACTACACATAGAAATACAAAAGAAACAACACTAAAGCAGTTTGGCAAGCATGCAGGAGCTCGTAGCTCAAACACATGCATTGAATTGAACAAACACGGACACACCACGTCAGGCTAGCAAAGTGCTGCCTCTGAGAACGACTCCATACAAAGTCCATGTAACAAATTAAGACATCGTTATTCAGACCCCAACCCTTATCTAACAATGCCCCTCTTACATTCAAGTGCAGTTCCTCCCCTTTTGATCGGGTGACTGATTAATAAGTTTGTAAGCCTGTGAGTCAGAGTGGTTGGTGATATTGTGATATACTAAATCAGCAGAATGATTTGCCACGATATCGCTTAGGATGATGAAGAGGAGGAATAAGCGAAAAAATCTTGCATGCAAATGCAACATAGAAGTGAGTTTTTTGGTTTATGTTTTCTTATTCATCATGGATCACTGCTTGGATACAAAACCCAGCAGGTTTTGTATATATTCTGCATGTCAAAGTAGCCTTTTCCTTCAGTCAGCTGTTCATCACAGGAGCCTTTTCGCCACATTCCAATGCAGCCAGAAAAGCAGGATGCCGTTGTCCGGCGCCTTCTCACGTTCTCTCGCTTGACTTGCTGACTTTTCTTGCAAAGTAAGATACCCATGAAGAGTGCAAAGAATGCCATGAGGTTAATGTGATGGCCTCCCAGTGAAACTGTGGAGGAGGATCAGTGCTGTGGGCAGAGCCAGGTCCCTTGGCTCTGCCCAGCAGTCTGTCTGTCTGAGCTGCCATGATGGACACCTATCCTGTCCTCAGTCTGTCTGGGAAGAGTTTTTCTCTCTTGAGAGAATCAGGGAGAGAGGGTGGGAGAAAAAGGGGGGAGAGGGGGGAAAGAGGGCAGAGGGAGAAGGGGTCGAGGAATGGACAGGGAGGGGACTTGGAGAGAATGAAGGTAAAGGAAGAAGATGATGGGCGAGGAGGGTGTACACTGTAGATTGCTCACAGGCTGAGAGGGCTGTGTGTGGGGCCTGGTGGTGGGCTCTCAGGACCCCTGGCCTTTCTCTGCTCTCTGGCCCTAAAGAGAGAACAAAAGACATTAGAAACACGTTCAGAGGCAGTTTGGTCTGTGTATGCCTGTGTGTGACTCCATGGCTGTCTTTGTAATATTCAATCTACTTCTACACCTAGTGGCCATTCTCAGAGCAATTCCCACCCAGCACACACGCTCACCCCCATAGTCTTCCCACCCATCAAGGCACAAAAAAAAAGACTGGCAGGCCAAGCAAGACACTTAAAGTCCCCTAGTGATGTCAGTCAGAACATGCCCCCAGGAAACCGTATGCAAGAATCTCTCCTCTATCTATCTGTCAGTCATGCAGCGGCACCAATATCATTCAGCAGTCCTTGGAAAGAGACAGAGAGAAGGACAGGGAGATAGGGAGGGAAGAAGAGAGAGAGCGAAAGCGAGAGGGAAGGATGATAATCCAGGACCTCCTCTCCCCTTCCCTCCGCTGACATGCAAACAGGCATCAGCCACCAGGAGAGAGGGAGACAGAGGAGACTTACCCGTTTCAGAGGCCTATGGTCCATCAAGGGGCTTCACAGGAACAGTAAAACAACACCAACTATTAGCACCAGTGTAAGTGACCTCAGATGGGGCTGTGGGCTGTTATGTGTGTGTAGGAGTGTGCTTCCTTGGGTGTATGTACTGTATGTGATTTTGTCTTTGTGACTATGCGGACAAAGTCATTCTTTACCTGTGGCGGCATCGGAGCAGGAACCTCAGGATTTTGCGAGCAGCCTGGTTCTGTTTTTTACTTAGGAGGCTGCTGTAGGCGAAGACACAGGACAATAAATGTACAAAGACAAAAGAACAAGTTGTACATAATGGAGGCCTGTGTGTTTCTGTGTGTTTCTGTGTGTCTGAAGTACCTGAGGGAGTGTCTGTAGGAGCGGTAGTATTGCTGGATGAGGACCGCTGCTCTACGACTCTGTTGGAACTTCCTCTGCTCATGAAAACTCCTGAAACGACTCTGGATCAGGATGGCAGCCAGGGTCATCCTCTTATAAAGTGCATACTGAGAGAGAGAGAGAGAGAGAAGGAGCACATCTATCAAACAGTCTATCAAACCAATGCCAGCATATTTTAGCTGTCTTAACTTGACATGTTTGTTAATAAATGCCCTTAATAGATTTAAAGGTGCTAATGTAAAACCTAACTTGGATTTACAAAGAAAATGTAAAGCCATTAAAACCATTCATCGTGCAAACATGTGAATGTAGTGCTGCCTCTAATTTTGATACTAAGGGATAACAGATGAATGAAATTCTAATGATAATGAGCAGTATAGTATTATCATAGATTACAGTGAACCTATTTTAAGACCAACATTAAAGGAAACAAGAGAAGTAAAATAAATATCAACAAGTTATCACTTTATTTTAATCTGCTAGAATATATACATGTTCTAAACATTAAAATAATATGTTACAGAAAGCAGTATTCTTTTCTATAGAATAGAAAACCTTATGATTATGCAATTATTATGCAAAATGCCTGTGGTCAGCTCAAATATTTGCAATCAGCTCATTATTCAGTTCTTGTGGAAGTCCGGTGAGTGCGCTAACTCTTACCTGCTTGTATCTCTTATAGCAGCGCTGAATCACTGCTGCAATCTCTTTGCGTTGTTCCTGAATGGGACCCTTGGGGGAGAGACAGTAAATATTTCAATTTATGTCACTGTACGACTGTGTTCACATACACATCAGTATTTCGGATATTGTTGAGTTCTTGAGGTGTCCCATTTTTGTGTTTGAAAATGTAAACATATCCTGATTTTGGTAGTAAGTGGGTAAGACCTTGATCCAGTTTTAAAAAACCTAGATGCTGGAGTACTCTGACCATAAAAATGCTACTGTTACGTGTATACAATTTATCCAACAGTTTTGTTTTTCAGTGATGAATAACTCAAATAGACTTGAGAGTTTAAATGGAAAAAGCACTGGGAAGGTGAAAGTCTCAAGTCCATAGTAAATAATATCAGTGGATGTTGCAAGTCACAGTAGAAAACATTGTTCAATAGTGAAAATGGTGGATTAACATTAAAACTAGTCACTGAAATCTATCATGATGATCCTCTGCTATCAGTCATGGCTGCATATGGTCATCCTCCTCCTTGTCCTATGTGGTGACGGTGACAGAATAACAGCAGGAGGACATGTTTACCTGCTGCTCTCATCTTTCATTGCAGTCAGAAGATAAATACCATTGAGACAAAACCACAACACAATACTGGCATTTAATAGTGCTAAGTCTGCTGTCAACCGCAGAGGCCTTGATTTCTATAGCCGCTGTTACTTTAAAGTTAGGTCGTGGTTACTGAAATGTCAGATTAAATGAGTACATTATGTTGTATATATACAAGGTGTCTACACGAACAGCAGCAGGAATGAGTAACTGGGATAGTAGAATTCATCACATATACAGGGATATAAGGATCTAGATTCTGTGTTCCATTAAAACGCATATGATCCCACATATGATCGGCCTGGCATAAGTGTCATAACTGGGATATTAGTGTACATGAAGTGTACATGAAGTCTATGCTAAATGGTGAGGACAGTGAACTGTATTAACATTACAGTATCTTATTTCTTCAAAGCATGAAAGTGGAGGCTGTTGACAGGATACCTTGTGTTTTCTGAGGGAGTGCAGAGCATGTCTAATGGTCTCGTACAGTTCTCCCTGCTCTGCTTCGGTCATGGCTAGACAGGAGGACTCCGTTTTTAACCTCTCCTCTTTCATAGCTGCACAGAGGAAGGAGCTCCAGTCGAAGGAGGAGGACAGGGCTTGCTTAGCTTGAGGACTTGGATGATCCTCAGGCCCTGAGAGAATGGTTGGTTTAGGGCTTGGACTCTGGGGCTTTGAGTTCAGAAATCTGTAGAAAAGCAAAGAACAGAGCAAAAGTAGGCTACATAAAAAGGATGTATGATATTTAATAAGTTTTCTAAAGTACTAAAGTTAATGCTCTGTGACTCACCTCTCCACCTCACCAAGGTAACCAGACAGTAATCTGACGTCACTGCTAATCCCCAGCTTCCCAGAGTCTGTTTCAGTCTCCATAGCCTCCTGTTTCAGTCTACTGGCAGAAGCCTCCATAATATGGTCAGCTAGCATCGTGATATCCATCTGTAACACAGACAGTGCATGCATTACTCACAGCTATTATCTTTAATTTGATCATTCATTGTCATAACTACTTTGATGGCAGCAATACATCTTCAAAAGGTAATATTTCCTTAACATTGTATTAAATATATACAGCTCATATGGACATGTTGGTTACTGTACATAACCAAATAAATTTGTCCCACAATGCCTTCGTCTTGTCTTCTTTTCACTGGGTGTCTGTAGGTCAAATCCATTACTTTGTACCTTTTTAAGACCATTATGAAAGCAAAAATCCTAATTTTTAAGTGGGTCATGTAGGTGCTGGACTTTGGTGATGCAATATTTCAGACCTTTGCTGTTGGCTCTTAGGACAGATATATGTTTTTCTGATTTCCCATATGACTCTAATGCCATTATATCCAATGTTTAATCCAGCTCGACAATTTTTTTTTTCAGATTTAAACAAAGCACTAAATGTTAGTTAAAGTTAAAATCTACAATTTTTATGTTTTTTTTGTCATGATATCATATTAGCCCACATTCCACGTCTCAGCACACTAACTGGCTGTGTTCCAATTATTACTGACTATGCTGAACAATTTGCACTAATGTTATTGGTCCCATAGAGGCATTTCGCTACAGTTTGATCAAAATACAGTTTTTCACAAAACAATTAAAAGTGAGTCTTACCTAAATGCAGTTTTATAAATATCAACTTCATAAACCAAAATGTCAAAATCAAAGGTACTGTACTTAAAAAAACAGTTCTGATTTTATTTTAGACTTTTTTAGACTTTTTAAGACTTTTTCCCCACTGTTCCAATGGCACATATGCTATAAGGCTGTCTACATTTTGAGTCCCATGCAGTAGTCAGTGCTCTTCTTACCTGTAAGTCCTCTGCGTTATCCTGATAGGTCAGCAGCTCTGTCTCCTCTCCTCTGTCAGACAGCACTCTTTGGCGCAGGTGAATGGCCAGTCGTTCTTTTCCCAGAATCCTTCTGGCTAGGCTACGCTGCCCCAGAGTCTGTCTCAGACTCCACCTGTTGGCCCCTCCAAAACCCCCTATCCTGGCCTGCAGGTGGGAGAATGGGGCGCTGGGGAGCTGGGGCCGGTTAGCGCTCGAGCTGGCAGGAGGCACGTTCTGACAGCTGAGGTTGGAGGGTTGAGTTTTTTGTGTGTTGGGGAGTGGAGAATGTTGAGGGTTAGGGTTAGAAGAAGAAGAGTTGAGGAGAGAGTTGAGTGTGATGGTGCCAGAGGGGGAGTTAGCTAGCTGTTGCTGGGTTTCTGGGCTGGGCTTGAGTCTCTTGGCTGGGGGTGGACCTCCCTGATCTGCCTGGGTTCCCTGTTGTGGTCTGTGCCCTGTCTGAGTCCATGTCTGGTTCTGGTTGTCTGGCTGGTTCTCTGTCCTGGCTCTTCTCAGCTCTAAGGATGACAAGATTGTGGAAAATACCTTAAGCCTCACAGTGGAAACATCAATAAAACAGCACTAAATAGATAAATAAATAACACTAAACAAAAACTTGACAGCAATTATTCCCACCTGAGTTAGAGTTAGGGTTAGAGTTAGAGTTAGGGGTGGTGGTGGTGTTGGTTACTCCACTGGACTGCGACTCTCCTTTCCACCTGTCCATCCATGTGTCATTAGGCTGGCCCTGAGCTGTAGGAGTTTGTTGCAGCTGCTCTAAAAGCTCAGCCAATCGAGTGTGGCCTCGAGATCGGGCAATGTTCAGTGGCAAACGTCCCAGTGAGTCAGGAATAGCCAGGGCTCTGGGATCCCACTGATATAGCACCAGTGCTGCCTCAGTGTGACCTAGAGCACATGCCCACATCTGGAAAGAGCAAAGAAAAAATCACTCACAGGTATGGATAGAAACACACATGGGCCCAATGTCATAATTCAGTTAGTTCAATCAGTTTCAGTCTCATATGGTAACTTCCTTGAGGAAATTACCAATAGTTCATAGTGTTGTGACATCAAACACAAGTTTACCAAGGAGCACAAAAGAACAAATAAGCATACAGGGTGCAATAGTACACCTAAATTTACTAAGTAACATTAAATTGAAATTAGAAGTGTCTTCAAGGCAACATATGGGAAGTATTGTCCCATTCCTATTTATTAAACCATCTCAAGCCCTTGCTGCCTCTCACACTTCATCACTTACCTGCTGACGTCAATTAAGTCTGTGAGGGGTTTAGTGATTAGGCCTCAGTGTGGAGGTTGGGATCGGGCCATGCACTCAAACACACACTTTGGAAAATATTGACTACTCACCAAAGGAGTGCAGGAGAAGTGATCTACATTCAAAGGATCCACCTCTAGCTCAAGGTCAATACTGTCAGCATGTTTAGTGCTGCAGAGCAAGAAAACACAAACACAAAGGTGTTGGTAACTATCAGAGTATGGGCATTTATTTACAACAGTGTGTCATGTTTATATGTCACGTACCGCCAGCGAATGAGAGTCTGAATGAGCCCAGCGTAGCCCTGAGCTGCAGCCAGATGCAGTAAGGTCATTCCTCTGGAGTTTTTACTGTGGACAAGCTGATTAGATGAAGCCCAGCAGGGCTGAGACATCATCTTCTCACACACCACCACCACACGACCCTCAAATGAACCCTGATCAGGTGACATCTGGGTCCCAGCAAAAAAGAAGATGAGTTAAACCCTGTGCTTTTATCCAATTGAGCTCTGTTACATTTTTAATTCAATAGACATTCAAATATGTATTTTAGTGTGTGACAATATGCTTGTTTTCTGTACATTGTAGCATGCAGAACTTGATGAATGAATGTGCAATACTCTATCAAATTCTAAGTGTTACATCCTGAATTTCTACAGTCAATAAATACGCTAGGAGATCTTGCTGAGCAGCATAAATTTAGTGGACAACCATGTCAGTTATAGGAGTATTAAACTAAATGACTATGTACACTAGCTTTAGTGTATGGTGCTATTAAGTCACAGTGCAGAATGCATTTATTTCCCTGTATTCCTGGTAAAACCCCTTGTTTTAGTGTAGCACAAAAACTGAACACATTTGCATAGTCATGTTCTATATCCAGGTGTCAGGCTGTCTATACTATATCTTTGTGTCTGGGGGGCAGTTGTGTTATAGCTTGACACTATATGTGTTCTCTTTGTACCATGTAAGAGACCGGTCAACACTACTGAAAGGTTAATAATTACATTATATAAACTAGCCACTAATAGAAAAAAGCAGGCAAGTGAGGGTTTTTTAAAAAATGCCACAATTGTAAAGCCAAAATGGTCAAATTTTTAACTCTTAGAATTATATTCTACCTTTATTCCTTATCAGACATGCCTTCAGACATATGATATATCCCTAAAGGAAATTTTAAAATAAATCTTTTTTTTTTGTGCCTTACTTGAGAATGCTGATCAGTGGCTCCTCCCCCCTCCACTCCTCCACCCTTGGTTGCTATGGTATCTGAACTGGGGTTCTGATTGGATATTTCAGCCATTCTCTGTTCCATCTGCTCCAGTCTCTCCAAGATGGACATCCTGAACTGGGTATCTACAAAAATGAGGGTGGGAAACATAGGGCAGTGAGCAGACACAGAAAAAACAGAAAACAAACAGAAAAAAACAACTATCCAATGCTTACTGCATTGGATAGTTGTTTTTTTCTGTTTAAGGAAATCAATATAATGTTTAAGCTAATCCTACTTAGAGAAGATTAGAAAGAGACACTTTTCTCTGGAGGCTGAACACAGTGGGATAAACCAGGAGTGAAATCCAATGAATCCCTTCACCAACTATGTGTGCATGAGTGAGTGTGTGAACAAATTAAAAATAACCTCAATATTAGAATGTCTGTAGCATGGCTGTATATGAATGTGACCCTTTGTTCCAATGCTGCTGCAGTTTTACTGCAGTGCACATTATGTCATCCCACCTGCTGCTCTCTCACTCTGTCTGTCTATTTTCTCTCCTCTCATTTCACTCCTATTTTTCTTTCTGCCGTCTGCTGCACAGAAACTGAACAGAAAAGGTGGAGCCACAACAGCAACGTAAAGGCTCAGGCTCCTCCCATTCCTGTCTGCCAATCAGACATGGAGCAGTGCTTTTCAGTTACACAGCTCATATTCAATACAAAACATCCCCCTACTTTAGCTGCCAAAAAAGAAGCTGCTGTCCACACAAAACAAAAAGTAACAGGCACGTGTACATCCCATAAGTAGTCACAAAACAAATATGTAATATGTAAGTATGTATAACATAGCATTAGGGGGTGATATAAATTGGCATGTGTATTGGAAATATTTTGGTAAATAATTATATTAATTAAGGGATAAAATACATCTATTAGTAATGGGGGGGGCCCATAGTTAAGGGTAGTTTTAAGGGTAGTGTCCACAAACCACAATGTTCACAATTCCTAATTCCTAATCCAGGTGACTTTCATTGCATTTCATGCCCTCTCTCAATATGCCCTCAGTTCCTGTCACCTCTGTTCTGTCATACATCAAATAAAGACACAAATGCCAATGAAAGAAAAAAAAAATCTTAAATTGGACAACTGTATTCTAATTAGGGAAATATAGTTACTCAGGAGTAAAACTGTAAGTGAATTAGCCTCTTTAAACAAAACAAATACAAACAAACTTTTAATGATTAGTTTTTTATTTGTTTATTGTATCTTCATTACTCTTTATATATGCGACTTTAAGTATGTGATTTCTTTACCTGTCTCATACCTGCCTACATATCCTGTAAAGATTATGATGATCATGATGACTTAAGTGAAAAAGACAAAGGCAGCATAACATAATTTTAAGTAGCCGGATAAATGCATATAGTAATCCATGTTAATTTGCTAATTTAGCAGCTACATAGACAACATAATGAGAAATCAAACATTTTTTATGAGCAATGTTTAAGTAACTGGATCATAATCAATCTGTAAAGTGTGTTATTATAATGGGTAAATGGTGAAGCTTACACAAAGGACTAACAGCTTTCTACAGTTTCAACTACTTTCTTATTTGTTTGAAATTCTTTCGAGAAATTTTTCTTTGATGCTCAACAATCACCCGACAATTTGAAGGAATATGCTGAGATGCCAGCTTGCTTTGTATATTAGATAAAAAAGAAAAAAAATCACTAAAATAAGCAAACTAACATACATACATACATACATACATACATACAAATATACATGTATGTACTAACTATACACTTATACTTCTGTTTATTATCATTATGATACTATTTACAATCTACTTCTACCAGATTTATTTTAAGCTTACTTGCAAAAGTCAAGTTAATTACAAACTTCAAACTAGTGGATCAGAGAGTATATCAGGTCCGTCTTTTTTATAAACTTTCAATAGGCATTTGTTCAGCTTTGATAACAACAATATTTCCCTACGTTCTATATTATTAATTTCCATAGTCTAAAGTAGATTTTTGACACAAAACATTAATCTGAAAGGCAAATGAAAAAAATCTTTACACACTCACATAGTCCTTGTGTCACAAGGTCCCTGCAGAAACGTTCAGTAAACACAGTATAGCTTTTATACTTGTATTCAAGCTTCATCTGATCAACAACACACCCGCGTGTCTCTGCTCAGGCCTGTTGTGATGTGGGCCGCATGAGCCGCGGTCCTGTTATTATAGGGTACAGTGTCGCTGTCCACTGCTGCTGGTGCTGAAACCGAACAGCTCCACCGATTACAACCGAGCTCATACTCACTCATATTCACTAACTCTTCTATCAAAAACCAAAGCGACTCTCTCCCCTTTAAACATCTATCGTACACAAACAAAGTCAGTACTTGTTAACATCCCTTTGTCTAAACCACAGCGGCTGAACAACACATGTATTACCACCAGCACCTGAGTGAAACATCAAAACACAATAGGCTTAGGCATTTCTGTTGAGCTACAAACAGCACAGTCCCGTTTTGAAGTGATCATCAAGTTAAATTAAATAATCTACGAACCCAAACAGCGGTCTGTGTGTGTCTCTCTATGTGATGCGCTCTTTGTTCCCGCTTCTGCTCAACCCCGTTAGTTAGAAGTGTGAGCACGCATTGTTACTCCGACCGAGCAAAACACAACTTAGTGCATCGAGAGAGAGAGCGAGCAGGAGCGAGAGAGAGAGAGAGAGAGAGAGAGAGAGAGAGCGAGAGAGCGGTCCAGTCTCCACGTTGTGTCTGGGAATGCGCTGCTTCAAATCCGCCCGCCAGACTAGAAACTGCAGG
>JAPQRQ010000022.1:22736555-22747987 GCA_037367365.1 Apogon talboti
GCAGAAGCCCCTCTGGATGAAAGATTCAGCAGACAGACTCAGGTGAGGGGGAGGACCTGCTGAGGTGAAACACTTTTCTCTCCAAAAGAGGATGGCACAGTGGGCTGCTATAGCACCACACTGTGCCATGCTACAGCACACACAGTCTGACTTATGATCATATTCACTGATGTGTTTTTATATCTGTGCAAAGAGCAGAAAATGGCACATTAAACATAAAGCAAGTCAAATTTTCCTTCATAATTTCAGACTGCAGGAATCTTGCTAGCTGAGCATACTGAAAAAGAAAATATATTGAGTAAGGTCATATGCAATTTACACCCAGTGGCTGCAATGTCCTTGTAAATTTCTTGTGACAAATTATGTAGGAAATTCTATCAAAGAATATATAAATATGTATGAATTTCCATATTTTAAATGAACATTGCCTGGTATTCAATCTTTTCTTTGAAACGAACAGAGAGGAGCCTTGTAAATGTATGCAGGCATGTTTAAGACTCATCATGTAACCTGTCGTCTGAAGATGATGAGGTCCTAGTGACCATCTCTTGCATTGCTGATAGAGAAAAAGAGAGCTCAGTGTGTATGTGTGTGTGTGTGTTAGTTTGTGTGTTTGTGTGCAGCTGCTCTCTGTTGTCTTTCACATGAGCAACAGAGTGAGTCCAACATCTCTATGAAAAACAACATCCCTCTATTCACAGGGGATACCTGCACATGTGAATGTGTGGATATGTGCATGTGTGTGTATTTGGGGGAGCATGTTGTGTGTATTCTTTGAAGCTGTGGGATCATTCTTAGAAAGGACCACAGTGCCTATAGTGAGAATGGTACACTCTGTACACACATACAGTAAGATATCACCCCATGCTTGGGAAGCCACAGTCAACTTCTGCTACAAAGCCAAGCATATTCTAGAGGTTCCTATTTATGTGTGGGACTTTCCACTTAACGAAATGGCATCCAGTTTTACTATGACTTCAGTTTTTGTGATAGTATTTTTAGCATAGCGTGCTTGATTAATTTAGAAGAGGAGGATGTTTATTGCTTGTGTATGCTTTAGCCAAGTCCTGTTTAAAATGATAATGAAATAACAGTTTAATGGCTGAAGCTTCATATAAAACTGAAGATATATTTTATTGTTTCAGGTTGGCTGGTGTCATGTAACAAAGCCTTGACACAAGAGGAAAAACATTAATGTTCAACAATCATAAATTGAAGGACGAAGACTTAAAATGACAAAAGCATAGTTTTACTAGTGGAAACTACCATGGAAACAACATAGCCTGTGTTAATCTAATAAAGCTGTTTCAAGAGACATGTCGAATTTTGCTAATAAAAATATGTTTTGTGAAAATATGTGTTTTGTGAGTAAGTGTGTGATAAAAGGCAAGGTGGGGATAGGGGGAGGCTTACCTGCAGCAGCCAATAGCATCTACGATGGAAGGTGGGGATGATGGAGGAGTGGACGTAGCAGCCATACAGACACTAGAAAGAGGAAAAGAGAGGAGAGGAGAGGGGAGGAGAGGGGACAAGAGGAGATTGCGTGGGTAATCGAGAAAAAAAAAAGGAGGAAGCAATACAAACAGTGATAAGGAGTAGAGAGGAGGGGTGACAGGAGGACAGCATAGGAGAAAACAGGAGAGGAGAACTTAGGTTATACCCACTTAGGTTGTATTGATTGCGGTGCTAAAACTAAACTGCAGACATGCTGTATGCTCTATGCCTAATGTCTTTTCTAAAACACCATAAATCTGATGTAGACAATTACAGTACAGAAGATTGTGAAATTTACTGCCTCAGCAAGATTAGACATAACCAACTAGGAATTCAGAAAAAAAAAAAAACTGTTGTCAGCTAACAGACACTGAAAGAAAGATCTGTAACAGCGAAGAAGACAAAGAAAGAAGGGAGGAAAACCAAGGGAAGCACAGAGATAAAGTGAAGTGTCAAGGTGGACAAGATAAAGACAAGGACGCCACAGTGTGTAGTAGAAGGGACAATATTCAGCAGAAGATTCTCACAGTTACCATTGTGTCAGTGTGAAAACATTAGGAGCATATGGGCTCAGGATATCAGTGCATTTGGTACTTTGTAAGTGTATCAAATCAACATTTTTCTCAGTATCTTAGTTTAAAAAACATTAAAATTCGAAAGCTTTTTATTTTTAACAACAGAGTGCAGACATCTCGACTGCCTGTCAAGACAGCTAGACAGTAAATAACATTATGCTAAAACGGGGAGAAATAACCTCAGAAAATTTGAGTAAAACATAAACAAGACAACCAATTTGGCCTAACATTTAGAGCAAGTATGTGCTTTGTGATCAATGTATTATTTATATATTAATACTCCAAAAAGTGGGCTATTTAAGATTCAGTTCTAATGTACTGTGTGTGGAATTTGTCAGAGAAAGGATGAAACGATGGAGAGAAAAGCATTATATGGAACCCCTCACTGCCACTAGGACATACAGTATCCAGCACATTCAAGAATCAGCGCACATACTTACATGCAAACACACGCCCACAGACAACAAATATAAATAGTTTTTTAAGAACAAAATTGCACACAAATATTCAGCAATCAAACTGTATATAATATGCACTTAAAGTCATCCTGTTTTCTTTCTCATACACACTTGCACACTTGTATTTTCTTGCCATTTTTTACATCTCCTCAGAAGTAGCCCGCCCTCTATCTAAAGTGTGTTTTGCCAAAGGCAGAGTGCATTTCCATATATTTCCATTTGATATGAGGAGGCTCTCCATCCAGGGTTATGTTTTTCTCTCCTGCTTCCTGCCTCTCTGCATTCCCCTTCTTTCCTTTTGCTCATCTCACTGCTCTGCTCATTCTCTCATTCCCATCTCTTGCTTTACACACTTCCCTGCTTGCTTGCTTGGGGTGGTCCTAGGAAGAGGCGACACAAACAATTACTGAGCAACTACCAAGGAGAAAAACACTTGTCTTGTCTGTGCATGTGTGTATTATACACTGAATTCTGTTCATGCGCGACTGCCAAAAAAATGTGTGTGAGATGAATGTCAGAGTGAGTGCGGGGTCTTAAATAATAGAGGTGCAGATGGACAAAATTGATCTTGAGGATTCCTTTTACTTGTGTGTCTTTTTCACACGTTTTCCTGTTCACTTTTAACACACAAACACTGAGTCCTCTGTAAACATCCATGTGCTACCTCGATGTCTTTCCTTCGCTTTCCATTCTACCTCATTCCTTCTGTTACTGACATATGCACGCTCACTCCTCTCACCTCTTGGTATATTCCTGCTGAATAATCAATTTTTTAGCTGGCTGATGTGACTCAAACACACACACGTTCACACACACACACACACACACACACACTCACTCACACACACAGACTCTGCCTTGAGACTGGATCGATACCCCTCTCTGTTCTGCTGAAGGAGGCATTGACATCATTCCTGGCCTCAGGCCAAACACACTCTTATCCTTCAGAGAGAGAGAGGCAGAGAGAGGAAGCGAGACAGGGATGCTCGAAGAAAACCATACTTTCTCATGTTGCCCTATAGCTCAACCACATGTGTTTGAGTGTATGTTTGTGCTTTGTGTTTATTCAGAGCAAAGAGTAAGATAAGCATGAGACTGGTGTTTCAACCATACCCGACACGAGACAAGATCGTCCGCTTGATTTTCCATTGCAGTCTCTCACCTCTACTCCCTGGACTTTCAGCTTCATATGATCCTCTCGGGTGGTCTTCCCATCTTTCCTTTTCTTCCAGCAGTAGCCATCTTTCCTGTACTTCACCTTCTTGCGGTTATAGAGGATCATAGAGCCATTTTGAGGCCTATTGAAGGACAAAATAACGTATTAGAGACTCAAACAGACACAAAAAATGTGTCAGTTCAGCTGTATCGAATCAGTAGTGTGTTGGATTATTTGTAACTGAGAAAAAAATCACTGATGACGTAATTCAAGAAGTATCAAAATTCCTCTGCATTGCTGAATCATAAATACCAGCAACCCAGAGTGTAACACGTTCTTGGTTTAAGTGGTGACGTCAGAATTGCTATGTGCGATCAAGTTAACCGCCCCCCCCTCCTATCTTACACCTCGGCTTTTGTGTTAATAATTTAGGAGGGTGATTTATCAGCACAGCAGGTACACCGGCCTCTAAGCTCCCATCCTATACACCTGGTGTGATGAACATGCATGCACACACACGCACACAAACAGAGCAACACACACTTAAAAAGCCATATATGTGTAGAAAGACAGAGATGCTATAGTGATATCAGCGATGGCAGGACCTACTGCCGTGTGTTCTTGGGGCTCAATGTCAAACCTGCTGCTCAGCAATCAATCATTACAGCTCTAGAACGTTAAGGACAGGTGTGTGTGTGTATGTGTGTAGGTGGAGGAAAAATGCTTCTCTACCTTATCTCATGACAACAGAAAGAGAACAGACCTGTTAACAATCAATAAGCTAACATACTTACACGTGCTCATACTCTCTCAGTTATGTGTGCACACAGACACCCCCCCCACCACCACCCATGGTCAACCTCCAGTCTTTATCTCTTATCATACTATCTCTTCATTTTCTCTTTAATGCTTTTTCAGTCCCTTCATTCTCCTCTCCTGTGTATTTATTCACATCTTTTCATCTCATTTATACCTGCTACTCCTCTCCTAAGCTCTCTTTTTGCTCCTATCCTCTGCCCCCCCGCCCTTCCTAAAATCTTCCACACCACCCACCCTTGAATTTGATGTAGACACGTCTGTATGGACTGAGATGATTGCAATTTACTCAGAACACTGTGTGTAGTGAAAGTGAATTTACTTTGAGCTGATTTTCTTTGACACCTTAAATCTGTTCTGTTTTGGGGTGAGCCTGCCAGTTTCTTAGCGGAGTGGAGACCCCCACCCTCCGATCAAAGCCGAGTTTAGTCTCTGTCTCAAGCAGTGTGAGTCATCTCAGAGCTGCTGATTCTAATTATGTTATGGAGAAGATGGATGAGATCAGATGTGTGCCTGTGTGTGTGGGTGGGTATGTGTGTGTGTGTGTGTGTGTGTGAATGCACGAGCACGCACGAGCAGGTGTGTGCACATGGATGGTGCCCATGTTCCTCACAAACCCTCCGATTCAAGCAGACATAAATGCTATTGATTGTAACTGGGCTGTGATGTGTGGGATATAAAAAGCTTTTCCACCGTTCCACAGTGTAGCAGAGCGAAAACAGAGAAGGCAAGAAGAGGAGAGTGGGAAAAAAGACGGCAAGATAAAGAGACAGAGTGGGCGAGTGAGTGAGTCCAGTAAAGGGAGGAGAGAGGGAGGAGCAGATGAAAAAAGTGAAAGTAGAAGAAAAGAGGAGGTAACAGTCATTACTTTGAATTGATGAGGTATTTCAGTGAGGGGAGAAATGAAGGTCATTGATTGTTATCTTAATATTACCTCACACAGGCATGCGCACATGGATACAAAAACGCACGCTGACACCCACAGTCACAGCACACGTAAAATGTCACTGCCTCTGTTAGCTGGGCTTCTTTCCATCTGATGGGATTAGGTGTAATCTGTTCTAATCGCGCCTTGTGTCATGTGTAAATGGGATTATATCTAACTGCTGCTCAATAACACCAATATGACTGCTGCTGCCGTTGCTGCTGGGTGGCTGAAGCTATATGGCAGCACAACCAATCAATGAGAAATCCATCCACAACATAAACTGTGCTGCTGGCCTCAGGCTGCTCCCATGAAGAGTCCTTCAGCTCACACAATGGGAGTGCAGAGGCATCACCTCAGGCTTTCAGCAGTGTCAGTAATCAGAAACAGGGCCATGAGGTGACTTCACTTACTTTACTTTACTTTTTCTCTTTCTTCTTTCCTATTCTTGCTTTCATGCCTTCTCTCTTTTGTTCTTTTATATTCCTACATCTGTGTAACCTAAAATAAATGTCAGTAAGGTGAATTTTACATTATTCAAGCTACCTCCTTCTAGATTCCATCTCTAAGAAAAGAGATACCTATGGTTCATTCAGATCGATGAATATTCAGTTATGGCATGTAAATCCCTGTTCACACCCCATCTAATATACACATACTACCCCCCCCGAACACCCCCCACGTCTGAATTATACATCACTTATCCTAATACATTTACATTCATTAATACTCCATTTCCAGCTGACTAGGTGCTTTACAGTCTGGCCATGTTTTAGCACGTTCTCTTCATGTAGAGTAGCCCATCAGCAGGACCCTTTGGAGACAGTCGATGTACATCTCTAATGTTTTAATCAAACAGCCAGTCAGTCATTGGGATTAAAACAACGTGAGTCACTGGCTAATTGAGTAATGCTGTGTTAGTACACGAGAGTGTGTAGGTGAAAAAAAATCTCGCCTGTGCTCCTCTCACCTGGTTTTTGGCGATGTCGTCAGCCACTCATCATGTTTCTCAAAAGTGATGAGATATGCAGCAATCTCCTAGAGAGAGAAAGAAAAGACAGAGAGATTTTATTAGTGTGTGTGCATGAGTGTGTGCGGAAGATAAAACATAACAGGTATTTCCAGATGACCTGCCGATGCCCACAGACAGTGTGTCACTATCTAATTGCCACGGTGGGGTCTGGGCGGCTGATTGGTCACAGAGCATCCAGTCAGGAGACAGATATAGAAGAGAGACCCTCAGGGCCAACAACCAATCACAGTCACCGACACACTGATGTCTCCCTCCACTGGGGAGGAAAAGCTATCTCCTAAACACACACATACACACATACTACATTAACACACATACACACACAGGGGGTGCAGACCCATACACTTGCTGAGAGAGTGCGCTGATAGGAAAAGTTTTCTTGTACTTTGCAGTTTCACAGTTTCCCGTCAGATAAAGCCTGCTCCTAACTTGATTCTTAATTCCTCCGGCTCTCTTTTCATCTCCTCAGCTCTCCTCTCCTCTCCACACTATTTCTATTCTTCTTCCACACTCACATGAATCCAATAAGGAAAAAGAAAGTTCAAATCATACAGGTGCATTCTACCGAGAGTAAGGAAAAACAAAATGTCCACACACACAGGCACACAGAGACACACAGAGATGCAGCCAAAAGAAACTATTGTTTATATCTTCTGCTTTTTAGTCACTCATGCAACAACGCCTTTTCCCTTTGCTCGGTGAACTCTCTCACCCCTAGCTTCCTCCTTGAAACACCATTCTCTCTCTCCCAACCTCTGTCTCCCATCTCACCCACTTGTTGTGAAAGACTATGAAATGTAAATTGTCCTCTTAAGGCAATCAGCGTTTGAAATGTGGCACAAAGCAATAGTGAAGAAGACATCAACACTTCTGGACTCCTTCATCTGCCCCCTCAGATCAACAACCTCCTCTCCAGACCCAACCCCCCCCCCCCCCTTCCTTGGTGTATGTGTGTGTGTTTAGGTATTTGTCCCAGTTTAGCATGAGAGCACTCCAGCTCCACACCGATCAGGCAAGATGGAGGGACAAAGAGGAATAGGGAAAGAAAGGCAGGGAGAGACGAAAAGAGGGAGCAGCTGGAGGGCGCTGGCACTTAACTGGATTGTTTTTTTTTTTTAGTATCCTCCATTCGATCCTCATGTCCCCACCCCCTGCTGCCTCATCCTGCATTTTTATGTGTGTCTATAGCGATATGTGTGTGTAGGAGAAACCGTCATCATACTCGTAATGATTATCAAGATCAAGTTGGACACTGTTAATGTCTGTCTGAGACACATAAAACTGCACCGTTCTAAGTTTAGATTGGACACACGCTGCCATATTTTTACCCATAGCTAGGCACAACACCATGCACACACCCTTAAACACACACACATAGACACACAAGGAGTGCCTCATTCATTTATGCATCTATTCATTAGCTGTGACAGGCAGCCACCTCTCCTCCTCCCAAACCACTCCGCAGCAAGTCAATATCCTATACGGCCTCCACAGCCCCGGCCAGGCACTTGGGCTCCCCTAGTGACTGTCAGCCAGTGGGAGGCGGGAGGAAAGAGGAGAAGAAGAGAGGAGACGAGGGGCTGGGAGAGACAGAAGGATGGGAGGATTAAGAAGGAGGGAGAGAGACTTGCAATTAAAGGCCTGCCCCATAAGAGCCATTAAAAAGCCAGAAACAGAGGAGTCAGCTGAAACAGCAGCCTGACACACACTCTAAAACACACCCACACACACACTCACACTGTAGACACACACTCCTGCTCACTCCCTCGCGAAACACACACACGCACATACACGCCCATGCAAAGAGTGACAGAAGTGAGATGGTGAAGGTCGATCCTCAGGAAGTCGCAGTTATTGTCCCAGCGGATACTAGTGATGGAACGCTTTGAGCATGCCTGGCGACACACTGACCCTTCAGGAATACTGTGTGAGTGCGTATGTGTGTGTGTTAGCTGTGCCAGACACAGGGACAGGGACAAGTATCTTTCTCCCGGGATCTACTCTAGAAACCCAGACGTTCTGCAGGTCTGTGTGAATCTACGCAATCATACATTACAGCAGACCCACTCAATGCACACACACACACACCTTTTCCAGTCTGTCTGTATTAGAGTAAGCAAGGGAGAGAGAGAGAGAGAGAGAGAGAGAGAGAGAGAGAGAGAGAGAGAGAGAGTTACTTAAGAAATATCTAACAAAGTAGAGAGCATGAGTGGGAAGTTAGATTGAAGCGAGCGTTGCAGTTGGGGAAATCAACCTCCCACTCACGCATCACTGAGACCATATCCCTCCAAGAAACTGGTGGCATGTACAGAAAAGCAGACGCAGACAGACACACAGATATGTACGCACACGCAAACACATTCACACACGTTCACAGGCCTCAGGGAGATTTCCAGAGGAGGGGAGGGGGTCGCCTACACCGCAACAGACTTATCCAGGAGCTTTCCCCAGGGAGATTCTGTTATAGGGTCTGGCCACAGGCTAGTGTGTGCCTGTGTGTAGATGTGTGTGTGACTGCATGTATATGTGTGAGGTGTGGGTATATATTACGTTATGGGGATGTAAATCGGTTTCAGAGTTACTTGTGGGGACTTGGCTGCCTTATGGGAAAAATACATGTATCCATTATATAAATCATTAAACTTAAGAATTTAAGGTTAGGGTTAGAGTGAGGTTAGGGGTAGAATAAGGGTCAGGCATGTTGTGGAGAAGAAAGAAATGAATGTAAGTCTGCGTAATGTTCCCTCAACACACATGAACCCAACACTTTTTTATAGCATTTGTATAGTTGTGTGGGTAAATGTGATCACCAATCTATAGTTGAGGGGATAATTGTACATTGTGAGGATATTGTAGTTAGTTCTGGAGTTAGAAATAGGCTATTTTAAGTGTTAACCATTCAGTTGTGATAGTTAAAGTTATAGTGAGGGAATGTGTATGTCAATGAGATGTTCTCATAAAGATAGAGAGTCAGACATTTGTGTGTATCTGTGTGTGCACATACTTGAAGTCTATTGATGAGCATCACCCCGACAGAGATCTGGGAAAACAGAGTTGTCTGCAAACTGGAACTGTCACATCCATTCGAAATGCCTCAAATGAAGACTGCTGCTGGTTTACACCACAGAAATCATTTGGCACTGAACACTTTATTTTGGTGGCACAGTAGGTAGCAAACTGAAGTGTCCTATTCAACTACAGAATCATTTCAGCCTTTCTCCTTGAGCGTGGTAAGTCTTGTATACATATATGGAGGAAAGAACTGCATTAGCATTATCAGGGGAGGTCTGCTGATGCTGTAATTTGTTCCTGAGCACCTCCACCGCTTTTCTCTTTCCCAGAACAACCCTGTCAGTGTCTGACATTGATAGACACTCTATCCAAAATTGCCTCCCGTTTTTATTATTTCATTTTTTGCAGACTACAGGCTTCTCTGTGCTTTTTTTTGTATCTGGAGGACTATCTCAGCCATTTGTTCAACCCACATTTTATTGATCATAGTCTATTTTAAAACATTTCTGAGAATAAAGGTTCATTATATACATTTTGCATAACAATGACAATTTTATACTAAACCCTACACAATTACATTTAAACAGCAATGATCAATAATCTATTAGGATTGTGCAGCCTGCAGGCATGTCATTATCCACAGTTGTTGACAGAAACACGGCTGATATCAGCATCTCCCTCACTATAGAGACAGTCCCAAAGTGGCATCTATGTGACCTCTAAATTCACTGTTATAGACTTCTATACGGTAAGGGCTGCTTCGTTGATAACTGCAAACTTAAGACTATTATGTTGCAAAGAGGGAGCTAAATTGAGAGTTAGCTCTGTTGAGCTTTAGGCTGATATAAATGATGTGATGCCTATTGTACACCAGCCCAATAATGTCTTGTTTGCACTCTGTTCCTCTAACCTGGCTAATTAAAATGTGTAGCTCTCAACAGAAGCAGAGCCAGACAATGAGTTTCGACAAGGATAATTTTGCTCTGATCTAGCCACACAAAATTTCATCAAGTCTATTGTAAACCACAGCAATAATGTGTAGTTTGTATTATATTCCCACACTGCCTCATTCCCTTCTGTGTTTTACTTTCAACAGCCTTTATATTACCTCCACTGGCTAATACAAATGCTTAATGCTGTTTCCATAACAACTGTTGCAAAGCCCCTGATCAGAATTCCTCTCAAGCTTGCCTTGTGTTTATCATATAAACACCTCATCACACACTGGGCAACACACACATACACGTACATGGACATAAAAGGCCTGTACACACATGCATACAAATGGGCCATCTATTAATACGTAAAATTGCAAGTGTGAAGAAAATAAATAAAACTTGTCATGGCTCCCTCTGTCTCTGCACTTGTTCTTTATGGGACCCACACTGCATAGACAAACACATTGTTGAACACACACACAGCCATCAATACAGTATATCTTTGAACACCTACATGCACATACACACACGTGGTGCTACTGTTTCATTGGAGGACGAGGTCTGACCTTCAGCAGGGACCCGCCCCTGTCACCTGGTTGGGAGAGTGGCATGTATGTCACATCCATCTCTGTCACTCTGTAATTCACCATTACACACACACACACACGCAATACATGTGCACAAAACTCTTTGTCATGTCAGATGTAACGCATGCTTTGATGCACAAGCATGCAATAGCACTAGTATATACGTACATACACACACAGATCCGGAGAGGCTTGGTCTCAGAAGAGTCTATGTGGTGGCTGCTGCCCATGTGAGTGACGGCTTTATAATGAAATAGTCACTCTCCCCTCACCCTCCTTCCCTCTGCTTTTGGTTTGACCTCTTTACTTTCTTTCCCCTCTCCTCCCTCCAGCTCGCCCACTTCCTTTTGTTTCTGTCTCATTTCTCTCTCATCTTCAATATAACGAAGTCCAAGTGGTGAAATGCACACACACACACACACACACACACACACACAC
>JAPQRQ010000022.1:22755044-22767124 GCA_037367365.1 Apogon talboti
GAGGAGAGGAGAGGAGAGGAGAGGAGAGGAGAGGAGAGGAGAGGAGAGGAGAGGAGAGGAGAGGAGAGGAGGAATTTAAACTTCTTCCTCAGACACCTGGCTTTTTCCAGACTAGACTTGTAAAACCTGGTTAATGCCATTCCCCTTGTGAACTTGAATGTGTGAAATATCTACATGACTGAAAGTCACTGAAATATAGATCCTAACATTTTTAAAGTCTGCACAGACATTTCCTTCCCACAGAGTGCAAAATCATTTGCAAATGAAAAGCTCGGTAGATAAGTGCTTGTATAGACAAGGAAATTACATGTATGAATAATATGAATCTAATTAATTCCTTTCATTGCTCTGCATTTGGATTATATTGGTCAGCAGGACAGTATGGATGTCTGGGGTTGGAGCAGAAATGGAAGTCATAACAGACACAAAATGACGCTGGGTGTTAATTGGGCTATGCTTGGCTCAGAGAAAGATGGAGAGATAGACAAAGAGGAGGAGAAAAGAGATAGGGAGGGAAAGAGAGAGCCTGGAGGACTAATTAGTGATTATAACTTGGCGCTCTCCAAACATAAAATATTTCTCAACCCAAAAGACAGAGGAATGATTAAAAATAAAAGAATAGGAATCAAACACAAGGAGCTGTGAAAAAACCCTCTGGTATTGTGTGTGCATGTTTCTGTGAGTCTGTATGTGTGCATGAATGCATGGATGTGAATGTGTGTGAGTGTGTGTGTGTTGCCGTCTTTGCCCCCTCATTAAACTACGCTTTACTCTGGTAAACGGCAACAGCACAGAGCTCAATGTCAACTGCAGAGGTTACAGCCATAGGCAGGCTCTGGGACACACACTCAAACACACACTGACACGGATAGACCTAATCTCTCACAAACATGTTATCTAACAAATGCATGAACAGCACACCCATGCCATTTTTAAAAACTTTCGGTAAGTTTCCAAAGGTGTGTTACTTTTGTCTTTGTTCTGACACATGCAGCCAACAAAATGGAGAGTGTCAGCCTCTCCAGGTCTCGTGCCAGTGTGAGCTGGACATTAGCAATTCACACATCAAAGTCATAAATCAAGGGCACCCTTCACCACAGTATAAATGGAACACAGAGGTCTGGAACCGGCCGTCTGCTTAAGGTGTCGCTCTGGGTTTCCTATCATGTAACATTAGTGTTTTCCACATAGTCTGTTAACTGACATTTAGCGCGGTCACTGTACTACCTCTTTTCCTGACAGTTCCCCTCATTTCACCTCACGTTAAATGCAGAGCGGAAGAGCAAGTACGCCTGCGAAGAAACTCACGATCATTGCATGTACTTTTGAATTCAACGTATGTATTTGGTAGTGTGATAAAAACATTAATGAGACACACAGACATAGGTGAGTATGTCTCTCAGGTCAATACGGAAGGGGTTGTTTAACAGGCAAAGCTTTATTGGGGGTGGAGGGCAACATGTTCACAATCACAAGCAGAGGCTCTGACAATGTCACATCTTTCTTATCACTTTCGATACAGTGTTTGTGTCACACATGCTACATCAATCATACC
The DNA here is from genome assembly GCA_037367365.1 of Apogon talboti. NCBI lineage: Eukaryota > Metazoa > Chordata > Actinopteri > Kurtiformes > Apogonidae > Apogon > Apogon talboti. The sequence goes on from JAPQRQ010000022.1 coordinate 22,756,600, forward strand.
ATTAACACAAATTCACATGCACAGACACCCAATCTGTTACCATGGGAACACCTCCCCCTGCTACACACACATACACACAGGAGGCAGATGGGCCAGTGGTCTAAAATGTATATGCTTTTTCATCTGCTTCTCATTCAAGTAATCGTGTTAGTGTCATGTAGTGGCACAACCAGACATGAGCGTGTGTGAAATGTCAACTAGCTGCCTTCACACTATGCGTTTTTTACAGCGTGATGAGAACGGAGCTCTACAATAAATAAAACACTGCATGTTTCATATCATATTACTTTATATCATTAATAGCAAAATAATCCTGTCTTTTTTCCCCCAGTACAACTGAGGAATATGCTGTGAGCAGACTCATATGCAGAAGCGCTGTGACAAGGACGGCTGTCGAGTGTGTGATGTACTGAAGTCTGTACCAAACCGTTGCATCATTCGAATCATAGTGGGGGGGCTGCTCTGAAGTGAAGCCTTTAAAATGCACATTAAATCATGCACTGAAGAGCAATTCACGTCGTGTGTGCTATGTTCATGTTTAATAGTTTGAATTTTCATTTTCCAAAAGGAACTTAGTATTAAACTTAGTTTGACATAAAATATGTGACATCCAGTCAAAGGTCCTCACATTTTACAGGTCTTCATTTATTGAATCCCAGATTTGCCTAAAGTTTGTCCACATCTAGATTTAAGGAACTTAAATCTCTTTATTTTAGCACTCTAAAGAAACCACACCAAAAGTCATTCCTGATAGATAGATAAAACAGACCATCAGTCTGTCCACCTGAGTGTGGTTTGTTATCGAAAACTAGTCTATAGTCAATTACCACGGACAGATACACATACACCCCCAATCTCTTATTGAACAAAAGGCTCACGCCTCCGCTCAGCCCTTCAGGGAGGAATCCATCCCTCCATCCCAGAATAATTTCACACATCAGTAGATACACAAAAGAGAGAGAGAGGATGGGAAGAGGCAAAGGGAAGGGAAGGACGAGAGGAAAGGAGAGAGAGGAGGAGTAGTCAGGTTAAAAATGTATGGGGTCACAGCTCAGTGCATGTGGGAGGCCAAGGTGTGGGGAGAGCCATGCGTGACAAAACAGACATCAGAGGATCACATGAAATTGTGCATGTGCACATAAAAACAATGGACAGGCATGCACACAGACACAGTACATAGACATATGCATGGTAAGAAAAAGGTGACATGTCAGGTGAAGACTTGTAGGAGTTGGTTTAGACTTAATCAAAGCCATCTTCCTCCAAACACAGGATAGTAATCTCTACATGTGTCACACTCTCCCTGTCTTATTCACAAAGAAACACACACATGCACACAGACCCATATTCAGGATAATCCTAATTCTACACGCAGACATTTATAAACAAAATCATCCAAACGGTGAAGATGAAGTAACAGAAAATTCAATACGTATACAAAGGAATTCTCAACACAGTATGTGTCAATAACACACTGCATTTCTTTGTTTTTTGAGCAACAGAAAGACTAGAATTGTATTATCACTGTAATATTAGTACAGACACATAGAAAGAATGTGCCTGAATAAAAGCCTCTAAAACTTTCTAATTTGACAGTTAACTTGACAGGTGATACCTGATGGTTTTAAAATTGCGTTACCTACAATGTATAAACTCTGCATGTGTATAGAATTTGATCAATGATGATTTCAATTTACAATGTGCTACTGACAAAAACTGCTACAGTTCTCGCAATGTCTGCAATATAGACAGATATAAATCAACAAACAGAAAAAAAATCAATTCTTATGTTGCTGCAGCTACAAAATAATCGACTGCAATAATCATATCTCAGACACACTCACATGCATACGCGTCTGCAGACAGAATACATACATGCACTAGACACCCAAGTGAGCATCCACACTGCTCTACTCTGAAAGCGCCAAGTGAAGAGCAGCAGCAGACACAATGGAGTGTTTAAGTATGCAGGAAACTTTATGCCTGGGTGGAAGAGGAGCTTTGAAGGAATCCACTGAGGGACACCCAACCTCCCCCTGAACTGAGCCTGTACCTCCTCATCACAGAGGGAGAGAGACATGGAGAGAGAGGAAGAGAGAGAAGGAAGAGGAAACGAAATGAAACATGAAGATAGAGAGGACTAGATGTTGGAAAGGAGACTGATGGAGAAGGAGTGAGGGCAGCTCTGGTCTTGTGCCTTGTGAACAATTGCTCTAGGTCGATGTGCAGAAGTCCCTAACCAGTAGTGGTCATGTTATTCTGAACCATATACACACAGACACACACATAGTGTCTATTCATATGAACACACTGTTCAGTAGGCACCGTGCTTAACTCCCAGGTCCCAGTATGACCTTCATTGAGATGGATTGCATGAAAAATGTAATGACTTTCCTGAGAGAAAAACCACAGGCCAAATCAGCTTTGCATTGCATAATAATGCTCGACTTGGTAATCAATAACACAAACACACAAACACACATCCATAATGGAGTGCACAGCCTGCACATGGAGAAAATGTCTCGGCAGAGGCCAACCACATCACAATGGATGGAGCAAACCACCAGTGGAGAGCTGTGCAATGCATAAACAAGGAGCTATTGACGATAAATGCCTGCATCCATTTCCACCCATCAAACACTTCCCTAAGCTAACAGCTTAAGTCTGGAACAACATGCAACTCTAAAAAGCTTTTCACACCCCAAAATGTTTAGCTCAGGGTTATCTCTGGTGCAGAGTAAAGACTTATCCCAACCTAATTTGGCCCAATTTTACGCTGTACCACGTAGCCAGCAGGATTATTAAGTTATCTATTGTTCATGGTGCAAATATGATGCTAATATTGCCTCAGAACAGGACACTTTAAACCTTGTATTAACGATTAGTATCAATATGTTCATGTGAAACAGTCAAAGCTTGCTAAAAGTACTAAAACACAGTTAACGCTAAATAAAGTGAAGTGCAAAAAGCCCTTAAGTCACAACTTGCTTTCATGATCAAATCCTCTGGGTGCATGGCCACTGCTTATGTTGTTTATACCTCAAAGACAGCTTCTCATTTTGTCTTCTATTTTTTATTTTGGAGGACAACACACGCTGTAACTAGAGCATCATTTTCACACATAGCACAGTGCAAGAAAATGTAAGTTTAAGCAGAAATGTGCCACACATTTAACAGCTTTCTATGGTTGCATAGCAACAATGTTAGTTTCAGATAACAATCTTTATCCTTCTGACCATAGTTTTTTTTTGGATCCAGCAACACCCAGCTGTAGAAACATCCAATCTGTAGGCTCATTTCCTGTTTCTCAGCTTCTAAGCCCTACCGTTTTAGACCCAGGAACCCCTGATTCTGACGCCTTAACCCAGACTTGTTTGGATTCCAAAGAAAAATAGACAGCAACAAGCCAAATGGAACATACAGTTAGTGGGATTTTGGCAGTGAGCTCAGGTTGTTGTTTTTATTATTTCTAAATGTCACTGTTTTAGGGTCTCATAATGAAAAGCTGCCATTGTGTTGTTTACCTTCCCTTCATGCCACAGTGTGACATTAGCTAGAGATGAGTCACCCAGCAGAAACGCACACAAAGTTCATCTCACTGTCACAGATATTTCCCTCAAGTGTGTCTCATTCTCACCTCGTTGGTGTTCCAGCGATGGCGCTCCTTGGGCAGAGAGGAACATTTGGGTAGACACTCAAGCAGCTTCTTAGGAAGGTAGATCTTTAACTGGCCTGGTTCATCTGGAGTGAAGAGGAAGGTGGAGAAGAGCGAGAATGAATTTAAAGGAAAATAAATGATGGATGAGGAAAAGGAGAAAGAAATTTCATCAGACAGATAACAATACTATAACACAACACCTCCAATATGAAGCTGAATAGAAGCTTGTTCTGTATAACATTTATAATAGATTACATGTATACATATTCATCTCTTTTTTTTTTAAGAAATGTTGCTCTATCACAGGCTTAATTAGAGATGGAGTATTATATTTATCGGTAATACAGCCAAGTATTGTTGGCTTAAAGGTGTAAAGAGATGACAGGCTGATAGTACTGCCCAGGAAAAATGCTATAACTAATTAATGAAACAAAAGCAAGCAAGCCCCCCATCATGTTTAATATTTCCATGTCATTTTCTTATGGTGATTTACAGTGATGCGGATCAGTATGGCTGCTAATCAAGGAGCCGTGCACAAAGACTTGTTAAGTGTTCAGGGGACAGAGGAAATAGCAATGCATTTATTTTTGGGCAGTAGGTGGGGGTGCATACCTTACCCGGGGCCCACAAGGTACCATATTTGGATTAAGGAGAATCCATTATCATACATTATCAGTGCATTTGGGGTTGGTAACAATCATGGCCAACCACATGGGCATCTCTTATCCCCTTTAAAAGCAATGCTCTCCCCATACAGTTTTATAATGGAAAAGAGACTCCCAACCAGCTCCTCCTGAGAGGAAAGTAATATACAGGAGCAGGTGAGCGGCAAGTGCAAATATACAGCAGCCAAAATGCTGCTATGGGAGGATGATGTTTAATTTAAAGCTTATTTCATGTTTCTGTACACCCTATCCTCGCTGGGAGCACCATGTTTTCTGCACTTAATGGTAGTTTATTTCATTTCATACACTAACCACAGTTAAGGTGACATGGAGAAGTAAAAATCTGTAATTAACCTTTAACCTTTTGGTATAGCCTTGAAGGATGAAGCCATAAAAAGACCAAAACTAGCAATAAATTGAGACTTCTAACAAGTAGTCATTGTACAGCTTAAGGCTAAGTGGTAAAGAAAAGGCAGAGAGGAGAAGTCGAAAGGGATTGAGCTTGTTTTAGTCTTTTCATCACGTTTATTAGTGGTGAAATTTGCTTCTGGTGAAATATTGCATATCAAATGTAAACCAACAAGGAAAGAATAAAAGGAATTTGTTAAGTTGTAAAAGACTGCACTAATGCTGAAAAATGCAGTCAATTTTGACACCAGAAATCCATGGCGCAACTGGATTACCAGTGGTGTTCCTGCTATTGTGCCTCTCCTCCTACTGCAGTGTGTAAAGAATCACCAAAGTACTGAAAGAATATGCACAGGTGAGGAAAAAAAATCCCACCATGCCCCAGGAGAATACCACTTCACCAGTGCAAATAGGCGTCCGCACAAAGATAGAGCCCCTAGTGTGTGTATGAAAGTGTGTGTGCCTGTTTGTGAGTGCATGCCCAACGGGTATGCCGCTCAGAAGTCAAAGAGAGCAAGCACTCAAAGGTTATTGATAAGCATTTGAGTAGAGGGCGTCCATTCATGACTCCCCTGGGAAGATAGGAATTACACTCTACCTGAGGGCAGATGACAGAACGGGAGAGAAAAAGAGGGAAAGGTGGGATGGGAGGGTCAGAGCGGAAGACAGAGAAAGGCAGAGGGACTGTGAGGGACAAGTGATAAAGAGAAAGATACTTAAAGTCAAAGAGAAGATTAAAAAGTAGGAATTTGCAAGGACGGGAGATGAAACATGGAAACAAAAACAGAAGGAGGTGCTGTTGCGGGACAGGCTGGATGTGCACGTGCCCATGTGAGTATGAAGGTGTCTGAGCATGTGTGTTTAGTGTCAGTACGAATAGTGTTCAGGCACGTATGCTCCCCCTAATCAATTATGCATTTATTAATAGAAGGCCTGAGAAGACAGAATTTCAAACAGCTGAACGGTGCAGCAGCTTAGTTAAACAGCTGAATGGTGCAGCTTAGTTAAAGCCTAATTTCTTTTTTAGCAGCACTCCAGCCTCTCTGCTATGAATGCCAATCAGCGTTTAAACCCCACCCCTCCTGGCTATTCCCCCTCCCCTCCCCCCGCTGTTCTGAAGAATCCTCATCAGAGCCTCGCCTTTGAAATGTACCAGAACCACCACATCAAACAAGCTCGTTGCACATGCGTAGGCACATAGGCAAACAGTCGCACACACACACACACATGCACGCTTAAACATGCGTGCACATACACAGAGTTCCTGGTGATCAAAGACCACACACTGCATTATTTGTCCCACAGTGGCTTATTTTTTTATTTATTTATTTTTTTACCAGTGACCTTGGTACCGAAATCCAACACCTTCATGGACACAACTGTCATCTTAACCAGTCCTCACATTTACTCTCCCTGCTGACCAGGACTGGAGGACCAACATGCAGTTTTGCTGAATATTGATGAGCTTTTACGCTCCAGAGAGTTATATCTTGTATTTCTAACAATCCTGAACCACAAAATGTGTCCCTGCTTTAAAAAAAAATCAGCCTTGGTACATGGTACTGTCGCAATCATCTTTTCCATCTGTTCAGAATGACTCTCAGTGGAGCTGTACACGGGGCAAAAACTTCTACTTTATTTCTGGGCCGCCAAGAAAATCAACCGTCCTGGAACACAGAGAAACCTCATCTAAATATCCATATTTAGTGAGTTTCATGTTTGTCTTTGTACTTGAATAAAATAAATAGCTCCAGCACCTGCACTGGTACATGAGAGTCAATCAACAATGAGCCACAAATTCTGGCTGTACACAGATCAGTCACTCACTTGCTAATTTAGTAAAAGAGTCCAAACAGTGACAGAGCCTGAATGTTGATGTGAAACTGATAGCTCATTAAGTCACATAGAGGTAAGCAAGCTAAAAAGTAAAAATGTTCGACCAAAGTGAAACATTGCTTTGCTAGCCTATCAAATGCCATAATTTAGGCTGGAATCAAACAGAAGAACGGCCTCCGACTGATGAATATTTTACCTCATAAAACTGTCATCTCCATATTTAACACAGAAACAAGCCAATGCCCTTGTGAGATGGCTGTCAGTTAATTATAAAACTCTCCTCAGTAAAGAGAGAGAAAAACGCTCCAAATGCAACTCTTAACTCTCCCCCTACTGATATTAGGAGGCGTCAGGGGAAATTTCCACATTTTCCCCTTTTTCGGGATGAAATTAATGTGACAGAAAGAAAGGCTCATTGCACAGCAGCTAGATAGAGGGATGGGAGGGAGGAGGGTGGGAGGGCAGGAGGCAGAGTGAGGGCAGGGAGAAGAAAGGGGGGAGCATAGGATGGGATGAGCGAGAGTGCAGGAGGAGGGAGGGAGAGACTAGAGGAAGAGGGAGAGCAGGGGGTGGAGGGTGGGGGGATAGAGAGATGGGCGTGCATGCTAATTTTATCATTCTGCTGATAAACTTTTCCTCCAGTAATCCTCCAGCTGGGACGTGAGAACAGATAGGAGACAGGGATAGGCTTGCGATGTCTCAGCTCATATTAAACAGCCATCCCAAACAGAACTTTCTGTTCTAATCTATTCTATTGTGTGTGTGTGTTTTTTTTAAGATTTCCTTTCAATTCTTTGTGCCATGTGTTCCATGTGCCTCTTTTTTCACGCTCTTGACAAACTAAGAGGGTCTGGTGCAGGTATGAGGCCATCTGGTCTGTTTGAAATGAAAAAGGGGGTGGGGGGGGGGTGTAACAGAAAGGTGGGGGTGTTTCCACGTAGTCCCCACTCTATACCCCACACAAGAACCTCACTAAGCGCCACGTCTGTCTGCTCCTCCTCACATCTGTTTATTTTTTCCCTCCACTCTGTCCCACACACAGAGGCGCAGACATGCATCGGCGTCATGTGCTTTGAAATCAATAACCAATCAAAGCAATCATTGCCTTTATAGTCCCACTAATACACCATAGCAATCACACACATGCCGGGTAGTGCTCACTTACACGCATACACGACCATGTGGCAACCCCAGATTACACACTCCATCTCACTTCTAGTTTAAACAGGCCCATTGAGGATTATAGATACATAATTCCATGTGTACAGATTAGGTATGACAATAAAGTACTGATAGCCAAAATAAACCCTGCCTTCTTTGTGACTCTGTATGACTATGTGCATTATTTTGCATGTATGTGTGTGTGTGTGTGTGTGTGTGTGTGTGTGTGTGTGTGCGCCCGCTAATACTGTAGTGGCATGCATGAATAAACATGATGTGTAACAGAGCCGAATTGGAATGACGTCTCAGCAGAGAGACACAGAGATAGAGTGTGTGTTTGTTTTGTGTGTAATCTTGTGTGAGTGCGTGTGTACTGTATGTGTAAGTGTGATCTGTTACAGAGCAGATGAGAAGGAGACCTCAGTTCCCACATCACATCATTCTGCCAGAAGGCTTTTATACTTGCTCCCAGAGTCACCCTGTGCTATAGACAAATGTGTGCACTGCACTTAAACACCCTGACACACACACAGGCGCGTGCACGAAAACACTGTGTGAGGAGTGTTTTGTGTGCTTCTTACTGTTGGCGTCAGTGTCGTCACTCTTGGGAGGGGTGTGTCCTGTGTAACCAACAGCAATCCTGACCATTCGCTCTGGATTTCTTATCTTCTTCAGTCCTACGATAGAGGGGAAAAAAAGAGCCAGAAAGAGACAGAGGCAAAGCAAAAGGCGTATTTAGGAAACACTCCTGACTCTGGTTTCCTTGGCTTTCATCCACCTCACCTTGTTCATCCTCCTTGCAAAGCCCAGAAACTAAACTCCAAGTGATATGCATGTGGGCTGATCCATTTTCTGATCCACTAACTTGCATCCATTGTGTCCCCTGATCGATTGGCCACAGTAGATACACTGCCTCCGTGTGTGTGACTAACTTATACCCAGCTTTAGTTTCTCTTCTCTCTCATAATTTTTCTGTTTCCCTGACCACTGTTGCTATGATACAAAGTAGACCAACCAGCACAGAGGGAGATGGTCTTCCAGGCTATATGGTGGATGTTGTTCTCATGCCCACTGGTGTACTCTGCTGATTGGCGCCACGCACATCTGCCAGCCGATGGAAAGAGTGGATAGTTGTCTCCTGCCATAGTCGCAGAGCCGTTCATTTGGCTTTCATTCAGCTTGTCTGAGGATCGTAAATTATTACATCCTCTCTACACACTAAGGTGCAATTGAAAAAAATCCTTCATGCTGCGAATGTATGTCTGCTTGCATGTGTGTGTACAGTAAGGACAGGGGGATGGTTTTATATTTATGTGGTACAGTGCCTGCTGATCTGCCCATGGGCCTTCTGTCTCATCTACAGTTCTAGTCTTTTCACGCAACGGGACTCTCAACCCACGGCCTTCCCTCTGCCTCTGGCTACACACTGCATGCTTGCCTGCACTTGTGTATGCATGTGTGTCTGATTTTAAATACTGGAAAAGGTACTTCAACAATATAAAATGCCGCTTTTGTGGTTGGAGTTCTCTAATAAAATCCTGTTCATCGTGGCCTGAGTGGAGAGAGGGTGAAAGGCTCCCAATGTCATTTTTAGCACCAAAAAATCTGTATCTTTAGTACGAAAGCTCAATAGTCTAATAATACAGCTAATGTCTACAGCAAAATTCCAGTGACGTCATTGTGGGCTAAAGTTGTTTTGGATCTGAGTCTCATCCAAAACAACACATTCCGCCATTAAGTTTATTGACTTGAGCTACAATCAGTACTTGGAAAACACAAGAAAAAGAAAGTGATACTGGGTGAACATTAGCACACGAGGGTGTTTAAAAAACAAATGTCAAACACGCTAAGTGAGAAAATCAGATTTCATTAACCCATGACTTGAGACAGAGATAATATTGCCATGGTGATGTTGGTCATCCCTTAAATAATTCATGAATGGATGAATAACAATCTGAATGAAATGCGGTCTGTGTTTGAGGATAATGACCTCAAGAGTTTTTATATTGAGGGAGTTAAAGTAATGCATGGATGATATGATGTTAAACTGACACATACCATCACACACACCCCCAACCTAGATGCAGTCATATTCTCACCTTCACTGCCTTAGCAACGATAATCACAGATTAACACCACAGGAACACAAACATAAACACACACCCCGATATTTGTGACAGAATGCACATCAGGTCTAGGAGGCTGAACGCATGTTAGGACAGCAAATACACAAATCAGTGCTCTATTTTGCTTAAAAAGAGACACAGAGATAGATAAACACACACACACGCTCTCACGCACGCACGCAGAAAGCATCTGAATTCCTTCAGCGTGAACCTCTCTCATCCTCAACCCTTTCATGTATACTAAGCGCTTAAAAGGCACTCATAAACCTTCTGCTGTGGTAAATCGCTGGCACGCTTTGGACGCTTAGAGCCTACCGAGAGGACAACTCTCCTTTCGTTATTTATTTGCTGTCGGTTAACCGTGTTCCACACAGTCGCTGGTTCAGCACCAGCCTCCGTGTTTTCGGGACGGGGTAGAAGAAAGGGAAAGCCCTGCCGTTATCTCTCTCCTCTCCTAAGCGTCCGTCCCTTCATCGCCTCGTCTGAACCACAATACCAGGACTCTGCCTCAAATAAAAACCGTTATTTCTCTCTTACCTTCCGGCTTGTTTTCGGCAGCCATTTCCCCTCCGCCGCGCGCCTCATCCCTCCTCCTCCTCCTCTTCCTCCTCCTCCTCCTCGACTCGACCTAGTGGTGGTGGTGGAGGTGGTGGTGATGGGGGGGTTGGAGG
>JAPQRQ010000022.1:22783904-22798739 GCA_037367365.1 Apogon talboti
TTGCTGTATTGTTTATTATATATAAACTATCCCATTACTTATTTACATAGCTATTAGACAGAATAAGTGATTCTCTGCTGCTGCATTACATAAACATCACTATGTGAAATGGATGCTAAGTGTCTGTGTTCTGTGAACAAATCCTTAAGGTGCAATTCATGTTCAAGGTGCAATATTTATGTTTAAGTGCAATACTATGAACTATGTAACTTTTAACAGTTAAAATTTTATATGACTCCTGTGGGTGTATAGTTATTATCTTTATACCTTCTTATGCATATTTTAACTGCTTTTTTAAAAACATACATCATGTAAAATATTTCATTCTGGTTTTTTCCTTGACTTAGGGGTAATGGCACAGAAATTCCAAAGTACCTGTACTGCAATGTACCTGTACAAATGGCAAAAAAACGCCTCTCTTTAACTTTATGTCTTTATTTTCCTGTGAAGAAAAGAAAAGTTCAAATCTGCATAGAGTACCCTGAAGGGACAGACGAGAAAGCTATGTTTATTCAGCAAACTAAAATTTACTGAATTAAATTATTAACAGTTTTTAATTATATGTAATTATAAGTAGTATTCAAAATTAAATGTATTCAAGAATTAACCAAATTGTTGCACTGATTTGTAACAATTTAATTTAATTTAATTTAATTTAATTTAATTTAATTTTAGTACATTTTTTCGTTGAAACCATCAGCAGGAAAGGACTAAATATTTTAGAGAGATCCACCTGTAGAGACATGGAGTCAGTAGAGGAACAGATGATGCTGTGCTCAGGGACATGTTCAGGATGTAGCAGTGCAGAACATCTGAGACTCAAGGTGAGGACAGGATATTTCAGGTTCACTTCGACACATGTAGAGCAGGAACTGAACACCAAAGCACTGTGGGAATACTGTGTGTGTGTGTTGAACTGGTACCTCTGTGGTTTGGTCATCCATCCAAATACTTCATGGATGGCAGCGATGCATGACGGGTTAGTGTATGACCCCAGCAAGAATAGGGTCTTGCAGGTGAAGAAGAACCACCAGTGCTACTGGTAAGTCCAAGGAGAGATGATGGTAATGGGCCCATCATGGTGTGATCTGCTGGTGTTCTCTGTGGACACTTTGGACAACATGTTGGTCCAATGCATCTACCAGAACAACGACATTATTAGCCTCATGAAGGAAAAGCTGGAGGCATTCTTTTTTTTTTCTTTACAGGTCTTGTGGCAACACCTAAGTGATTCTGTCACATTACTGTCTCGTCCTACATGCAGCTGGTTTAACAGAATCCAAATGACTTGAATGTAGGACTGGGTGATCTGCTCTAAAGACAATTAGGCCGTGCATGGTTTTTAAATTATTTGACTAGAAACATGCATTTTTGCATCTTTTTATTGTAGTATTTTAACTTAATATTACTTCACATTTTGTTAACTATGCATTCATCTGTGACACTTGCACTGTGATACTGTGTTTGATATTTACAATTAACCAAAAATGTTTTTACACTGTAATATAACACTAACACACCTTGGTAAATCAGACTCAGTGCATGTCCTATCGCTTACAGACTAATGTAACATTCACAATGCAGATATTAATGCTTTGTTGTTTTTTTTTGCAGAAATGTGATTTTTTTGCGTGGTTGCTCACATTATAATTTAAATGCAATGCCATCAGACTCATCTGTGAACAGTCTACGGTCCTGGAGAGACCAGACATGACATCACATCACACATATCACACTGTGTTTATGGAAGTAAATAATCTGGATCTTGCCAGATTCTACCTCCTCCAGTGCAGAATTGTGACATCTGTCGCATTCTAATGACGTAAAAGTCAGATGAAATGCGACATGACCATTCAGACTGAAGTCACTTTGCAAAACATCAGATATGTATCCAATTTAGGACCACATATGAAAGTCTGATTTGAAAAAAAAAAAAAAAAAGGATTTGTGCTGTTTGGACTGTCATCAAAAAAAAATCAGATATGAGTCACATACAGGGGAAAAAAAAGGTCAGATTTAGGCCACTTTTACCTGCAGTATGAATGTAGCGGTAGCTTTACTGTGAAGTTTTCATTTTGTTTTCCAAGTTTTCATTTCTTCAGCAGCAGAAAAACAAGCTCCACTAACTCTGCATGTCAGTGTATACTGAAACAAATAGTGTGGAAAGACACTAAAGAATAAATAAACACAGACGTAAATAAACATGTATTGTGGAAGCATTAATATGATAGGTCATCATGCTAAGCTGTGTGTAAAATACTTTAATACATTGATATTCTGGGCCATTTAAAATGGATGGCATCTGAGTAAGAATGAAGATTGATCAGCCTAAGGTTGTGAGATCGCCCAGCCCCAAATGAATGAAAGAAAAATGTTTTTCTGGCAATTAGTGTTCACTGTCATTACTATTTATATGTTTTCATTTGTCTTGTTAACAGTAAAAAAAATAATGATAATTCGCATTTTTTTGTCTGTCTGTCTTCCTTCTGAAACACACAAAAAATGTCTATGGAATTATATAATCATTCCGTAAAAAATACTATGGAAAATGTGTGAAAATTGTAAAATCTTTGTCCTCAGTTGCTTATTATGTCATCTACAGTGTATGATGTTATCATTGTGCAGTTCCCCCTCTTGTCCTGTAGGGGTCGCTGTATTTATGAAAAACCTTGAGGTCGACGCAGGATTTTTGTGGTTGTGACGTTTTGGATGTATTTTTTTTAACGGACAGGCATCATTTCTTGTTAGAAACGCTTTGTCATGATAAGTATGTATTACCCGGCGTGTGTGTGTGAGTTTTAGTCAGCGGGACGGACAGGTTTTGATCATTTTTTGTGTGTGTGTTCGGTTTGCTAGCACAGCCACCGGATGCAGTTGTTTTGAAATTGAGCACCTCTGTTTTCTCTTGTTTCTCGCACACGGTTGTTGTTCAGTCGAAGCCGTGTGGAGTATATTTTCCTCTGCTATTGCCACTCTTTTTTTTAGTGACAATGGGTGTTAATAAAACACACATTAGCATCGGATATGCGTCGTTTGGTATGCTCATGGGGTTCTCTGCATTCCTGGTGTGGAACATCGCGTTCAAGCAGCCGTGGACCGCAGCCATGGGAGGGCTATCAGGTAAGGAAACACACTCCCAGCAAATACTAGTGGACTTTAAACAAATTTCACCTTTTTCTGCCATATATATGTTTTTATTTTGCAATCATGAAAGCATAAGTGCCAGCCAGCCTCCTGTGTCAAGTTGAAGGTGTCCTGTTTTGCTGCTGGTTGCAAAATAATCCTCTAGTGACAGGTGAAACTTTTATTATGGGCTGTTTACACAACAGTCTGAGGTTAAGACTGACACAAAAAGGAGGAATAATCTAATTAAAAGAGCAAAAATGTGGGCGAAACGTAGCTGTTACACTGAAAAAGTCTGGAGTCCACAAGTATCAGACCTTTGATCCAAGTGAACAAATCCATATCTGCAACCTCTGCACTCATTTCCTCTTAGGATGTACAGGAATGCATTTTAATGGGTTTCCAGACATGCTCCCAGACATCAGACAACCTCAACCTAGGCCTCTTATCTAGTAAAAAACACTGATATTACATATGTTAAAACACTCATAAAACATATTAAAGTTCTGCATGCAAAGCCTTACTTGAGTTTGTCAGCAAAATGTACATAAAATATGGAAATTAAAAGTAATCCCTGTGCACTAGTATGATCCCGGTCATTATTTTAACCTAAACAGACAATGGCAACCTAAAGCATTTACTGGTCAAAAAGGTTTTGTAACTTTTGTAGCACAAATCCTATCAATACAGGTAAATAATTGAGGTAGAATGCAGTTTCTCTGTTTTTCAGTGTCACCAGATATGACCCATTTAGATGTTCAGAGGCTCCATAGTGAACATGAAACACCATCAGCTTCTGCAACATTGAGTCATCAGTAAAACCCCTTTATTCTGACAAATGACAGTGGTCAGAAGTGCTTGATTTTACGTTCAGTTATATGATATATTTTTCTGAAAAAGTCACCTTTTCTTCAGTTTTCTTTACTACTATTTATTTACTATGAACTTTTATGAACATCTCCATGGTCAATGCATTAAATACATGAAAATACTGGAGTTTCACTGAAATATGTAAAATGCAGAGGATGGTATTGTGATAAACGGTGATAAATCACTTAGTAAAGGTTAATTGTAGAGAGAAATTCATTTGGAATTCACCACAAGAATACGTCTAGGTCTTTATATATTATGTTTTTGATTAATATTCATATTGTATTCATGTGTACATCGCTTTTTAGAGGTTTAGATGTGTAAGGTTGAGCTTATTTCATCTACTTTGTATGTGAGGTTTAATCTACAGTAATTCATCATATTCTGTAAGAGCAGCATAGTCATCATGTGAGAGCTGTGAAAGTTAGTTGTTGATGAGCTCAGAAAACAGGTCTTGTAAAAATGCATCTTGCAGCAAATCCACAAGGAGTTTAAAGTGTTTGTGTAGCTTAAGAAGGATGATGAGTTATAACTTGGCCTGTAAAGCAACACTTAATACTTCACTTCATCACTTTTATCAATAGAATCCTCACATTTGGGTCAGTGGACGGAAAATGTATCTTAAAGAGTAAAACTTGACAATATTTGCCTCTGAGATGTAATACAGTAGAAGCAAAAAAAAAAAAGTACTCTAGGAAAGCACCATTACTTCAACTTTGTACATAAATACAGTACTTGAGTAAAATTACTTAAAAAATTACCTTTTGTGTTTATCAATGTCAAAGATTAAAAGCTGCATTTTCATGTTCAAAAAGGAGCTACGTCTGTATTCATTATTTTGCTGATAAACTAGCACAGTCATGTTTTCTGATATTTATTTTTTACATAATTAAAGATATTCATCCTCCATGTGCCGCTCGCTTTCTGCTGAGGTTGTGTATTGTTAGGTAAAAAGCGGGTAAGAAGTCAGTTAAATACGGTATGTTCTGTAAATGTTTGAAGGAAGGGGAACATGAGGACGGCAGCGTGATCTATGGGCTCAGCAATCTGGAACATGCTGTGTCATGAAAAGGCACAAACACTTGTTACCATAAGGTTGAAGTGATAAGTTCATGACCATTTAAGAGGCTGCTGTGTCTGAACTGTGTGACTGGTTGAATTGCAAATATTATCCCATTATTATTATTATTATTATTATTATTGTTGCTATGTGTCAGCAAATTAAGACTTTCTTTTAGATCCGAAAGTGTTTTAAAGAGGAAGTACAGATGATTAAAAAAAAAAAAAAAAGATTTATAACACAGCACTACAATGGCAATGTAAGCAGATTTAGAACATTACATGTTTGATTCCCAGTCGGGGTCAGTACAAAGGCCATAATTTATGCCATTATATTTACAGCAGTGTGTTTATACACCAGCTTCTACTTCTCCCAGTGTCCAAAGGAGGAGTAGCTGTCAACAAATGCATTCATTAACACTAGAGCTGCACAGTTAATTTAATCACACTTCTAATATCAGTCTATGTAATTATATCATGGCAAAAGGCTGAAATGAAAAAAATCCAGGGTGTCTATAGTGACATTGTGGATTTAGTGACGCTGAGCATAAGGAGGAACACCATAAAAAAGTTTGTGTATTTTTTTTAATAACAGGTATACAGAAACACAAATAATAAAGATCAGTAGTTAAACTAAGCACACAGATTCCTGCAATCACAATGTTGTCTATATTAATTACAATATTACTTTTTCACCAAATCAGGCAAGCCATTGTTAATGTGTATATATGCTTACACTACATTATAGTCTGTTAACCCACTATCCATGCATTCTTAGATTCATGGGTGTTGGGCTTGAGTTATGAGCATATCTGTGGACAAAAATGTTGACAAGCTAGATACAATAAGACTAAAGAACATCCAAAAACGTACAAAGAAGTTCACTGAGACTCAACTCCAACCATTAGACCTGAAAGAAATAATTTTAGGTAGTTTTAATACTTTTGATTTTGATTTTACATCAGTTTGGTTATGTGACGTCCAAAATGCCATGGGTGCTATGTCTAAGTTGTATAATGTGCATAAATCCCTGCGCTGTGAGCAAATAGTGTCTTTAATCACATGTCAGCGTTAATTTCAGGAAACTCTTTTATTGAAGCATAGAGACACAACTGCTGCAAACATTGACTTAGTTGTCTTATTATTTTAGTGACATAACACCCCGTGGGCTGAGAGACAAAAGGCCATATATCTATATATACTATATACACACAAAACGCATACATACATATGTAAAGGTTTACATACATCACACACATATGTATATGCACACACATGCACATGAATACATGCATACTAAGTCAACACATCCCTCCCTCCATCCACCCAGCCAGCCTTTCAGTGTGTACATATGAAGACAAATGAAAAGAATTAAGAAAAAGAAAATAGATCAAATTAGATATAAGAGAAAAAGTGAACAAAACATAATGTCAAAATAACATTTGGGTGTCAGTTTAATGTTAAAGCAGAAGAAATTAGGAAAATCTACAAATAAAAACACCAGCATTACTGGACACGTCTGGCTCATACCTGGCAGACAAATATATTCTCCAAAAAGCCTCCCCAAATCTTCAAATCCCCAGTGTTTCCCTTCACACTGTACATACATTTCTGATTCCGTATGCATGCTGATGGTTCTTGAATCACCCTGTGAGTGTGGGTGGTTGTCCTCCCTCCAGTTTTTGTCTATACTGTTGTTTTCTGTGACCAACTCAAATGTTGACCTGTGTGTCTCAGGTGTGCTGGCGCTCTGGACCCTGATCACCCACATCATGTACCTACAGGACTACTGGCGGACCTGGTTAAAGGGCCTCAAGTTCTTCTTCTGCATCGGAGTTTTCTTCTCCCTGTTGGCAGTAGTCGCCTTCTTTACCTTTCTGTCTGTTGCTATCAACACCAAAGAATGTAAGTCATTCCAACAGTCTTTAATAGATCCACATTTCCTACTTTTACATGCAAGAAATGTTCTATAGTCTTCTGTTACACTGGTCTAGGAGTAATAAAAAAAAAAAAATCCTCCAGATTAAAAGTAGTGAAATTTTGCCAAGTTTGAGTCACTGATAAAGAAAAATTGTGTCAAAAATGCTGGTTGACTGTAGTTTCCAAGATACAGTCTTGGGTGAAATTGTGAAATTTAATGCAAAAATGGTTTTACTCAAAAGAAATGTTTGTCTGAGAGCTACCAGATCTACATCAAAACACTGTCTGCACCTTACATTTACCTTACAGGTTCTTTCAAGTTGAAGATTTATAAATCTAATAAATATATATAAACCAATGTATGTATAATAATGCTTTATTATATACATTGAAAAAATCAGCTAACTAGCACTTTTCTCATTAGCTTTCCAATTGGTCTTTTTAAAGTATGTACGATTTAGCACATTTAATCTCAGAGGCAGATAATTTGTTTAACTCTTTATAACCTGATGTGTCATATGCAGTTTGGATGGCTGTAACTCTTTCACTGTTTGTGCAAATGGAAAAATTCCAACGGTTTTTGAAACCTGAGACGTTGTGCTTTATAGGTTTTATTGAGTCATTTCAGTTATTTCACTCATGCCTGTAGTAGAAGCTGGAGAAGAAGCTGTTTTAGCAGTATTATAACATGCAGTAAATTGTAAATGACTGCTAGATTTTGAAAGTTCTAAGTGCTCTGGAAAAATAGGCAAAAGGACTCACTCAGCATATTTTCTAACCTTTTTATAATTAAAAGAAGAAAATAAGTTCAGATGGACCATTTTAGGCTTAGGGTTTAAAGGGTTAACAATTGTAGACCAGTGTCATTAGAGCTTAGTGGTTGATTGACATCTGTTTGTCCCGCCCACAGCGCTGACTGACCCCACCAGTCTGTACCTGTCCTGTGTGTGGAGCTTCATGAGCCTGAAGTGGTCGTTCCTGCTCACCCTGTCCGCTCACCGCTACCGCAAAGAGTTCGCAGACATCAGCATCCTCAGTGACTTCTAAGAGCGCCTCCATGTCCCACAGTGACTACACAGACTCTTCAGCACACTCATTACACAGGCGTCTGACCTGAGAGTGTCACAGTGTGGGAGGGATGGAGGAAGACGAAGGGAAATCAGCGGAGACGTTAAAATGTCTCGCGTCGTGGTTGATCATCCCGATACTCCCGTACTCTCTTGGCCAGTGTTTCTCCTCGGTGCTCCTGACTTTGTCACTTTACAAACATCCAGGCCTGTTTTTATGGCAGATTTCAGTCTTACATTTTAGCATCCTGCTTAGTCATGCATCTGCACAAGTTCACCATGAGAGAAAAATCCCACAGTACAAGTAATCCTAGAATTACTCAGTGATTAGAATAGCTGTTTCCTCTGTGGTAGTTATGTTGCAGTTTCACTCTGTGTCCACTAGAGGGTATCACTCTTCCAACAATGATACTCGGTGTTCAGTGTATGTTTTTGACAACCTGACTTTGTGGCATTACATCTGTTTTCTCTATTTGTATCTCTTTCAGCAAATGTTGCATAGCCTTACAACACATAAATGTTTTCTGTCTCTATCTACTAGTTGCACATACTGGGAAAAAAAATTCTATCAACTGGCAACAAGCTCGAGCATTGTTTCACGTTTTCCAGGACCTTGCACAGGCCTGCAGCATCAACGGGAATGCTTTCATGTGCAATTGAAAAGAAGCACCACATGTTCTTGCTCAGTGTATTTTTCAACACATAACGGGCATTTTAAATGAAATGAATGATTTTTTAAAAAAATGTTTTTACCAATGACAACTGTGATACGTGTGAAATAGGTTAAAAATATCTCAGTTTCCGCTTTAAATCGCAGCAGCGGTGAGCTCACCAACACATCCCGAAGTCCTCATGTTGTTATATTGTCCTCTTTCAAACCAGTAATGCCATTTAAATCATTTCTTACTGAGATTGTTTTGCTTTGAATCCTTTAAATGTTAATCTCTTTACACTATTGTGTTAAAAATGAAGTGCAGCGTTGTGTATCTCCTTGTATCACTTGCCTCCTGAATGTAGGAATGTGTGTTTGTAGAGTGTAAGCGTGTGTGTGTGTGAGAATCATGCAAATAAATGTCTTTTTGACATCCGCTGTGGTCTAGTGTGTTATTTGCTATAAATTCTGAAAATAGCTCTGCCTGCAGATAATAATTGTTGTGCTTTTTTAAGTAGGAGTGTTGACTCAGGGGGAATGTTTGGCCAAAACTGTCGGCATCTTTAACAGTTTATGTTCCTTCCTAAAACTTGATTTCTTTTGCGTGTTTCAAGAAACTAAATGAAAAAAACTAAATGGTGACAGCAGAAAACTATTTCTTACCTAACTTGCAAGTTTGATGTACAATGAGATAGTGTCAAAGAGGTGGATTGAAGGTGTTTTTGCGTTCTTCTTTCTACTAAACCCAGGTCAGGAGGGTCAGTGTCAGGCATTAGAGTGGGATTTGCGCCATGAGTGGAATGAACCACTTTTCCCACCCACCCGAGCCACATTTATGAAGAAAAACACCCCACAGCATTGCAATCGCAACAGTAAATGCAAGGCAATAACCTGCACTTTGAAGTCAGGCAATTATTTCATCCATCCACATTTTTATTTTGACCCTCAAAGGGAAGGGAAGGGGGTGCAGGGAGTTTTGGTGTATGATTTTGTTAAGGCAGCTGCCTGATACAGGGACTTTGAAGTTGATGTAAAAAATATGTGACCGAATTATTAGAGCACTATCAGGGTTTGCTGCACTATAATTGATTAAGTTGTTCATTCACATAAGAATATGTCTCTTAAATTCATCCTGCTGTTGTTCAGGAGAAAACTCCCACCATGCTTAGCAGTAGGGGAAAGTGAATCCGGTGTAGTGTTTCATTATTTACAAGAAATATCAGTTACTTTGATCCTTAGAAGCCACTATCATTATTTCACTTTCTTTGTAGGTTTTCTGCATCCTTCCTCTGTGTTTTAAGGACATTTTTTGGTGGTACTTATGTCTTAATTGCATTACACTGGTTTGTTTGTAAGCCCCTAGAGTCTTATTGCATCAAGGTAATTGCAATGTTGTGGTTAAATCACCATAGCAACATTTTTTATCTGGCCGTTATAAACTTCGACATTAAGAAACTGAAAAACAACCCGGCTCACTTTCCACTGAGCAAGCTGGGGGCTTTGGAACCAAATGCGTCCTATTAACTTTATACACCAGCCTGTAAAATGTGTGTATGTGTGTATGTGTGTATGTGTGTGTGTGTGTGTGTGCGTGTGTGTGTGTTTGAGTGGTATGTAAAGAGAGGGAGGGGTCTCATTTTATTCAATTATGGGACTCCTTTCTACCCAAATCAAGGAAGGAAGTTGTCTCAAGTGTGTTGACTGGCAGTCTGGCAGAGTGCGGTGAGACTGGAAACAATAGTTTATACATTCAAATATCACAAATATCCTAAACATCCTGTTAAATAATATAAAAATAACATTTATCTCATTGAATTCTTACTTTGCAGATGTGTTACAATGAACCCAGGGGAGGAATTACTGCTTTGCTTTGCACACATGCTATATATCAAAACTATCCAGAAGCAGATTTACTTCTTTATATTCATTGCATGAGTGAGAGAGGAACATTTTAATGTTTTAGGTGGCGTATTAATGTAATTTAGGGTTGTCCAAGTATAAATCTACATCCTTTAACTATCTTCACATAAATGTAGCAGAATTACACTACATTGCAATTTCTCTCACAGTAGAGGAATAAAGTAAACATTTAAATATCTAAAAAAAAAAAAAACAGCCTAAAATGCAGTAGAATAGAGTGAATGGCCTGTGTTTCTTTACGTCTCAGATGAAAGGTGAGCAGGAATTAACAGATTTGATTCATGTCTGAACGGACGCCTGGCTATGAGTTTGACTGTGAAATATGAACATCAGTATCAATCACACAAAAGTGAAGCATTTGATCTAAAAAAAGAAGCATCAGAAAAGACTAAATGAAAAGCAAACATCTTGAATTGGTAGAGCACCAGATGGCCTCTTTGACATTAAGAAGCCGCTCTGGCATTTAAGAAGGCAGTCCCAGAATGATTTCCGAGGAACTTCCGCAGAGCGTGGTACAAAGCCCACAGATATTTAAGCAATATCCATAGCAATTTACTGTTTTATTTACAAACTGAAACATATGTTTCTAGACCTTTGGAGCCCCCCCCCCACCCCATCACCACACTGATTTACTGCTGCAGGATTTCTCCCACACTCTTTGCCTTTTTCTTCCCTTTCTTCCATTCTCATCTCCGTCTGTCCGTCTGTCTGTCTTTATCATCCTCTCTCATCACCCATCGGTCAGTCAAACATCCTCTCCTTCCAGCCCGGCAGATGCCTACCTTTGCACTCATGGTCTTTTGCCGTTGTATTTCTGAATGCATTGCTGTCTGTGCCTCTGGGACCACTGCAAACTCGCATCTGAAACATTTTAGAGAGACACATATTTGCTGTTTTAGAGCACAAAGGGATATGCCATGGCAGAGGCTGTTTGAAGTGGCTTCACAGGGGGAACCAGAACCAGAGCGAGGGATTTCAGAAACCATAAAGAAACGTTAGCGCAATGTAACTTTGGTAAGGTCATCTAATCTAATGGAAGTGGGGATTGATTCAATGTGAAGGCGTACCCCTTTGAAGCTGGCTGCTGAGCTCTGTTGATGTTTCTAATGCAATAGCTCTGTTGTAGAAACGCAGCATTCCTCTGTACCTTACAGACAGAGGTTCACTGCACGTTTGACAGGCCTGGATGCGTGATAATGGCCAATCCCTGGGATCCCAGCTTGACACTGCTTCCACTAACCAATATTAGAAACATGAGATTGAAGACAGCACTGTTTGACTCTGTTTCAGGTCCTGGATTTGAGGAATATTTCCCTTAAATAGATATTTTTTAAAGTTATTGATTCAAATGACAAGAGGTTGATCACCTAAAAAAAAAGATAAATTACTGTCGAAGTTGAGTAAAACCACTGCGTCTTCCCAAAATGAATAAATGTGAGAACTGAATTTAATAATACGTGTAAAACATGGAAAAGGAAGACACATTGATCCACATTTGCCTCTTTAAACATCCACCATAGCTCTTTTCCTTTCAGTCCCTGACCTTATGATGTTTCTGTTTCATACCTACTTCTGTTTTGTGTCAGTTTTCAGGTGCAGACATTTTGTGTAAAGTTCTTCTATAAACAACGGACTTGAGGCTTGATAAGTTCATTTCTGAAGTTCACTATGAACCAGCATTTTCCAAACCAGGAGGCCACATGGTCAGTCCAAGTGCTGACTCACTGTGAAACTGAACCTTACATATTGAATCTGAGCGGCTGACGCAGCAGCAAAAAAAGACTTTGGTGTGATTATTTGCTATATATAGAGATGGACTAAAGGGGATTATTTATTTGAAATAAGCCATGTTTTTTATTTTTGCCAAGTAATGTAAAACTCTTAAGACACACAGAGAGTCCCAGTTCATTGTTCTACTTCTGCATTTCCTCTGTTTCGCATTATCACATGTGCACATATGGACACAAAGCGGCATTCAAGAAACTTACTGTTTGTATTTATCTGGTTCCATTTCTATTGTTTCTGTCAAAAACACTGACATGGCTCATGACCAAACTTTGTTGCTGTTTTCTAATAAAGCTCTTCTCACAGAATGATATTTAATAGACCCATAGAGATGTTTTATATATTGGTTTTACACCAATGATTTAAGTTTCCTTCAGTGTTGCCATGTTGTTTAAAACACATTTATTTGATTTGCCCGTGTGACCAATGAACCTGCTGCTTTAAAGGCCTGAGGGCATTTCTTTGTAATTATTAACAATTTTACTCATGCTCATTTTAGTTAGCAGATCTACAAAGCATTATTAAATGATTTATTATGAACTAATACATCTAAAAACACATGTAATTACATGTATACAGGGCATTGTAGAAACAGGAAGAGCCTCTTACATTTGGTCTAAGGGGTTGTTATGTCCAGTTTTCTCAGTTGGTCACAGACTTCTTCTCAATGGCTCACATAATATGTGGTACAACGTAAAAAAATAAATGCTTTATTATCAGATTTCAGACTGTTATATCAGCTACTACCATCAGGAAGGAGGTTTAGAAGGCCATGTTGTCATTAGAATAGAATGGAAAACTCTTTTCATCCTTATCTCAACCAAGGTTTTTAAACTGTGGCAGATGAGTAAAGGACGGAATCAAAATGAAAGCCAGAACATCTTTATTTCTACATATATTGGGGACATTTAGACATTTAACTTACTGACATATTTTTTCTTATGCATTTATCATGGTATTTATTTTTAATCTGTTTTTTTTCCCTCTATAGTATGTTTAGTTATGTTTTTCCTTGTTCCCTGTAATCATAAATATGCTTTAATGTGTTTTTATGGATGCAGCACAGGTTGAAGCCCAGACGCAATTTTCAACTATGTTTGACAATAAAATGAATTGAGAATCTTAAAGACACTTTAGCAAAAAATGGGAGTTACCATGATAGAGGAAACATGATATAAAGCTAAATAAATGATTCATACTGTGGATTATAGGCATAAGTATTGACATGCAACTGTGTTAAACTTAGACAGTGAAATGGTCTGAAACCCAAGTGTGTGATGAGCACAAAAGGGCTTGCACTAACCCGCACTGAACCATTAAAACTGTAACAGCCTCAATAAATGTGTGTTGAGTGGAAACAGCCCATTTCATAGATCTGAATTAGTTAGTGTATTTACATAAATACAGTTACACATTTATTTTTAAGATTTAGCGTCCAGTTGTAATGTTCACTCAGTGTTTTATCACAGTAATGCTGAATACAGGCATGAAAACCTAATGACCAGGAGAAAATGTGGCTGAAACCCACTGAAAATCCCTGGTGTCCATCATGCACTACTTGTTGCACTGATGTCTGAGATCGAGCCATAAATGTTACATCCCAGCCGAACCTGCTGCTCGGCGTACACCAGCTTAACATGCCATATCCGCAGCTCAGCTGTGAGCTCCACTGGGACTGTGTGTAATGTGCCACGAAAAGACCCCAGCACTTAAACACTGTAATCAGAGCCAGGGCAGGATATTGGCTAAATTACACATGAAAGCAGGAACATTTGAAGGAAGCTTGAGCACTAAATATTATGATAAATTACAGTCTAATACGGGGAGATAAGTTGCAGCTAAACAAGAATAATACAGAAATGCACCAGTGGGGGAAAGAGGTGTTTTTAATGCAAAACTGTTTTAAAATTCTCTCTCTCTTTAATATCAATGAATATTTTTGAAATCCTTCAGCTTTCAGACATGAGACATGATCTTCATTAGCAGGTGTCTGCAGGTCAAATCCATCTTTTAGTTTTTCTTCTTCAAATTTTCATCTTTTTTGGTGCAAATGTATAAAAGTTCATGTACAAATTTGGCCTGAGTTTCTCTCTGAGGCTTTTTTTCCCCACTTGTCATCACCTGGAAACACAGGTAAGTCTATGTTCACTGATAAATCCAGCCTTTATTTCACTCAATCATTAAACACCTCATTCTCATTGTTTGCCTGGAGGCCTCCCACCCGCCTCACCTAGTCACATCACCACCATCCCCCATCTACCGTGCACCCACAGCCCCCCTCAGCCCCCCACTCCGCTCCTTCTGAACCCCTGTCTAAGTGGATACCCCACAGGAAGGGCTTCTCCAGGGGGGAAATGGGTCCCAGATGTCTGCCTTTGTGCCACTATAGGCTCCTCAGGAGGGATGGAGCTGTGTTAGGATGGGTATGGAAGAGGGGGG
>JAPQRQ010000022.1:22798757-22819897 GCA_037367365.1 Apogon talboti
GGGGGTGGGGAGTGTGCTGTGTGCAAACATCAATAACAGCAGTCAGGGGGTGAAGAAACTCCCAGGGTGAAGGTGAGGAGGAATTTAATGATTGGTTCCTTTTGTCGAGCCAGTATGCATTTCCAAACACATCACTTATGATTGGTCACACCGCTGCTGCCTGACCGGCTAAGGACATCACCCCAGAGCTTCGACCTTTTGCCGTATGATCATGAGTGACTGCAGTACGAACTTCTTTCTGGAAAACTTCAAAAGTTTCAACATGGCCGCTCTTCGGCGCAGCACTTCGCTTCGGACCAACACATGGTGCAGAGACAGAAATGAACAATACATCGGCCTCCTTTGATATTCACCCTCCTCCTCCACCGATATGTCTAAGCCTATATGCACTTATTGATATATA
Organism: Apogon talboti; assembly: GCA_037367365.1. NCBI lineage: Eukaryota > Metazoa > Chordata > Actinopteri > Kurtiformes > Apogonidae > Apogon > Apogon talboti. The sequence continues at coordinate 22,799,161 of JAPQRQ010000022.1, forward strand.
TTGATATATGTATGATCTATTTTCAGCTCCAGAAACGGTCAATTACGTCCCCTTCGGAATGAAAACGAAGAAGAGAGCAGGGCCTGAGTGTTTAGTGAAACATTATGTCAAGACTCTGACAAGGAAATGAAATGTGCAACATCAATCAGCCTATGAGGACAGAGATCAAACGAACCTCCACACTCCTGCATCTGGTTCTGTTTGGACAGCCTCACTCTTTTCCCCCTTTTCTCCCTCTCCTTTCTTCTCCTTTTCTTATTCTTTTCTATTCTTTTCTCTTTGCTCCCCTCTGTTCTTCTGTGAAACGGCAGTGCCACGACATTCCTGTTGGCCTACTCACTTCGTTAGCTCATTTTTTCCATGATGGTGGCATGAAGCTACGCGTCCACCAAAGGTAAGCGGCAGCTCCTGAGATTAGCCTCAGCAACAATGACTTTCCTGTCCCTCCACTGTCTCCATCAGAGCTCCTAGTGAGCTCACTTCTAATACCAGCTAATCCTGGAGCTGACTTGGCCTGTTATGTAAATACAGCCTCGTATAATTCTCGGTCTCTGTCCATGGCGCTGCTTTGATGGCCAGATGAGGGTTTTTTTTCCAAGTTGATTGAACCCAACTGGGATCAACCTACTTTCTGTTCACTCGCTGAATGAAATGTAAACCAGTGCAATCACGGGGCTCATCAAAACTTTTCTGAACCGCTCTGCTCGTATACGCTTCTCTCAAACTCACACCCAAATTGTTGGCTTGAAGCTGTCAAGCACCGTGTCAAGAATGATATGAGGTTCAGTCAATTTGTCCAAAACATTTGTTAGTAAATACCAGCTTGTGGTAAAAAATGTCAGTCTTTTTGCAACATCTTTGGACAGAAATTGACTTGAAATTGAAACCACGTGATGATTTTATAAAACAAAAAAAAAATCTCAAGGTGTTGAAATGTGAAGGCTTCTATTAAGCATGTTGTCATCAAAAAGTACAGAATTTCTTCAGCTTTAAGGAGTGGAAAACTCCCCACAAGATGTCTCTGCAGTGATCCACACATGAGTCACCCAAGTCATGACGCATGAACATATAAACGGACACAATGTTGGGAAACCAATTTGGATTCAAAGGTAGATTTACGCAAGGCTTACTCATTTGCGCAAATTGTAGGTTGTTCTTCCCAGTATCCCAAAAACCCTCACACAGGTTGAACAAACGTTAGCTCAAGCTACGAACTGTCATTTTCTTCAAGAGGAGCTGCTGTGTCATGACTGCCAACATGAAAAAAAATGTGTTACTAAGTGGCTGCAGACCCAGAGTGGTGCACGGCGTGGAGGTGGAACATGTGTCGGCTCTGCCCCCGGGCCGTGGATGGCACAATTTGGTGCCCCCTCACCTCTGCAGGCTGAGGTCACTGGGTCAGGGGGGTCAGGGGTTATTCAGGGTCCTGTCTGCTCTCACTCCTGATCATACACAGACAGCAGATATCAGCACTGATGCTAAAGGTGTTTAAACAGTGTGTTTAATATTGAATGTCTATCTGTGACTTTATGAACATATTTCAAAGAGCATCAGTTTTTTTTTTTTTACTGACTGATATTTCAGGAAAACGATACTGTCGAGAAATTCTTTCCCGGATGCGTGCCCGCATAGCCTCACATTTTCTCACAGATCTACTTAAAGCCGCTGTGGCCTAACAGATTTATAAAGAATCCCTCTTTCGATTTTAGGACTTTATAACCTGTCATGGTAAAATTTATAGTTTGTGCCATTTATTTATTTAACTTCCACATCATAAAGTGCATTGTGTGACCTTTAACTCCTGCTTCATTCTGTTAATCTGAAGTATTTTCATTGCCTCAATTTATATTGTGACCCATGGTTTAACAGATTTGTTTTTATAGTGTCTGGTTATCAGCCTGGTAAAGATCATGGCAGACAAATGTTAGTGTGAACTCCCACTTCTTTTAATGTTAAAGAAAACCAGCTTTTAGCACTGCATAAGTATATGCCCGTAATTTATGACTTTTATGTTTCACATTTGTTGGGAAAAAAAAATTCAAAAGTTCAAGAATTTCTTTAAAAATGCCAAACAATTATAGTTGGACTTAAAAGCGAACACTGATGACAGTCTGAAATAAAAGGTTTAGTTTGATTTCCGTCTCTGTAATGAAATGATGAAAGAGAATGCAGACATGAGGGTGCATGTGGACTGACACTGCAGCCCAAATCTGGAACCCATAAAGCCCCAGAAGTCTCTGCAACATTAGACACAGCACTTCTCATTGGCTGCAAAAGCCACTTACCCCTTCCTCTATTACCCGCCCAGCTAATGCACACTTCCTGCTTTTCTGCTTAGCTCAGGCTGGACCACGCCCTCTCAGACTCCAAAGAGCGAATGAGAACTGGACGCAGCCACCGGGTTGGCGTTTGGGTATAAAAGAGGCGGAGGTGGACCTGCCTGTCAGATGGTTTGTTGTTGTTCTGTCTGCCAGGTTAAGAGGGAAATATTTAAATGAGAAACTGAGCAAGGTAACCAGGAAACAGGACAGCCAAAGTGACATCGAACCCAATGGAGCTTCAGCAGCCATAAGTTTTCTCTTGTGGTTTCTTCCCGCTCTTTTTGACAGACGAAGAACACAAGCTTGTCACGTTCAAGGTCTCCTTACAGAGCTCTGTCTTTGCAGTGGAACTTGAAAAGTTGTTTAAAGGTGGACGGTACAATGAGAGAAGAGGTGTCCTGCACCAAATCCCCTGAAGGAGGGCTGGGGGCCAGCGAAGAGGAGCTGGAGAGAGGATCGAAGAAGACCCTCCAACAAGGAAACCGAAAACGTTCTCCTTACCCCAAGAAGGACGTTCTCAGTCAGGCAGAGGAGAGCAGCACCGGTAGCCCCAACAGTGTGCTGCCGTCGGGGCCGAAGAGGCTCAAGAAAAGCCCCTCTGCTGTTGTGTCGTTGGCCCCGTCATCGCTGGGCCCCAGGTCAGAGCCGCCCTTTGAGGACCTCCATTCTCAGCGAGTCATTGCCAACGTACGGGAGCGTCAACGCACTCAGTCCCTCAACGATGCTTTTGCCTCTCTTCGCAAGATCATCCCCACGCTTCCTTCAGACAAGCTGAGCAAGATCCAGATCCTCAAGCTGGCCTCGCGCTACATCGACTTCCTGTACCAGGTGCTGCAGAGTGACGAGATGGACGCCAAACTGGCCAGCTGCAACTACCTGGCCCATGAAAGACTGAGCTACGCCTTCTCTGTTTGGAGGATGGAGGGGGCCTGGGCCATGTCCACCAGCCACTAGGATCCTAGGATCACTAGGATCTTACACTTCTTTCTTAAACCCTCATGTGTCCACATCTCCACCCCAACATCCCTGTCTGTGTCTGCATCCATTTCCTCACATCTGAACGTTTACATTCAAACCTTTTTGGGTGATCTAAGTCTTTTTGTCTTAAACCTTTACTTACAGACCCGTCCTGCTCTGTCTAAATGCTCTCAACACTTCACACCATTACTATTAACATCCATTGTTGGATCTATGCAGCTAAAACCTATAACAGACGCTCTTTTCCCCCTCAATTCTTTCTACTTCAACTGTTCTCCCTTTCCTGTCCCAAACTTTTGTCCAGTGCAACGAGACGCACCACTGCAGCCCCTCAGGTATGGACAAGACATTTAGCAATGCATGCACACAGACAAAGACAAACACATGCATCAACACAAACCGAAATCACACACATATACACTCTTATGTTTTCCTCATTTCCTCAACACAGGACTGTTAATACACAGCACTTGTTTAATGTGGATTTATTTTCATGTTTAAAATACTACTTAGCACATAATCTCGAGCCTTTTGAAAAACCACAAACACATACTTATAATGAATAAAATAAATGGGAACAAAAACGTCTGCTGGGAAAATTATTTCAGTATAAGTAAAAATAAAATCACAATATGTTCATTTACGTCCTATTGTTATTATCATTATTAAGCTACTTTTTAGAAAACAGTCAGAGACATATTAAAATTAAAAGAATGTATAATAGATTGCTTTCCTAAAATGTTAAGAATCTCAATATGGAAGGAATAAATAAGTAGCATTTATTTCCTAAATGAGGACTAAATTATGACTAGATTAAAACATGTGCTGCTTTATATTTAAAAATAACATACATTTAAACATTTCTTTTCACTTTTACTTACGTTTACACATCATCACATCATACACAGTGCAAATATACAAAAACCTTATTCTGTATATAAACAATATATGCAGAATGTTTGAGTACAAATATGCATAATTTCTGTAGTTGTAGTTCTAACGTCCATGTTTTAGGAAATTAATTTTAAATCTGTTCTTTTAAAAAATTTTCACTATGCCAAAAAGTAATATTGAATTAGAACCATCAATTATTTTTTATTTTCTGCAGTCATATTATATGTTATGGTATGTTTTCAAGTTAATGTATATGTGTTAAAATTGTCATATCATTTTGAGCCGAATTTTACAAATGAGATATGAACATGCTGGCATACATAAAGATTAAAAAGATTCAAATGCTTCATGTAGTATTGAACAAATAATCTGTAAATTAAACATAATGCATGAATAATAAGAGGTAACATCTGCCAGTGCATAAACCTGTCTTCAGTAAAGAAAAAATAAATAATAATAATACTTGATTGATGCAATAACTTCACAAGCAGACGAAGGTTGTTTTGGTTGAAAGAAAACTACTCTAAACTTCATCTGCTACATTTTTTTATGTAAGTAAATAAAACTATAGTGATTAAAACCCTACAGCTCCATTGTTTGACAGATGTCTGATGGCTTTAAACTAATTGTTTTCCTCCAAAACCTGTATGATCTACTTTACAAAGAGAATGTTTTTTTTTTTTTTTTTGCTGCTATAATAGGCACCAGATTTCAGGTACTGCATGAAAGGAGAAAAAAGAAAGAGAGAGTGAAATACAAAAAAAAAAGTGGAGGCACATCTCTCTCTCTCTCTCTCTCTCTCTCTCTCTAAACTCTCCCCTGCAGCCTTGCCCTCTCTCCTCAGGATCTTGTATCCAGTGTCGTGCAATCAGGCCCCGCCGGGGCCCAGACAAGCAGGAACCTTTAGATTGGAAACAGTTGTGAGGTATTAGGAAGGTGTGTGTACCAGGGTTAGGGTCAGGCACATGGGCCTGTGTACATTAACGCATGCACACGTGTACTGCCGTGTGTTTGTGTAGTTGTTTGTAGCTTTGATTAACTGTGCAGTAAAAAATGTATGGATGAACACATCTACATTTAACATAAATACACATGTAGATGTATGTTTAATTATTTCAGCCTCTCCTTTTGTAGTTTCCAGCAGCTGCCAACACTGACAACATGTATGATTTAACCATTTAAAGACGTATTCAGAGTGTAGGGATGAAATGCACTTTTCATCATGTAGACGACAGGTTAAAGTAAACACACTTTTACAGATATTTGAGCAGATGCAAAAATGATTACAAACATGTGTAGCTTTTGCACACATGCACAAGAATCAGTGGCTCCTTGCTAATACAGGTGCTTTTGAGTACTAAAAAATGAACACCTCACTACAGTGAACACTACATAATACTGGAGTATCATATATTACACACAGACAGGTTACACTGTCCAGACATGCACATTCATGTGGCCAGCGGCCATGTGCACCCTGCAGGTGTTCCACTTTGCGTTATTATTAAACCTCCAGTGGCCTCCGCAGCAGACGTTGAGGGCTGCAGTCAGTGCTGTAGATAAAAAGCCAAGGCTCCAGCACGTGGAGCAGCAGAGTGTCCTTGAACGCGGCACGGTAGTTATTACACCCACTTTTCCTGCTCTGCTTGTTATCTTCTGTTCTGCAGGGGGTGTCAGAGAAAGTGCGAGAAATTAAAGGCCAGAAAATGAGCCAAACATCCAGGTTTAGCGAATGAAGTTTAGAAAGAGGCCGAAGATGTTGAAGCGTCTGTCTATACTAGTGTACATATTCATGATGTTATGTCTCCTTGTTTTAATTATGTAAAATTTAATTGATATTACTGAGTGACGGTGGGTTGTTTTCATTTTTCTCAAAAATTCTAAAAATTCTAAAAACTCCTGGCAACAGATAGACACCTACACATGTTTTGTGTTTTAGACTTTGTTAGATAATGATTTTAAGTCATTTTGTGTCCTGCACTTTGCGTCATTGTGTCGGGCTGCAGTAAAGTGCAAGTTGTTGCTGTTGGTTTTACAAAGTAGACAGATGTTTTACCTGGTTTCACTTGTACATTTGTTGTGTAAACCTTCTGGAGAAAAGCCTCCTATACTTTCCTTGAGAGTCTGAAGTCCGAAATCACACACCCAAAGATGAATACATTGGTGCATATTGATGAGCATGATTTTAGGATGTGTGGGTGTCTGGCTCTGCATGAGGCTCTCAGAATGAGGGGATTGTTCTGTTTGAGTTGGAAAAAACAATAGTCTTCTGTTGTGTTTACACTACAATCAAAATGCCTGTCACTGCTCCTTCCTCTACCGGAACCCTCCTCTACTATGTGTGTATGTGTGTGTGTGTGTGTACATATGTGTGTTTTACAGTTTGGACTGACCAGCTGTTGGATGCTCTTCTGTGCGTATTAAATCTCTGGCTTTCTCTCTTTGGACTGATCTGGGACCAGATGTAAAGGCCTCTGCGGCTCATCTGCTTTTTTAAAGCCTCATCCAGAATTTGTGGCTTCTGATACTCATCTTTATTTTTAGAGCCAAAACTGTGAGCCTTAGCGCAGGTGGGAGAGTTGTGTGTATGTGTGTGTGTCACTGTGTGTATTTGACTGCTGTATGCATGTGTGGTCATGCATCTATTTGTACATGATTGCATGTGTGTGTTAGCCTTTCTCAGACAGCTGCAAAGACAGAGGCATGGATTGACACGTAGGCAACAAAGCTGCATCAGGATCTGTCAAACATGGTTCCAACGTAGTTTGTCAAACACATACACATGCAGTTTATGGTTAAGTCGTGTTTTTAAAACAGTTTAAATAGTTTATATCTTTATAAAGACACAAATCCATCTTTAAACACCTTTTATCTGATATTTAGATTTTGTTTCATTAGACAAATAAATATCTTCATAAGGAATATTTTAGTGTCTGGACCAGGAGGAATTTTGTTTAAAAGAAAAAAAACAAATGTGTGTAAACCAAAAATAGTCGCCCAGGATTTTCTTGTATTACATCAGCAAAAACACTTTTATGCTTTTACACGATGGGTCGATACCCGCAAACATCTTTTTAACTTGTGCTTTCTCCTTTTCTGTGTGTGTCTTTGTGCAAGTGAGGGAAGACACACTGTAATTAGAGAGAACTGAGAAGGCTTCAAATGAAATGTTTGCTGAAAACAAGAGAAAAGAGTTTGAAGTTCAGGCGCTGTAGGAGTTTTTTCTTCTTCCACAAAACAGAAGTGTTTGTTTGCAGACACATTTTATAACCTCACAAACAACTCATGGAGAGGAATTTTCTTTTTCTTTTTTTTTTTTTTAACTATACAATGTGCCACCTCTTGAAACAATCAGTGTAAGTGAGACTAAGTGCTTATTTCTGTATTTCTTATCTTTCCAGAAAACCAACAAGTGGAAAATTCTCAACAATCACAGAAGAAATTTCTTCCGGCCTCACCGGACGCTTCCCCCATGTTTTAACTTTTAAAAAACATCCTTTTTTTTCTCCTCTTTCTCTCCAACGGACTGGAAATGTGCTTGACTCATGACATTGAGATGTACTCTTGCAGCTCGACTCGTACAGTGTTTCTGAAACACTGGTGACGGGACTGACAGTCAAGCTCAGAACTTTTTTTGAAGAAGAAAACTAACAGCTGGCCTGCGGTGACAATGAAACAAAATGGCTGCTGGTTCGAGTGCCTTTGGGTAACACCGTGATAACCATCATCCACCCGACTCTTAACAGCGTCTCACAACGGATGACTCACTGCCAGACGAACATTAAGATGACTAATGATAATGGCACAGTGATGGTTAGAGGGCGGTCACAGCCAATGAATGTTTACAGCTAAAATGCTAATAAGCTAATCGCTCTGGCTCTCAAACCCCGCCTTGTGGGAAAGGAAGAGCCCGAAGAATCTGATGCAGATCTTCTCCTTTTTTGTGCTGTAGTAACTGGATAGCTTTCTGTGTATTTTGGGGTTTTAAAGTGTATCTGTGAATTTGGTGTATGCACACTGTATTACTTTAACACTTGGCTTAAATAAAATAAAAAAATGTCCATGGGAAAAGTAGCAAATGATAAACACAATCACAGTTCAGCCCCTGCTTATTGTTTTCACTTTGCTGTAATAGTGAAGTTTCATTTTTCAGGAAAATCTTTGTATATGCAAGAAAATCTGATTAATGTTTGTCTGCATCTTTAAAAATATATTTGCAAACCTGCTGTGATTATATTCAACAAATAGTGCAAAAAATAATACAGCAGAAAGCTTCTTGTACAATGTGCTAAAGAGATAATGAAGTGATTACAGTCACAGTATAGAGGAATCATTTGTAACCATAAGTAGTCTAAATGCTGGTCGATCATATTCTGTTGTATTGTTTTTGCATCTGCTTTTGATATTCTTTACTGTGTTGGCTCCTGTGGACAATAAACCTTTTCTTGATGCATGTAAGTCTAATATTTTTGAATCCAGAAAATAATGCATTACATGTTTATCATCTGTAGTGAATGAGATAAAGTAAAATAGTACACGGTTGTTGAAATAAGTGTGGAATTAGAAATCAATGAGTCGCCATTTTCAAATGAATTAATTAATTCACCTTTATTAAGGTTTTTTTTTTTTAAGGAAACAAAACCGATAGAAAAGACAAAAAGAGAGAAAAAAACGTCCTTATGTACACTATACAGAAACAAAACAACAGTCAGTTATAAGAAAATTAGATGAGGCATTTTCCAACTGGACTGCAGTTTTAATTAAGATCCAGTTTTTTAAGGCTACCTTCACACAGGTTGGTCAGCATGGTACTTCAAGGCACACGGGCTGAGAATTTGGTCTTTAAGGGTTAATTTTTGAGTTCTAATACAAAAATAATTTGCATTTATTAAGACAAAAGATAAGACATTCGGCATGTCAGGTTACTGCCGTGAATGTTTTGATAAACCTAAGTAAAGCTACACTCCCTGTACGGAGCTGAGGCTGCTCTAACTTCTCTCAACGTCATTTGTTTTCACATTTTCATTACAATAACAAAGATTAAGTTGCAAACAGTGCAACACAAAGAAAGAAAACATCAAACAAATTGTATTAAAAAAAAAATCTATAGCACCGTGAAAATTGTGTTAAACATGCAAAGAGCACTTCAAAGACACAGAATCTGAATGTATAAATACGAGTCACGACCGCATTTTCTTCTTTTTCAATGAATGTGTTTATATATCCGTCCTGTGCTTTTGGTGCTGTTCAACTGTTTGGATAGAAAAAAAGAAACATTCACAAACTCTTCAAAGTCTTTGAAGTTATTTAAGCCATGCCAGTCCAGGGACAGCACATTGTTCTCATAAGCTTTGGTTGAGCTTAACCTGTGTCCAATTGCAATGTGTGGATATTCAGTTTTGTCAGTAATATTCCTCCATCCTAACTGCTAAAATGTCATTGTTTGGTCCAGGGAGAAAAACTTCCCAGGCGCTGACAGTAAACAGAACGGTGCTACATCGATAATGAACAAAGGACAGGCGTCCGTGTGTTGAGAGATATACAGATATGAAAGAAATATAACGTAATACAGCAGGAATGCTCATCCACAGGTAGAAACACTGGTCCATGTATATATGTAAAAAAAAGCATCTTTTAAGTTCAACTTTAACAGCTATGTCATTCTGAGCCTCTTTTCCTGAGGGCAACATACTATAAGTGCACTTTGTGTCTGTGATTGTCATACAGTCAGTGTGGTGTCAATGAAACCTCACTTAAAACCTCTGCACTGTCACATATACAATCGTGTATGGGCGGCTACACTGAGGAATGATGGGTGTTTTTGCTGTCTGTTGGCGTTTAAAAAGAAACGCTTTGACTGATGGACTTAATATGGACTGATACTTTTTGTCCCTGATATTGAAACTCCAGTGACTAGAAGTACTAGCTCTTCATTTTGGTACAAACTACAGTTTCTCTACATGATTAAGATGCAGTTATTCAAGACCGCTGCGTCCTGTTTAGTCTTTAGTCGAGGAGAGATAACAATAACTGGTGCGATCTGGAGTTCTGCTGCATGTGCTCGCCTGACAGGCCAAGAAAGAAAAAAAGAGACTTAAGAAAATATGTGGACATACAAAAAATACGAAACATATGTATCTCAGGCATCACTGTAGCTTCACTCTTGCTGGATAAAAAAAACAAAAAAAAAATCTCTGGTTGACATTTACAAAAAAATGTGTGCCATAGGGTAAATAAAAGAATTTTAAGATAAACTGCAAATATAAGCGTTTGGTGAACACTGCCGATGTGGCTGCAGCTCCTCCGTGCAGTTCATATTATAGAACAGGACAGTGCAAAATGATCAGAAACACTCCTGATCACTGATCAGTTCCTTCACTGGAGCTTTGTCACATGCAGGTAAATGACATCATCATAGCGGGACTTGTTAAGCACAGAGGATACGACTGCTCTCCTTCAAAGACTCCTTCCGCTCGAAGTGATTGAATCCAGTAGGCTTAGGTGACCTTTGACCTCCCCCTTCAAGGTTACAACAGTCTGAGTGGTCTAGCGCAGGTCTGTCCTGTGCTTTGTCAAATGTGTGTACATGCTACGTCCAGTTGCCAGCAACCAATGCTACAAGAGATCCTTAGATCCTTCACAGATCTGTTTGTTTTCTCAGTTCAGTGAGTGACATCCCACTCAAAACCTGTTGAAGGTTCGTGAAGTGTACATGTTGTCTGAGTCACACTGTAACCAGTAGTAATTCATGTGGAGAAGTGTGTGTGAGGTGATAAATACAGTGGTCGAACTGAGGAGGACACCCGCTTCCAGTGATGAATCCTATGTGAGCTGTGTGTGTGTGTCTGTGTTTTCCACTGAGACTTGGTTGAAGGCAACTGTCAGGAGGCTTTCTTCACATGGAATCCTTCTCTGTCAGTTTCTCTGGATGTTTCCTTCAGAAAAAAAAAATATGAAAAATGAACATTAGAGGACATCAAATAAACAACTGCAGCTGATATGGCTAAAGATATTAAAGGTATGATATGTAACACTAAGAATACCCTTGTTGCTCATGTGCTTAGCAGGAGTTTCTGTTGTATTGACTACATTTCTAAGCTAATATGCAGCCAGTGTTTTAGTGTATGGGAAACACAGAAACTGAGGCACAATGTACATCTTTGCATATTCCTGGAAAATCCAACTTGCAGCCTCTACAGATAAATCACTCTACAGCACAGGTGTCAAACATGCGGCGTGTGGGCCAAAACTGGCCCACCAAAGCGTCCAGTCCGGCCCATGGGATGAATTTGTAAAATGCAAAAATTACACTGACGACATTAACAATCAAGAACGCTAAAATCATTTTAGTTCAGTTTCCACATTCAGACCAATATGATCTAAAGTGGATCAGACCAGTGAAATACTATAATAATAACCTGTAAATAATGAAAACTGCAAATTTTCTCTTTATTTTAGTGTAAAAAAGTAAAACTGCATGAAAATATTTACATTCACAAACCATCCTTTTACAAAAAATGTGAACAACCTGAACAAATATGAACAACATGAAATATCTTAAGATAAGTAAGTGCAATTTTAACAATATTTTGCCTGTTACATGTTTTGTGTATTTGTAATTGTAACGTAAGTTGCAATGCACATTGTAATTGATAAACTGAGGGATAATATTGCTAAAATTGTACTTATTTTCCTCAAGACATTTCAGGTTGTTCATGTTATTCAGATTTTTGAGGAAACTTTTTAGATGTAAACATTTTCAAAATGTAATTTTACTTTTTTCACTGTTATTATTTTACTGGTTTGGCCCATTTGAGATCATATTGGGCTGAATGTGGCCCTGAACTAGAATGAATTTGACACCCCTGGTCTACAGGCTGTTATCACAGATGCAGACAGCCATGACAGTTATTTTAAAGTTTATTCATTGGGGAAAAGTGATTAATACTGGCACATTTCTTCACATTCACTACACCTTTACCTTTCGGAGGACAGGCCTCCCATGGACAGCGAGGCGATGGCGCTGACGGCCTCGCTGTCCGAGTCTCGTCTGAGCCGTCGTCTCTGGGCCTGAAGGTAGGACAGATCCACGGTGGCGGCCGAATCCTTCACACTCTGCCAGTAGTCACCTGCAGGAAGCGAAGGATGGAGAAGAGGGAGAGGACGAATGAAGGAGGAGAAGGAGGGAAAGAAAAAGATTAATGGGTCTCAGTCGCTGGCATTTGAGTGTTGTTTTCATCCTGAATAGTTCCTTGAGGGAAAGTGCCTGCACTGCATTATTAAAGAGCAGCAGTCACTGTTTGATCCACAAGTTGTAGCTGTTTGATCTGAATATAAGCATTGCCTGTCATATAAACATCCCCTGGTCTAAATATCCATGTTAATAATTTCACCAATGTAAACTCAAATTCAGCCTGCTCTCTCAGGATCTGCAGACTCAGGACATATCTGAGTCCTCTGACACATGGAGGCAGGAAAAATCAATCAGTGAGTGAATCTATGAGTGTGTGTGTGTTCTGGCTGTGCGTGTCGGGAGCAGGCAACTCACATATATTTCACCCCAGGCTTAAATTATGGGTTTAACATTCTTGTGGCTTTGCAAATATTTTTAATTAATCTAATTTGGTTGGGATAACATTTGTGTGCAATCAGGAGGGGATGTTGCGAAGGTCGTGTGCCAGAGAAGTGTTTGAAGATAATTGGAGCCAGGGCGGCCTGTATGAGTGTGTGTGTGTGCGACTGTCTGTGTGTGGGACGGCTGGAGGGAGGGATGGGAGACAGGGATGTAAAGGAGGAGAGGTGGCCTGAGAGCAGGAGGGATGAGCAGACTGAAGGACAAGAGCCCGGACACTCAGATATGGATGATCTAAAGATCCAGAAGTGACATACTGCAAGATGTGGAGAAATCTGAGCAGCAGACATTAAATTATAAAAGATCTTTCTTTTCTGTTATTTACTGTACATGACAGAATAATTAAAGCAGAAATGGGATCAAAATCACACATCACATCGAACATGTGTCAATGATGAATATGGCAACAGCTCCAGTAAACACATTTAAACATTTCAGATCAGATTTTTTTGGGCTTTGGAATGCAGTTTACCGGTACATTACTATAACATTTTTTTTTTTTTTAGCATTCTTATCTGTCCATAAAAATCTGAGTTATATTTTAAGCTATTCCTGCATGTCTTTCCTGGAAAACAGAGGCATCCTTTCCTTAAAATCAGGTTTATCCTCACCTGAATCAGTCTTTTGCACATGGTGCTGAAAACCTGTGAGTCAAATTCATGATTTATCATTTTGTTATAAGAAAGTTGGCTTGGCTTAACTTTAAAGGCTCCGTTATAAGGTGAAGAACACAGCGCGGCAACAAAGGCAGGTGTATTTCATATGTAGTTTTCATCTTTAAATGACAGCATGAATTACAGCCACTACATTAGAAACATTAAGTAGTAGTCGCCACACTTTTTTTTTGTTTCACGTGTTGGAAACCTGTTGTTCAATTTTAGCCTTATTTGTTGGACATTTGTTCGCCAAATGAAACAGCTCATGGCTGATTTGAGTGTATGAAAAGTGACAGAGGTGTAAGTGAAGGAGATACTGTGCGGTAAGTCATTTGTGAGACAGGAAAGAAAATAGCAACAGCTGTTGCAAAAAAAAAAAAAAAAATCTGCATACAAAGACAGTGAAAGGAAGATGTCTTTAGGGAAAAACAAAAACAATCTGATCTTTTATTCTGCTAATTGTTTGTGATTTTTTTGGAACTTGTTCGCTGCACAGATTCTGAAATGTGTATGTAATTTTATGCTCATCTGTAAATCTGTGCATAGATGTGTTCCTCAGGGCTGTGGATGCTACAGGCCATGTTTCTCACCCTGAACCTGGATGACTCTCTGCAGAGACTGGACGGCGTTTTCACAAGGCCTCTGGTCCAAGATGGACTGGGACAGAGGCTCCACCTGGAACGCAAACAAGAGGCGGTGGTGAGAGGGTGAAGATGCATATGGAGGATGATTAAATGAATATACATGCCTGGATACAGAGAATACATGTAAGTTATGTGTAAACATAGGAATAACCATCGTACTTCCATGCCAAGCAGTGCGCTGACGCAGGCTTCAGAGGCATCACAGATGGCTGTAAGGTCATGTCCTCCCTCCAGAGCCATGACCACCCGACCCCCGGCCAGGGACATGAGCTGACGGGTCAGGAAGCCAAAACCTGGAAGAGACGACGTAGACGGTTTGAACCAGGTATCGACTGGTCAGTGATGTTGTGAACGTTATTAAAGAATGAGGATACAGAGGATACAGTTCCTGTTCAGCACAGCATTAGTGCACACTGATGCTCTTTAGATGTTATTTCATCCTGTTTCTAAGCAATACTAATAAGTAGCTCACTGAAACACAGGTGAAATTACTTTAATGTCTCTGCACTTTCAGGACACTTGGCACCAAAACTAGGGTTAATTTGACTAATAATACTACATGAAGAAAAACACCTCTTTATCATTCTGAAATCTGCACCCAAAAATCTTTCTTGTTCTGACTAAATCATCCACTTCCACCAGGAATTATTTCATATAAGATAAAGGATTACAAAAAAAAATACTAGATGAAGCAAAGCATGTAATTGAAAAAAAAAAATCCTTAACACTGCACACACACTGCTTTATTTAAGTGTGAATGCGTGCTTGATGTGAGGGGCTGATGGAGCCTTACACTTGGCTGTAACCTTGTAGCCTCCCAGTGGTGATGAATGTCCTTCAACTGCATCGAAGCCAGCTGACACGAGCACTAGATCAGGGGAAAACTCATGGGCGATGGGCATCACCACGGCTCTGAGGAGGAAGAGAGGAAACAGCATGTTAAAACAAATACGGCATGTTTATTTTGATTACAGTCATTCAAGCACTGTGGTCCTCGCTCAAATTTGGCAGTAAACTTAAGAAAACATGTTTTCAACAGGTGTTCATAATTTGTGAAAAATTAAAACCTGAAAACAGCGAAGACGATATAATAATGTGATTGTAATGCTGATAATTTTTCCTTTTTGATTTCAATTTTAACAACAAACACGTCCAAAAACTATCATTGAAATGATTTTTAAAACAATGCGGGGACTTTTCTGGATAGGAAACGGTAAAAGCGTATTTCATTATAAACACCATTTGCTTGAAAACGATGAAAGATAAATTGTCAGAGGCCTTGTTCCAGCTGCTTAATCTGTGCT
The DNA here is from genome assembly GCA_037367365.1 of Apogon talboti. Taxonomy (NCBI): domain Eukaryota; kingdom Metazoa; phylum Chordata; class Actinopteri; order Kurtiformes; family Apogonidae; genus Apogon; species Apogon talboti. The sequence goes on from JAPQRQ010000022.1 coordinate 22,814,590, forward strand.
GGTGAGTTTCCAGGAGTAGATGTCTTAGTACCTCCCAGGTGTGAATGTGTGCAACTGGAAAAAGAAGCATGCGTGCTTTGCAAACCAAGTATAGGCAGGTGGATAACACCGAAACGTTTTAATTTTTTTGTGGGTGACACAAGCAGAAAAAAATGAGACCTGTGACATATGTGGACTAAGACGCCCACGTACATACACTCTGCTCTGGACAGACCACTTTCCTCGCTTCTCTGCTCTCCTCCTCACTTCCTCTCGTCTCCCGTTGCCAGTTATTTAGTAAGAGCGCATGGCCCATGCCGCGTTTGATTCTCTCTCTCTCCCTCTCTCTCTCTCTCTCTCAGCGGCAGTTCAAAGGCGTTTGTGAGCGTCTGGTTCCTATTAGGAGCTCGTCCCTCTTCTCACGTCACTGACAGCCAGCCATCTGGGATCCATTGGGCCTAATTACGCCGCCTTTGGATTCCCTAACAATGCACCCCCCACTTCTTCTCCTCTCTTTTTGCTTTACTCTGCTCTCCTCTTCTTCAGAGTTTGTCAGTAGCTACCTAGAAATCTGCAGAAAAATATAGTATATGCATGTACACATGAAGTACAAGCCGTACATACATACGTACGCCCTCCCTTTGAAAGTAAATGTTGTGAGTGCTATGCTACTGGTGATTAGACTGACCTTAAATTCTGACCACCTTAGTAATCTTCCACACATACAGTCCCAAGTGCAGCTGAGCTTTCTCTTGATTGTACTATAGTCCCACCGCCACTCTCAACCACAATTTTTCCCCTGTCACTAACACACACCCAAAAACAGAGACACACATCATCAACAACCACACTTTGGCTGGTTTTCTGTTCCATCCCAAAGAGAAACACACAGTCTGGAACTCAACCCGTCTTCTAAATCATGTATTTAAACTGAATTACAGAACTGGCACCAGACTAGATATTTAATTGCGTAAACATAAATTCATGATGCATTAAATTTTGTCTGTATGGCATTTTATGCATTTATTTGCCCCAGTTAATCCACAGAATGGTTGAATGAAAAATGATTCAAACCTTTATAAAATGTGTGTTTGAGGAAAAGCCCTTGCGCTGTTTCATACATTTAGCTTCTTAAAACTCTTGAACATTTTGTGGCCAGTTCTGAGAACATTTTTTTTTTAACAAGGGATACAGGCTTTAATTAGATTCACAGAGGTGTAAATATAAGGCTGTTGCTCGTGATGAAATGTGACAAAGGTCTCTGGCCGGAAATGCACCGTGGACATCACAGCTCGCCTCAAACCGCCGGACCACCAGGACACTCCTTCCCCACAGGACTTTGATATGTGGCTAAGTTTCTTTGGGTAACACACAATACCATACAGTACTACAGTGTGGTTAGCAGAGGAAGTTTTACACATGAAAACACTTGCCATTTCCCAAACTGGATAAAAAAAAAAAAAAAAACAGACGCCTGCTCAGGAAAGGCCCAGTTGTTCCTTAATTAGCATGCAGAGCTCCAGTAAACACTGGACTTAGTGTTTCCAAGTCTGCCTATTGGGTCTATGTTTTTTATACCAGTTGGGGTTAGCTCATTAGCATCTGTCCTTTGACAGGGGGCCCACCCACTGTGTGTGCTGCATACAGCGCCATGTAGAGCTCGCATATTGTTTAATCATCTGGTGGTGAGCCAATGATGCTGACAGAAACACTCTGAGTTTATTACAGCGCAGAGCAGACCAAAACCATATTCATTCAGGAAAAGCAGCATGAATGAAATTAAATGTAGATGGAGGGTAAAGGTGTGTCTTAACAATGCAAATGATTACAAATCTGTATACATTATACTCTGATTGTACTAAATTGGCTTTTAAGGAGGATTCCGTTAGTTAATCCTGAGTTGCACTGTTACTTTTACTTCTCAGTAATTTATCCCAAAATAAAGCTATATTCCTGGAGAGAAGAGTAATGTCAAGTATGGTTACACTACAAAGGATAAGGCAAGAAAGACAGACTATTTGCAGTCGTTCATGCGCACTTGAAATCATCAGCCTGGTAACAATTACAACAAACACTAATGAAACTCTGATAAAATACCACTGTCGAGACAATTTTATGTCTGTTTTATACATTGCAGTAATGCAAACTGAAACCAACAACTGCCTTAAAGCTATAGAAAGCTGTTTAAGAACGATTTGCAGATCTGGCAAATGATTGGCAGTTGAACACACAGTATGTCATTTCTACCAATAGAGATCTCTCAATCAAAACAATAGGATATGGATGTACATAGTAGTGGATGATGTCATCCAGTAGTGTGGGATCATGGGAGTTGTTGTTTTCACAACTGTTGCAGAGGAAATCAAGCTATTTTATTTAATTTTAGGTATGTACATTCATGTTGTGTCATTATGTTCTAATGAAATAGTTGCAAGTAACATTAAACATCAACATTAGTAAATGATATGAGGCCATTGACCTGTGGTAAAACAAATCACATTGATGAATTGAACTTAAATTATGTATTACTCTGAATCTGAAGGCTGTTGAAAACATTTGATTAAAGGTAAGTACATATATCAACAAATTATACGTCAACCTAATCACTTTATACACATTTTCTTGAAAAAAATATATAAATATACATATTAAGGCTGTAAGTATGCTAAATTATTTAATGTGACCTTTAAGTTCCAATTGTTAACATTATAGAAGAAGTAGAATAATGTGTCTTTTAAAGGTTTTCTAGTTAATTTATTACCTGAATGCAGCCAGGTATTCAGCATCTCCCATTGGGGGGTCCAGACCTCCTGTCCACGCTACATTGACATTAAAACCCTCGCCAGCGCCTGCACCCACCTGGATGTTGGGAGGGGAAGCAAAGAAAAGAGAGAGTCAGTCCAAGAAAGGTAAATGAGTCCCAGTGAAAGTTGAGAAACGACACAACAGTGACAGATTTGTGTCAAACTCCCACAAAAAACAGTACTGCTGTTGCAAAACTTGCATTGTAGCAATCAAGGGAAAATGACTGCATCTCTTTAGGGCAACACCAGGGAGTGATTATGATTCCTAAATGAAATACGGATGGCTATTAATTCAACACCCCTGTCCCTCCATTTTGATTTTGATACAATTTGTCAAACGGTCTTATAAATCACTGTGAGCCGCAGCGAGGCTACACCCGTTTATGATTCCCAAGCTGTAGGCTAACGCTATACTGAGAAATATTTCACATTTGGCAACCTGATACATAGAAAACAAACTATGCATTGGAATCATACTCTGCATGTACTATTAAAATGTGCTGTTTATATAAAAACAGCATTTTGCGATGCTTCTCATATAATGAAGTTAATGGCATGTCAAATAAAACCTACATGGTGCACCACTCTACGCTTTACTGTACAGAGGTTGTGATTCTTGCAGTTTCCTTTTCATTAGAGCTGTGCTGAGATTCAAGTGTGCGCCCGAAATGCCAGGCCGAGTGGAGGCAGCTCTTCTCAGTTTGACCTCACATACTGGGGGCACAGATTATAAAATGAGGCCAGGGTCTTGGAAAGAAGGCCTATGGATTCCTGCCTCTTTCTTTGTAGTCTTCCTAGCAGGCAGTTAGCTGTTCTCTAAACCCTTCACCATCACTCAATGTGTCAGTTTGAGGGGAGGACGAGGAGGGTGATTGACACACTCTTGGCAACAAGGTGTGGTAATTTCCTTTGTGTGTGTGTGTATGGGTGTGAGAGGATGTTTGAGAGAGAAAGAATGCTGATGAGCATTGCAGAGCGTCTGTCTCCATTCTTCTCTCAGTGGACGGGATGTTCACAGGGCAAACCAAAAACACATGAGGCCTCCTGTCCTCTGCCAACTGGTAATGTACCCGCATGCACGCGCACACGCACGCCCTTAACACACACACACACACACACACACACACACACACACACACAATTCCTGCTATTGCTCCAAGTCTCTAATGCTCCTCTCTGTCCTCTTTCCCCCTTTCATGTTTCTAGAGTTGCTGGACTGGATTACGCCGTAGCTGGTTTCTGTGTGGTACTCTGCGCTCTGTGTTATGGCTATGACATCACATCGCTACCCCATGGTGTGTTATATACCTACACGGGGGACAGCGAGACTCCAGAGGTTTACCACACAGCTCAACAGAGGTTGAGCGGCCACTTTAGGCAAAGCCACATCCAAGCCCGCAAAGCGTTTTATGTACCGTCCCTCATCAGGGGATTTTATGGGAAAACATTGACTATTTTATCCTCATTATTGTGGGGGGGAGGATGGGAGAATAAGAGGAGGGGATGTAAGGGGGTTTATTGGGGCTTCAATGCCACCGTGGGGTTGGGGTCACTTCATCTCAGTGGGGATAGTCATCACACTTGGTTTCTGGTACGACCGCAGGCAGAATTCATTGGCATCTCAATTTCCTGTATGCAAACATAAGTATGCAACATCCTGTTGGGAAGTTCTAATATCCAAAGCGGAGGCGTTTTGCAAATAAACTCAACCAGAGAAGTAAAGCTGCAATAAATACGCCAAAACACACTGTGATTATAGTGGATAAATACATTCAGTGGCAGAGATTTCAAGATGAGTAGGTAAAATATGACTGTTCTCACTTAAGTTGCTTAAGTTATAAAAACAAAGTCAACAAGTGGACAGGATCTATCACGCAATTATGAAAATCACTCTACATTGCAAAACTCTACGCATAATTGGACCTAAATGGGATGTAAATCACGTATATTATTTTTGGATGTAGTTTTACTATCACCCGTCCTGTTTTGACAAGAAAATGCTAAACACAAGGCTCTTATCCCTGTAATGTCCCACTGGAATCACATAATTGCTAAATATTTCAAAGTCGACGTATCTATTTTCACATAAAGCCTGGGTGGTAAGTGCTAATATCAGGAAAATGGCAGCTTAAATTGATTTCCAGAATTTAATCACATAATCTAGAGTTTAGAAGATGACACACACACGCACACAGAAATCCCCTCTTTGCACCTACCTCACTTGGATGTCCGCTACCAGGAAAGAAATTGCCGTTGTCATAGCGATGCAGAGAGATGTACAGTACATTTGGGTCGTTATAGAAGGTATCCTGGGTGCCGTTGCCATGGTGAACATCCTGGAAATTGATTGGACAATGAATTTAGATTGACAAAAAATGACAGTCAATATATTTTTCCATGGAAAGAAACTACTGTCATTATTGACTGAAAATGATTCTTAACCTCCTAAGACCCAGGAGCCCCACAGGTTTTTGAGTTTTGGCTTTTTTTAATTAAATAGTTGCTTATATTGGAAACATCATGAT
>JAPQRQ010000022.1:22819997-22832119 GCA_037367365.1 Apogon talboti
GTTGTTTCTTTTTTTTTGTATAAAGCTGTGAATTTCTTGTCCTCATACGTGGACAGTGGGTCCTAGGAGGTTAAGGAGCACCAGTTTCATCTTATTCTTCTAATTTCTTTATCTATACTTTTTTACTACTGTCAAACTCCTCCTATAGTCTTTGACATGAATCATAAAAGACTGAAAGTTAAAAGATATCTCCATATACTTATGGTAGAGGTCTGATTTCTATTCAGACTATTTCTACAGTCTGTGTAGTGTGGCCAGGAAAGTGTTTCTAGAAAACATTATGATATCACAGGAAAGCTGATCTTTGATGTTTTGGCTTAAAATGTCATCATAATGTCATTTTTATCTTATAACACATGCTTTGTCATGATTAGTGTGAGAATTGAGCTAGATGGTTATGGTCAAAAATGTGTTTTGTGAGATCACATTGACCTTGACCTTCAGAGTGACCAAATATGAAGTAATTGCATCAAGGCGTTTCCAAGACATCACATCCTCAGGAATGGGATAGACAGATGTACGATACAGACAGATGTTCAACGTGATTGCACAGTTGTCAGCACAAATGAGTTTTCATTGTTTCATTGTTTGTTTCATTGTTTGTTTCATTGTTTTCATTCGTTATTTGTCTACTAAAGAACAAAAGGAAGATCAAAATCTGCAAAGCTTTTCTCTGTCAAACTCACTTTAATCTTCAGCTCCTTGATGAAACAGGTAGTAATTAGCGTTTGAAGAAGGAACACGTGACGCACGTGGAGGCGCGTGCACGCTCACACATGGAGAACAGAGACGACCACCTGGCTGCTGATCAATATTTGCATGTGTATGTGTGGGCGTGTGGTCATATGTGTCGACGCTGAGCATGCATGACTGTTCAGATTAACATATGGGGACCAGAGATAAGCATCTAAATGAACTAAATGATAAATAGTGATGCTACTGTTCAGAGCTGCTCTGCTTTGCTCCTGGAACCATGTTTGTGCCCATGATACATATGTGCCACTGTGCATGCGTGTTTATGATTGTGTTTTCCTGCCCATGTGTAATGCCGGTTACGTGGCAGGTCCTTACCCAGTCCACGATGAGGATCTTGCTGACATTGAGTTTGAGTTGAACCTGTTTGGCAGCGATGGCCACAGAGTTGAAGAAACAGAAGCCCCTGTGGACAAACACACAAAAGGAATTGCGGCCACATCTGTTTATCAGGACACCTCCAGCAAATTAATATGAGAATCACCACATGGACCTTAGGAACCTCCAAGAGAAATGAGACATGTGGTCTCATGTGGCGGTTAATCAGTCCAGGTTGTAGCAGTCACAGCACTGACTCTAATGTGCAAGCAATAAACTGCCAATATTAGAGAAACGTGGATGTTTAACGTCAGAATGTCCTGTATTTTATCCTTTTCTACTGTCAATAAAAAATTATCTTTCATACTAAAATAGTCTGCTGAGTGGAAAATCCTACAATCCCTACTCAGAGATTTTGTGACAATAATAAAAGAAAAAAAAACATTCTTATCATAAAATTCTCTCTACAGTACAACGACATCTTAGTGAATAGCTGGCAGGACATGCAAGATGATTTCAGAGGAATGAACTCACAACTTGGAACAGCGTTTCCACTCACTGTCTACAGTAAAGGTATGCAGAAAAAGTGTTGATGTATGAAAAACAATGGAGGAATGCTAGAAGTGGCTCCGTCAGCATAGGTCGTAAACTGTGAGTGCGTAGACGGTATATCATATAAGCTGTCCAAGCTCAGCTCATCAAGAAAAGTCATTATCGTCCCATAAATACACGGTGACAAGCACTGCTGAGCACACACACTCATTCCCAGCTGAATGTGGTTACTTGTCTAATGCCTCCTCCTGTCAAACACTGACACAAATCCCCATGCACACAAACACACACGTACACATTAACACACAAGTGCAGTGCTTTCACTTTACTTCTGAGAAACTGGGCAAAGGACATACTGGGGTTTGCCTCAAGCATCAGGCAGGTAGCACACACACACACACACACACACACACCCTCACACACACACACACACACACACACACACACACACACACACACACACACACACAAATGTAGCAGATCTGTAATAAATCCGTTAAAACACTTTGCGAGACCTCCCGGCTCTTGGTATGTGTTTGAGTGTGTGTTTTTGTGTGTGTGTGTGTGTGTCTAGGCAGGCTGATGTACTTACAGCGGGGAAGAGTGGGTTGCATGGTGTCCAGGGGGCCTCACCACTGCAAAGCCATTCTGTGAAAGAAGAGCAAAAAGTTAAACACACCGCTGCCAAACACCACGGTTTAAAGGTTTACACCTGCAGAGATTATTATAAATCACTTTATCATTATAGAAAATGACTGGACTCCCAGGGGAGTTACTGGACAAAATATGCAGTTACAGTGTTTCCTCACAAAGCACTTCTGACATGATAAGGTATTTGATAATGAATGCACACCTTCAGTTCTCCCTGCGCCACCTTCAGAGCCAGGTCTGTGACGCAGCCTGCAGCAATACGTGAAGCTGCTGAAGTGTGAAGCTCATTCCAGATCGTATCAATGTCCACCTGTCAGTTAAACAATAACGAAGCAATGAAGCAGGTTATTGTATGAGGTACGTCAGCCCTGACAGGTTCAACAAGAGGTGATCATTTTAAGTGAAGGTCCTGCTGAAAGCCTTAGGAGCAGGTCCGTCATACTTCAGTCCTGCTGCTGTTGGTAGTGATTTAACAATGTAAGAAAACTGTGAAATTCGGGGCTGCTACTGATACTGATGTTTACATAATTTGACAGATAGTTGAAGCTAATCTGTCAATCTTTGGTTTGTGTTGTTATTTAGTTTGAGTATCTTTGAATGTGCACAAATTCACCCAACAACCTTTAACGTGACACAATAGATAAAATCAGCCTCTGTTGTCAGTGAATGTCATGTTATCTGCTGATCCTTGTCAGTAAACAGGTATCAGTGTTTGGCTGATTATTAATACTATTATATTAACTATTTGTATTTACTACACAAAGTGATTATATACTTTTTATCTCTATTCATTTCAGACAAGCAATGGTATGAATTATTATTAATATACAAAGATATTCTGCACTAAATAATAACACAAACCTCCAATTTTTGTGAAAAAAGAGCAGAGGAACTTGTCAACCACTTGACCTTTTGTTCCCCACATTTTATCTTCACTGTAAATCACCTCAGTACAAACACAGTTTTGTGTGTCTATGTCATTCCCTGTTTCAAAACTCACATTTCTGGAGATGTGCTGTGGTGGAACAATGAAATCAGAGGAATTTCTTTTATCACAGGCTTTGCCATCTTGTTCCAATCACCCGTCTTCACCAGAGCAGCCAAGGGCCGGAAAATCAGGGAGATCAGTCGTCTTATCAACTGACACCCAGCCCTCTTTTCCTACCTCCTCTTCTCTCTCTTATTTCTTTCTTACCCTTTAATGTGTTGCTCTCATCTACTCTTCCTTTGTCAGTATGCGTTCTCAAGAGTATCATTATCTGAGCTTCTGTGCCTTATCAACACAGAAAGTCTTTTATCCTGTCTGTTACTTCTTTGTTTAATTTCCTCCAGTGAGATTTTCTGTACATTTTTCCTCTTTATTTCATTGTATCCTAATCCTGTGTTTCCTCAAACCCATTCCTTCTAAATAAAATCCAGTTTCAGCTGCAGCCTCTTCTCTACCCCCTCTTTTATTTTTTTTTCTTTCTGTTTCTCACATTTTTTACCTCTGCACAGATTTTGATTACTGATTGAGGTTGAGAGTAACTCCTGCCAAAAACAATAGCATTAGCAATTATTAGCTTAATTGTGTAATGAGGCATAATCAGCCATGTAATGTTTGTTGTTCAGTTATGCAATTAGATAAGTGGAAAGATTCCCACATGACTTCTGTGACTTGTGTTTAACACGGTTCTATGATGTGTGTGTGTGTGTGTGTGTGTGTGTCTGTGTGAATGCATGTGTATGTGTGTAACTCACCCCGACTCCTCCACATGGTAACATTACAAAGATCCGTTGAGATAATATTCCTGCAGGACAGAATTTACAGCATTGAATTCAACTGGATTATCATTAATAGTATTATTATTAGTAGTAGTAGTAGTGGTACTGTTGTTGTTGTTGTTGATCTTACCGGCCAGCTTGCGGTTGTCCAGTTTGAGTTGGTGGAGTGGGTTGGATCCGTACATAAGCACATGGCTCTCTGAATGAACCGACTGCAGCTCTTTCAACGTGGCCTTCCTACTGTTGATACGCTGCACACACAGACACACACAGATATACTGTACACACTGTATGTACTGAGTCTGAGATTCACTGTATTCACCTCAGCGTAGTCTATATAATGCTGACTTTGTTGTATTCTTTGCAGATGTTTTTGCTTTGTGGAAGTATTCGCGTGTCATACCTCACATTGGCTTCGAAGGCCTCTTTCATTCAGTCTGGACCAGATGCTCTGAACCCGACCAGGATGCTCATAGTGGAGGCTGTTGTCGCCACAGGTACACTGATGCTTCTGCATCTGAGAGTCATAAACCAGTCCTAGACACACACACACACACACATACACACACAGACTTAGCATGATCATATTGACATCATTTTTTCTACTCAGTATTCTGTGCTCTGTTGTGTGTCACACCTGTGGTAAAGCGGAGCTTGGCGTCAGCCGGGGGGCTGGACAGTGACAGTGAAGGTACGGTGGGGGGTGGATGTGGAGGCGGGGGCAGAGACGTGTAGGCCGGAGAGGACTGGGTTCGGACCAGAGGCTGATGAGGCCACATCAGGACAGGCATACCCAGGGAGTCCAACTGAAGACCTGATCTTTGGATCACCTGCCTCTGTGGTTCAAGAGGAACAAGCAAAACAGAAAAGAGAAAATGAGGGTACATTAACTATGGCTCTGTGACTGACTAGAGTAATCACACACCCATTGTCTCTACACAACACTGAAACTGATTGTTATTCAGTTACTTAAATACTTCTTTGTCAAGAAAGACACTGATATAAACAATTCAACAATGCCAGTCATGTTGTCCCACTCTTTTCATCTTAGATACATAAAGTTATAGCACCCCCTAATGGCAAGAACATGATGTAACGTATTTGTCTACATGAATCTGTTTTTTATTTATTCATAGAGAAAGTCTTTCTTAACATAAAATGCCCACAGTGCTTAATTAGTACCTGATTAAGAGGGTGTGAGGGCTCAATGAGACTCTCCCGTGAGGATGTGGTGGACTCAGTGCCGTAAACAGAGTCTGTACTGGCGTTACTCTGTCTCCTACGGTAACCGTCCTCAGACACTGAGCCTGGTTCGGAGCCACACACAGACCCGGGTCCTGACCCTGATCCTGATCCAGTCTCTTCAAGGTCCATGTCCTCTGATGGAATCTGCATCAGACAAGGCTTCTCAATCGACTTGCTTGAGGAGGAACTGCTTTCTTAAATATTTTTTGTGTACTATATTTTACTGGGTATATGTTATTCTATATATTTACTACCTTGTTTTGTAACTTAGATTTGTGAATAACATGTTGGTGTCACTGCCTCCTCTCACCTTGCTCAGCTGTGTGTTCTGTTTGACCCTCTCCAGTCCAGTCTTGTGCCAGTGGTGCTGCTGCGACAGCTGGTGCTGGTTTTGTGAGTGATAGCTGGCGTGCAGAGACAGGGGTGAGTGGCTGTAGGGTGGGGGCTCTGAGCGTGTTCGCTCCAGCGGTTTGTGCAAGGGCAAGGCGACAGCACCTTCCCTCCTGACTGGGGACGACAGGTGACGCTGTTGCTGGATGGGCACAGAGCTCAGACCTGGAACTGAACACAGGAGGAAAGAGACACAATGAAACGTGGAGTAAGGAGTTATTAATGATGTAAGGCAGAGGATGCAAAAAGGATTAAAGGGTGTGGGGGTTGGCAAAGAAAAGAGATGGCAGCAGATATAATCATGGCATTTTAATGATTTAAGTAAATTCTTCATATTTTAATCAGAAACAGTATAAAGAACAGCAGATTTATTTAGTCTGGGATATGCTGGGCTATAGGTTTGATATATTTTATTAATTAGTTTTGAGAAATGTGTAGGTTCTGTTTTTTGTTATTTTTTTTTTTGTTATAAAAATAAGTTTCCAAATAAATGGATTTACTGTAGAGGTCTACATTACCTATTTTTAGCCAGTAGAGGGTGCTCTTGTGCTGTCAATCACTGTATCTAAAGCCTCTTGTTATTAAATATAATTACTTCAATGTGACTGATGAATGAAGGTGTTTCTGTTTATTCTATTACACAACTCACAGGCAACAAGTTGTGGATGTACAAGTCCGGTGTGTGGTCCAAGTATCAGCACAGGCTGCAGGTGCTGAGCCAGGGGTGGACTGTTTCCATCGAGAGGCAGGTAGACCTGAGGCACCGTAGACATTGCCAGGGACCGGGCGACTCGCAGGTTGGTCTGAAAAGGGAAGGAGGAACTAATGTAACGAATGGTAAGAGGCTAAACAATGGCTCAGTATTGCTCAAATAGGGAGGTTCTCATTGTTATGGCATCTCAGCATAATGAGCAAAACTGTGAATTTCGGTATATGGCTGTTTGCAGGATATATTGATTTTAACAATGTCATCAAGTGAATAAAAGTGTCACATGACTGATTCACAAGATATGAAACCACCACAGACATGAATGAGGAAGTGAAAGACAGAATATACCACATGTTTCTATAAGTGTTCAAGTCACAGGAACTATTTTAACATTCTGTCTTAGATAGATTCATAACAACTGATTAAAAAAAAACAGTGGACATATAAACTTCTAATAATAATTCTATCCACAATTAGACAGCCACTCATGCATACATGCAAATGATACCTAAGTGTATAGACGTGTTTGCAAAACCCAGAATTACATACACTGTGCTTATGATATACTTAATATATACAGTATGCTATTGACTATGATTAATCTCACATAAATACTGATGAAAAAACATTTCTCAACACTGATAGGTGTTACAAACAGTAAAAATGACTCACTTACAACGTGGAAAAACCAAAGGATTTCAGTGTATGTTAGACTGTCATGTTGATCTGCTGAGCTCTCCCCTTTGACTGAAACAGGCGGACATCCTGTTACATATTTTAACTGCACCCACATAAACCATAGGGCAGTGCTGAAGTAAATTAACGCCTGAAAGATAAAGCTAACACACACACACACACACACACACACACACACACACAAAAACAAAAAAACTGCAGTTCCTTGACCGGCCACTTGCGGCTAGATGCAAATGGGAGTTAATCTCTATACAGTATACCCCCATGTTAAAAGATTTAATCTTTTTTCAGAAATAAACATGTTTCCAACCTGGTGCAAAAAAAACGGTTTTGTTCTTCATGGCTAATTTCACTACAAGGAATGAATTTTTACAACTTATCCAATTCAAGTCTTAGCATTATGCATACTTAGGGCTGTGGCCGCTTTATGTGACAGGTCAGTGATTGTCATCTATGTGGACTTGGACAACTTCATTGGCTGCTGAGTTGGAAATGTAGCGCTTCAGTTTTTGGAATACAATTTTATTTGCTGGACGGCTCTACTGTAGGTGTTTTAGAGAAGTCATCCCAACAGGAAAACTAGAATCCTAACCCTTTTCTGGAAGCGCTTGACCCCTTTTCATAGCTGAGGACTACCTTACAATTACAGTAAACCTAAACATAAAAGCCTAAAAATCTGAGATCAATCTTGCTGATGATGAGCTCTGCCATTTCTACAACAAAAACTGTAGCACTGGGGTGAAAACTAGAAATTGCTGGCTCAAAGTGAGGAGTTAGTTTGGCTTTCCCTCGGACAAAGCCAATATTACTGTTTCTATCTTTGACAATGTCCCTGAGGTAAAACAGTGCACCGATTGCATAAACTCATGTGCTCATCTTACCTTGAAGGTAACTAGTGTGTAGGAATGTGGGATATGCAGTCATTTCAACTTCTACAACAGAGCTCTTCCTTATGCAGTGAATCATATACAGAACCCGAGCCACCCTGCATTGCATGAATGGATTGACACGCTGAAGGTGAACGTGTCATTGTCTCCTTCATTTAAGGTGTGGCCTTCTCAGCATGATCTAAATCCTTCAAGACTTTAGCATGAGCTTTTGGGACAGACTTCATTACAACAGGACTCTTGGAAAGGATTTGGTTTGATTTAATTTGCGTTTGACTCATTCAGAGATGCTTAGATGGTCTGGGGTTCGGTGTTCGGCCTCTTAGGTAGTAGAGACATGAGCTCATTGTCCACGTAGAAGTGTGTCTATGCAAACATATGATGTGGAAACCCAGTGATGACGTTACACCTCAGCCCACAAAAGACAAAAGGCTGCTCCCAAAATCATGCACTTTTCTCAAGGCGTTATCCTAGAACCATCAGAACATCAAGAGATTGGTCCATTCCTGATAAAAAAGCAGTGGAGCCTTTTTTTTTTATGTGGGCCATGACTGTCACTGTCCCCTTTTGGATGTGGATAGGATGTCTGAACAGACATCAGGGTCCATCAGTGCCACATTTAACCACAATACACTAGTAAAATGGATCAAAACACTCCTCTATCATTTTCATATAGTCACGACCAAGAGTTTTAACAGTGACGCAAATACTCACTGCATAAATGTGATTCATTTGCTAGAAAAAGTATATTAAACTTATAAAATGCCTGTAATTGTTCCTCAATTTAGCTCAGAAACACAGGGGGAAAAAAATCTAAAAAAAAAAACAAAAAAAAAAAACTGAAGCAGCACATATTGCAAAACCTCTTGGCTGTGACTGTATTAGTCAGGAATTCAGCTGTATTATTTTTGGTAAATAAAACAGTTTAAAAATATATCCTGTAGAGAGGAGATCATTTTACTAACCTGTGCAGGAAGTCCAGCAGTGATGTTGGGCATGGCAGTGCGGTTTGGAGGCAATGTGAAATTGGCCAAGCTGCCTTCCTTTAGCAGCAGCATCTGAGCCTGAGACAAAAAAACATGGAACGTGCATGAAAAGTTTCACATAAAAAAAACGTAAAGCAACACAATATTATGTCATTAATTTCAATATTACTCTCTCAGAAACTCCATAGGCAGTACAAGTAAGCATCTGGATCAATGCATTTAAGTGATCAATATAAATTATTCCTGTGTCAAAAACAGTACACACATAAACCTGCATTATCATCTGTAACCAGCAAAGGACATTCTGATATCAACATAAGTAAATGGATAATAAATTAATATTGTAATTAGAGCGATCAAGTAACATGTGCTGTGGTACAATGAGCCATCTGGCCTTCTCACATCTCCTGGAGTAAGGCATTGTGCATCGTTAGTGTACTGCATTAAACACCCAATTAACATTCAGCTGCAGGGCTTTGTCTTAGAGGAAGGTAAAATTACTAGTGATTATGGTCTGAAAGTGAACATATGGTAAACGATCAGAGTTTTACAAAACAAAGCAGCAAAGGCTTATGGGCAACATTTTTTTAAAACTATTTTGTACTGGAAATCAAAGAGCATCTCATAAATATGTTTTGTGTTTGATGTGATACAGGGATATAAGAGGACATTGTACCTTTCTACTCATTGTGTGTTAATATGGATCAGAAGGTCTGTTAAATACCTCATGGGCCAATGGGAGAACCCCGCTGTCTGACAGCAGGCTGTCATTGGGCGAACTGCACTCTGATGCTGGTGTGCTGCTGCTGCTGGGTGAAGAGTCTTAAAGGACACAATGAGAGACACTGTCATCTTCCACAACATTGATTCAAAAGTAAAACCCATGGAGTGGGATCAATGACAGTGGATGGACACACTGGCTTTATGTTCAGTTAATGATAGATTTTGCTGAAAAAGTCACTTTTTCTTCAGTTTTCTCCATTTTTTTAATATAATATTTCTCAACTTTACTCTGAGCATTTATGAACATCTACATGACTAGTAAATTAAATGTGGGACAAAATCTGATTTTCACTGAAAAAACACGAAATACAGAAGATAATATTCTAATAAATGGTGATAAATCACTTAGGGAAGGTTAAATATAGAGAACAATTAATTTGGGAACTGACACAAAAGTAGCACTATGAAACCCAAAGGATTCACTGCACAAAGAGTGGTAAAACATTGGAACATTGGTCAGTGCACACGAGTGTTGAAACTGATTGATGTGTGATGATTAAAAAAGCAACTGTAATGTAACACAGATGAAAACAGCACTTGAAATAGTTGAAAAAGCAGTGCAGAGAAAACAGGATCACAAGATCTGTAGCGTGATCCTAGTGAATGAAGATACTCTACCCAGAGTTTCTGTCCTGTGCTTGACAGTGGGAGGGGCACTGGTCTTACGCTGCACTCGGTTTGGCCTTGTACTGATGAGTTTCTTTAACTTCCACTTTAAAGTTGGTTCAGAGACTGTGCACACACAAATACAATCAGATGAGTCCATGAAGAAGCACTTGCACACACAGACATAGCCATAATTGTCTCATCTGAATGATACAATAACATACATAACGAACTTAAAAAAACAGAGCTTGCATACTTGCAAAACTTGACGATGAAGTGGTTGAAGTGTTATAGGCCTTTTGCGTCAGTAATGGCAGAACAATTGCAGTTGCACAACAAAACAATGTTATAGCAGCACAGCTGAACAAAGAGAATACCACCATCTAAGTCAAGGGATTAAAAAAAACCCTTATGTTTACATTGGACACGTTCCAATAAGCCTAAACTAATCAATCAATCAGTGTTTGGCTGACAGCAGCTAAAAGACGGCTGCTGTTGTTTCAGCCTTGAAAAAAAGCACTGGAGGGTGTGTGTTCTGTTACCTAAGGGCTCTACGGCAACGCAAATAAATAATGGCATTAAGAATGGAACTCACTGAGATGTACAGTATAAGAAAACCACTCCCACTCTCATTCACATGGTTAGTGAGACCTGCTGTGGACTCTCACGCAGTTCATTTTACACATACCTTAGTTAAAGTTATGTAACTGCTTTGTTCTTTGTGTCTTGCTGTTGTTTTATGACTGTGTTTGGTCTCGCTCTCTCTCGGGCCCTGCAGGTCTGTTGCTTAATGACTTTCTTTCATCTTTCTGCAAAATGTACTCCTGTGTATTCTCATTCACATGCCCACTTTCTCACCATTTAGTGTAAAATATAATGTAATACAATATATTACATGTAAACGGTAATTTAATGACACTTTAACAATAATCACAGCAAATTATCTGATTGCGCTATGCAGTCAGACCACATTCGACTCTTACTCAAATTACACTGAGTGCACGCCACAAGAGAAGACGTCTGAAACTGAAAGTCACCAACGGCCCCCAAAGCTTTACCCTCATGGTGGGAACCCCCATCACACACACACGCACACCCTCACACACACACCCTCACACACACACACACACACACACAAATGGCCGGCGGGATCTCACCTGTTCTGCGTAGAACAAGGTTCTTACGCTGGTCACAGGTTGTAACCTGAGGCTTCAGGGCCTTCGGGGACATGTCGACAACCGGGAGCCTACGTGAACACAACAGAAACAGACAAACAGCTTAAACCATGAGTCTGTCAAGTCAACCTGGTGATATATTAATATTAAAAAATGATCCTTCATAGTAAAGTGAAACTCAGTAAAGTCTGGATTTACACATTGGTGGTGTTTCTGTCCACTACTGTGATATGAATATTAGGATACACAGGGCAGAAAAGAAGACCATAGCAATAAATGAGTCGAATCACAAGCAAAAGAAACCCATGTGGTCAGGTGATGGCATTTATCTTTACTTGATGATTAATTTCAGAGATGTCACAGACTCCTCATGGGACCAGAGATGGAAATTTCCTCTGATACAATTTTTCATCTTTCCAAAGGAATTTATGTGATCCTTAAATCCCATTTCCAGGCTTCCTGAGAATGTTTCCATGGCACTTTGTCACATTTTATTTTTGTAGATGACAATACACCTCATTTCTAAATATACTACAAGGTTCCAGGAAATGTATTGAAAAGTATGGAATTTAATTTCAGTCATTTTTATGGAGAGAAATGGAAAAAA
>JAPQRQ010000022.1:22867980-22886992 GCA_037367365.1 Apogon talboti
ATGCAGTACATGCATACATACACACATACATACACGTACATACAGTACATACACACATACATACATACACACACACACACATATACATACAGTACATACACACATACATACATACACACACACACACACACATATACATACAGTACATACACACATACATACAAAAATGCATTAAACCACTACAACGCTGTACTACTTTGTATATGCCATGGTTTGCATGACCACCGTCCTACTAAAGAAAAACCCAAATGCACAATTCCCCCTCACACATCTAGTAGCACACTCCAGTGTGAAACTGCTCATCTGACATGTGGTTCATCTCACACCACAGTTGTCTGTGCTCAGTTCGTGTATGTTGTGTATGTGATGTGATGATCTCAGTCATGCCTGAGATGTTAAATGTTCAGGAAACCACAGAGACACTTCACTCTAGCAGCACACAATGACATTTAGAATCATATACACCAGTATGACCACATGTGATGAGTCCCTGTCTAACCCATGTTCTAAATGTTTCAAGCTGCTACTGTATAATTCACATTTTCATGAAAATATACCAAATAATTTCCAATATTAGTAGAATCATTTGTATAGTTGTAAACCTACAGACAATTATCTAACACTTTGTGCACAAATATGTTATATTATCTTGAAAGATGCTAATACATTAGTATCGTTTTCAATTCGGCAATGGGTCAAATTCACCTATGGCTGTTTTTCAATGCAGATTAAAAAACATAGTCATTTTTTTCCTGCAATGGCCACTGGGTCAAATTTCCACTTGTAGAAATACACTGGATTTCACACCATTTGTGGTCAAACAGGGAGCAGCACCTGTTATTTTGTAATTTCACACTGGTTTGCTCTGATGTCTAAGCAAACTTCGTGTTGATAAAGACACCTTAAACAAAAGGGGTGATCAAGCAAACTCATGATAGGACTTCACTGAAAGAAATGAGATAATATAATGATAAAGGACATATTTATGGACTAGAAATGGAGTATGGGTAAATCTGAGCGCTTTGGCTTTTTGAGGCTAATAGCAACTTCTGGCAGTTAAACTCATATATTCACCTTTATTTTGTACATATTATAGAATATGTTACTTCCTCTATGCATTTTCCTTTCACATATTGTATTTACAGAAAGCCTTATTTAATCAGCTCCAACAGTGATGAATGCTAAGTTGATCTGAATGTAATAAATAGATAGTGTCTGTACATTTACTTTGACATCAGAACAGTCTGGAAGCAGGAAATGAGAGTTATTTACTGTAAGACACTCAGGATCAAGGTGGTGTTAAGTATGAAATAGAGGTGAGCGTTGTGTGAATGAGGACAGTTATGATCTGAATCGACCTCTGTTTTAAATGACTCTTACTGATTGAAATAAGAAACCTCTCACTTTCACTTTGCTTCCTTGGAACTTTCACCTTTTATCTAAACATGGAACTGATGCTAGCGCTACACCACTGTGTTATTACAAGACACTAATCTCACATTTGGTTCACTTGAATTGACAGTAATCGTTTACATGTGAACTGAAACCATTTTTTTGTGAAACCATTTTCACTCATTTAGTGTGACTTGGACTCAGAAAAGTCAATCGTGCTAATTTGTTCTGACTGTTATGGACCCTTTTTCTACTCATTGCAGCTGTAAAGACTATGCTGCACTTTTCTGCATCTTGTGTATACTTCTGCAACATAATGCTCAAGGGCACACTGGCAGTTATTTATTTACTTTCACTCACAGAGACTGAAAGTAGTGCCCTTCAGTAGTTTCAGTTCTAGTGAAATGATGCACGGACTCGACTGAACAGAAGCTCGACAGAAAATTTCACTTTGAAGATTAACTAGAAAGTTTGCATGCAATGGTTTCCTTTGATTTATTACTGGCTTTGAGTTTTTCAGTTGGCCATATGAGGAGTCTTACATTGCACATTAAAGCCTTATCAGCAGCGGAAAGCCACTGTACTGTATATAAATTATGCGGCCTGAAATCCAAATGAACACAATGTGAATTTGGACCTAAGGCGATGAGACCTAAAGATCATAGTCAAACTTCAATAAGATGCCGCTCTAAGTTTCATCGTACGCTCCAGGCCTCATCACTTCAGTTCCTGTTTCTATTGTCCTGTCTGTTGAGGCTCCAGGTCAGCTGATGAATGGGCATCCTCCGGTCTTTGTATGAACTTTTCAAGTAAATAGTTACAAATAGTGACTCTAAAACAACAATAAAGACAATTAGCTAATTCAAGAGATGCTCAGATGACAAATGTGAGTTTTTTGGGGTTTTTTTACTAACACCCACATTTTGACAGAAAACACCTGAGAAATGAACCAGCGCTTCCTCTAACTTTCCATCTCCAGAATGAAATCAGAGCCACATGACCGAAGT
Source organism: Apogon talboti (assembly GCA_037367365.1). NCBI lineage: Eukaryota > Metazoa > Chordata > Actinopteri > Kurtiformes > Apogonidae > Apogon > Apogon talboti. The sequence goes on from JAPQRQ010000022.1 coordinate 22,870,380, forward strand.
GGCTAAAACATGAATAAATACAATGGTATGCTGAGTGTGTGTGTGTGTGTGTGCATGAGGGTGTGTGTGTGTGTGTGCGTGTGTGCATGAGGGTGTGTGTGTGCTGCATTAAGAGTATAAATATAGGGCACGGGAAAACATGGAGGAAATGTTTGGCTGTTAATGCAACTTTGCAGTCATTATTTTCCAAGGAGAACACTTCCTTAGTCACACAAACACACACAGTCATGTTTCCAGCACTTTTCGGGGACATTGCACTGATTTGGAATTAGTTCCTAGAAGCTTATCCTAACCTTAAGGGTAATAACAGTATGGTCAACTAAACCCTAATTGTAATTCTAACCTAAACCCAGCCTTAAAAGAAGTCTTAACCCTCAAAAGTATTGGTTTACATTGTGGGGACCCACATTTTGTGTCCTATAGGAAAAAAAGGAATTTGCATGCACATATGTGAATGTGCAAGCAGATTTATGTCCTATAATGTAAGAAACACTCATTATAGGACAGTCTAGCTTTCTTGACTGGAAAGCTGGAAAGTAAGGAGAGCACAAGAACAACAAAGTTAAAAAAAACAAAAACAAGATGTGTTTCTTTCCATTGTAGAACAATGACCAGTTCAGGGGCAGAAGATTAAAATGTGTTATGTAAAAAAAAAGAAGTACTTTTAAGAAGATATTTGTAATTGTGCAGAAAAATATTTTAAAAATGACTTGAAGTTATTCATTTATGGGCATTTTTCTTCTATCTGATGGACTAGAGAGAATAGGGCAATAACATGCATCAGTTGAACCACCAGTTTCACCCCCAAGAGATACAAAATTTGACATCATTTATTGTTTTGCAGTGATACTGTATGTATTGAACTTGCCTGGCCTGTTTTTGACATAATACCACTTTGCACCACTAGAGTGAGTAGTGAGCCACTGTAGCCTTGAGTCTTCCAGTATTTACACCTTTCTGACCCCAGAGCCTCAGTCTGACACCCAGTAAATACAAAGTAGCACTATTACAGCCTTATTCATGCCCATGGGAGGACTGCAGAGAACTGTCAATGTAAATGTAACCATGGCTGAAGCGTTTCTATTCTGTTTATATTTTCTGATTCCTGTCACCATGTCCACCCACTGCCACTAAGAAACAGCATTCAGAGTCAAAGAAAAGGAGCGATAAAAATAGATGCAAAATGTGAATGAGTGTTATATTTGCTGTCTGCTGCTGGATACATTTCTCGTTGATGCTGAACTTAATCGTTGTAATATTTATAATGTAGCGTTTCCTCTAAATTGGTAAGTTAGCATTTAGCACTTCTTTTGCAGATATACAGTTCCCAAGTCACATTACAGGATATGACTGGGGACCTTTCTATAAATAAAATGCCTCCAGAATAAAAGTTTGGAACTTTATCAAATTTGAGTCTTTAATAAAGAAAAAAATAAGTTAAAATGATGGTCGGCTGTAGTTTCCAAGATACAGTCTTGGGTCAAAATATGAAATGTAGAGAATTAATGAGAGAATGGGTTTTACTCAGAAGGAATGTTTATGTCAGAGCTGTTAGATCTACTTCAAAACACTGTTTTAATGTTAAAATACAAAATGGAAGGTTTATAAATCTATTGTAGAAATATACATTGAAAACATGAACTGACCAGGACTTTTGTCAGTTGTTTTCCATTTGATCTTATATAAGTATGTAAGTAACAATTTTTGGAGGTCGATAATTTCTAAAAAAAAAAAAAAAAAAAAAAAAAAAAAAAAAATTTGTGTTTTGTGGTTTTACTGTGGTTGTTTCCTTAGTGAAAACTGAGCTGTTTGAGCTAAAGGGCAGCGAGGTGGTGTAGTGGTTAGCATTTCCACCACATAGCCAGCATGTTCCGGGTTAAGTTTACCTGTTCTCTACATGGCGAGCAGATTTCCTGGCCAATAAAAAAAGGTGGATATAAGTTAATTCTCCTGTTTTTTTCCCTGACGATCTGGAGTTGGTCGAGTGCCTTCACTCGTTGCTCATTGCCCCTAATGTGTGCTAATGCTAAAGTGCTAATGCTAATTGGTAATGCTAAGTACTGTGTGTGTGTGTGTGTGTGTGTGTGTGTGTATTAGGATTGGTGAAATGCAGAGACCAAATTTCTCTATAGATATAAGATTGCAAATTAACCTTTGACCTTTCTTCCATTTAGTGTAAACTATGGGCTGATGTAGCACATTAAGAATATTACAGCAGATATATTTTGATGACTAATTTTGTTTAATTGAGAAAACTCATTGATGCCATAACACACATGTGCGCTAAACAACAATATCTATCACAGTTTTTTCACTTTTTTTAATTGATATTAATTTGGTTTTAGCTGTGTGTTTCTGTTTCCTGCAAACACTTCCCTCTGTTGTTGAATATAAATGTTGAACATCAAAACTACAAGCTCCTTTCATTTTCACACATTTTTTCACTCATTCCAGATAAATCTGTAAAATCACCAAAATCAATCACACTGCTTTGTTAAAATAAACCCTTACATTCTTACAGTTCTCACATGCTCGCGCCTACTGTGGTTAACAGTGAAGGAGTGATTTGCGCCTCTTAAGTGCTTCACATCTGAATCCCTCATAAAACACAGGTTTATTGATGTTCTTTATTTTTTCTCTGTCTCCACCTTCAGTGCAGTGAGAGCAGAGAATGTTATTTCGCTCCACAGAGGGCCTGTGAGCGGAGAAACATCCCACGGGCCATGCATGCGTTCCTCACATTCTGAACCAAAACCACATGGTGTGTTTAGCCCTAATGATATTTGGATGACTTGCATAAAGGGCATCCAACATCCAAACTAGATAAGTGGGCACAGAATCAATGAAAAAGAGACGAAAAAGAGGTTTCTCTCTGTTTTGCTCGCGGTTCACATACAGGCGAGTGATTGACTTCACGTTACAGAGCCGACTGGGTCGCTTTTTGCTTTGTCTTCTCATCGGGACCTGCTGTTTAGCTTGAAATTAAACTCTCTCTCTCGCTCAAACACACACATGTACAAGAGATATGCACACAGAAAACAACACGCCCTTGTTATTACTGGAAAGTTACAACTGACATCCCCCTGCAGGCGGCTATGTGCCAAGTGAACAGTCATACCCCAAGCTGGGGCGCAAAAATAAACCGCTCCGTCTTATACCATGGGCATTCTTATTAAAACATACAGCTTGGTTTCCATACAGAGCCTACAGTCTATCAGAATGAACACCATGACTCTGATAGTATTAAGACACCACCTGCTTGTATTAATACCCTCACAGACAGAAATAAGTGCCTTTGTGAGGACCACCCCACTGATACTGTGTGTAAGAGTGTGTTTCTTTATCTGGTACCCATGACCAGCCTCTGCCTCACCCAAAAAACCCTTAGAATCTGCGTTCTAAGAAACTGTCCTGTTGTGACCCCGGTTAAGTGCACGTATAAAGAGCAGAAACAGCCACCAGTGAAATAATATCTGTCATGCTAAAAAAGCACTTAAAACAACACTAATATTGAGGCGTCCTACTCAAATTTTGTTTTAGTTAACATACATTTTGAGGATTTTTTTGCCAAATGTAACATTTTAGTAATTGTTTAAAAAAATCACAATCTTTTTAGCTTTTTACTGACCAGAGAGAAATTTGAAGTAGTTTAGGCTCCAGAGCTCAGCTAATTGCTAACTCTACCTGCCTTTTATGTGTGTCCAGTAGATGAAAAAAAGTACTGATGACAGCAGCTGAAATTAAGAGCAGAAAGACATTAAAATATACAGTACATCTGTGGGGGAGGAGAACAATCCAATTGTTTGTTGTGTTGCTAGTGTTATTTGTGCTGTGGTTGTTTATGATGTTTTGTTCAATTTTTTTTTTTCAGTTTACTCAGTTTCTGTGGGTGTTGTGGATTATTGTTGGTTATTATCACTATATTGTATCATTATAATTATCATTATTGTTGTTATTGGCACTATTATTGTTGATATTTTCTTGTGTGAGGGTCTTTGCCACCTTTTTTTTTTCTTCTTCTCCCACCTTCACTCTATCCTTCTTTCTTCTCCCTTTTTCTCTGTTATACCCAGTATTCATGTGTTTTTGGCTGATGAGAAACATGCTCTATGGCGTTTTCCCCATCTAATGGATCCAAGATCTCATTTTCAGCACAAATTTATAATAAGGTGCTTTAAAAAAAGCAGACAGCTTGTTTACTGTTATTTAATAAAATATATTTCATGGTGAAATTCATGGTGTGCTGTATTTATTACTTGTTTCACAACATGTTTTTTTAAGTTGTGATCCCAGAAACATCACATTTCTATGAAAAAGTTTGGGAACTACTGTTTTACATGAATTAAGACATTTCCACCATGAACTGATACAGAAAAGAAATAGAGGGAGAAAATTAAATGTTTTTAATGCAGATTTTTTTTTCTCCATGTCAGCAGGTGTGATTCACTAAGATGCATTACGATCACCTGCTGTATGGGGTGTTCAGTTGAAAGCAGTTTACAAATTGATGCGATATCACTAAACCTTGTATTTCTTCAGCATTTAATTCACATTTATCTGAGTAAAACAAAAAGAGATTATATAGTATGACCTCCCTCATTCATTTATGAGACAGGCTGTCCTCATCAGTGGTGTTAATTCCTGACGTTTGACTGATAGTTTACATTATTGTAAATCAGGGATGCTCAACTTTCTGTCTGCAGGTTTATTTTGATAGTTTTGTACTGACCTGTGGATCTTCTAAATTCACAAACTCCATCTGCTACCATCAAATGCAGTAACACATCTGATTTATCTCCAATAGGTTGAATGTACAAAGATAATCTGATGACATAATGTCAATGTAATAGGTCAGATTTTCATTTCAAAGATGAGATGAGGGACTTTTAATGTTTGGTTTTTTTTATTTAATCATTAGTATTTGTTTATTTACTAGCCTCTATTACAAAAGTGACCCTAAGCAAATCAGATTGAAGATGCCTGTTGTAAAACTACTGAGACTCTTTATTAACAGGGTTGATTCTATTTTACTCTGTTGTCTCACCTGTTTGTCTGTAATGCTTATGATACATTGTATGTGAACTACATCCCTTGTGGAAAATTACAGGGTGTTCAGTTTCTCGTTGCTCTGTTGTGAGATAATGCAGCCGAGAGTCCTTACCTAAGGGATGTTGCTGCAACCAGAGCCTGTCTTTCCTTCATCTAACCTCGTACACAGACGCAACGGCTCAGCAGACCGCACAACAGCAACCTTATCAGCAGCCAAAAGAAGTGCCTCTGCTCCGTACCAGAGTTGACAATTAACTGTCGCACAATGACTGGATTTCTCAGATAACCTTTTATTTGTTCCTCCTTCATCTGACTCCTTGTGTAATCTCACTCCATACATGACCGGGAAGTGAGATCTGAGCTGAGGTGAGCCCACATCTCCTCTCACATATTGTATACATGTCAGATTCATCTAGATAGACGCTCTGATGCACACGTTAACCAGTGCTGCTCTGTTTCCGTAAATGCACCACAGCTTTGTGGTTGAGAGTGTCCAGTACGAACTGAATGATCCTAACAGTTTCTGGCTGATGTCAGTGTTTAAACTGAAAGGTCATGGGGTCAATAAGGGCCTGAATATGCAATGAGACACAGTGCCCTCTTGTGGCAAATTAGTAGTATGAAAATATTTAAAGACAATGGGGAAAAAATGTAATTGACATGCTTTAACATATTCCTTAAATTGAATAAGATATTTCAAATACAATAGATTAATGTGATATCATATGGTCTGCTTCTGCAAAGGAAAACATAAATATAAATTAAACTCAGGAATCACATAAATGTTTCTTAATAGTTGCAGCGGAGATGTAAGTGTATGAAAACACAAAAGCAGTGTGATGTTTTGTCTGGTGTCCGAAGACCTGTTTTTTTCCCCATTTTTTTTTTCAGTATGAAAAGGTCAGATGGAAAAACAGCAAAGATATAAAATAGATAAAAATAAAATTGTGAATATGCATACAGTATGAAATGTGTGAACATTTATAAATAACAATAACAGAAATTTGCTTTTTAGTTAAACTTGTACCTTGATTGCCCATTTTCACCTTCATTTTCTTGTGCAGACAGGACGGATAAACTGCATGCACAGCTGAGACACTTTGCTTTAAATCAGAGGATTATGGAAAATTAGTAGTGCCTCTTCAATTTCAGAGAACACTATAGACTTAAAAAGTAATCCTTTAAGTAACTACAGAACCGTATTCTGATTACCACCTATTCAAACTGGACATTTTACTAAAGAGTTTGTCATATTTAGTATTTTCAAAATGTGTTCAACCATAGGTATGTTGAAAAAAAGAAAATAGTCAAGAAACTTTTCAGAAATTCACACATACTTTTACATAATAGAGCATACAACAGTGAAACAAGTCCATGTAGTGTAAAGTACCATACAGTATATGTCTTCCTACACAGATCGCTTGTAATTCATAACATTTCTCATTAAAACCTCCTCTTTGCTGTTTTACCTGTTTGTTAACAGCCAAACATTTCCATAAACTGTAACCACGACTTTATAGTAGTAGTCTGTGAAGTCATGGTGTCAAAATTTATCTGAAATGTCATTCTGATGCATGTGGATGATAGACTTTGGCTACATAAACATCCAAGATATGAAAAACAAATGACACAGAAGTCTGCTGCTATGTACAACTGTTTATTTTTGATTTGCAAAACATTTGACAAAAATAACATTACATAAACACCAATTTATAATAGAAAAAAGAAGATCTTTGAAAAAAATGACAAAACATTGCAATTACATTAGAATTTAGGTGACTTAATTTTTTATTTATTTATTTATTTTTAATCATTGGAGCCATATCATGCTGACCTATACAGGCAGTTTATGGCTAAAAGATTCATCAATATGCATGTGTTACAAACATTACAGTAAGTGCTTTTGTTGGTTCAGGCATTTATTTGAATGTGACAAGATTTAGGTTCACAGTGCAGGGTAAGAATTCAATCCCAATTAAATATTTTCCTTATCAAATATCAATAAACATGGCCGGCAGAGTACTAAGCAATAAGCCAATGTCCCCGTCAGACAACCTTCGGCTGAAACTAGTCTGGGGAACATGTGAAGCCAGCTTCATAACACCCTCCCTGCATTAGAAGGGTCAAATGGCACACACTCAGGGAAGATGTGACCATGGCGACATTGTTCCTCAGTATTCACTGATTAATAAAAACTCTTAATTTCATTCAGTGTTTACCTGAAGCAGTTTGACATGAATACAAAAGAAAAGCAAAAAAAAAAAAAAAACTTGATTAAAATTCACCAAAGTGAGTAGTTGCTCCGTTAATATACTGGGATCTGAATGGAATATTTTTTTTTAATAAGCACTACTAAGTTTTATAAAAGACACACTCTTCCAATGAGGCCTGTCGCACCGCTGGGAGTCAACACTTTGGACGATGCCCACATTGTGTAGTGTCGATAACACACAACTTGGTGGTGCTCAAGACAGAAGCAGCATTACATGGATACTGAGGACACACCTCTCCTAATTCCCCTTTTTAGACAAGAGTTCGTCGCTGGGGAATGATGGTATATGAGCAAGACTTTAGGACAGAAGGAGAGGTGAGGACACAGAGAGGGTATGGAGGACAAGATGGGACAAAGACTGACAAGGTAAGGATGGTGTACTACAGAGCAAAGACTGTGCTAACAGTACCAAGTGGAGCGAAAAATAAAAACACACCTCTCTTTTCTCCTACTGCCACAAAGTCTCTCATATTGTTCCTTCTTTTCAGCTGCAATTACTCCGCTCAGCTCTCCTCCTCCGTCAAAAGATCGATATCAGCAACACGGCAAAAAGATTAATTGCACGTGTTGCTGAAAGCTATCTAGATATCGCAAGGACAGAGCAGAAAAAAAAAAAAAAGGACAAAGGATGTCGCTTTCGGAGAAAAAGCAGCCTCATCCTAGCCAGTCTGAGCCCCGTTGGTCAGAGTGCAGGCACTATATTAAAAACACTCCTGGTATTTTGTGCGTTAAAAAAAAAAAAAGAAAAAAAAAAGGCAATGCTAAGTCTGAGAAGAAAAAACTGTACAAAAAAAATGAATGACTTCATTAGCTGGACTCTCCCAAATCTGTGAGATATCTCTGAGGTAATCATTGAAGTATGACTCATTAGACAGCAATAAATACCAACATGAATACAAATATTACAAAAAGTAAAAACAGAGGCAAATGCTTAATGCTAAAGCAAAATCTGAGCTAAAAGAGGTAGGTTTTTTAGGTAGATTATGGTGTACATCCATTGTGGGCACTCCTTTTTGTAAGAACTACATTAAGTTGATTCCATTACAATCCCTGTCCTAATGGGAGGGGAAAAAAACCCAAAACAACAAAAGAGCTGTTCTGTGGCCAACTGTTTTCTGTGAAGGATCTCGTGCATGATTTACAGACAGGATTTGTAATGGCAACTGTTATACAAAAAACTTCAAACATGTCTACTAACATGATTAACAGTAAAGCTTGCTGGTGATAGTGTACCATGAGTTGTGTATTGCAGGCATTGTTACTGTGTTATGATGCCAATCTCAAGGGTCATGGAAATCTCAACACAGACAGGTCCATCTTACTTGTGGTAGATTTCCATCGCCGTATAGGTATTCAAGTTCCAGTATTTTCTAACAACCACAATGCAGAGTTTAAACATACAGATTCTGAGCAGCCTACCATGTTAACTAAAGAAAAACTGAGGATGCAACCGTTTTACATTTAACTATATGAATCACATGTACATTGGGCGCGGGGAATTGAACAGGTACTAGGAAAGAGGTCCTGAAAAGTGTATTTTTTTCTACATTTAATCCTAAAAAAGGGACACGGGTTCCACTCTCACAGTAAATCCTAAAACCCCCATTGCTTTGCAGTACTGACATTAACATACATGTTCCATTAGTGGCTATATGATACATCCTCTACAGTTTTTCTGTTCAGTTTTCTAAGTCCCCAAGAGCAACTCCCCTTTACCCTGTTCTTATGTGGAGGGAACTCTTTCCGTGGCACTTGCATGTTCGTCAAACCTTGACTGTATTATACATACACAAATCAACACCGCATCTCTTATCTCAAAGAAAATAGAACAAAGTCAAACCCCACGTCTACATACAGAAGTGTATGTATTAAGAAAATTCAACATGGAGACTTTTCAAACTTCAAAAGTCAGTGTTCAGTAACCAAGCACATCATACCCCTCATCAAACTTACATACTATACATATGAGTGGTACTGCCTAAAGACACTCGAGCCTCGACTTCTTGGGTTCATTCACAGCAGGGACATTTGTAGGGGTACGTGGAATCATATACATACACGATATAATCCCAGTGATCTTCAGAAATTAAACCAAACTCATTACGATTACGTAAGTAGGAAACATCCAGAACCGTTTACCATGTCACAGTGACTGATAGTGAAGATTTGGAATAAAGCCACAGTGACTGAGAATGGCAGAATGGAAGAATTAAAAACCATGAGGGCTGAACAGATTACAACAACAACTGCCACTGCTCTTTCTAAGCGGTTGAGAGAATACGCTCATTTTAACAAATAAGCTCTCTCGCCATGTTTCACTTCAATCGGAGTAGCCCTGGTCTGTGGAGGAGATGTCACAGAAAGGTCTGACGTAGGAAGGCCGACAGAAAATAAAAGCGACTTCTGAGACCTTCATTCTTTGCAAACGATTTCATTCTGTAAAGGAAATTTTCTGGCTTAGACTCAAGGATCCAGCCAAAGTGAAATCATCTGTGCCTGTCAGGAGTTTGGCTTGATATTTTGTGGGTCATTTTATAAACTTACTACCAAATGCAACAAACCGTACATTACTGGCCTCTAAACCAAGCGTTTATATACTCCTGGGACTAAATAAACCATTAGATGCTGTTCGATGAAGCTTAAGCCAATGATGACTGACAGCAGAGAGAAGGCATAAGAGCTCCTACTTTACGTGAGCTTAACGGAAGATTCCAAAGCGGTAGATAAATAGCATATGAGTTAAGTAGATTATAATAATAAGAGAATATCCACAGCTCTGGAATCCTCGGTCTGACATACTGTAATTTTTCAGGTGGTTTGTATGGCTTATATTAGAGAGCAGCACAGCATATTGTAGCTTGTCCTATTTGTGAAAATGAACCTTGGAAATTAGTCACATCAGCCCATCACGAATAGAATCATTAGGAGGGCAAACCACTCCTAACTCCTTCTTGCCAAAAATAAGTCAAAACAAAATCGTAGTTTCCTAAAACATAGCGATAATGAGTCAAAAGGGTCAATATTGTGTTTGCATATATATCTTAAAAAAAATTTGCCTTGAGAAATATCTATGTAGCCCTATTTACAGCGGCAGACATATTATATATATATTTATATACTATATACCTGGTATTTACATAATACAGCCACTAGAGGGCTGCGCAGCATACATCATCAAACAGGAGGGTCTGGGTGTAGAGGTGCTCACCACCATCACAACCAGGCCCTCAGACATTCTACAAAATCCACGTCTCCCAGTCAGAAACGAAAGGGGTGTGATATCTGTGGAGGTCTGAAGCAGCTCCTTAAGCTCTCCATCCACCAAGCTCACTGTATACAGAGGAGGAACAATTCATGGAATTGTTTTTAAAAGGTGTGGTGATGTATCAAACAATAACAAAAAGAGCATCCATTGCAGTTGCATCAGTATCTATGCGTTTTCCAAGTATGGTATGCAGCTATATATTAACAAGTCAGGCCCCTTGCTTTGGCCTTGATTTACTATTCCAGTTAGATTTGGCATTTTAGCCCTTAAAAATCCATGATAATATAGATACTGTGTATCAATACATAGGCTTGAGTAAAAGGTGGTATAACAGTGCTTAGCATACATGTGGTAGCAATTAAGTATTTACAGGGGAAAAAACTATTTCAATAAAAGGAGAGGAATAGAGAAAAACTATTACAAAGGAGAATAACAATCCATAATGCAGACTTGGTTTGATTGACAGTTAGCAGTGTAAAAAGTAGCTAACACAATTAGTGGCTAATTCTCACCTCAAAAAACCCAAGCGGCTCAGAATCCAATTAAAAACTTGCTAAATTACAAACTATGTTGTATACTCTGCAATATAAATCTAAATAATGACTTATTCCTTCATAAATTGTGAGGAGAGTCAGAAAAATTTGCCGTCGAGTGGCTGTATATGTGAAAAGAGCCATGAAGCAGCAGGGTTACTTTTAGGTACTGGAAGCTTTTGAGAAAGTAGTTACCCATACCTTTGGTGACAGGTAAAAGACATGTGTCTGAATTGTTTGCACAGTCATATACAAATGCTGCCTTGGAGAGAAGCAGATGAGAGAAGAAAAAAAACAAAACAAAACAAACCAAAAGAACTCAGAAAGTCAATGCAATGTGCAGGCACTGCTTTTTCACAGATGATCTGAAATGTCATCTTACTGTATCTAAATTGATCTGTAAAAGTTACTGTTTCACATAGGTGATGTAAATACAAAACAACCCCAGTAAAACCAAGAGGTAGCTCAACTGAATGGCTAAATGAAGAACTGAGTATGTTTGTTGTGTTGGCGTGTGCGTACACACTAAATGTCCAGGCATTTTAAGCAGCTGTTTGTTGATTTAAATAGACACAAAAAAATAGAATATAGGCAGAAGTTGTATGTATAAGTTTACTTGGTATAATATGATGTTCCCTTGTTTACTGTCTACTATAACTCCTGCTCTCTCTCCATACAACCCTGGCCTAAACGCCAACATAGACTTTGTTTTTGTTTTTTTTTTAGACATGACACACACCCAACTCATACACACAAACACACACACACACAGACGCTCACACACCACTTTCTCTCTTCGAATTGCTTCTTCCTCCACACCTCCATTCGGTCCATCCAGCACATCCTTAGTTCCTTCCCTCCTTCACCCACAGGGCTTCTGTTTCCCACTTCCTCTCCACCAGTTAAGGTTCGGAGGTGGCCTTTAGGACACTTCGCTGCCGAATACCTCCAGCACCAGTGGGGTGAGCTGCATGCTGTGCTCCGGCTGGAAGGAGAGTGAGCGGTACTGCTTGGAGTGCTCCTCGTTGAGGCTGCGCAGGTCTGCCAGCTTCTGGATCATCTTGGCGTAAAGAAGTCGCCCCCCTGGGTGGTGAAGTTGGATGTAGGCCTGTAGGGTCTCTGACAGTCGGTCTTGGAGGACTTCAATTCGTGCGTGGTCCTGCACACCAGGGCGGTCTGCATGAGAGAAGAAAAAGGGTGGGGATTGGAGAAGAAACATATGCTTGTTACACAAGACCTAAAACAGAGAGTCAGTGAAATGTGGGAAAACTGAGGCTTTCTGGGTAACACTTAGTGAATAATAAACATGCAATAATCCTCAAATATTTTCTATATTAATCTAAAGTGAATTTTAATTATCGTGGTCAAGTGATTGTCCTCTTTTAGATCAAGGAGAGTACATCTATACATTGTTAATGAAGTGCCTCGTATGCAGAAAGGGATGCAAATAGCAGCTTAGTTACATGTGCTTGCTTACTTGCATAACTATAAAGAACATGTTTAATATATGCAATGTATCTTCTGCCAATGCATACCCTAAACATGAGCTCAGTTCAAAAGATAATGCAATGAGGATAACTTGAAATCCTTCAGACAGCTGAGCAACAGTAAGAAAAAAAAAACCCCATTTAATTCAATATTCCATATTGATAAAAGCCAATAATAACTTATGTCCATCGCCTACATGTTACTTCAGGCACATCTACCTGGAGAAAGCAAACAGATGGCCATTAGCAGCACATGTTCCTCCTCGTGCAGATTGAGCTTCTTCAAGCCCACCTGGAACTTCACCAGTGGCTCCAACAGCTCCAGAGTGTGGCCCGCTACACCAGAAAGAAGATACAACACATCATTACTGTTGGTGCAGCACATACAGGCCCATATGATATCAGAGAGGAAAGGTCCTCAAGGGAATCCTATGCATTAATATTTCATTTTGCCTGTTGGAATAATCTGTGGCGCATTCTCATTAGTTAGATGTTACTGGTTGTGAGTTTCTCTAGATGTATGATACCTGTGTAATTTCCTAGAGGTTGTTTTGATGCATGTGTAAATGAAAATCGTTACATTTCATTGATTATTGTGACTGAACCTCTATTTTCTCTAACTGCCTTCATCTGGAACAACAGTGAAGACATCACTAACAACCTACAAGAGAAAAACAAAGGGTTTAATGCTTGGTATAAGAGACCAAAACAATTTAGCTCATGTTTTACTGAACTTATGCAGTGCCGACAACTGCATGAAAAAACATGTTCCTGTCAAGTGTACACTGATATTTTAAGAAGAGCACAACAGAGCGGCTTCTCCTGCTCCAGACAGTGGTTGTTTTGTGCAGTGGGCAGGTCAGGAGTGACATTCTTTGGTTGATCCCAGAAAGAGGGGGTCTTGTTTGAAAGGCAAATGAAAACCATGCCTACAGGGGCTACTGCGGATACATAGGAACGGATTTGCAGAAAAACATGCACCACTGTCCTTTGCCTATGGGCGTGTAAACAGATCACTGCCGGTAACCTTATCTAGACTCCCACGCTAACGATCAGGCCAATTGTCAAATGAGCTTTCATATGAATCGTACATGTTTTTTTTCTGTTCTGAAAAAAACAAACAAACAACCGGAGCATGATGAGCCGATAAACATGCAGTGTTAAATCCAAGTTTGTCCCAATGGCACTTGACTTTCCATGTGACACCATCTAAACTGACCTTTAGTGACATCGCTGATCTGGTATTTAAAGTCAGGCCCACCACAGCTCCAGGACATGTCTTCCAGGTTGAAGCTTTGATTTGAGCGCAGCATGATCACCTCAATAGCGCTGGACTTGAGCAGCGCGATCTGGTCCTCTGCAGTGAGCTCCCTGCAGGAGCACAGAAAATGTAGCATGTTACTGCCGTACAGGACAAGAGGAGAAGACGTAAATAGTCCTGAAATAACCCAAAAGATTAGAGGAATACTGTGCACTTTGTTTAAGTCTGGAATACGTCATGTACAATATCTTTTCAAAGGATTTGGCTTATCAATACTTTACTGACTGTGGGTTCAAGGTCTGTCACAGTCTTCACAGTTACATGGAGTGCAAGAGAAAAACATAACACTATCATTGCTTTTTGTTTGCACTCTTCTGCTGTGACATGGAAAACTCATTTATAAGCACAAAAAAATAAGGTGTTTTTAGAGTCACTGTCACTAATAAAAAATCCTCCATTTTGTGATGTGACTATAATTTTTCAGATGTTTACGAGGCTGTATGAGGCTGAAACCTGCGGATCATAAAGGGAGGGCTGGTGTGTTTTTTAGAGTTTAGAGAGGAGATCATCAGAGGACAAACATTCCAAAGGTAATCCAAGCAAGTCCATCACTCGCTGTCAGTGGGAACGTCAACTTTCAGGAAATACAGGCCCTGACATGTTTCAACCTCAACTTTGGGGTTACATGCAAGACACTGAGTATTTGTCCCTCCTCAGGACACTGAGAGTCAAACACACTTGGAGTCAACATTTGCTACATCTGAAAGGATGGGAAGAAACAATGGAAAAGCCTTGGCAGGTTACTGTTTACTTCCCTTTACAGTCACAATTAAGGGGCAGACTTTTCGACTAGTGTGCTTTCTTACTCCACTTAACTTAATGCAATTTTCAAGGTCAGGAGGTTGTATTTTTCTGTGTGTCTTAAGAATGCATTTTTCACACTTTTAAACAACAGACTTCCTGGAACAGCACTCACTATGACACACAATGTGTTAGGACCATAAACTACTAAATACTAAAGTGCAAGTGGTACATCTACTGCAGTGAAGAACAACAAACAACACATCATTTTCCACAACGTGGCAGTGAACTGTAACAAAGTCTATCAGTAAGCTATGGCCTTTAGACCACAGCCATTACTGAGGCACAATATCGACTAATCACGTAGGAAAAACAAGTAGGTGTACAAAGTCTTCCACACACATTTAGGTAAAGAGTCACTAAAAGACATACAAATAAAAAAATACGTATACACAGGAATTCTTGGTGTGCAGTCTATATTTCTGCTCTGGTATTTTACATTATAACTTTCTAGAATTATAAAAAAAACAAAAAACAAAACAAAACATGAGACAACTACATAAACAGCTCTGGAAATATGTGTCCATCTCATCAGTGCTATGTGCTAAGAGTTACAAAAGATGGCTATATATTAAGTACAAGGTAACAGTTATCTCCAAATGTAAATCAGTTCGACACAAGATAGAAAACAGACTTGGCATCATGTAATTATGATATTATAAGCATTTCTGTTCACGGCATTTTTCTCTTGCAATCCTATATTGGTCATTGTCCAGCTGTGAATTTAGTAAATCTTTTTCCCCCCCATCATAATTGCCTGGGAGTCAAAATTTCCAGACAAGGACCTTTTTTTTCTTTTTAACACCATCTGCTATCAGCTAGTACAGAGAGAGGGTTTGACAGACAGAAAGACGCTCTATAAGTACACAAAGAGAAACCCCCGCGTACCTGAAGCCAGGGATCATTTTGGCAAACCCGATCACCTTCTGGATGCTGTAGGAGACCAGGTCAGCCAGGTGAGGCAGCATGGAGAAGCTGGAGCCTTCCTCCTCACTGGAGTCTGGGCTGCTGCCCTGCTCTTGGTACATCATCAGCAGGTTGTTGAAGTTCATTTTGGTTTCTACTGACTCTGCAGTGAACATTGTGAAGACAGTAAACAGAAAAAGAAATGAGAGCAGAAAACAGAAGGAGACATAAAAGCCTGGTGTTCCAACAAATGGCCTTAAAATGTCACATTATTGTCATACTTAAGCTGCAGCGCGAGAAAAGACAGAAACTGCATAAGAAAGGTTAAATCCTCTCGATACGATCTTCTATGTAAATGCCAGTTCAGAGAAGTTAGAATAAACGCTTAGATGACAGCCCCGACAACACGTGAGGTATGTGGAGCCTGCTGGGGTTGTTTGCAGTCATTTGTCTCAGCTGAGTGTCGGCGGTAGGCCCGTGATCATCTCCCGCACTGTTTTTCACTCCATTAGTGATGGATGCATGAATGAACTCATGTTTACAAGTGGGAGTCAGGTGTCATTCACAGGATTTCCGCAGGATTCTCAGTAAAGCAGCACAACAAATTATATAAGCCAACAGGCAAACAGCTGAAGTAAAAGAATAGTATTAACTGTAGTACTATTCATTTTGTCATTTCTGAAAACTGTGAGGTTCCACTTAAACTATTTTAAAAACAAATATCAAATTGCTGTGTTGCAATACAGTTGTCCCTCACTATATCGCGGTTCACTTTTCGCGGACTTTTTTTGGGCAATTTTGCATGCTTTTTTTTTTTCAACAGCGCATGAACGTGCATTTTTTTCTGCGTCCTGATTGGCTAAGGGACTGTAGACCATTGTCAATCAATCTTCTCCGTGCCATGTCTCCTGTACAGTACAGAATGCGTTCTTGCCAAATTTACATAAATGTTCGATCGCTAGCAGTGTGACTCTGAAGT
>JAPQRQ010000022.1:22889619-22909566 GCA_037367365.1 Apogon talboti
GGCACGATGGAGAGCGATCTATACAGTGGAAAGGACCGGGTTTATCCACTTGCTGAAAACTATAGACCCCAGGTATGTGCTACCAGGCCGCAAGTATTTTGCTAAAGTTGCCTCGCTCCATCTGTACAACAGTACTCATGAGAAAATCAGCATAGATCTGGAGGGGGTGTCGTTTTATTCTGCAACGACAAACATACATGGTTCAGTCGAACCAAGTAGGAAAAAAATCGGAAGAAAATCGTAAATCAAATTTTTTGTGAAAAAATCGGAGGTTTTATTTTTAGGCCATGTCGCCAGCCCTATCTAATGTCATTACAAATTGATACCCTCTGCAATTTTTCTTTTAAATTCTCTGCAGGTGCTTCTAATTGCTTTTAATTATTTTACTGGTTTTATCAAAGCCTTATTTTCACATATTTCATTAATTCATACACTGCTTTTATTTAATTTTTGTCATTTTATTTTACTTTATATTATTTATTATGTATTTTTGGTATGTGTCTACATGTTACTGTGTGATTTTTTGTTAGTAAAGCTGTTGAAGCAAATTTCCCCTGGTGGGATTAATAAAGTTATCTGATTCTTAGACCAAAGTTTCACTTTGACTGATGACTTCAAACTGATAACACTGCTGTAATTGAGATTTAAGTCACCTCCATGAGCATACAGTCACAACAAAAAACAAGGAGAAAAGCAGGAGACACATTTCAGTAATCACTGGCTGTGGAATTGGGTATGGGTCATCCGTCATACTTACACTCTTTCATCATGCCAATGTCCACACAGCGTTTGAGTCGGCATGCCTGGCAATGGCGCCTGTTGTCCTTGGTGATGGTGCAACTGCCATTAAAGGGACACGTAAAGGTGGCCTTGCGTTTCATGCTGCGCCTGAATGAAATAAAAACATTTGTTGTTAATACAGGCAGGTCTGAGCTTCACTGTTATAATAAAAATACTGAGACTGAAAAACAGAGATTCCATGTTCATTGGAGTTTTGATGCAAAACTGTGACAATTCTCTACATTTTTTAGAATCTAGTTACACCACACAGATGTTTCAGAACTTACACAATTTAAGTAAGTTAACAGTGGAGCTCTATGCATGGAAATCTGTTTTTAACAGATGCAACAGTGCTGAAATGGTGACAGAGTATTGCACAAATAATCAGAGTGGAACTAGATAAATATTATTCCTTTCAAGCTTGGATGTGAAGATTCTTG
This sequence comes from Apogon talboti, assembly GCA_037367365.1. Taxonomy (NCBI): domain Eukaryota; kingdom Metazoa; phylum Chordata; class Actinopteri; order Kurtiformes; family Apogonidae; genus Apogon; species Apogon talboti. Next base: position 22,890,840 of record JAPQRQ010000022.1, read on the forward strand.
CCAAATTATGACGCAAAGCATAACGACTGAGTTAGTGGAGGACATGTACAGTATGTATGAACATTTATACACAGATGTGAATAAGAGGAAGTAGATTATTAAACATCCGGCTTTTTCATCCTCTCCCTTTAAATATCAACACTGCAGAGAGGAGCATACGCACAAAATACACACAAACTGACAAAGTCATGATTTGCTCTAGTTTTGCCTTAAATTGGAAACTCATGCTTGTCTCGATGAGGAGGCAATGACCGAGGTATTAACTATAGGATCAAGCTCATTTGTATTCTCTATCTGCTGCTGGGTATTAGTGTAAACACAGTGTGGTGTGGTTTTGTCTGTTCTTATATAACTGTGGGTGGCAATTACACTTGGTTTATGTGTGAGTGTGTGGGTGGTCATTATTTATGCAAGTTCAGACCAGTGTATGTACACTAATGTACGTAAGTGCCAGTAACATGGTCAGCATGACTTTTTTTTTTTCATTAGGGGGATGTGCTCGCTACACGTGGATTACCAAGTGTGTGTGTGCGCATATCTGCTTGCAACAGATGTTTTAATTTATGTGTGAATGGCGTGTGTGATTATGACCTTGTGCAAGTGTTTGTGTACCTGAAAAAGCCCTTGCAGCCTTCACAGGTCATGGCATTGAAGTGGAAGCCGGTGGCTTTGTCACCACACACACCGCAGATACGCGGCACATTCCGGTCGAACTCATCAGGGGCCAGAGTGGATGTACTCACAACCGTGGGCTCCATCACTAAAGACAGGGAAAAGACAGAAATTTAAAAAAAAACAAATCATCAAAATCTAGTACACATAAAAATGTTCACTTACAAAATATATTACCAGTCATAAAAAAAAAAAATTCATAAAGAGTCAACTTCTAATGTCTATTAGAAGTTTAAGACACATTTATTAAACAGTGAACTTCTTTGGATTCGAAAAAGAAAGGTGTTAGTTAGCTGGTCAATCCATTTACAGTCACTTCATAATTCAATCATGATATTTTGAATGAACTCATTGTATTTCCTCTTCTTTTATCTTTGACTGTTATTACAAAGATCTTCCTACATCAAGTTACGGCACAATTTATGTTGACCCGTGCCAAACTAACAGTCCATTTCTGTTGGACATATGCGAGTCCCCATTATACCCTTTGGAGGTGAACTGAACTGCACCGTGTCTGTCTTGGGGCGAAGAGCTGGAGCCGTATGAATCAAGTGGAAAAACCCTTATTCCACTCCAAAATGCAGGATCTGGGTTACATTTGATTACATAGTGCTCTGAGTATCTATTTCACTTAACAGCCTCATGAGAGAGAGGAAAAAAAGGCACGTCACCACAAGGCTAGCATCCTCATAAACAAACAATCACTGTCCTTTTCACAAAGCTCCTTTCTTATTTGTTTCTTTGCTTCCAAAGCAGAGTGAAAGTAAATGATGAAGGAGAAAGAAGGCGGAGGGAGGAAGAAGGAGGGGGTAGCGGAACCAATACAAACCTCAACAAAGTAACTAATCAACATCCAATGAAGTAAAGACTCAGATGAATAATTGAAAATGTTTTGACAGGTCTCTTCATCATTCACGTCTAATTAAAAAATAAAAAATAAAAAAAAAAATCACTGGCCCTCAGTCCTGTAAAAGTAAAAAAACCTGTACTTTAACAACTACAACTGTGAACCGTGTAACTTTAAACCAAATGATGAATTCTTGGCTTAACAAATTAACAGGACGCGGAGTTGTCATTAAAACAAAAGAGCCAAAGAAGAAAAGAAACAGAGGATCCAGCCATTACTGTATGGTTGCAGGCACTGTGGACAGCAGATTCTAAAGCGTGGTAATGTCTCATCGACACATGGTTAAACCAGGAACACTTCACATAATAACTAACAATACAATGACACAGTTCCCTCAAAGTGGGGCAGCAGAAATCTGAGTAGAAGTTGAGGTAAAACACATCCAAACAGCAGCAAAGTGAACCGGATTTTCTTGAAGAGCTTGCCAAACATTTTTACTTTGAGGCCATAGTATATAATTTCTGTCATTATTTGGACCCTCAGTTCATACAAAAGATCCAGATGATGACATAAAGTGTGTTTCCATAAAGGTTTTTTCTGCATATTTTGACATTTTGCATTGGAAATTATTTATGGAAACACAAAACTTCAAAAAAAAATTGCAATCATCTGCTGTGTTTTTTGCCAATTTCCATCAACAAGTAAATGAGTATAGAGGAAATGAAATTGAATAAATTGTGCTATCTAACATTGCTAACATTTAAGTCACGTGACTGATCAGCTGACTGACACAATACAGCCTAATTTATTCAGTCTAAACCAATTTATGGAAATTTTATAAAGTTTGATCCAGTTTTGCTATACATTTTACAGCAACATGGCTGTTATGAAGTAGTGTCGTTAAATTAGCTGTTAAAATACATTTGCGAAAAATCTCTGTGACCGGTAGAAATCATATTTACAGATGAGGTAGTGTATTTAAGTTTTAGTTGCATTCTATCTTGCGATGTACATATGTATTATGTTGTTTCATTTTTAGTGAAATGGTGGTAAGTAATGCGAAAGCTGCAGGAACTAAAATCAAGGGAGATAAAGTGTTGGTTTGTAGGTGTTGGGGAAAAAATCCATTCCTTGTGCAGACATCTCCTCTCTGTCCACATCAAGACACTAAACACAAACATAGATGGCCTCACATTTCACACTGCTTTGGAAAAGTCATTTCTCAAGGTTTCTATGTCAAGCTGACAGAATCTTAACAGCGGTTGGTAATTACAGCGTCCAATCACATATTTAACCGCCCCATTTGTTTGTCTACGATCGACTTTCTACCTTGGAGTAGAATTCTTGTTTCCTCTCAGACCATTTGATGTGTTAATGTGCTGAAAGGTAATAGTGGAATTTTTGCCACCTCGACACCAAAATAACTATCAATCACTGCCACTTTAATATTAGTAAAGAGGATATGATACATGATTGAATGAAACAGACAGTTAATATGAGAAAATGTATTCTAGATTTTTCAGAACTTTAACATGGTAAAAAAAACATTTGATAAAATGGAAGCTCATAAGAGAGCAAATATAACATAGGTCTTTCAAATATGTAGATATTTTCATGTGAAAATGTTATGATTACATCTTTAACTGGGGCCAACACTCAATACAGAGATGTTTTGTGAGTTTGTGTGTCCGAGTTGTCATGTTTTGCTACAATGACCAAGTAGCCTAGTGACAGAAGAGGGTGTGTCCTGACTGGGCTGTCTTGTTTTTCCTCAATGGTGTCAGTGCACAAGTTGGGTTTTTTTTCTCTCGCCCTCTCTTTGTCTTTTTATGTGGTATGGTAAGTACTCTTCCGAATGACATACAAGTTTGAATGGGTTGCACAAAGATCGTTTTCAAGCCATCGGGCTGTTTACTACACGCCAACAATCCTCATGTAAGTAGGTGGTGTAACATTGCAGGGCACGAGTTCTACATGACAAGAATTCACACACTATGCAGCCAGCTTTCAATATAATGTGACTTAGTCAACATGCCAACACTAGGCAGATATTTCCAAATATTAGAACTGCATGATTGCCTTGAGTAAGACACATGAAGAGAGTGTCTGTAAAGCAAACAGAATAATCCAAAGAAAATGCTGTTATGGAGACATGTACAAAGTCTATAGTCTCCTTGTACAAAAAAACCATGAAACACCATCAACCGATCATGAACATCTAAGATCTAAGAGGAGATAAATGTATTCAGATGATTAGAGCAAGGTTGTCTCTACCACTGTAAGACTCAGGCACAGCACTTAAGCATTTATGCACAACAATCAAGCTTAAGAAACAGAAAATGTCTACTATATTAGCCTTAAACATATTGATGTATAACATCTGGAAAGTTTTCAATTATGATATCAGTGATGAACAGATTGGTTTCATGATTCTTTTAGGTATTTTTTTAAATAGTGTAACAATATAATTTAAGCTTTTAGTCATATTAAACACCACATAAACTCCAAAACCTTAAATATGTAATACAGTATCACCCAAGACTGACCAGTACACAGGGACAAACTGCATCAAAGCAAACTAATCCACACTCATCACTCACTGTGAACCGAGAGAGAAAACAGCCATTTGCCTTACTACATCATCAACTGATCAGTCCTCTGTGATTGCATTCAGCCTTGACAGGCCATTACACTAAATGCACGGTAGTATTGAGAGAGCTCTAAATAATGCATCAGGTTATTAGACCAGATCTGTACTCATTCCAGTCTCTAGCATGCAATACCAGCAAACAGGTTTTCAGCTTCAGGCTTCAGTTGAACGCTTCACTCTTGAATGATACACGTGTTGTGTATAAGGTGTTCAGCAGCATCGATCACATCTGCCATTGCAGTAATAATGCACAGTATTACTCTCCTCTGTGTTACACCGGCATAAACCCTCGGGACAAAACGGTGACACTGATTTTTGATTAGCTTACATGCTGAGCAGAGGGTCAACCCTAATATGAAATTTCACATTAGACAGCAGAATGGTAGATGGTAAGATTTGTCTAAAAACTGGTTTTACTTGAGCCTCCACCATTTTACTGCCGCTGGGAATTACTTGGATATATTATACCATCATAAACAACAGTAAATAATTACATACAGTATGTATAGATGATTATAATAATAAAATCACACAATCATTCTTATCCATTCTCACTGAGCCAGAGGGAACACAAGACTCTTCAACTTAAGAGATTTGTCATAAAAACCAAAACAGGAAATTGAATTAAGACACATGCTCGTTAAAATACAGTCCATTTTAAGTCTCTTTTCTGTCCCACATGATTAATGTTCGCACTTCAGATGTAGTGCATATAAGAATGTGCAAAAATTATGTAGATAACTTTTTCATGGGGTGGGGGTTATTAAATGGGTTAGAGCTTGATGAGTGATAACAAGTATCAAGTAATTTGTACGTACCCCTATTCAAAAGATGTGTTAGCTTTTGGTGGGGGTGGGGTCAAAATGCTATAAGTATAAAAGGAGAGGTGGGATAAAACAAGCGTCAAATTCAGTGACAGTGCTTTTTACTTGTTTCTTGTGAAGTGCGAGCTACTGAGGGTAATTAAAGTAGCTCATCTCAACCACATGACTAGAGTGAGTAGGAGTAAGCTTACAACAGCTTAAACTTCATCTAGATCTGTAGGACTGTTGCACTGATCTCAAACACTTGCTTAGTTGAGCCTTAACACAGTGACTGCCTAAGCGTGGAAATGCATAATGTCAGTGACCAATCAAACATTGTCAAGTTTAAAGCAGATGGTATGCTGTTGCACATTTTTAAGTAATTGTAATGCACCATGCAATCAATTTGTGCTAGTTTCTGGACCATTAGCCTGGCCGGGTATGTTTTCACTCTCCTAATTTGTCGTTTACACCAACATGTGCTGATGGTTTGGTTGAGTTCTAAACTGTTGCCCTCTGACGCACTGTTTGTTATCAGATAAAGCAAGCTCAAGCCTGCAGGAGAGAGCAGCCGGAGTGATGAAGATGTACCAAAGAAGCAGGCCAGTAAGACGCCATAATAACAGAGAGGGACATATAGATAGACATACTGTAAAGTGACTGAGGGAGGGAAGGGTGACCTCTTTATCACAATGACTTCTGTGTCACAAAGCCCCTGTGTAGCCTTGCCGGCTCTTGCGGATGTGAGTCGGAAGAAGCATGAAGAGCAGGCAGACAGCAGTGGCCCAGAGAGAAGCCATCAACACAAACAGCCTGTTTTTTGTTATTTCAAAGAGTGGGATAAAAATACCCACTCATAAGCCACTTCAATTACTAGCTAAATATAAATAAAATGTCTCATCTTTGACAGCCTCTCATCTTGAGAAGGATCGGGTGAAAATAATTTTACTATTCATGCAAGATTCACATTTAAAGTGTGATTTATTTGTCGGCCCATTTTTTCTACCATTTTAAACTCAAGATGATTGTATTATGTGCTGTTTTGTAGGGACATGTACACACTAGTTCAAATGAAAAAAAAAAAATCACGAGAAAATATAAATTCTTGATACATGCTTTTTAATTCCCACTGATTTATGTTGACTGGTAAATTTTACAGACCCTGTACATTTAATAACACAAATATACTATAACTGATAATTGCTTAGTTTTGAAAATATCAAGAAATAATGTTAAATGCCAGTGGCTCTTTCACTGAACCTAATAAGAAATAGGGATATCCCGATCCAGTATCAGCTGCCGATCTGGCATTTTTTAGAAGATCGGATCGGATTTAGTCATGTGATCGGGCCGATCCAGTTTTGACACGAGTTTTCAGCGTGGTTCCGCTTAACAGCTTCAGTAAATAAAAGCGAAACATCATGCAATAAGTCCGCTGTGTGGGAATACTTTTATCTGGAAAGCAATGCAGCAACTTGCAAGATGTTTAAACTGGCAGTTGAGGGAGTATCAGGGCTCACTTTTTCACACTCTCACTGATTTTTTATATGTAAAATCTAAGTTACACGATTGCTTGATTACTTATTTTTTTTAAATCTTATTTTAAATGCTTTTTAATTAAATTTTTTTACAAGAGGTATAATATACCACAAATACTGGATTGGACTTGATTTTTCATATGACCTGACTTAGTGTAGGTTTGTCAAAAAAAAAAACAAAACACAAAAACTTTGTTGGTTATGCTATAAAACATAATAAAAACCTTTGGGTAATACTTTAGTTGCATTTAATTTTAATGCTGGGAAGAGCTATTTTGATGTTAACCATATACCAGAAATTCATGTTTGTCAAAAAAATCTAAATTTAATAGAAACAAGTATCGGTATCAGATCGGTATTGGCAAAACTAATTTAAGAAATCGGATCGGAAGCAAAAAAAATCCAGATTGGGACATCAGTAATAAGAAATGTATTGTAAAGTTGAACTAATGATCCTAAACTAAATGCTACTCAACTTACAAAGCAAACCAGAAAATCCTCACAATACAGAGGATGAAAAAAGATAATGCTTTATGTTTTTGCTCAAAAATGCGGCTCATGCTTAATATAGTATAATGAATGGTTTCCTTCCATTGCATAATGTATATAAATCATCTCTTCAGCACCAAAGAGATGGACAAAGTTAAGAACCACTTAATGATGTAAATGTGCAACTGCTCTTATATGCCACTTTGGAAAATGTGTGTAAAAAAGTTCAGAAAAACACTCTCAACCTCGAATAAAGTTCACCTCTCCTAAAGAAGAGGAAAAGCTGTGTGTTGGAAGATTGGAACTTGGCGATCTGAGTGACATGGCAGCAGTGGCCGATGAGCAAGAGATGAGGCCTGCTGTAATTATACGCTTTACCACAAACTGACTCTAGCTTGTCATTTTAACTGGGTGGTGAAAGCTGCAAAATAAAGATATTATCCCTATTTCGCATGTGCAGTTGGAATAGAGGCTAGGGAGTTTCCCCTTTTTACTTTTCTTTTACCCAACAAACTAGCTGAGGGAGAACAAGTGCTATTTAGCATGCAGTCGAGTGATGACTCATCTTTTCCCCCTTTGATTTATTCACCTCATGGCTGAAATGACACGCATGTGTCTCATAATCCAGGGACTGATGTTAGATGTCCCCAATTGGTTTTAAAGACATAGCTCCATCTGCCGAAACCAAAGGACTCAAAAGGTGATTTGTTCTAGAGATAGATGGTAAAGCACGGGTGGTGGGCTGGAACAAATTAAGATCAACATGTCTGAAAAACCCATGTTACTTACCATATAAACAGAACAACTTCAATAACCTGAGCTGAACAAACTTTCATTAATGAACACCTGGAGGATTTGTGTGGCTAAAGCAGAAGCATTCCATAAAGTGTGTGTTACAACCTCAGAATATTACACATCCTCCATCATATTAATCAGCATCAACTGTGTAAATTATTTCAATTTACACCTTCTGTTTTGCTGATATACTTATGTCAATCAAGGCTAAATGAAGTTTGCATTACAGAACATGAGACTGTCTGAGGTGCAGAAGATAGAGTGCTACTAGAAGAAACAGTAGGTATCACAAGCATATTTACTATAGCAATTCATAGAACTGTGCTCCTGCTGCACTTATCTAGAGGGAGTTTGAGTTCTCGTGAGATATTTATACAGTGATAAGTGCCAAGGTGGACCATGGCAGGAATCCAACACCACTCATAAGGTAGCTTATTTCCCTCTGTTCTACTCGCCATTTCATTCCCAGCATCCATTGTCTAAAGAGGTGATTACTAAACAGGAAAGTGGCCAGTGGGTTTCCATGTCAGGATCCTTGTTACTCAAAGAACAAATAATTGAGTCCTTAGCTGTGAAAAAGATTTGGAACGCAGCCCAGATGTTAGATTGACTTTCATCAAAGTCAATATCAAGTGATTATAAAAACCCAACCTCTACCACCGCCCACCATCTAACAAACCTAATTAAGTGGTGCCATTAGGACCTGGGCGTTTAGACAAAATGTGATTGAGGGCAGATATAACAAAGGGGGTAAAGAGGAGGATCCAGACAGCATTTCAAGTAGGGATCATTTTAACTGCGCACAGACATGCAGAAGAGAGAGGGGAAAGCGGGAAATAAAAAACCTCTGGCATCACGTCCCAAGAATGTCAGCAATGAGCTTACAGACCACATCCCAACACATAAGAGTCAGAGTCAGAATCACATCCAGACCTATACCAGCACTGGAAGAAAAAGAAGGACCGCTGTGGAACGCCTGAGTGAGAGAGGAGGCCCCTCTTTGACACTCCAATGAGCATCCTCCATCGACATCACATGATGCCATCCCACAAATGGTTCTGAAATTGTTCCATGCTGCCAAAAGTTTCTCTTAAAGTGAAAAAAGATAGTGAGAAAAAAAATAAAACAAAAAGGAAGAATTAGATTGAGAAACAGAGATGATGGGATAGAGTGGGAGAGAGAGAGAGAGAGAGAGTGCAAGGGAGAAAACATAAGGCAATGTGTTTTATTGCATACCTCAGGCTGGGTCACTATGAGTACAGAAGAGACATAAGACAAATCTGGTCTGGAATGACCCATGCTGCACAGAGAGCCCGTCTACAATGGAAATACATAGGTTTGTAATTCACACACAGAAGTCATCTGTGCCCACAATAACTGTAGAGAAGAGGGTAGAGCTACCTAATATTAAAAGGAGGAGGATATGAAGGAGAAAACAAGTACAGTTTGAAGAAACGTAATCTGGAACTGTGACAGATGATAGTTAATTTTGATACTTGATGTTTAGCAATTTCCTTTGAAGAAAACACATTGGAAGAAGCAGATAGCGGGAAGAGAACAATGGACAAAAAGAGACACTGTAGACCCACCAACAAAGTAGACAAACTGCGTCTGAAAAACAGCTAAACAACTGACAGAGCAGACTAGTCCAGTCCTGCCCCTGCCCCTTCACTTCCCTTTCTTATTCTCCCTCCCTCAGTCTCCACGAGTCTATCTTCTGCTCTTTCTCTACAATCACAGGGAGCATGTTACGGCAGCAGTAATAGCACATGACAAGGTGACCTGTGCCCCACACAGGATGGGCTAAACTGGGGGTGGAAGGGGTGGGGGGTCCCATGTCCCGTGTCCAACCCTATGGTCTCTGCACCACTCCCCCCTGCCCAGGCCCCACTGCTGGCCTGCAAGGGGAGAGAGAGGCACTGACGGCAGCCTGCCCCCTTATGCTGGGCCCCTTGCTGGACTCTGGAGAAGGGAAAGAGACGAGGCAGGGAGAGGCCCACTCAAACACACACCAAAAGTCCTGTTTATGTCTATGTCGAATTTGACAGAGAATGCACATTCTCAAGCACATATAGCCATGCGCACAGAAAGCCAAATGGACACATTTGGACAGACAAAAGACATGGGAGGACAGTGGGTGCAAATGCACTCAACTAATGAGAGAAATTTATGTAATCTAAATGGGAAATGCTCTCTCCCATTTAGGAAACACTTCTATTGAATTTTTAAAGAAAAAAATTGACTGACATTATTTTTCTAATAAAAATAAGATTTAATTGCACAAAACCATGTCATAATCATACCTAAATCATTTATTTTTTTTAAACATCAAATAATATGAACTGTCCTGTATAAAGTATGAAAAATAGTGGTATGTTTTGCTTGCTGATAAGAACATGTTCTACATGGCTTGCACCAAAAAATATTACCTGCACAGTGTATGGACTAGAAACCATCAACCACAGGAGCTAATTGAGGACTCAAAGACATTAGAGGGAACTTAACACTTCATTAGTCTCAAAGGCAAGTGAACATATGTGGCAAACAGCGTGCATACACAGAGGCACACACAAGTAAGTCTTGACTGTTAAGTACAGCAGGCTCTTTCTTTCTATAGGTTACATGTGAGAGGAAGCCACCAATTACTGTAGTCACGAAAGGGGGGAGGAGGTGGGGCATTTCAGTGTATAGGAGACCTAATGGACTGTACCATCACCACAGCACATAGCTCCATAAACAACCTGCTACAGTTACAGTCAATACTGACACCCACCAAGCCCACTGCGTAGGTTCCTAATGCAGACGTTTGCTGAGATTTACACACAAGCCAATCACACACACTGATTCAAAAAAGTGTCACACTGGGTCCCTCCTAGGACACTACTGTGTCAGATTATCCCAAATAATGTATACTTCACTTGCTATATCTTCAAGTACTAAACTGGTTCACTGATTGAAGGGTTTGTTTCTATTCAGCTCACTGAAGCATTAGGTAGGATAAGCTATGTTTTTAGCTGAAAAACTTGATATTTTCATTGAGCTTACCCACGTGGGCCTCGTTATGTAAATATATGTATATAGATTAATAATACAACAAAAATGTGTACATACCTGGCACAAGTAACTGTGTTTGTAGAGATGAAATAAAAATCATCCTACTTCAGATAGTAGTAGTACATAGATAATAGAGATAAACTGTAACACATTTAGTTGTGAACCCGCTTAGTTGTTATATCTTATCAGTGGATTATGAACGTCATAAAAAGACTCACCTGATATTTTTCGGGGATGTGAAATGTAATTACACAGGTAGTAGTTACACATTTATGGAGAAAAAATGAAAAAAAAATCACAGATAACAAATTCTCTAAATTAATTGCATTATTAACTCTTAAGCCTTGACTTGACAGGTTCTAGTATATATTCCACCATATTACAGGAAATGGCACATTGTATACATTGCATATATTGTACATGTATCGAACATTAAGTTTTGCTTCTTACCTAACGTTGACAAGACGTGTAAGCATTGTATCATGTAGGCTGACGGAAACATTACCAGGAATGAATTAAATACAAAAGGAAATATCTCACCTGAGGTTTTAGCATGCTCTTGTACAATAGGTAAGACTTGAAACCTTTCTTCAGTTTTTCCCAAGTTGTTAATCCTGTTCAATACAAAAGCAAAATGGCATGTCGCAAGTCACTGAGTGGGCCTTTACCCTAGTACCTGACCTCTTTGCTCTGTTTATATAACTATTTTCAACAGTAACACACAAACTCCACATGAATCATCATATATAGCACACGGGCAAGTACGTAAACACGCTGATTAAAAAACGACTTAAACTGTGCTTGTGTGCTCTTACGTAACAGAAACTACAATAACTCAAGCCTCGACTTTTGCATTCCTCCTGTGCTTGCGAGTTTCATACCTTAGCTCAACTTTTCCCCATCAAGACCGAGTTGCTTTTAATCCTCTTTCGTCGTTGTCGGTGTTGTCTTCATGCTCTTCCGGAACGTGTCCTCCCCATGTTGAGTGAAGGTGTCTTTAAGGGTAGAGAACCGCGGTGAAATAAACTCAGAAATCTGAGTAAGACTTGAGGGAAAACGTCAAACTCGTACGCCCTTCCAAACGTTGGCTCACACGCACATCAGCGGTGTTGGTAGTAGCTAACAGCCGTTAGCGTGGCTAGCTGGTTGGTTTAACCCTAAAACGAGGCACCAAGTTTACCCGCTTAACTGAGCTCTCAGCGACCGCCGGTAGCGAACATTCAACATGGGCAGAATCTACACCGAAAGGACTATTACTGACGGGTAAACGCAAGCGCAAACATGGAGTAAGCTAAATCACACCTACGATAGTACAACAAGAAACATCCCTCCTTCTTCAGGACCCAAATAGATGGCCATTACTTTTTTGTTATGCCCCGCCCACTTCGCAGGACCTCTACGGGAATGAGGGATTTCCCCCCAGCCCCTCCGGTAACCAATCACAGGTGGGCTCGCGGTTGTCTCCCGTGTTGCGGTTGGTGACATTTCGGCCCATCCCAGCTCCATTTGGTCGGCTCCGGTGCTCATAACAGGAAGAGCCGCCCCCTCAAACAGGGGTGTGTCGTGACGTCAGAGGTAACGAAGAGGTAAACAACTTTGACCGCGTGAGGTTTAAAGCAACACCGTTTTACCTTTTGATGTGCGAATCAGTGGAGAACCGGTGTGTGTGTGTGTGGATCTGTGTGTATCACCTTGTTAACACAGTACAGTTTAATGAGCAAATGACTACACATCTCCCCCGTCGTGTTGCGGCGGTGTTTTCATTTACACCGGAATGTCTTTGTTTTGTAACTGCACGCGTTGAGCCCCGTGTGTAAGAGTTTAAATAAGTCAAAATACCATCCCCTTCGACGACACACGTCTAACTAGATGATCTGAACGACATCAGCTGCAAAATACGGTGTTTTACACAGAACGCCTCGTGATATTTTTGACACCTTGCAAATGTGTGCAGTGAGGCGTGTGTATTGAAGGGGTGTGTCTACTCTGCAGTACAGTGGTAGGCTAGGAGGCAATGCCGCTGCATGGCGATGTTGCCATACATTTGCAATGCATGAGATACGGCCGAGTATGCTATAAATAGACGATTGAACAACGCCGTCGCCGTGGGTAAATATTACTAATAACATCATTGTCTTACCCTTGATAAAATGAGCAATTTGCTCACCCGGGTATTCATGGAGGTTTTATTTGTTCATTGTGGGTTGTGTGTGCTCTGGTATGTGATGGAAACGGTAGTGTGTGTGTGTGTGTGTGTGTGTGTGTGTGTGTGTGTGTGTGTGTGTATTAGGACCAGCGGTGGGGGCCTGGGTGAAGGTCAGGGGTGTGTCTATAATGTAAACACAGAAAAGGCGACAGATAGGAAGGGGAGCGGGAAAGAGAGAAGAGGGGCCCCATCCTGCTCCATATATCCTCTTTCTGCTAAGTAGTGTTTTTACTGTTTCACTACAGGCTGAAAAGAAATAAAGCGGTGTAGATTAGAAAGAAAATACAGAGCATCGCTTTGCAGATATACATACACACATCACACTCCAGAACTTGATCAAATGCGACTAAAACACACGTTTTAGAGTTTAACAAACACAGTGTACAACTCCTAGGCTTTGTAGTCTGCAATACTGTATATCCGTGCCATACAACAATTACTAAAGCAAAACCAAGGTTGAAGGGTGGATCTTGTCTTATTACACTTACCCCTCTATCTTATAATATAGAAGTAACATAGCTGCTTCTGATCTATTATAAAATTTGTATGAGGCATTTTGCAGTCATACAAATTATTTTTCTCTTTGCCTTAATATAACTGTCAGCACAGTGGTACAATTATGTCACGTAACGCTGTTCAGCTCCATCGGTTTCCTGTCAGCGCTGCCTTGCTTCCAAAACTGCAATAATTTTCACTTAATAATTTTCCCATAACATTTTCTAAATATTCCAGTCCATTCCACATTGAGCAGCAAAACATTTTGTACCCACTGTGTAGCTGAAGATTACAGACCACTCACCAATTAGGGTCACACTATAAAACCTAAACACATATGTCCAAAGTTCACTGTGAGCTCACACTTGTTTATGTCAAATTTCGTACTCTCTCTGAATATAGAAAAAGCATGTCCTGTGCCTCCTAGGACCTTAGACGTGTGTCATAAGCCTATTAAGTGTTGATTCATGTGGAGTAAGTGGTAGTAAAAGTGTGTGGGTGTTAGGTTCATGCTCATGGAGAGTTGATCCTTGTCCTGTGGCTTGGGCGGTCTCCAAGTCTGGCACCAGCGCTGGATCAAGCTGTCCTGCTAACAGGGATTTATTTGGCTCCACAACACCCATGTCAGACATGTATTCTGGCCCAGCCATTTTGTGTCCTCAGATGCTCCGATTTTCACTTCGAGCTGGCCTGCTGTTTGGAAACCAGGGAAGTGGAAATCATAAATCAGAAACACTTGACCCACTAAAACTACAAGAATTCTTATTTGTGGCTCTGGTGCAGAGACATAAATAACTTGCATAGTAAGCCTAATAGAGCACATATTGGCATATGGACAGCCAGATGTGACTTCAGGCCTTTTATGAGCACAGAAGTAATAAGGACATGCAAGCCTAAGTTGAAGTCATTAGTATGTACAGTGTGTGTAAGCTATAATGTGGTCCCAGATTTATTTATTCACAAGAGACAGATGAAAAAGAGAAGTGGAACTACAGGTTGGAATCAGATTTAATTTATTGTCATTACATATCTACAAGTACATGGCAACAAAATTCAATTTCAAATCTAGCCAGAAGTGCAATAACAACAAATGAAGGAAGTACAGAATATACAGTATTAACAATATTTACACTATGTACAATGGGTATAATATATGCAGATGTAAATGCTATGGACAAATATACAGAATGAGTGCAAAGGACATAAATTGCTTAGTAGTAAGTTGACAGTTCAGAATATTGTTAGAGCAAAAAATAACTTATAATACACTAAACAGTATCAAAGGACTTTAAACGTGTGAACTGAGTGCAAATGGATGAAAGCCACTCACTTTCTAGATACTCACTTTGTCTGTTGCTGATGATCGCAGAGCCTCCAGGGACATCAGCACTTATGAGGCACCAGAAAACCACTTTAGCCAGATTCTGAAAGCATAAACCTGTCAGATGGCACATGCCCTCATGGATATTGTTTACAAATTCTCCGTGCCCTAATTTGTCATGCTTATGCACAATTCCACCTGCATTCTCAGTGTTTCTAAAACCCAGGATATCCTGCCTCAGGGATGACCACCCTCATCCTCTTATGTCTGTCATCATGAGATGCCACACGTCAAACCTTCAAAGACTTCCTGTTGCCCGGGGAAACCTGAAAATGTTGAGAATGCCATTGTCTTATGGCTTATCCATTTATGTGAGAATACAAATGATTATAGATCAGCATGTATCATAATTCCTTTTGGCCTCCAGTACATCTAAATACAACTGTGAGCAACTAATTCTGGTTATGCTGATAGCCAGACCAGCTGGTGGTGAGGATGGACACTGGCACTTCCTCCGCTCAGATACTAAGCCTTGAATAAGTGTTAGAGCGACTGTTACGGCCATGTCAGTGCCAGCAGATCACAGATAACTCTAGCACTTTGAGAACGACACCATGGCCACCAGCATAGTAATCAGCATTTTTTAGGGATTTGAGCAATTTAGTTATTTCTGGCATTCTGCAAGAGCATGGTTTCTGAGTCATAAAGTGAACCACAAATCTCTAAAACTGAGAAACATACTGTATGTCCAATAGGAAATGGAAGACTTACTGTATATACAGCACCAATTTTTAATAAATCAAAAGTTGTATTGGTTAAATTAATTTTCTGTTTTATTATTTCTCAACCAGGTTAAATGTGTACCGTTACTCATGTACAGTATCTACATAGAGATCGGAGCACACATAACTCCACCACTTTCTGAATGACACTGCAGCCACAAGCATAGTAATTTACATTTTTATGGACTGAAGCAATTTAGTTATTCATTGCATTCTGTAATAGCATGCTTTCAGAATCCTGAGCTGTACAGTAATTATGTAAAATTAAGTATGTCTCAGATGTGCCGTATGGAATACTCCATATTGACAACCTCTCATCCTGGTTACATGTGTACATTTGCTCACTCAAGAGCTCTACACAGATCTGATCTTTCCATGGTGCAGGAAAATGAGGTTAAAGGAGACACTTACGTACATGAGGGGGAACCATTCTTATCAATAGACTTTAGGTAGAGTGAGTCAGCACTTTCAACATCCTTTGGATCAGCATTATTGAGTAATGTTGAAAAGTCAGCGTGGCTCCAAAGATCTTCAATACTGTCTACATGTGCTGAATGGAGAGTATCCTCAGCAGCTGCATTACTGTATTGTCCAAGCTGGTACATCATGGTCTGTAAAGCTGTACAGCAGGTGATGTAAAGAGCCAAAGTTCTCACAGGCCATAAAATACCAGGAGTCTAGGAGATGGCTGAAGGAGGTCCAGAAACCATAAAGCCCCACTCTTCTCTTAACAGGTTAAATTTCAGAACTCGGGCCCTTACACAGTGTCTAATTTATCCATTTAGACTGGTTGGCACTTTGTACAATCTGAACTGTTATGTGTCCTGCTGCTTTCCTGTAGGGGTTATATTTTATTCAGTTGAATTTGATTTTGGTTGAACTGGTCCCCGTGGTGTCTGGCTGCTGTACATGCAGATAGATTTGTACATTTCTTGCAATTATATAACATTTTAAATACAGTACTTGTGTTAATCCAAATATGATTAATTTTCACATTTGTGGTACAGGTACTTATATAGCATTAAGTAGTAATTGTCAAGTGTGATCATATGTTTTTCCAGCATAGATTTTATTGTAAACCTATATGGCCTCTGATTGTGCTTTATTTTATAATAATAAAAGAAGCTTTTCTATAAGCAACTTACAAAACAGTATAAGTATTTATAAATGAGTTATTTATGGTTTGTACTCAACCCCGTTTTTCATTGTTGTCTTCTTAAGTTTTGTATTGCAGCAAATCCTCAGCATTGTTGGAATTCCTTTGTCTCCTTTAAATATTTACTTAAGAGATCAAAGGTTATTTTTCTTTTTTATAATACCTCAGAAGATAGCCGAGAGGGGTGGAAGCAGTTCCTGGACTCCTACAGTTCATTTCATAATGCACCAACATTTATTGGAAACAGAAGTACAGTTGCAATAAGATCTAGATTTAACAACTGAGTTAGTCTGACAGTGAGCCGTGATTCACAGATACTGCAAAAATTGTAGTTTTATGTTTTTCTTTAGGAGTCTCACCAGGAGCCGCAATACAGAGCGCTGTCTGTTACTAGCATGGGTGAATTAAGTCCCTCTAGTTCCCTCTTCTGGGAGAATGAAGCAATACACTACTACTCAATACATATTAGACTATGAGCACTGACACTACATAGTCTAATATTATGGCATTGCAAAAGCTTTTGTTCCATGGTCACCAATTGCATATTGAAAGTACAAAAATGTCAAAATGCTACTGGCTGAGTCATATCCGAGCAATAACACCAAAAACAATTACTATACAGTTCCTTGGAAGCAAAGGTTAAATATACTGTATAAATATGAAAGTCCTTACTATAATGTATCACATAAATGAAAATCCATGTATTTTTTATCTTGGTCAACTTGACTTTAGTAAAAGAGTCAGAGTCTGCAAAACAACTGAGACTGAGGGTCTGGGCTGAGGAACATACTCGTATTGGTTAATTATTAGGTGCTTGGAAGGACCTAATAATAGCATATGGGTTTGGTTGAACCAAACCAACCCCATTATTACCCGAGCAAACAACTCTTTAACCCTGGTCATTGAGGAAATGCAAACACTTGAAATCTCTGTTGTATCTTGTCTGCTTGTTAGGATGTGCAAATACATGGTTAGGTTTTTTTTTAAAAAAGTATACCCTTCAGAGATGCTAAATCGAACATACTATGATAAGATGAACTGGAAAACGAATGACAAAAGTGCCAGTTGACTAATGTATTTAAGATATATGATAAAGCACTATAGGATAGGTTGATATGTAATTATAAGTAGAAGAAATCCAAAAAGTGAATTGATTCTAATGTGCAGACGGTGTTAAGATATAGAACTGGTGAGTGATACTCATTCTGTCATTATCTCTATATGTTGAAAACTATAGCCCACTGGTACTTTTTTAATCTAAATTTCCTGAAGTTTCCCAACTTTCTCTTTGACTTCTAGATTAGTGTTACAGATGCAAAATGATCTTAAACTAAAT
The DNA here is from genome assembly GCA_037367365.1 of Apogon talboti. Taxonomy (NCBI): domain Eukaryota; kingdom Metazoa; phylum Chordata; class Actinopteri; order Kurtiformes; family Apogonidae; genus Apogon; species Apogon talboti. The sequence goes on from JAPQRQ010000022.1 coordinate 22,908,984, forward strand.
AGATAAATAGATACTGTAGATGTACTTTATTTATCCCAAACTGGGAAATTACACTGCAGCAGCAGCATGACACACATAAATTAAAAATAGAGTACCACAGCAAACACAAGTAAAAAAAAATACAACAGAAGAGCAAACACTATACGCTAAACATAATAAATTAGAAGTATAAAAAGATGGTATTAAAAGCACTGGAGAGATCAGAGAATGTGATCCTTACAGTGCTTCTTCCACCATCCAGGTGCATATGGGCTCACTGCAGCAGGTAGATGACAACCTGCTGCAACTCCCAAATGGGGCTGATAAGCAAACTGCAGAGGGTCGAGAAACGTCTTCTCCTGTGGCCTCAGCTGGGCTAAGACCAGGACTTCCATTTCATGAGAAGTGAGAGCTACTGGTCTGTAGTTGGCCAGGTCAGATGGACGGAGCTGACTTCTTGGGGACAGGAACCAGGCAGGACGTCTTCCAGAGCACCGGTACTCTCTCCAGAATCGGGCTCAGGTTGTAGAGTTGTTTCAGGATAGAAGACAGCTGGCTGGCACAGGTCCTCAGTATCCGGGGGGAGATGTCATCTGGATCTGGA
>JAPQRQ010000022.1:22912796-22924400 GCA_037367365.1 Apogon talboti
GGGGGTCAGAAGGTGAGAGAAACCTGTTGAAAAACCGGTTTAACTGTGTGTGTCCCTGATGTCTGTCTTCATCCCTGTGATTACCTTCATTCCCGTCCACATGTCCCTCATTGTTCTGCTGGAGTTTGGCCTCCAGCTTCCTCTTGTATGAGTCCTTACATGTCCTCAGCATGTCTCTGAGTCCATGCTCCACTCTCCTCAGCTCCTCTCTGTCTCCAGACCTGAAAGCCCTCTTCTTGTTTAAAAGTGTTTTCAGGTCACTGATGATCTATGGTTTATTATTGGGGCTGGCATTGTAGTGTTTTCACAGACGTTACGCTGTAATATACACCTTTATTTTGAAAAGAGGCTTTTACTTTGACATGTTTTATCGGATAATCGTAGCTAGCTAGCGGGATCGCCTAATTTCAAGAGCAATATGATTCTTAGCTGCAGTGATAAAACAAATCGTCTAGGGCTTGACAGACGTTGTATTCCGGCTTTACGTGTAAATATCGATATTACTAGGAAGCTCATTGTTATTTCATAGGCCGACGTAATGTTAAATACACATAGCACGTTACATTAGCTTCTCACAGTTAGCAGCGTTAGCTTAGCTAGCTAGTTTAGCAGCGGCCATTAAAGCTGTTATAAATCGAAACACGGCCTTGTCGGTCAGATTAAAAATTACAGTCCCCTGATTATATAACGTGTGGTAAGAAGTATATTGAGGAATGATAGTCTTCGTCAAAACCAAGCCGCACAGCGTTACTAAGAAAACTGTGCTATACGCAGTCTGTATTATTCATATAGAGCTGTGGTTGCCTCTTTAGCGTAACTGGTCCCATGGTGTAATGGTTAGCACTCTGGACTTTGAATCCAGCGATCCGAGTTCAAATCTCGGTGGGACCTCATCCTTTTGACCTGTTTTCATTTACAATATCGTACTTATTTTCGTATAAGATCAAAATTTGTGAACAGACAATAACAACAGCGACACATATGGTTTGATTTGATATAATTTATTAGCTTTGTTTTGTTGTCAAATATGACATACACCAATATTCACTCTCCTCTACTTAAGAAGTGTAAAATATATTACTTCTTTCACATAAAAATACATTATGGAAAATACGCATTGTGCTGTGGTCTAAATACTGTTTCAGTTTATAGAAAACATCCAAATACCAAATAATAAAAAGATATTGGGGGCAAAAAAAATCAATCACCCAATTATTCTTTACACAATTTCAGTCTTTGGCCTAAAGCAAGGCTTCATTCTTCAAGAAAAGTTTCTAATTATATATTATAATTACAAATGGAACACATGAGAAAACCAAAAAGGAACAGGACTTGTTATAGTGACTCAGTGCCATTATGGTTGTCAGGCTTGGCTGTATTTGTATTTCAGTTATCATTGCTTATATCCATGCACTATCATCATTAACATATATTTATTCTGTTTTAAGGCTTCCTTCTTTCTGACATTTTCACATGTGTAGCATTTAATTAAATCCCTTGTACGTAGCAATGCAGTACTTACATACTTCTAAAATATAGATGCACTGGAAAAGAAAATGCAGATTGTTCATAATATGTACAGTATGTAACCAGTTAAAGTAGTCTCTATAATCAGATAATGCAAATACATAATTGCCCTCATTAAATCACTTCCTTCACACTTTTTCCTATTGCATCAGTGCAGATATTCCAGTAACATGACCTCTCTAAAACATAGCCCTTACCATCTACTAAATTACTGAAGACTTTCTAGACCACTTTGTCTGTGCTTTTATTAAACACCGAGGTGGAAATACTACAAATAGTGTAATTGTGCTTTGCAGATTGTCACTCAAGCAGTTGTGAAGTTTTTTTGTGCATCATGATTAATATTTGATAATGTTGCATAAACAAGGTGATAATAACCTTATGAGCAGAAAAACAAAACATATTTTTAAATCTCATTTGGCACTGTTTTTCCAAACTTTAGGTTGATCAACCTCCTCACCTCTTGTTAGTTAACACATAAACAACACTACCTGATATGGCACGGAGATGTAAGAACATAGATCTCTCATAACAGTCACAAAGCCTAGCAGGATGTAGTGCCACGAACATAAAGGCAAGAAAAAAATGTTCACACTTAATTAAAAAAAATATGTCTTTGTCACATTGATATGTCCAAGATTTCCAGCAGTCCAGAGATTAGGTGCTTGTGCATCCTCATCTGCGTAGCTGTGGTCCCAGCATGACTTTGTTGATGAAGTTGACAATGGCCACAGCCGGCTGCTCTGGGTCTATTTCTGCAAACAGGTGGCACACGTTCTCTGTAGCACTGCCCGTCCGCCTGGCCACAAAGCCAAACATTCTGTAACAAGAAGTTATCAAACAGGAGAGTCAGCACATTAGACGGATATATGCCCACCTATGTTCCCAGAGGTCTGAGTGACATAATAATTTGTAACAGCCATGCAAAGTAGCACATAGTTCCTGTTGGTGAAACCACTCAGAATGAAAACACACTGAGACAAACTTACTTGCTTGACGTGCTATCAGAATTAGTCCACCTGAAGCACGGGTAAACATAGAGACACAGACAAAATGTAGAAAAACATGAAAAACAAGGACTTTGGCAGGCAATATTCGTTCACTTCTTAGAGCAAAAAAGCAGATAAGTAACATAAACAGAGCTTATATTTAGGAAATATAAGTCAGGGTAAGTGTCTGAGCCGAAGCAGAAAGCACAAATATTACGTCTTTTACGTGTGATAATCTGCAGTAGTATGTCCAAGCACATATATTTTTATATTCAGGATTTTATTTGAATGAGTGTTTATTTTCTGTTTTTTCTCAGTGATTCACCTTTGGTCTTGGGGGTCAAGACTGCTGAAGGTAACGCTGCTGATTGGGTAGTGTCTTCTGAAAAACAGCCTGTGTAAACACAACACAGCGTTAGAGTTATAACAGCAGCAACAGCTTAAAATATAGTATCTGAAAAGTTGTTTCTTAGGCACAACAAACCCCGCCCCTCGCATGCATTGTAGCTTATTTTGGCATGATCAGCTGATGTCAGCATATCAACTGGCTCTATATACTGTATGTGCCAAGTTTGAAGTAAATTCAAACAAAAGTGATGTTTTTATAGATATTTGAAAAAAGTAAATGGGGAAATGTAATTTTTTTTAATTCATAAAAATTTGAACTTTGACCTACTTTTCCCAAAATGTAATGGCATCTATTGTGGGTCACTGGCAATCTATAAACCAAATTTGGTATGAATTCAACCAATAGTTTTGCTGCTAAAGTGTTAACAAACAAACAAACAAACTGAACCAAAAACAATACCCACTGCCTCCCCAAAATTACCTTCTTTTGCTGTCTGTGAGAGTGATGCCCTGAGCAGACACTTTGAAGTGGACGACAGTTGCCACTGGACGTGGGTTCAGTGACAGAGTACATTTGGTTGCCTTGGAAACCGCCTCAGGCCCAGTTAATGATTCAGTCTCCACGGAGTTCAGATAGAGCACGTTACAAGCTTTTTTCCATAAAAGAGTAGAAACGTATTCTAACATAAATATGCATACACTGTTTTTACAAATGGTAGAATACAATGAGAAATATGAGGCTTGAGCAACCCCTGCTGGTCAAATGTAAGAACTGCAAACACATTGCACAACATGATGTTGGAATCATTTATACAAGTATGAGCCTGTGTGTGTGTGTACAACCTGCTCCTTGTTTGAGGAGGTCAGCTGCTGTGCTTGTGCTGGTTGCACTTTGTATCTCCTGAAGCTCTCCAACCAGATCTGAAAGAATCAGAGTGTTCAGTTAAATACTAATCAAAACTCATATAAAGTACATTTTACACACAGAGCACTGAGAAAAAAACATACAAATTAGTATGAAACAATGATCGTACTACCTTTCTCTGGGATACGAAGTGCACACGGTAAAGAAATGGGGGTGATTGAATGCTGAAACACCAGGGCAGATAAACTTCCTACCAGAGGAGAAAAGACATAAACCAGACAATGGCACACAGCGTTATGGTTAGTTTTACATGTCAGAGTCATCAGTATCAGCATCTCATACATAACTGAATATGGGAAACATATTGCGGCAGTTGTTTCTTCCACATAACTGACCGAAGTAGGACTCATTTTGACAGCCCTTGATCTTCACTCCCCGAGGCCCAGTTTCGATGAGGAAGTGTCTCACCAGCTGTTCCAGTGGATCCCCTGGGAGGGAGGAGATGACGGTGAGATGATAAGCAGTGAGGATGAAACGTGTGGCAGACCGTTCTACTATCATGATGCAAAAACAAAGATGTCCTGATAACTGCAGTTCTATAACTGTGCCTAATTTTTTTCCACAAATGAACAAAATGCAGAAATACGAAAAAAATACAAAGAATTCAATTATTATATTCTAAAAATGCATTTAACTTGCATTAAAGGAAAGATACATTCATCAGAGCATACAAAGGAAAATGTTACGTGTATCTCAAAATTGTTTCCAGTATCATAGCTGTTCTTATAAATTATAGTAATGTAAGATTTAATTAAGTTCAACTTGTTCTTAATTGAAACCAGCTTTAATAGTAAAGTATATTTGCGAAAAGTTGTTGTTGAAGAGAAACAGCTTTGGAGTTGTTTTCACGAGACATTTATTTTTCAGTTGTGGCTGTGATGCTGGGGCCAAAATCCATCTCTTGTTATTACTGAGTAAAATTCCAAGTTAAAGAAAAAAAAACAAGAGTAATGTGATTCTATTTGTGCCATGGAAACCCTCTGCCAGTTTGGACTTCCAGCTCTATGACATTAACCTCAAACTCTTAATGGGTACCTTTGTTCCCAGTGACGTTGGCGTTTGGAGGTGGGGTGGCCACCTTGAGGGCGAGGCCGTACGCCCCCTGGAAAGAGTTACTGTCCCTGATGAGGAAAGAGCCTGGCTCCTTGTCCTTCAGCACAGCTATGGCTAAAGTAGAAAAGACACATTATTAGGAGGAGCGCAGAGGAAAAGAACAAACACCAGTGTCACTTTGTTACAAGTCCATCCCATCAGAACTCTTCATTGAGCATTTAAAGGTCAGCCGTGTAGGGGAGTAAACACATGTAACACAGTTATGCAATTAAATAATAATAAAAAAAAGATAAAATGTAAATAAATATAAATTCAATCAGTTACAGTTACTGAGAAAACATATGTAATCAAATATTTGTTACTAATCTACTAACACCATACAATTTGTAATCTATTACGTTTCCAAACCCACTTGCTCATTGTATAATCACTTATTTCACATGGACACCAGTGAAATAAGCAGTGTTGCATAGTTACAAAGTAAAAATACTTTGTAACTTTGTAAATTTGTAATACTTTGTCAACTATGTTTTGGGAGGCTTTGTACTTTACTGAGTATTTTTTATTCTGTTTAATTTCACTTTTACTTCACTACATTTCCTAACTCAATTACATACTTCTACTCTGATACATTTTTAATGCACAGTATTGTTACAAAAAGACAAATTTAAGGAAATTTGACTGCAACAAAATTAGGAAGATGATACACAGGCCTAATCATGTAATGAACAAGTGCAAACGATGGTCCACACTCAACTGGTCTGTTGATGTGAGCAGCAGTGTAATAATCTGAATTCTGACTGCCTTTGGTTGTTATTAACATTTACTTGTATTTTTGCTTTCATTACTGAGGTACATTTAATTGTTGATTACTTGATATACTTAAGTACAGTAAATACTAGATACTTAAAGACTTTAACTTGAGTAGCATTTCAGTTGGCAGGGTTCATATACATATTTCAAGGTCATATTCAAGACCTTTTCAAGCACTTTTGAGGGTCATTTTAAAATTTTTCTAGCACAAGCCCTATTATCACTGTAGTATCACTGGGGTAAAATCCATATCTGCAGGAATACATGTACTCATGATTACTTTTTTCACTTTTTGTCACAAAGATGTACATTGTATTATACTATACATATCTAAAACTATGTGTCATAATAGCAAAAAGTTTAGAAATTAACGGAGAACACAAAGTTTTATCCAAAAAAAAGGGAAGCCACTTGGCGTTCTTCAAATACACTGGCACAGAGACAAAGATTAAGTTAAAAAAATTGTACATAAAGTTTTATTTTTCAAAACCTGTCACCTCCCTGTAAGTAGCTTTGGCTTGCCATCTAACCTGGCTGAGTTAATATTAAAAAATAAATAAATAATCACATCACAGAGTTATAATTGCAACCACTTTCAAACACTTAAACTAAAATTCAAGCACTTTTCAGACCTTGAAAACGCAACATTGAAATTCAAGCATTTTCAAGGATTTCAAGCACCCATACGAACCCTGAGTTGATGACCTGAACTTCTACCAAAGTCATTTTTTGATCAGGTACCTGAACTTCTACTCAAGTATGACTTTCCAGTACTTTATACAACATTGGAAATAAGTGTGTCTTTTGATCTTCTTGGTGAAGCTGAAACACAAATATGAATTACCTTGGTCTCTAGAGATGCCTGGTTTGTACCAGAACTTGGAGCTGTCTTGGACAAACTTTGCGTTGACCCTAATGTCTGCCTCCTCTTTCCCACTGGGCTGTGTAGACCCCCGCCTCTGCTCTCCCACAGAGGGGGAGAAACTAACATGGTGGGTGGGAGAAGGAGCAGAAGACACCCGGAGCACATGACTGTGTCCGTTCAGGCATCCTGGCGTGGCTGAAAGGCGCTTCTTCTCAGGCAGCGGCGGCTGAATGGGGGGGATGGTGACGGCGGTGTACCCGGTGTACGGCACATGGGGGACGTTTAGCAACGGGTAGTAATAGGACGCTAAGGGGAAAGTGGGCGTGTGGTATCCGTCAGGTACAGGTGAGGGTGGTTTTGTGTCGACTGAGCTTTCTCTGTCCGGGGTCAGCCTCTGTCCTGCTGCGTCCGTAAGCGAAGGGGAGCGCTGGGGGGACGACTGCAGCTCTGGGGATCCAATAGGAGAGTTTGGGGACGATGGTGTTGAAGTGGGACTGGCAGAAGGGTTGATGGATACAGATCTACTGCTATCAGATGGGGTCTCGACATGAAGGCTGGTGCCATTCAGTTGTACTTGGACCGGGGTGATGATGATAGAAGTTTGACTTGAAGCCTGATCAGGTCCCTCTGCACCTCCTGTGACCTGGGCTGCTTTGGACTTACACTCAGAGCTCTGGGACGGCTCAGCCCGGGACTGTGTAGAGTTTATAGAGATGCTGGAGCTTGTGTGTGTCTCTGATGGAACTGGTGTGACGGTTTTATCGTCGTTAGTGTTGGACTCCATTTGAGTGGTGATGACTTGGCTCTGAGGAGTGCTGTCACGGGTTGCACTGAGGAAGAAAACGGACAGCAGAAAGAAGATAGTGAAGTCATTTCTGAACATGTAAATTCTATTTTCAGCACCAGGCAATGTCAAATAAGAGTTTCAATATTCTTGTTATGTCGTATGTTCTGTATATGTGTTAAAGTGAACAAAAACGCACTGATTAAAAAAAACCTGAAAACTAATCAGACTGGGTGTTTGATTGTGTTAAAATGAACAGGTAGAGTACTAGTTTTGGAACAAATCAGTCAAAGTCTGGTCTAAGTATCATTTATTGAGCTTTTGCAAAAGGTTCAGTTCAGTATAGAGTTGAACAGACTCTGCAGAGGATTGACAAAGAAGAAGAGAACCGAGATAAAAAAAATACAAGGGTCGTTGTAGACAAAAGACAGGGTATGTTTCAGAACAGATGTCCTTGGGTCAGGGAGGATCTACCTCCTGATATTAAATACTACCAACCGTGTCAGTGAAACCTTTTTCAGTTTAGAAACAAGGCCATTTAAGACTTGATGGTCGACAGTATTAATTCAATATATCTTCAGATACAAAGTTCAGGCTGTGGTAAACTGTAATTTAAGACATTATACAACTTTATGTGAGTACTCCTTCACACACAGTCATGAATAAGGGTCATCCTTGGTTCAGATGTAGCTCTGGAGTATCTTAGTAATAATGGATTAACTGATATGGTCTATATAATGCATGCACTTATAGAAATTAAAAAAAACATCTTAACTTTCACTGCATATTTTAATTTTCTTCACAGGATCATTGTTTCTGTTCCTGTATCTTAGAGTATGAAACAATGAACTGTTGTACAGCACAGTTATAAGAAATAAAAGCTTAAAGTGTAACATTGAAGTGTTAATTCTTTAATGTTTTAGTCTCTGTATCTTTTTGCCTCATAAAGGTACAAAACTGCATGTTACTCGAGCTACACCTCATTAGGAACCGACTGTGCCTTTACAATGGGTACATTTTTGTACTAGTACATAAAGATACATTTTTGTCCGTAGGATTGCAGATATTTTCTGTACCTCAAGTACATGAAGATGATGTGCTGCACGGAGGTACAAAGGTGTACCGATGCTCAAAGGTGCAGTGCTTGTAGGTTGCTAGGGTGCAGCCCAGAGAAAAAGCATTCATACCTTTTTAGAGCCTTTTGTGTATCTTGAATTGTTTTTTTCTTTATGTGGCTGTATGTTTTGTACTTGTGTGAAGATGACCTACCTGTCCTCAGTATGTGTTGGGCTGCTGCTACCAATGAGGGTGTAGTCATGATCAGAGTCTAGTCCAGGGGTGCTGGACTGGCCATTTGAGTCTGATTTAGCCTCTGAACCCTGGGATATATTATCCTCCACATCAGTGGCCTTTTCCACTTTGACAGGAGACAAATAAAACATGTTCAGATTAACCAACACGTGAGGAAAAGGCCACAAGTGATACAAAAGTTTTTCATTGTAAAAATCTGTCTCCCCTGTATATTTTGTATTCACCTTTCTGATGTTCGGTGCACTGCTGGTCTCTGGATCCGGAGGGGGTGTCTGGCAGCCTGCCTCTCCCAGGAGAGGGACTACTTCCAGGCAGAGGAGAGGCTGATCCAGAATGATATCCCGAGGCGTAACCCCGGCTCTCGTGGCTCTCAGCTGGAGACGACTGATAAGGAGAGCACGGGCAGGAGTGGTGGGGCTGTGGAGGCGTGTGATAGCCACTGCTGGCTCCGTCCCGGACATCCATCAGGGACTGAGGGCTGGGGTAGCTCTGGTGAGGGATGAATGCAAATCTACGCTGATCCGGGGTTGGACTCTGATTCATAGGGGGGTGGCAGGTGTGAAATGCTGGCATGGCTGATTTGCACTGCCAGAACTCTGCCTCTCTTGCCACCTCCCATGGATTTTCACTTTCCCATACAGGGGGCACCTCTCTTGCTCGCTGTATCCCTGCTCCTTGGGGCCACTGTGGGTTTTCTGATTGGTCTGGGTGTAACGGGTGGAATGTTCTGACAGGGGCTGATTGGTGCTCCCGCCTGCTGGAGCAGTCCCGACAGGGGCAACCAGAGGACAGAGGTGGAGAGCCAAAAAACATCTCTCTGTACGGGCTGGAGGGCAGCGATGGGTGGGACAGATGAGCGGATGGGCCGTGACTGGAAAAATGGAAGAGGTGACAGTCTTGACCGGTGCAAAGTCTGTTTGACGCTGGGAGTGTGTGGCTGTGTGGGTGGGTATGTTCAGGGGCGGAATACGGGTAGCAGGGTCTGTGGAGACATGGCGGTGGAGGCGGGGGTGGACGTTCCCATGGTAACTCCGGTAAAGGATGGGCGCTGTGGCGATGGCAGAGTTCCACATGAGTCGAAGGCGGCGGAGGAGACACAGATTTTGATGGTAAAGCAGGTAGAGTTTGACTTTTTGGGTGATTCTTAATGCTGTTGCATCGACCCAGACAGTGACTGTTAGGAAGGCAAGGTTCCCTCTCTCTTTCCCATCCCATGGTTCCACACTTCGGCTGATTGCAACGTGGGTGCTCTCTCCTTGAACCTGGGCTTGACAGGTCTCCGTCATCTAGAATAGCCGTCTCTCTATCCCTTTCTTTCCCCTTTGTTTTCTCTTTCGCTCCATCCTTTTCACCTGGCCTTCTTGATGAAGAGTCTGTGTCTTTTCCTTCAGGGTGATTCACAGAGGGTTCCTCCTGATGATCAGAGGGGGCTGAGGAGAGTCTGGAGTCGGAGGTGGATGTAGGAGACTGGGGATGACTGGGACCTTGGGGTTTGACTGTAGGGCTACTGGAAAGGCATCCGTTAGGCGATGCTGCTGAGGCAGTCGAGCCCGGACCACGTCGCTTCCTCACCTGGGCATACAGACTTCCATCCAGAGGGCCCCTTGTGTGAGAGATATCTAATAAAAATGTACAAAATGAGCCGTTTAATATTTGATTTTCTCCACTAAATGTCAAATTGTGGTATCACTGATATTGACAGACAGCTAACATGTGTCTGTGTGTGTATGTTTCTTACTTTCCAGGCTGTCCTGATGGTGAAGGTTGAAATTCTCATAGGAATCCCATCTAACCACCGCGTCTGAAGTGTTGTAGTCCACTTTAATAGAGGCATCGTTTTTGCGGTATTCTCGACCTTGCAAAGCAGACATCATTACATCATATGCACGAACATAATGAAAGGCAAATATTAGGCACATAAAATGCACCAAAGGATGCAGACAGACTCTGATAATCACCTTTCATTTTTTCTGGTCCGCTGGAGAAGATGAATTCGACTGTAGCATCAGGAGGGAACCTGTCATCTACAAAAAGAGGAATATAAAGACAGGGACTAAAATATCTAAACATGATAAAAGCATTCAGAGAAATGAATAGGAAAAAAATGTCATAGTTGAAAAAAATAAAGAAGTGCTTTCATTCTTTTTTGTCATGGAACTAAATAAGACAGAAAATGGCGTAAGTAAACAGAACAAAGACTTACAAGAAATGTACCATCTAAAAAGGGCTTTCGTTTAAGAGCATGGGCATCATTATTTATACATTGTATGTATGCGTCAGAGTGTAGCACTTAGACCACATTCGGCTGTCATGTGGCTGCTGCTTACTGACCCATGTACCAGTATTCCTTTTTCATTCAAATGAAGAAAGTCTTGAATTATACAGCCAAGTAAAGACATTCAAGTGCACAGCAGAAAATTACAGCTCACATCACATTTGTTTATGTGTTAACTATATATTTAAATGTAAATTAACACATTTATTTGCCTGAACCTACACTTCAGAGATATAAACTTAAAGTTTCTGGTGATTTAGTACATTTTAATATAATGCCTCAGAATTTCTTTTTTGCATTTTGAGCAGTTTCGAAGAAAAGATTGCGCTTGTTTTTCTACCTGTGCAGGCCAGGTCCAGTTCGGTCTTGCCAAACCACAGCTGAGCCCCGTGAACAGTACAGGTATGAAACTGGACTCTGAAAACCACCTCTCTCTCTGCTGCCAGGCTCCGTCTGTGGAAGCACTTCACCTGCCGAGAAGAATACAAGCGGTTAAAAAACATAGGGGAGAGTGGGGTGATTCGTGCCAGGGGGAAGTAGTGCCAGCCCTTGTTTCTGGAAAACCATAGAGGAAATTGGTCATATGACCATCCATTTTACTCATCCTACTAAGAAGGGAGACATATGGTATGAGTGTTAAGCACATTTTAGCTTAAAAAACTGTTTTTTGCCTTTCAAAGTAAAATTTCAATGATCAAGGTTTTTTGATTATTG
>JAPQRQ010000022.1:22934227-22944258 GCA_037367365.1 Apogon talboti
AGATAGATAGATAGATAGATAGATAGATAGATAGATAGATAGATAGATAGATAGATAGATAGATAGATAGATAGGTGCTTAAAAAATAATAATAAAAATACATTAAAAACTGTTTTAAATATAGTTTCCACAGTGATACAGTATACTTTCCATCCTATGTGCTATCCACAGTGATAGCATGACAGTCTCTGAAAAGTAAAGTGAATGAATCAAGTCTCCAGAATTAAAAATTTAAATCTGTGTAATTTTTTTTTAGGTCACAGCAGGAGTCATTTCCTCATTTTCTTCCATTGCAGTAATCACTGTAAATGAAACAATCTTTCTGGACAAAGCATAAACTCACAGGCTATTGGTTAAATACAATAATATCCACAATCACATGCTGTATTATCAAGTCAAACAGAGTGTAGAAGCTTTAAGGTTGTTAGACTAGACTGGCGTTACATGCAAAAAAGCACATGAAAAGACAAAAATGACGGGCTGAGTAGAGTGAGCCCAAAGCTTTCAGTAAATACTGCACAGAGCATGTTTTTACCTCTCAACAAGCAGCCTCAGTCTTTCCCTCTGCCTCAGAGCGGTCCTGTCTGCTGAGTGTGATACACCTCCCTCTTTCTCTCACACAAACTCACTCACTCACTCACTCACTCACCAACTCTCTTTACCTCCCTCCCCCCATGATAACACACATAAACACACTCTCATTTGCCAGCAGCAGCACATGCAACATAGCGTATCTCTCTCAGTCTGCCCATATCGTGCAGACACACAGAGACAGCAAAGCATGTCCACCACGTGCACTCACACACATCTATACACCACGGGCAGCCATGCAAAGTCACTGGGTACCCATGTCCAGTGACCTCTCCAGGGGCCCCGAGGCTGACAGAGGACAATAGTAGAAAAGTGGCAAAGAATGGACACAAAAGAGAGAATCTAAACTGTTGAAACAGACAGAAAAGAAAAGAAATTGGATTAAAGTCAAAGGATGCGATAAAAAAAAAAAAACCCCACACACACACACGAGCTGAAGTGGTGGATTTTATGGAGATGACACAGATAGAAAAACACAATAATGAAAGGATTAAAGAGTTGAAAAGAAGAAAAATAGCAAAATGTCACAAAGACAGAGAGAGAAACTTTGCAACAATAGAATCAGGAAAGTGAAAAATCTAACAGATTAAAGGTTAAGCACAAAAAGATGATGACAGTGAGATGCAAGAGATGAAAGAAGTGAACAATAAAGGCAGCATTAACTTGGTATATGAGAGGTGCACAGAAACATGGACGGAGGTAACAGTAACAGAATAGCGTGACATGAAGCAGACAGTAATTTGCAGCCTTGACCCGGTGTTCCTATTTATTTATGAATACCCCCAAATGGGACTGATTAGACACACACAGTCTGCCTCCCCAGCTGCCTCTTACTTATTTGCGTCCTCCACTGATCAGTCACTGGCAGGCATCTACGGCACTCTTGTTATTTTCTATATTTACCCGCTCAGACTTCTCCTATCCACATTGATCATCATCCTGTGTGACAATGTCCACTCTCGTCCACGGCGCCTGCTTCTTCTGCAGCCACCCCAGAGTTGTTTTTGGCTATTGCCGTGGTGACCAAGGGACGAGTATGACAAAAATAATAATCCTCTTTTAATGCATGCTGCTAAGGCACAACAGCTGGCAGTGGCTAGTTGGTGCATGTGTACAGACGAGGAGAAGGGGGGGGGGTGGGAAGAGGCGACCCCCCCACAAAACCCCCCCTGTCATAAATCCCACCGGATTTGAGCTGACCTGAAGAGCTGAGTAAAAGCATAAAGGCAATAGGTTCCACCAAGCCACGGCCAGAGTGCAAACCCGCTGTTTGTGCTGTTAAACACTGAGCTGCACAGTTACAGCAAGGTCATGAGTGCATTCAGTGGTGTGTGATACTGAGCCGCTGTGAGCCGGGGTCACATGAGAGCAGAGGTGGCCACTGCCAGTGGGTTTTACATAAGCTGTGGGACAGTTACAGCACTTTCCTCCAACTCCATTTAAGAACATGTAAGGGTTTTTGGGTTTTTTTTAGGACGAAATGCAAAAAGTCTTAAAGAACCAGCATGTCTACTTTTACCTCAGTACATGTATGTAGATTTAATATGAGATGGATGACTCACAACCTGCAAAATGGTCATGTGCTGCATATTAATTGATGTGTAAATGTGCAAATCATTTCCTTTTTGTGTTTCATTATCGCTACTGACGTTAACGTACATACCAACATAACATATGACATACGAAACTGATTTCCCTCAGTATCATTATTTGGCAGTTTAGTCTGTTTCTTCATTATAGGAGTGATTTGTTCCTGCAGAGACACCCTTTCAACAAATCAGGCCGGTGAATTATTGATAGTGTATGCCTTCATCTCCATTTAAGGGGAATTGTTTGGTGACCATAGACACAATGATGACTGAATGACGTCAGATCTCCCAGAAGGCAAACACATGGAAACACAGAAAAGAAGGGTGATATTTGTTACAGTTTGTGCAACATTTTGGGTTGCTTGCATTGCTAAATATACAAATTTATATTCAAAATTCACCTGGCACCTATTGCACCCTCTGTCCATCCTGAAATATATGCTTTTTTTTCTCCCTTTGAAGTTTCCAAGGGTCAAAGGACAGAAAGAGTAGGTATATTGTATGGATAGTAACGCTCCTTGAGGTTAATCCATAATAGGAATATTGGGATATATACCCTCCTAAGACCCAGGAAAGTCACATGTTTTTGAGTTTTGGCTTTTTTTAATTAAATAATTGCTTATATTGGTAACATCATGATGCAACAGTTTTTTCAGATGCATTCTTAAAAATTTTTATGGAATGTCATTTGTGGTAGACAGTTGTTTTTTTTTGTTTTTTTTTGTATAAAGCTGTGAATTTGTTGTCCTCATACGTGGACAGAGGGTCCTAGGAGGTTAAAGTTAATTAAAAAAATGTTTGCCATGACTTGATTTTTACGTAGTTACAACTCAACATGCATTCTAGAAAGTTTCTACATACCACATCATGCACAGTTGATCCATTATCTCGGATGATTGCTCTCTGTCGTACAGTCACGTACATACATATACATATTGCTGAACTTGTAGATGTTATTATTAATCATTTATGAAATAAACTTTAGGCTCTGGGGGGGTTGTGTCTTCATCCATCAGTGATTAAAAACACTCTGTAGTTTGTTCAGTGTTCAACATGGCCGTCATTCAGCAGTGCTTTTGGCCCTTTTTGACAGTGAAAATAAGATAAATAAAACAACTTCAGAGTCCAAATGAGTAAATGTTGAGATAATCTACTTCTAGAGAATCCTTTTTTTTGTTTTTGTTTTTTTTACAATAGAGGAGCTTCCAGTTTGCCTTGTTCTTTTTTCTCCTCTGAGCTCTAACAGGTCATTACTACCATTATTCAACCTGACATCGCTCCTCGCAGACAATGCTAATGAGTATTTAGACCATTTTTGGAAAACACTCATTTCTAATTACGTCAAACGCTCAAATCAAGTTGTATTAGAAAGCCACTTTAAAAGGTCTCTCCAGAGCTCCCGCTATGCCATGTTGCCACATGACACAATTACTCATAGCAACCTGGCTGTTTGTAGTTCATGGGGGAGGCCTTCTTTAACCAGACATCTAGGTCAGTGCACATGGCTTACCCCACTTAGGACTCACATCATATTAACATCGCTACCCCAGAACCTTTGACACAGCAACACAATTTTACCCTGGACAGGAGGAATGTAGTGAGCTTAAACCTTACCTTAGTCTCACATGTCTTGTGAATTGCAACCTTGCAGTCTGCAAACAATCAGAGAAAAGTACAGCAGTTAAACATCCTTTTTTTTTTTTCATGACTTTCAGTACAGTGTAGGTGAGGCTGTCTGTGTCAGGAACATGTGCATCCACGCTCCACCTCAGTTGTGTCTCAGGGTCTGCTGGCCAACCCGACTAGAGCCGTGGACTCACCCTTGCAGTACGCTCCAGGGTTACTGATGCTCTGCTTGCACACATCACACACTCGCCTCCTCTTGAAGCTCTTCTCTGTGAAGGTGTGGCTCCCAGAGATGGCAAGCTGCAGACACATGGGGGGGGGGCATCGTGATATTTTTACACCAAATAAACAGAATTACAAGCGAGACATGAAAAGCAGAGAACCTGCAGCTGGAGGTGGATCATTATTCACTTGAATTGAACACTTTTTAGGAACCCCTCGGTGCCGTTCCCCTGTGAGATGGTGATGTTTTCAGTCTCCTACATGGCTGCTGTCAGTACAGATGTGTCCTGGTTCAGTGACACACCAGCGTGAACACCGTACCTCTAACATTTCAGCAAAAACACCCGTCACTGTGTTTTAAAGCATCCTGTCGTCTCTTAATTCGTCCTTATTCCGTCTCGGTGTGTGGGACAGCGATGAGACGACAAATATTCACCAGATTCCACATCTCCGTGTTGTCTGTTCAAAGGTGAAGTAGATGGACACGGTGTGCAAGTGTGTGTTTGCTGCACGTGTTTAGTGCTTTAGTTGACTTTTTGTAGTCATGTATCTTCAACAATATTGTTTTTCTGTGAACTTGACAAGCTGCTGTTTTCTCCCACGCTGTCTGCTGTCATTGCCTTAGCCAAGTCTCACTTCAGGAAGACTCAGTAACAAAAATATGGCTCCAATAATACTGCAGTGAGAGAAGTCAAATTGGCAAATCAATAATGGGGTACCTAGACGGACTTTTTTATAGAGAAATTCAAGAGAAGAATATAAAGAGGAGAAGAAAATAGAATAGAATAGAATAGAATAGAATAGAATAGAATAGAATAGAATAGAATAGAATAGAATAGAATGCCTCTATTTCCACTGTATTGTTAAAAAAAACACACACACATACAATGAAATTTGGAGTGCTAGTTAAAAACCCACACATTCATTCACATTATCGCAAAATCAGTAAAAAGTAAATTCAATAATTAATTATAGAAAAACAACAAATAAATGTATTAAAAAAGTACTTGATTGATGTGAAGGATGGTTATTTATGGTCACAGAGGTAAACACCTCAGAAATCTAGAAGAACTTTTAAAACAATTATAATACGTGGGTAGAAATAAGTAAAAAAGCATGAATACTACATGAGCAAAAGAAAAATGCAAATGCATAAAGTGATGAGTACATATGATGAATTCCATCCATCCATCCATTTTCTCAACCCGCTTAATCCTCACTAGGGTCGCTGGGGTCGCTTGGAGCCTATCCCAGCTACTTAAGGGCGAAGGCGTGGTACACCCTGGACAAGTCGCCGGTTCACATATGATGAATTCAATTATTAAATCTAAAAATATATTGTGAGAACAAAAATTCTTTTTTTGTCATCTAAACCAAACACATACTGTGGAAACAACCTAATATATGACATTTACTTTTATTTTCATTATACTGGCTGTACTGGGTAACGCTGGCAGCTGTGTACACATAAAAAATTCTGTGGAAAAGACGAAGGTAATTCTGATGCAGCCAAACTCCAAAGTAGCTGGTGCAATATTAATGAAAGAAAGGCTTATGAACACACATGGAGTCACATTGTGGTTATGAGAACAGTCTGCACATGAATGTTGAATATACAATAGAAAGCCCAGTTAAAGCAACTCATCCTTGGCAGTGCCCAGATATATAAATAAATAAATAAATATATAGAGGTTCAATACAACTTGCACGCGTATGCACATGCAGGCTGGTTGAGGTAAATAAATGCACCGCTGCCCTGAGTCAGGCATGGATTTTTTTTTTTCTATTTAAAAACCAATACTCATCTCTCCCAGTGAAAAGAACTAGGACAATGTTTATAGAAAGTTATGGCAACGCCCTCTTACAGCAGCGCCTTCTGACAGCATGTGAAGCACATTAAACCATTAAATCTTTCCCTGAGCAAATACAGAGAGGGGGTGCTTGGAAACACCAGGGAGGAGATGCTGTTTGAGCTATTCTGTGAATGTGTGTGTGTGTGTGTGTGTGTGTGTGTGTGTGTGTGTGTGTGCCTATGTTTGTCTTATGTAATGGGGGACGTAAACCTGATTACACAGTCACACATTAAGGACACAGCTCACATTGTGGGGGCATATATGAAGCTGGTAAAGCATTACAACTGAAATCAAGGCTTGTTTTAGATTCAGGTGAAGGTCAAAGGTTACAGCCAGGCTAAAGGTTATGTTGTGGTTAGAGTTAATGAATGTCATTCAATGCGTTGCCTGTGAGGCATTTGAAGGGGTGGGGTGGGGCCATAAACATCCCACCTGCACACACTGATGTTTCTTTTCCTCTTAAATGACTCGATGCATTTCTCTCTTCTTGTATAACATTTCTCAACTTTTTTTTTCTCCCTTTTTCCGATTGCATGGGTTTTCCAGACAGAAGGGGCATTGAATTTAATTCTGGAAGGTGAAGGTGGCTGCAAACCGGTGTCGGAAACTCTTTCGCACTATGCATCACTGTGTTGATGAACTATCTGACGTCTTTGAGCGATCCTTTCACTTAACTGCAATGCATTATAAAAGAGCACTGTTTTTCATGTGGAGTACACACTGTAAATCCTTTATGAACACAGATGTATAATTGATATATTATGTAGATCTACCTTAACCTTGCAGTGTTGTTACATAATAACAACAACGTAAATGCTGAATATAATACACAGCCATACAGAAAATACCTGCAGTTTTAGCCTTAGATGATGGAAACAACATGCCAAAAAGTAAAGAGTTAAACTGTAGTGTTTAAAATTTAACATGAAAACCATTTACACATCCCTAACTGTCACCCAAATTCCTCCTGCTGCAAAAGGAATTAAACATTTATCAGAAATCTAGACTTAAAACACAGTAACACAAGAAGTCAGAGGGAATCTCATTAGCTATAAAAAGACAATTTTTCTTTTTTTTTTTTTTTTTGCAATGCTTGACTCTTTGATGAGAAAAATGTTAAAAATCTATTATCATTTCTTTCAGTGTTTCAAACTGTTTGCTGAGATTCTTATGAAACCTGTGACCCTTATGGGTGATGGTAATATTTTCTTCTCTGCAAAAATGCCAGATCTTACATAAGAATATCTCTAATGCATTTATGGTGTAATTCTTTGTCACGTGGCAAAAACCTTGTTGGGTGTTTATTTCGGTCACTGACCCGGACAGACTACACGAGGAGCTCACGAGCATCAATGGGACACATTACTATTGTGTTGCGTGTATTGATCAGATAAGAGGCAGTGGAGTATTGACGTGTTTGTTGCGCTGTTATGACGAATACTTCAGTTGTAAACTTTGGCTCCATGTGTTGAATCTGACAGTTTGTGAGAGGATTTTGGTAAGATATAAAAACCAGACCGATTAACCTATCAACAGAGGCCGAATATCATCATCCCCTTCTGTCGTTTACATTTTAAATATTATTACATAACTTGGGAGGTTCTCAGGTTAAATCTATTGGGTTTATGTGAGTTGGTGTACACATAAAACCTAACCTGAAATCACCTGTAAGATGAAAAGTAATCCTACCCCAATTTACCTCAGTATAACTTTATTAAAAAATGCCACAACTTGTACTGGCAAACATTTCACCACATTAAATAATTCATCATAAAATTACACAATCCTTTACCAAAGTAGTTAAGGAGTAAAAAGAGGAGTTAAAGTTAAGGGTAATAATGTAATATGTGATGATATATGCTAATATGTACTTTTAATTTAGATTTTTATTTAATTTTGAGCTAAAAGACAATTGAAATTCCCTTAAGAAACTTTTTTCACCTCAAAACAATAATCTCCCTGGGACCCAAACTCATGCATGCTGTAATATCTACATTTTTATTGCCTCCTCTATTATCAAAACAATGTTGGATAAATGCACAGGGGACATAAAGCCAAAGTAAACTATCGAAATTCCATTACAAATTCACACTGGCTTACTTTTCCACTGTCAACACCTTCTTGAAAGTCTTTCTTTGCATAGAAAAAAAAAACATGACTTGGTGACTGGTGTGGATAAAAATAACACCTTCCTTGTATTAGAATAAGTAACAGCATGTTTAGTGTTTTATTCTGCCAACCTCATCTCATCTCATCTCATGCAAATCTTTCATGTGTTTTATAGCATTCATTCCACATTACGCAGAGGATAAACAACATAGTGATATTAGAAGAGTTAAAAATATCATTATAACATTAATATCTGTAAAGCTATATATGTGTATATACTATATCAATGTATTAAGTCTTTCTAAATCACACGTTGTAGTATTTACTGTTTGTAGAGGAAAAATGAAAATCATCGGTTCTATGCACAAGTATACAGGTAAACCATGGTTGTTATTCAGTGCACATCACACAGCTACTATTAATACTCAGCGGGTCTACTTCACTACTGTTTTGTAGGAGCCATTGACCGACTCCATCTCCTGCTGAACATCACTTGAACCCTTAAACATTATGAATGAACTGATGTTTGTAATAACAATGCTCGGTCTGTACTGAGATGTGTGGCTTGGCCGACGCATTGGGCCTGCACCATCTGTCAAACACGTATCATCATATGTTTTAATACATCAAAGACTCTTTTTTCCTTAATACTAGTGTGCCTTTACAGGGAAAGAACCCTAATTAATCACTGAATGTAACTATCCATTCCTTGTTTCTATGCATATAAAACCCTGATGATGTATTCAGCATTGATTCCTCTACATTCGCTGACTGTCATGTTGCTGCTTTCGGTCCTTCTGTGCAGAAGTTAAATAAATATACAAAGCCACATTTGTCTTTGTCAGCCTCCCTTATTCGGTCGAATTTCCACCATACTCTTCACTAAGTGTTTGTCATTATAGACATACCCACGGCTAATATCTAAATGTTGTCTGATTAAGTTTTAACACAAAAAAGTAAAGTATTACAGAATAACCAGAATCAGGTTCTGGGTCAGTGAGCAGAACAGAAGCTCCATCTAAAGGTCTGTGAAGAGCAAAATCTTGTTTTGCATTTCACTTTGGATCACTTTCATTCAATTTTATGCCAAAATCTTACTTTGATTACTCATCTGTTGGTGTCAGTGTGTCAGTTTGAAGGTATTACTGAAAATGCAGACTGAGCCAAGAGCACCACCTGATGGTAAAATACTACCAAAGCAGCTCAGTGTCAAATGGCAAAAAATTAAAGACAGGAAAAAGGATCTGTTACTTCATAAAAAGTTTTTTGCTCTCAAGAAAATGCTGAACTTTCTGACACTATATATAAACTTAGAGTTGCATCTGTTTCTTTTTGTCATTTATTTAACAATCAAAAGAGTACCAGTAGGGATGCACTGATACCACTATTTTCGGGACCAAGTACAAGTACTTACATTTGATTACTTGCCAATACCCAGTACAGATATGAGTACTTAATACCATTACAGTTCATTTTTACTTTTGAAAATGTGCTTTATTGTCATCGTTATTACAGTGTGACTGTAACAAAGTGCTGCTACTGACATTTAACCATTTGGCATTGCCGTACATTTCACTAAATCATTAACACACTTTTACTTAAATGTAACAATATTTTTTAGTGCCAACATAAAACTATGGCAGAATGACTGAAATGATAT
Source organism: Apogon talboti (assembly GCA_037367365.1). Classification (NCBI taxonomy): domain Eukaryota; kingdom Metazoa; phylum Chordata; class Actinopteri; order Kurtiformes; family Apogonidae; genus Apogon; species Apogon talboti. The sequence goes on from JAPQRQ010000022.1 coordinate 22,943,878, forward strand.
ATTATCATGTCTTAATGTCTGTGAGGTTTAGAAAAAGTCAGAGGCAGGTTGTTTGAGATGAAAAGAAGCTTCTCTGCATTATCAGCTGTGAGTCTGTTTCTGATTCATCTACAATGTGTAGAGCTGAACAGCCTTTCACTGTCACTGTCACTTTCAAATTGAAGGCTCATTTATGCTCGCTTCCGTGCGTCCAGTGCGTTGGAATGAGCGTTTCTCATTCCATCCACCAGAGGGCGCCGCTCTTAATCAATAATACTTGCCAAATGTTACGAAGAAGAGTAAACTTTTTTGACAACAAGAAGAAAGTCAGTCAGTCAGTCATCTTCTGAGCCCGCTTAATCCTCACTAGGGTCGCGGGGGTCGCTTGGAGCCTATCCCAGC
>JAPQRQ010000022.1:22971240-22982254 GCA_037367365.1 Apogon talboti
AGTAGCTGGGATAGGCTCCAAGCGACCCCCGCGACCCTAGTGAGGATTAAGCGGGTTCAGATGATGACTGACTGATTATATTAATTATAACTGTATAGTAGTGTAAAGGTGACTGTTGGAATATCATCACCTTGTAACACCTCATTCACACTCCATCCACACTTAGCATTGTGCATCTTAAATCCCACCCTGTCCTTGTGCACCGTCTGACAGTCGTTGTGAAATAGGTTTGTTTCTTATCTTTGTTAATTGTCATCTCCAACCCCCCACTAACTCATCTCTGTGTCACCCCTCCCCTTGTAGCATGTACGTGTCTCTCTCAGCACATTCCTGACTTAATGTGTAATATTGCAGCTTCACACAAACCAAAACATCACTGGCCTCTTAAGAGACCTAAGGTCAGGGGTTTAGCTTCTCAAATTACCATCATAGTTTGGTCATGCACAAAGAATGACAAATTATCATGTCTGGAAGAATAAACTTAAACTTTATTGATTGTTCGGCTGTCAGCGTGACCAATAAATACAGCTCGGGCCATCAGTTGACATGTTTTTCCGGGAGGCTGAGTTAATGAAACAAAAACTGGTTGATTTGTACATATATGGCAGCCTCCAAGTTTAGCACAGAAACTCCATTGTGAAGAGTCACGTCACTGTTAGAGAGCAGCCAAGTAAAACATGCATTTTTCGAGTAGTCCAAAGCCTTAAAGTCCCTTTTAGGTTGTTAAGGTGTTTTTTCCACAGCACTTTCCCTCATATCTTATATATAGTTTGTGCACAGAGAATATCTTAGGATTTGATTCTTTACCATAGCTGGTATGTAAGGGTCTAGTTTTTTCATATCCCTGTAAAACATGAAAAAAGATGAGTAGGGATGTGTTCAAAGTGCTGGTTGAAAAAGCAAAGGGGTTTATTCTGGTACAAATTAAGCAGCACTTATTGAACTGCTGAGACAAGAACCATGAGTCATATATCTGCCAAGCAACAGATGAATCATGATTTCCACAGTTTGAAGTGAAGGTTGAGGTTCCCGTTTTAAATAAAAGTGTCATGAAATGATAAGGCTTTACCAAATGTGTTTTTCCTCTTTAATATCTGTAACCATGGAAGTGGAGATACGTATACAGCCATGAATTCATATATAGAAACAATTTGAGGGTTATGGGTTGTCTCAAGGTTAGGTTAAGTTCAGGGCAGTGATGATGTTAAGGTCAGAGGTTGCAGTTTGGTATGTCATAGATATTGTCAGTCACCAGGAAATGAATGTAAGTCAATATAATGTCCCTGAAACTCATGAAAACCTGATGTGTGTGTCTGTGCATGGTTCACTGATCGCAGCTGATAAAGTCATTGTTCAGCCAGTGCCATACACCTCACTATTATGCAATTTGGCAACGCTAAATGAAAGCTGACTTTGATGTTTTTAATGGTATTATCTACAAAAGTCTACTTAGAATATTTGCTCTTTCAATAACTTACGTTAATCATCACCTCATGTGGAGATTTGTCGAAAAATACCCCCTCAAATGAGTTATAAATTAAAGATAAAAATATAAAGGTAACAGAGAATACTGAATGGGTAAATTTGGTTCTCCCACACTTAGGTGACATCCAGTGACTGCCCACAAACACATAAAGCACATCACACTGGGCAACCACAATTTACTTTGCAATATGTCATGTCTATGAGAACTGCAGTAAAGTGGAAGAGAAGGTCATAAAAATGATGTGTCTATTCATTATACCCAAGGTTTGACTTAATGTGTGTGTGTGTGTGTGTGTGTGTGTGTGTGTGTGTGTGTGTGCAAGATGTAAGCATGCATGTGTGTTTTATACAATACAGTTTAATTACTGGAAGGCAGAACTGAGCCACATAATGTAAAGCAACATAAAACATGAAGTATGGAAAATGCTACCTTATAAACATTTGCTAATAGACAGAACTCACTTTTCCAGTGTTAATGCAGTACATTTACAATAAGTCTTTGTGAAAGTGGCACACCGACTATTATGTAATTGTTGTGCTCTCTCCAACCCACTTTGTGTGCTGTAAATGTGTAACATGATGCAATTTTCTTCCCTAACATTCCCTCATCTTTCCCTCTCTCCCTCTCCCCCCTTGCTCTTCACTTCCCTGCTGAAGACGACAGCCAATCATACCTCAGCAGGGTCCCTCCCTTGCTCTGATAAATAGCAGTGGAGACCAGGGAGGGTCTATCTGCCTGACTCTCTTTCCCTCAGAAGAGTCTCTCAGCCTCCTCTCCCAGCCTCAGTGCTACCGACTCCCACTGTGACCATGTCTGTCAGAGCTCTGAAGACCACTACCTTCTCCACTGTGTCGTCCTCCAGGGGCCCATCCCAGGGCTACAGCAGCCGCTCCTTCTCTGGTTATGGGGGCCGTGGTGTGGCCGGCGGCAGGCAGAACTATGCTGTCCGCAGCTCCTATGGAGGAGTGGGCAGCAGTGGTGCTGCTGTGGGTGCTGGGGGATTTAAGGTGGTTGGTGGGTATGTCGCTGGAGGCTCTGGACAAAGAGGAGGTGGGGTAGAGTTTGGGTATGTGGGCTTCGGTGGGGGCATGGCTGGTGGCATGGCCAATGACATTCCACCCCCCATCACAGCTGTAACAGTGAACAAGAGCCTGCTGGCCCCCCTGAACCTTGACATTGACCCCACTATCCAGGCAGTCCGCACCCAGGAGAAGGAGCAGATCAAGACCCTGAACAACCGCTTCGCAACCTTCATCGACAAGGTCAGTATACACAAAATTCTGAAGAGATGTACTCAAGTGTTAGTGCATTAAATTTGGTTTTGTAGAAGCATACCTGACATAGAACTGCAAAAACGGCCCATATTGCATGTTAGTTGCAGGGCGTTGTTTCCCATGTGCTGCGGGTATCAGTGACCATCAGGAATTAATTCTGTGCAGACAAAAAAAAAATCACTTTTGCATTACAGGAAATGTGTGTATTACCAGCCAAAATAGCTCAAGGTGAAATAGATCTGATTACACAACAGATATTATTCATCAGAAAATCCCAGTGAACACTGTATATATAACAAGAGCAGTCTGCCAAAAGCCAAAGCACAGCAAGCCTGATATTGACTATTTTGAGTTGGCTTCTTCATGTTCGCTGCCAGATCATGGCGCACAGATAAGAGGATCAACATGGATACAGAGTACAATCAGGTCTGGGATGAAGAGCAGAGCTATTTTGCCTGGAGGGCAGCATCCCATGTGAGCAATATCCTGCAGGAGAGAGAGTATTTAGTGTTTATGAAAGTCAAAAAAGAGCCTACAAGTGGCTGTTTTTACTCTCTTCTTTTTCAATTATTGCAGTCTGGTTTCGAAGTCATTTTAAAGCTGAAGTTTATGCAAATTTTAGTAAGACAGCAAGAGGAGTAGGAGTAGTGTGGGAGAAGTTTCCATGAGACAAGCTTGTTAAAAACAGGCAGGAGCAAACTCTCCAATAGACTTATACTCAAAATATATGCTGTTAATCTGACCATTAACCACTTTATGGGGCTGTATAATGATTAAGAATGCCATTTTCTTGACAGTAGTATAAATCATTCTTATATATCCACTACCAAACAGTAATTACTCCTACGTACAAAGCAGCTATCTTATCAGTCAGTTAACAGAAGCTGGCACAGATCTTACCCCTTCACTATCTTGCTGTTTTGGTTCTATTCAATGTGAGTCATAAATGTCTTGTTTAAGGAGGCACCCAGAAGAATGGATATTCGTAGATATACCTGTAAATCAATCACACTGAGAGCATTTCTTCAGATTGTAAAACGAAGCAGCCCACCCTTCCTCTACATACCTTTTCTGATACGGCACAAACGTGCAGAGGTGACTGTCTCCTGTCATGTTTGCTGAGTGGTAACCCCGCCCAGGATCAAGACACTGAATAGAAAAGTTATTAAGTGAGGAATTGTGTCACACTTGGTGTAACAGTGCCACTTTGTGTCGAAACGCGACACTAGGGGTTAGAGTTCCACGAGGAGTAATTGATGTGACATTTTGCGGTGGAAGAAGTTCAGTCGGTCATTGTTCTTTCAATCGATCATCACCCATTCCTTTGTCCATCAGCAAACACTGTAAATTCATTCATGTTTTTTCCAGTCATTCTGTATTCTTTACACACATTCCTTTCTCTGTCCACAAAATCTGCCCATTCATTTAATCGCTGCTCAAACCCAGTCAAACCAAACCTTCTCAGTTTGATCCTTAATGCTATATTTCTATCATTGCCATAGGACCGCCAATCTCCTTTCTTAATTATGCAGACATCCACTTTTCTTTCTGCAGGTCCGCTTTCTAGAACAACAGAACAAAATGCTGGAGACCAAGTGGAAACTGGTGCAGGAACAGACGACATCCCGCTCCAACATCGACGCCATGTTCGAAGCCTACATCGCCAACCTGCGTAAACAGCTGGATAACCTGGGTCATGAAAAGGTCAAACTGGAGTCTGACCTGCACCACATGACGGGTCTTGTGGAGGACTTCAAAACTAAGTGAGTTGATGAAGCTGCAACATTTCCCTTAGAAACATTAAAGCTAAAGATGTTCCATGTGTTCATTTTGATCTATTTGTTTCTCCAGGTATGAGGATGAGATCAACAAACGCAATGAGTGTGAGAATAACTTTGTGCTCATGAAGAAGGTCTGTTTAAGTTTTATTTATTTATTTATTTATTTATTTTTTAACCCATAAAGACCCAGTGCTTCTTTTGTGGCAGTTCCCAAATAATTTGTTCTTTCTATTTAACCTTTCTTAAACAATTTATCACTATTTTTTATAATATGATCCTCTGGATTTAGTGTTTTTTCAGTGAAAATCATGTATTTTCCCATATTTAATTCACTGATCATGTAGATGTTCATTAAAGCTCAGATTAAAGTTCAAAACAGAGAAAACTGAAGAAAAAGTGACTTTTTCATAAGACATACCAATAACAAAATAATAAAAAAAAATGTGTCCATCCACTGTCATTGATCCAACTCCATGGGTTTTACTGGTGAATCAGTGTTGTAGAAGATGACAGTGTTTCCACGATAACTAGGGAGCTCCAAACTACCAAATGGGTCATATCTGATGGCCAGGAAAAGATGACAAACTGCATTTTACACCTATTATTTACACATATTGATAGGATTAGTGGATCCACAGGTATTAAACAGTTTAGATCAGTAGAAGGTTCACCAGTGTCCGTTTGGGTCTTTATGGGTTAACAATATCTTGGATCTATAACTGTCAGAGCACACTTCTTCCTAGTGTAACATGCAAAAATGTAACACATTCAATGCTTTCTTTTCCCATGCAGGACACAGATGCAGCCTACATGATCAAAGTGGAGCTGGAATCCAAAGTGGATGCACTCTCTGATGAAATTGAGTTCCTCAGGCAGATCTATGATGCAGTAATAAGTTTTCTAGATTTTTTTTTAGCTGCACACTGATGAAAACTGCTGTAGTAGCATAATGTTGCCTGAAATCAGCTTTGCTTCTCCACATTAATTTTAATGCATTGCCTGGTTTAGGAAATTTGTGAACTCCAGAGCCAGATTAAGGACACATCAGTTGTTGTGGAGATGGATAACAGCCGTAATCTTGACATGGATGCCATCGTTGCTGAAGTCCGTGCCCAGTATGAAGACATTGCCAATCGAAGCAGGGCAGAGGCAGAAGCATGGTACCAAAATAAGGTGAGAGCTCTTTTGGTTATTTCAGTTTAACTCCTGCAAACAAAACATCCCCTGATGAGAGTCTGACCTTATGTTATCAAACATATAAACCAAACATACAGTATGTGCACATTATTTTTTTCAGGAAATGAATGACTTGTGTTAAATCTGTGCTTCTATTCACCTTATTCCAACTTTTCTAACTTTATCTGTCAGTGCTTTATTTAACCTTTTTCCCCCTGAATGTACATAAACAGACGATACAGGCACTAAATAAGGTTCACCTGTTATTTTAAATATATGACCTACATTCTAACCATGCTCATGATGTTCCAAAAACAAAAAAAAGTGAAGTGGATTCTGACCACTCTGTGATTTGTGTCTGTACCAGTACGCAGAGATGCAGCACTCAGCAGGCAGATATGGTGACGACCTGAAGTCGACAAAGGCTGAGATTTCTGACATGAACCGCAGGATAGTGAGGCTTCAGTCTGAAATTGAGATGGTTAAATCACAGGTGAGGACCATGGATTACATTATATGGATTTCACGTAATAGGAGTTAGATTTAATTACTTTAATAAGAGTTGACAACTGCTTTACTTCTGAGTCTTCAGCTGTTACAGAGGGTCCAATAAAGCCTTTGCAATTACAGTAAATCTTTCAATGTGTTTTAGAGAAATAGTTTGGAAGCTCAGATCGCAGAGGCAGAGGAACGCGGTGAACTGGCAGTGAAGGACGCTAAATTCCGCATTAGAGATCTGGAGGAAGCTCTGCAGAGAGCCAAGCAGGACATGGCCCTGCAAGTCCGCCAGTATCAGGAACTGATGAATGTGAAGCTGGCACTGGATATTGAGATCGCCACCTACAGGAAACTACTGGAAGGAGAGGAGGACAGGTAAGTCAAGGTTTAAAGCACTTTGTGCTGCATTTTACTGTATGAAAAGTGCTATACAAATAAAGATTGATTGATTGATTGATTGATTGATTGAAGGTTCTAGTGAGTAGCATTGACAAAAGTATTTTTAAATGAGTTTTTTTTTAAATTCTGTGTATCTTATGGCACTTTGCTTCTTTTCTCTGTCGGGTTTATAGGCTAGTGACTGGAATCAAGACCAATATATCCAAGCAGACAAGTAAGTCTTTCAGTTTCTTGAAAGATATGTTGAAGTATCACTATATTACAACCAGCAAACAACAAATGACTGCATCTAACTCTAACAGCCCTAGGGTTAGAGTTATATTCATATTTTAATAATAGAGCAATCTTTCATTCAGTGACATGTTGCAGTAACTGCACTACCATTTCCCAGAGCTCAAGTCATATTATTCAAATGTGTAGTTAGCAGGTTAAAAAAAGAAAAATGACGAAGAAACCTGCAAACACTGACAGTTTAGAAGCTGAAAACTAATGAGAGAATGATTTGTCAATTTGCATATTACTTTATTGTTTTAATGTTATTGCATATTATGACAAAGGAATAAATGATGCACTCATTCTTAAATCCATTAGGCCTGTGAGGTACAATAGAGATACATCTAAGTGGTATAGAATAAATCTAAAACTGTTGGACTCTTAAGTAAATCCAAACGTTCATGTCTAAGTTAATGGTTTTACGTTAATGTCAATGTGCAGCTATGAACTACAATGCTTACGGTTTGGAGAGTTCCCGCACCCCCTCCTACGCCAGCTCCTCCTTTGGTGGGGTCAAGGCCAGCGCCGGTTCCATCACTGCCCAAGATGGTGCAACAGTGAAAAGCACTACAGTTACCAAGACCGAAACAGTGGTGATCAAGACCGAGGAGAAGAAGGAGGAGGAGGAGGAAAAAAAGGAGGAGGAAGGGGAGCAGCCAGCGGCAGCAGAGGAACCAGCTGCTGCAGAGATGAAGGAGCAGGAGCAGGTGGAGGCCGAGGCCGTCGCTGAAGAGTGAAGATGATGATGATGATGGTGATTGTTGGTTTTGAAGGATAAGAAAAAGCATACCTTTGCTTCATCATCCTTTTTTAAAATAATTCACTCACCACAGTGCCTTAATTGAATAATGTGTGTTTCTATTGTGAAAGAAGAAGAAGAATTTTTATTTTGTCAGTAGGGGTTCACACACGTAAACATGCACATGCACCACACACCAAAATGTGTCTTCTGCCTTTAACCCATCACTAGATCATGTAAAAGGTGCTAATGGATGGGTTTAGGTTTCTGTAAACTCTTGTAAGAAGCTCTGTAGTCTGGGCCACTTTTGTCAGTTTAGTAAGTCCTGCACCACACATATGTAGCCAACAGGTGGCACTATAGCACGCGTTGTCTCCTGCTGTTCTCTGCTGTTCACCTATCACCCAATTGACTGCCTTTTGCTGAACTGACATTCTACTGCTGCTGTTGCAACATCTGAAGTCCTGTTTGGCGTCGAAAATAAAACTATTAAAACACAACTTAAAATTGTGCTCTGTTTTGATTTTTAACCTTGGGTTTTGAGCTTCTAAATGCATTTTATTTAGTTGCTTTTGGAAAAAAGAACATTAAACAAAGCCATGCAAGACATAAATAAAGACATTCAAGCTTAAAAGTATTTCTGCATTATGTGTTTGGATGAGATTGTATTGGTTCACATTAATAACCTGCAGACTCATCCTGATCTTAACAATGACAACATAATTTATGCAGACAATACACACAGTGGATTTTCATGCAATTAAAGCTTCAGTATTTGATCGTGTTTTGGCATCATCGGCAGAAAATCCATTATCTTTCAGCATGTTATTATTCAAGTAGTCTGTTTTCAGGCTGTAGAGACTCTACTCAGTGTTGTAAACTTAAATAGGTTAAATATGTGACTGACACGCCGGAGTCAGATGTGACTCTACTGCTCTATTCAATGGCTCGACATAGAGGCTTGGATGAATGTTCTAACTTTCCCACAGCAATGTAAAACTGAGCCAGGTCATCTATATTTCTGTTTTACATTTGGACTGAGAAGAAAGAGCTTGAAGAGGAACAGGTATTCTTTTATTTTCAACTCCTACAGTTTTAAGTTAGTTATAAATTAAAAAAATTTTTTTAAAAAAAGTTCAAATTTAGTCACTTTAAGCATCTGCGATGTAATGGTGGAATAGGTTTATGTCCCCAGAACACAAGACAAGTATGGGCACACATACACAAACATCTGACCCATTTGGAAATCATCACCAATGTCTATCTGCAAAGATTGACTGAATGTCACTTATTCCTATGCAAAGTCAGTAAAAGTCACTGAGAGCCAGGAAAGTAAAAGTTTTGGCTTTTTTACATGGAATAATTGTCTTGATTGGAAACAGCACGATGCAAAATTTTTTCAGATACATTTTATTTTTATTTATTTTATTTTTGGAATGTCTTCTGCAGTGCATAGCATTTTTTTTCCTTTTTCCTTTTATTTAAGTACAAAGTAAACCTGTGAAACTCTTGTATCATACCGAGGCCACAATTGAATTGCTTGGTTTCAGGAGATTAATCACTTACTACAAAAATATTGTGTTTACATAAAGTTTAATGGCAACAGTTAAACCAAGGAACGCAAATTGGCAAGTCGTGTAAGAGCTTGTCCGTTAATCTGTGGGTCAGATTTATCATTTAAAGAGTATCTAAGAACAGAAGTGTTAGAAAGGGATCTCTAGCTGTGACTGTGTACTGTCTTGAGGCCTATTCATTTCCAGAGGCACAGGTTAAGACTTGAATTATCCGTAGTGATGCCATGCCCAAGGCTTTTTAACCTCAAATGTCAGACGTTCAAAACGGCTCATATCCCACTGTCACACCATTTATTCACTGTCATCAAAAGCAGCTTGGCTGCTGAAAGACACTTGGACAGAATGAAGCTTTAAAAGTATGAGGAGGAGGAGAGCACGTAAGATTTGCACACACAAATATGTTGACAACAACAATTGGCCTGAAATGAGAGGTGGCAGTTGAAATGTTCCCCAGTCTTATCATAGTAATCATCTTTAACATTAAAGAACAAAGTGAGAAAGAGACGCTGGCATGAATGTGTCAATGCTCTGTGATAAAATGAAAAACATTTTGCATGTAAACTTTGGCTCAAGGTACAATCAGGACAATAAACGTTTGACATTATTAGAATAATTTGCAAGAAGTATGTGTAGTTTCTCAAATAAAGGTGATAAGTTGAAGAAGTATAATTAAACATATCATAATTGCTGTCTGAGGAGTTTCATCTGTGGAGTAAGTTTTCACCACTGCCAAAGAATTGCACTAGTCACTGGGAAATGTGGTGGCAATAAAGCATAAAAAAAGCAATTTCAGCTGTGAGTTACGCTGCACTGATCTAATGAACGGTGCAGGTACCGAAAGGTTATGAAGCGCATAATATTAGTGTCAACAAAATTTGATCATGGAAGATAAACCTCTGTTCCCGGATTTCTCTCGAGGTGAGAAAAGTACACACATCTATTACTTAAGTAAAGTATTAAACGTATAAGTTCTGAAAAAAGCTCTGCAAAACTTTATGAGCTTCAATTTATATTAATGTAATTGGGAAACAAACCATTATAACTTAACAAAAACAATACAATGAAACTACATGAACTTTGTTAGAATGTGCAAATCCATTTTCAGTGTCAGCAACAGAACGGGAAACATCATAATACCATTCACTTTCTTGCCTGTTTTATCTTATTATATCTTTTTCATCCTTTTTATCCTGTTATGTTTGTGATGTGTGATGTGCAATGGAATAATGGACACATCGGTGGGGTTTGTGTTTTTATGTGTTGCTATCCCATCCATCTTGAAATTGGTATTGGTGCTGGAAAAGCACACATACACAAAACAAAAATTATAAATAGTTCCTATCAGATGCATAAGTAGTGCAGTAGTAGACAGTACCCAGGTTTCTGTTTTCAGAGGCTGAAACTGGCCAAATGTGGTCTGTTCTCAGGTTATTCTTTGACAAATTCAACAGATAGAAGGTCTGGAGTCGATGCTATTTGGTAGCTGTTCACTGGAATTCTCAATATGAGGTTCAAATACAGTATGTGTCACCGAAGGTGAGGAAGGCTGTCATTCAATAGAAAAAAACTAAACAAAACAAATAAATCTATCAGAGAGCTCATAAAAACTGAAGGAGTGGCAAAAGCAATAGTTTGGTACATTCTTAAAAAATGAAAGAATCCACTGGTGAGCTCAGCAACACCAGTGCTTTGAAGACCATGTAAGACAACTAATGTGGATGATTATAGGATTCTTTTGCTGATGTAAAAACCCCTTTTAGAACACACATCCAACTACTTGAGGAGGTAGGTGTGTCAGTATCAAAGGCTCCAAT
>JAPQRQ010000022.1:22994070-23007296 GCA_037367365.1 Apogon talboti
TTAGCATTGGGGTGTGCATACACCCCACGTGACCATTCATGTTTGAATAGGCCACGTGACCAACCAAGGGTTAAGTACATTTTAAATCAGTAGATGCTTTTGGTTGCTGGCAACTGTTTAAGTATTTGAGGATTAAAGGTTCAGAGTTATTATCCCCTTATCAAAAAGTCCACAACAGGCAAATAATACATCGGCTCTAACCTTTCACAATGGGTTAGATGCCACTAATTATTGAACATAGAACCTAATTCAAATGCATCCAAAATAACAGACAGACATCTAGATAATGCTACGGTTATAGTTTAGCCATAAAAACTTGGTTAGTAAAATATGTATATATAGGTTAATTCCCCTGTCACTGCCCTTGACCAAGGTTCTCATGAAGATCTGGAGTTGGTCCCAGAGCACCTTCAAAGGCTGTTCACTGGTCCTAATGTGCTAATGCTAATGCTAGCTGCTGTGTGGATTATGATCGTTAAAATGATCGTTAAAATGCAGAGATCATATTTCTCTATGCGGATTTTTAACATAAAGAAATAACATAAGAAAGACGAAGAGAGAAGTCACAAAAACAAATCACACATGAAATGAGTTATAAAGTCCAAAAACTTCAACAGTATCATCTGGCTCATGTTGTCTATTTCTGATTTCTGAGGACTTTTCTGTGTGTGTAAAAAACTGATGCTATAGGGATTTACAAAGCATTGAAAACAGACACAAAGGGCTTATGAGCAAAGGTCAGTATGTGATAACCTTTGGTGTAAGAACACGCTCATGGGAAACACACAAGCAGCAAAACCTGGACCAGGAAAACAGAGGGTGATTCAGTACAGTGTGTCGCTGTTGAGTCAGTGGAAGGCCAGTAAAAGTGTTGAATCTTTGACTGATTGGGTGGGTGGTGTCTGAGGAATGTTTTCACTGCTGACAGAACACACAGGCCTGCTTGGACAAGTTCAATGGATGCTACCCAGACTTCTCAACAAATGTGAGACAACACTTTTCTACACTGTTTTAAAATCTCAATGAATTGTATCTGGTACTGAAGTCTCAACCAGGAGCCTTTAGTGTGCCAACACTGAAAATATTACCCTGTGCAGACATTCAGCCAACATTATGCATACAATGACATTTCCAGTTAACTGCAAACCAGGCCATTTAAGGTCATCTTTTACAAATGTAGTTCCAGTGGTTAGATTCTTAATATTTTAACCTTTAATTATGTATTCACCAGTGCATAATCACCTGAAAATAAGAACCAATGTATTTTCATACTTTAGAATGACTTGCGTGTGTTTTAAACTATACTAATATAGGAGAAAAAGTGTTATATATAAGTGCAAGTACAGTTAACACAGACCTCGCCATTTTTCTAGAGGAGCTCAGACTTTTTAAAATCTATTATATAGCAGATAGTATCCAGTTTAAGGTACATTAGCATCAACCATTTTGTTTGAATTAATATTTCCTTAAACAAAAACGTTAGCACTGACAAACCAAACATGGGTTGTAAGAGACTTTCAAAGTGTCTGTGTTCACCACAGTGCAGAATGAGGATTGAAGAATTTCATCATGTTCAACACTGAGGTCGTCATCAGTTCATTGACATACTGCTTTCATTGTTTTTAAATGAAGGTTAATTAAGAACACTGTGATTAATGGAAGAACAGTAATGTCTAACGCCTTAATTACTACAGAAACTGGGACTTCCCCAACACGCCCACTCAAGACACCACAGTAACATTTGAAGCACAAATAAACATCTGAATGTTGTTAATAATGTTGGGATCTTTTCACATCAATGCTTCCAAGAGCACTTAAAGAACCATCTTTTACAAAACAGGTTCGCAGGACGAGAATGATTCTTAATGGAGCCTTTCTCTAATGAAGCAAATGGTTCTGGGTAAAACCTCAAATGCTCAAAAACCAGCCTTTTGGAACGTAGACGTTACTAAATGTCATACACCTTTAACTCAACTGGAAAAAAAAAAAGAAAAAACAACATGAAACAACATGCAACCAAGCCCCTCATGACTGTAGATACTGTAAGTGACATCATGCCAAAGCAGGTGTTTACAAAAAACCCACTCACACAAGCAAACACTTGAGTCGGTTGCTAGGTTTTTATTTGCCCAGACAACCTGCATGATCTTTCCTGTCTGACTGAGAGTGAGTCATCAGTTTATGCAGTTTGTGCCAGCGTTCCCATGCCTGTTTGTATCCCACAACTACGCAGAAGTGTCCTGCGTGCATGCGTGTGGTCTGTATGCCAGGTGTCAAAGTCCAGAATTGTAAAGTAATATCTCATTTTCTACCAGACAGTGTATATGTGTTTGCATGCCGACAAACTGTTGACTTTGCAACTTGGTGTAAAATCAGTAAGTACTGGCCACTCATGCAGATCAGGTTTTTACGTGAGACATTCTTGGAGTGAGTTTCATCAGCTCTTCATTGTTGTGTTAACAACCACTTTTATTAAACACATACGTTGCAGGTTAACCACATTCCCTTGACGCGGCCTCCATAAGGTGTTTTCATGCATGACTTGTGGATGCTGTTCTGAAAGGGCGTGTACCTTTGCAGGTGGTGAAACAGTGAGCCCCAGATTAAAATCCCATCCAGCAACACTCCCTCGTGAACACACCCACAACCTTATGAGGATGCCAAAACAAGCATGCAGGGGTGTGTTTGTGTGTTTAAGGACTTCGAATTCTTTCTTTGTGTTTTTTCATTATACTTCATATGGTCAATGAATAGTACAATTATACTCATTCAGAACAGCTCTGTCACAAATCTGAACTTTTATATTTTAAAAAGCTCCACTAAGCACTGTAGCCAGTTTGTGATGATATATACACTCAAGGAAAGAGGTGTGTTTAATATACACAATCCTACAGAGGCTAGATGTGAAAAAACCTGATCTTCCTCCAGATCTCATTCTCATTGTCAGCCGACAATAATACTATAACGAAAAAAAGCAATGCACTGTGCATATTTTACTTTAGTCTTGAAGCGAAAGTCTCTTGATTGCTGAGGAGGTACTTATACCAGTTCAACCAGCTGCTCTGCACAGATGGTGATTGATAGAATTTTTAACATTCCATTAATTAGCAAAACATGATGTTTTTATAGTTTCATTTGTTTATTATGCTCCTATTAGTGAATTATTTTTAAAATGTGAAAGAGCAATTAATAGAGTACTGGTACACACAACAGGTAAATGTGCATATCTTGTTAAGGGTGATGCACTTCTGTATACAATTGCATGCTAACTGCAACATGCATACTATATGAAAGAAAAAAATGTAGGGGAAACAGCAGTGAAAAGACTTATTACTTTCACAACCTTAACCCTTTTCAGTGATGTTCATCAAAAAACAATGCGCATCAGATATGGAGGGGATCTGGCCTACTCAAACTGTGCTATTATATACATTTTTACAAGTAATAATAGGAGATCGACTAGTTTAAAAGTAATAGTAATAGTAGTAATAGAAGTAGCTATTGATAAAGATGGCCATTTAGCAGCTTTCCCAGTTAACAACTTTGTTTAACCGTGTAATATATCGGTTAAGACTAACAGTTGCATTTAAATAAACTAGAAACAAAAGTAAATAAGTTCAAGACATGTGAAGCTGGAGCTGTTTGACAGCTTTTAGTATCTAGAGGCAGTTCTGTTTGAACAGCAAAGGAAAGTTTATATCAGAGTCTGAAGCCAGAGGCAGGATACATTAACTGCATGACATGTGGAATTCCCTGTTTTAAGTGTGTAAAGACAGTGTTCATCAGTGGCCTTTGGGTGTACAGAAAATGACACCCATAAAACACCTCACATAAGACTTTTACAACCATGTCAACAATACATCAAAATAAAAGGCAGTATTTAGACTTTGAACATCTTATGAATGAAATATAATCACAGTTGCACAGCTTTAGATATCATCTTATATAAATAAAATGCTGCTCCACCCCAGTATTCGGATAAGTAAACAGCATTTCATGAACAAATACTTTGCAGTGGCTGAATTATCATTACATTTCTATTATTGTTTCAATTGATCTATTTTTTATGAAGTCGTAATATGAGGCCAATAGAAAACCCACTATAGTGTTTGCTGTAGACAGGTGTGGTACCTGAAGTCACATGGTGAAAGATGTTTTATATGTACATATAAGATTAATGCTTTTGCACTGTGCAAGATGAAGATGTTAGCAAGACAGATACTTCATCCAGACATTCCAGAGTTGCACAGTGCCATTTCAGTAAGTAAATTAAATGCATATTATAATAAGTCAAGAAAATAAGACCTGTAGGCTACTATGACTGAATTAAACACTACCAAACTGCAAAATCAGCCCTGCTTCATCACTGCAAGAGTTTGTATCATTCCTGTTTTGTGCATGGCCTCTGTTAGAGAAAAGACAGATACACAGCAAAACTATACTTAAATGACCACACCCAGTTTATACATAGTGCAGAAGTACAAAAGGAAAGTCTGCTAAGTTAGTTAGACTAAGAGACTTAGCTTTGTTTGATGAGATTGAAAAGACATTCACTTCATGCAGTTTCCTGAATTTTGTCGATTACACATTAACTAATGCATTGCAGCAAAACAAACTCTATGAGATGCGTTCGGGTGCAAAGCTTTTATAATTAAGATGTTCAACCTAATGTTTCATTTGATCAAGTGTTTAAGTCGCAACTGCACTGACACCTTTAGCAATTACCCAGCAAAAACAGAATCACCGAAACCATGATCTGATGCAATATTAGTACTTCGCAGGCTGAACAATTCTGGTATGGGGAAGTCAAAGCCTATTAGACTGGGGTTTGTAGCGTGAGAGACTTGATTGGGGAATGTAAGAGGCAGAGCTGGGGGTGGTAACACTTTCACTGCCCTTTTACTTTTAAAGGCATTTATCATGTTAAAGAAAAGTTTCTGTCAGGTTTCGACAATTATTAAGGTGTAGCAGCTCAAGCTGTTACCACAAGAAGCAGTCAAGAGGTGGAAAGAAATGCATTACCTCAATAAATGTAGACTTCATTAAAAAAAAGGTAAGTAAAGCAAGAAAATAATCCTGCAGCACTAAATTTTCTCCAACAATTCTTCTTTGATTTGAACATAATGCTAATGTGTACAACGAAACTAAAGTGATGAGCAGGCAGGTGTCTTTGCTTCAGATGTTTTTCCAATGCTTTACAACTTTGCAAAGACAATTCACATTCCCATAACAAATAATGCAAGTACATTAACAGAAGGATGCAGTATTGTTAGACACTGCCCTCAACCTGCCCCGCTCGCTGACACAAATGAAAAATTAGTGCTAATGTTCGCGAAACCTATGTGAAAGAGCATGAATAGAAACAACAAACGCATCTAGTATTCATTGAAACTTGATATTAAGTTACTTCAGACAGTCAGGCTTGAACAGACTTGTGTTCTTAATTTATGACACCTATTGCCAATGACATTTGAGACAAGCACGGACAAAACTCAGAGTGATTGCGATCGCCCCGACCACCCTTCACTTCTTCACAGATCTTCCTGCTTTTGCTGCTCCAGTGAGATCTCACTGCTCTTAATCCATGTTTGTTAAGCTTCTCAATAATGTGACTGTTGGGCTGGCACAGGCCTCACCCTGCGTGGCAGCGGCTTTTGTGTAGGTTTGATTTATGTGCATTCTGTGGCACCCAAGAATGTGCAGGCAGTAAAACACAGCAGCAGAAAACAGCGAAAGAGATGCAGGTGTCTCATTGTGAGTATCAGGTCATGCAATTATCTGTGAGCTTGTGCATCTGTTTGAACTTTAGTAAGATGCAAAGGAAAGGACATAAATTTTCCTCCAAAGCTACTGGGCAGCAGATATTTGAGCTTTAGAGTAAAGTTCCACACCATGGTAGAAATTAAAGGCATGTGCTTGTGAAAAGTTGGGGAAGAATGAAAAAGAATGCAGACCTCACCTATACCAAAGGTGCAGAGGGAAGAAACAAGTGAGGGTTGGAAGTATGTTGCAACAGGGTGTGGTGAAAGAGAATGCGTGGAACAATCTCTGAATCTGTATTGCACATCAGTGATTCCTCTGAAGGATTGTTTTCATCAGAAAGAGACGTTCCAAAAACGTCTAAATGATACTGTACGTGTACAACTATAATTGTACGTGTCAACTATCTGGCATCATCAAATACATATCTTTCAGTCTTTGTTCCCTGCAAATGTACGATTTTAAAGTATGATTCTAGCTCAGGCATTTGTTAAATAGTCTTTAATTATGTGGCATGCATATAATAAGGTCCTTTGTTTCTTTTAATCCCTGTTTGGCTGTCTCACATCGACTAGAATGCTGAGTATGGATTAAAATGACAACCTCAGATGCATCCACTTTGCGTCCCTCTGATGAACACTGTCAGGCTTATTCTTTCTTAGTTGTTTTGCCTTTTTCCTTTTTTCGAGACAGTGTTGATGCTTGATTGCCATCAGTACAGAGGAGCTTAAAGAGATCTGTTTTGAGGTATTTTATCAACTTTTGTGACCTTTCTGGGTTTTCGAAGATTCTTTTGTCAACTAAAATGATTTATTCAAGGGAAGTTTACCTTTAGGGCCAAAACAAGAAATTGCAGTGAAAGTCACTGCAAGAGGTCAAGGTGAAAGGGGGAAAAAAAGTCAACTTTATAATATATTTCTTAAAACACAGTTGTTTTATATAGGGCTCAAAGGGGAAGATTTCAATATGAGTAAAAAGCTTTGCAAGCGTTTATTTGACATTTTCTTGGAGGAAAGGGGGGAAAACTACGATTAATTGATTTACATTTATGTAGACTGAGAGACAAAGAATTTCAAACATTATAACTTAGACAGAAGTTTGCTCTCCAAAAGCCTTTTCACAGTATGGACGTGCCCACTCTAGAGCAGGACTGAGTCTATTCTGAGGTTGGGTTGTGGGTTTTAATTTTTCAGATGTATGTGTAAACTTTAGCTCTGGGGCTCTGTTTCCTTACCTAATGGCATGTTTTTTTGCTCCTTTTCTTCAGCTCTCTCTCTCTTCACTTTGAGCTTGTTGTGGCACAGGGTGTGCCACGGTTTATCTCCTGACACTCCCTCCCTACCTGTTTTACAGGATTGGCCGCTCCTGTCATTCAGCCAGAGGCGACAGCAAAAGTGAGAGTACAGGTTGAAGTGGCTCAGGTTCAGGATCCTCCCACTGCTGCACAGCCATAAAAGTAGACGCAGTGTGTAGTCAGACACTCAGAGGGATCCGGCTCTCCTTTTGACGCCTGCTCATCTTCACTTCTCTCCTCACAGCTACCAACCTTACCACCGCAAAGATGTCTTATAGAAAGACAGTATCACTCTATAGCTCAGGTGGCAGCAGGAAGTCTGCAGCACCAGGAGGCAGCTATTCCAAAATGTCCTTTATCCAAAGCAGTGGTGCTGGTGGCTATGGTAACTTAGGTAGTGCTGCTTCTGGTTATGGTGCTGGATTTGGTTCCAGTACTGGATTTGGTTCCAGTGCTAGCTTCAGCCGTGGAAGCACAGGTGGCATTGGTGGCATGAGTAGTGCAATGAGCATGGGTAGCGCCAGTCAATGCTTTATCCCTCCACCGATCACAGCTGTCCAAGTCAACTCAAGCCTGTTGGCCCCTCTGAACCTGGAAATTGACCCAACCATCCAGGCCGTCCGCACCCAGGAGAAGGAGCAGATCAAGTCCCTCAACAATCGCTTCGCCTCATTCATTGACAAGGTTGGTGCTCTTGTTTTCTGTATTTTTGACTTTTGATGTCTATATACAATTGAAGCTTCAACGTCTCATCCTGCATGTTCTCCCCTTGGACATGCTCACTTTAAACAGCTGTCGAAGACAGATAGATGTAGTTTCTCTTTTTTTATTTCTTACAGAAAGCACAACTGAAATTACTATCAGATAATGCAGTGTTAAACCTATAATTAAACTGACCTGGATGCAAAGCTGAACAAGCAATTAGTGTTGCATCCATCGATGAGTTCAGGCCTTATAAATACTGTACAGTTTGTCTGGGATTGTGGCACCATCTTTCACCGGCCCAAAAGTCATCTCTGAAAAAGCAAGTCTCAGCCCACTCTTTAAACATGGGTGGGGATTATATTTCTGTGACTTGCCCAACACCTACCTGACAGAAAAAATACAGATCTATCAGCGGATAGTTCAAAGTCTGTCAAATGCACATTGCACCTATCACCTAGATGCTATGGGCAAGACAAACTATGAAGCAGTTATTTCTCCTGTTATTTTGATGCTGCAAACACACAATCTTAAGTCCTTCTTGCACAATTTCAGTCACGCTGTCGAGTCAGACGCTCTGAACACCATAACTGGCACTCTGTCAAAAACTGACAAAAAAAAGCAGCCATCCCATGATACTGCACGGCTTTGTCTGGTGTGGTTTATCTGCCACACCTAGTTTTTTTATGACTGTAGTGACTGTGTGGCCTTCGTAGCTCAACAGAGGAGGATGAGTCATAGACAAACACTCACAATATGTTTTCTGCATAAACAGAAAACATACAGCACAAAAGTTTAAAGGGTGATGCTTTGATAAGTGTCCCTGGAATGTTGAAAGTTTAAAATGAACTACTAAGACATTCTACTTTTACAAAAAAGAGAAAGAGAAGGCAGAGATATGACTTGCAATTGTTGTGGACAGGGTGTGGCAGGCAGGCAGATAGTGCTCTACTCAGTCATGCAGGTGAAGGCAAGGTATTTGAAAACTTGATATGGAGCTTGACACACCCTTTTCTACAGGCCTTTCCCCATTACAGATATTAAAAAAATAACACTTTGACTAAATAAATGCAATTAATTTAACCATTTTAAAACATCTTCCTTGGTTTTGTATCTCCACAGGTACGTTTCCTGGAGCAGCAGAACAAGATGCTGGAGACCAAATGGAGTCTCCTGCAGGATCAGACCACCACCCGCTCCAACATCGAGGGCATGTTCGAGGCTTACATTGCCAACCTGCGCCGACAGCTCGATGGGCTGGGCAATGAGAAGGTCAAGCTTGAGGGAGAGCTGAAGAACATGCAAGGCCTGGTTGAGGACTTCAAGAGAAAGTGAGTGTTTTCGAAAACATAGGAAATAGTTATATAAAAATCTAATATAGTGAACATTTGCTAAAAATTGAGTTTTTAAACATTTCTCCTTCCAACAGGTATGAAGATGAAATCAACAAACGTGCCGCTGTGGAGAACGAGTTTGTGCTCCTGAAGAAGGTAAGACTTAATTGATGATCCTTCAGATTTTCTATTGTGTAGTTTTATAAAATACAAACAATGATGTTTACCTGTTGGTTAATAATTTTCCTTCCAGGATGTTGACGCTGCCTACATGAACAAGGTGGAGCTGGAAGCAAAAGTTGATGCTCTTCAGGATGAGATCAACTTCCTCAGGGCCGTCTATGAGGCGGTATGTACTTTCTGAAGATACTTTTCTAATTTGATCATTGTTATGATTAAGCCATCAACTATAAAGGACAAAGATTTGACTGTTTTGCAAAACTGTTCTGTAGGAGCTTCGTGAGCTGCAGGGCCAGATCAAGGACACGTCAGTTGTTGTGGAGATGGACAACAGCCGTAATCTTGACATGGATGCCATTGTTGCAGAAGTGCGTTCCCAGTATGAAGACATTGCCAACCGCAGCAGGGCAGAGGCTGAGACATGGTACAAACAGAAGGTGGGTGAAAAGAAATGCAAAGGTTGGCTTTTCCCAGACTTCTGGATTTGATTGTTTAATCACCATGTTGTCTATTTTATCGTAGTATGAGGAGATGCAGAGCTCTGCAGGACAGTATGGTGAGGACCTGCGTTCAACCAAGGCTGAGATTGCTGACCTGAACCGTATGATTGCCCGTCTTCAGAATGAAATCGAGGCCATCAAGGGACAGGTATATTTGAAGGACTCTTCATAGATTTTTTTCGGCATTGTTATCATAATTTGCTATGTTAATGGTATGCAATTACTCAATTACATGGAACATATTTTCCTCAGAGAGCCAGCCTTGAGGCTCAGATCGCAGAGGCAGAAGAGCGTGGTGAGCTGGCAGTAAAGGATGCCAAACTTCGCATCAAGGACTTGGAGGATGCCCTTCAGAGAGCCAAACAGGACATGGCCCGCCAGGTCCGTGAGTACCAGGAGCTGATGAATGTCAAACTGGCCCTGGACATTGAAATCGCCACCTACAGAAAACTGCTGGAAGGAGAGGAGATCAGGTGGGCATAATTTAAAAATCTAAAGTTTTCCATTTGCTGCCCTATTAGCCATATTTTTGAATTAACTTTGAATTCTACATTTTTCCATCATAGACTGGCATCTGGTGGTGCTGCTGCTACTGTCCACGTGCAGCAGTCTTGTAAGTTTCAGATTATTAATCTACAGTACCTGAAAATACAGTCCTTATTGACAAATTGGTGAATTATTCTTATTTTTCTCTCTTTTATAGCTTCAGGAATGAGCAGTGCTGGAACTGGTGGATTTGGCTATAGCAGTGGTGGCATGTCTGCATCCAGTTCTGGATATGGCTCTGGATTTGGTGGAAATGTCACCAAGTCCTCCAGTTCTACAGTAAGCCTCAGCAGGAGAGCCTATTAAAAAAAAAAAGGAGAGCCGTCCCCCTTCCCTTCAGAAATTCTTGAAATTCATTTAAACCCTTCAAGTTTCTGAAAGTTAACATGGCTTTAACACCCAGAGCCAGGTCAGTTAGCGAAGCACCTCTTTCTGCACTGACATCCAAGTTATGAGAAAAAGCAAAAAACAAAGCTTTCACGTTAATGGAAAATTAAAACTAAGAAAGGAAAACACTGGGTATACGGCCTGTTTCCACACAAACTATGTGTCGAATGTTGCCGAAATAAAATACTGTTTCTTTTAAAAATCTTAAATTTCTGCATCTGAGTGCTGATGTTTGCATGATGAGAGCAAGTCACCAACCAATCAGGTCACTGGAATTAAACAAAAATTTAACAATTTGTGACTCCATGTTTACATTTAAGGTGCATCCTTTGAAGTGATTGGCTATTGACTTGTCCTGGTCATGTTTCCTTCCTTAGTTTTACGTTTCCCCGCCTTGAAGCTGTTGTAACCAGATTTATTTTGTAAAAGCCGTACAACTGACAAATGCTGCAGAAACTGACATCAAATAAATCTGAGATCTAAATTAATTGCCTATGACTCTTTCTGTTGTTGTGATGAATGGAAAAAAGGAATCAAGGACAAAGCAGTTCCGTTACAGCTGTGGGGTGGAAAGTGGGCTGATCACATGAGGGCAGTACTGCGCAGCTTTTCCCACTGACTCATTTCCTGCTCACAGATAGACAGACCAAGCTGCATCTACTGTAATCTACCTCCTTTTTACTAAATACCAAAATGGCACATACATAGTAATACATAGTAATACTTAGTAATACTTAGTTTTCACATCACAAAACAACCCATAAAGACCCAGTGCTACTTTTGTGTCAGTTTGCAAATTATTCTCTCGATTTAGCCTTTCTTATGTGATGTATCAGCATTTATCTTGATATCATCCTCTGTGTTTTGCATTTTAATCAGTGAAAATCTCTTATTTTCCAATCATGTAGATGTTCATAAAAGCTCAGATTAAAGTTAAGGGTTATTATGTCATAAAACTGAAGAAAAAGTGACTTTTTCAGCAAAGATATTGATAATTGAACATAAACCCAGTTTCTCCATCCACTGTCGTTTATCAATTTCCATGGGTTTTACTGGTGAATCAATGTTGTAGAAGATGATGGTGTTTCCACATTCACTATGGAGCTTCTGAAGTCCAAATGGGTCATATCTGATGGCCATGAAAAGATGACAAACTGCATTTTACACCAATTATGTATTGATAAAATTAGTGGATCAGCAGGTATTAAACAGTTTAGATCGGTAGATGGTTTTGGTCGCTGAGGGATGTTTAGGACTTTATGGGTTGATCTTCTTAGGAACGGATTTGTTTGTACATAAGCTCATGAACATTTATTTTTTAAAATGTACTCAGTCTGTGGAGGCAAATTTTTGGTTAAAAAAATGTTAATATTATGTTGTTGTGAGTCTCCCTGTATGGAGGCTTTTGTGCTGGAAATAAAACCATAGCTGCTCAGTAACTGACTACTCAAACACAGAAAGACAGGTCAGATAGACAGATTTTTATTTATCACTTGTAACTTACTGCTCAGGTCTGTATTTTTATCAGACTCGAACATATTGGTTGCAAAGCAAACCAACAACACCAATTTTTTTTTAGAAAAGTTGCATTTGAGATATGACAGTAGCAGGTAGCTCTTACAGTAGAGATCTCTCATTTTATAACCCTAGGTGCAAATGTAGTACCTATAGGGCAGGAAAATTGTTAGAGGGATTATTAGAGCAACATGACAGTCACTTAGGTAAGAAAAAAAAAAAAAGAGTTGAATCAAGACGGACACTGTCCAGAAGCAATATCCTCATGGGCAGGTGAGGTATGATTACATCTATTTAAAGAACTGCAGTCACATGACACACTCACATGGAAGAAGGAGGGACTTGAAAGCAAAGGGAGTTGGTATGAGTTTCCTTTTGTTTCATTTCATACCAGCATTTATTTATACAGGCCTGGTCTAATGAGAGTAATACACTCTCTCTCTCATGAGCAGTCTGTGCAAGACATACATTAACAATACATACTGTAGATATGATACACAGACACATCACACACTATGAAGTCCTGTCAAAAAAAACATGCACACTGTTCCAGTACAGTCACAAGGGCTTTACACTGAGTGAATGGGATAGGCTAGTTCACTCCCAGAACCCTTTGTAAATGATTCCACTTATATTATAAGGTACTTAAAAAGCCTGTTCCCAGTCTCAGTGTTTATATGCTGATTTTGTTGATTATGTACTTGATTGATATTTAACATGACATATATGATAATTTGCCATGCAATGCTTTGCAGATCATTTTGGCCAGTGTTCATAATTTTATCAAATTATTAAACTCCAAGTTGCATAGATATATGAAAAATTCAGGGTTTTTTAAATTTATAGACATAAACTTTAGTAATTTGATTGTTCAGTTACAAATGAGAACGTGTTCATTGAGTTTAATTGTTAACTTCCATATACATAGACATAGGGGAGAGTGGGGTGATTTGTGCCAGTTTTTACTCAAAGTGACTTTAAAGTGAGGCTATGACAGTAATGCCTCCA
>JAPQRQ010000022.1:23024217-23050098 GCA_037367365.1 Apogon talboti
CCCAGCTACTTAGGGCGAAGGCGGGGTACACCCTGGACAAGTCGCCAGTTCATCGCAGGGCTGACACAGAGACAAACTATAGAACTTGATTGTATTTTTTAATTTTTAAAGCTAAAAATTTCCAGGTGCGTTTTGATAGAACAGTCACATGATACAGAATAATATGTATGTTGACACAAAAAGACTGTGCAACCATTAAATATATTTTATGCAGCAAGGCCATGAAAATCTCTAGGCACGGTGTGACTTTGATGCCATTTGGGCAGTGGGATGAAGGAGAAACTAAGGACACAGACACGCTCCATGAAGAATGGTCCACAAAAGCTGGTGGCTCACAAAACAGTAACCATTGAGTCATTGTGTAACTTCCTGAAAGGACACAAAAAAAACACCACCGTAATGTGATCCTGATATCTTTATTATGTCTAAGACTTTGTGAAAAAACTAGGGCTGTCAAACAATTACAATTTTTAATCAGATTAATCACAGGGTTGCTGTGGATTAATTTAGATTAATCATGATTAAACATCATTCATTTTTAATCTATATTAATCGCATTTAATTTTGCTTGCGCAAAAAGACTCATGAAAGAAGGAAAATATATATTGTATGCACTTAACATGTTTCTTTCTCAACAGTTTTAACAAAACAACTTGAAACAACTGTTCCGTCTTGTGTTTTTTTTGTACTCAAATTTCCCATAGAGAGGGCCAATGTGCTGTTTGGCATCTTCCATCTTTATCGGTTGATTCTGCTCCCTGTCAGTACTGGATCAACTGCCCATTTGCACGACGATAACTCTACTTGGACAAACTACCCGAAATGCATTGCCAGAGATGTCATTGTGCACTGCAGATGGGTTAATTACATAAAAATTTTTAATCAGATTAATAATGATAATGGATTAATCCGCAACAACATATTAATTTTGATAGCCCTGGAAAAAACAAATACATTTTAATCGTATAGGTTTAAACTTCAATTAAAACTTTATTATTACCTAAAAAATCTCTTATCACTGGCAGTAAAATAAGAAGATCCATGTCAAATTAAATCAGCAGAAGCTACATTTGTAATAATATTTCTTCATCACGTTCTTCAGTGAATGTTGACAACAATTTTTTTTCATTTTTGTGGTTCTCAAAGTATGAAGGATACCTGATTTAAATTCCTCCTGGCGGTACAATCCCACACCCCATGATCCCTTCCTTCACTGGAAATGACCATGTCTCCACGCAGCCCGGCCTCCATTAGTGACACTGATTAACCCTGCGGTGTCTGCCTGTTCACCGCTTGATGGGGCCGGACAGGCAATGGTCTCAGAACGGGCCGGTTAAGGAGAGAGGAAGCCTGGGTAGACTTGTTAAAATGTATGAGTTTTATCACTTCTTATTGAGGCTACTTCATTTGCTGATTGAAACAGAGATGTACAGGAATGTTGCTGAATGAGATTTGGAATTGGATTTTCCCTGAGGAGTTGACCAGCCTGACAATTATAATTGAAGTTGTACACCTTGAATTTGTCCCCTCTTCCACACAAACTCAATACATATTCGATTCAGATGTTTTACATGTTGGATTAACAGCTACACCATCCAGGTTAATTAAGTTTATCTGACTGTTGACTTTTGTCATTTTTAGATGATCTGGAATTTGCTAGTTAACTCTTTAACCTCTGAGACATAATTCCAGGTATTTACTACAGGTTACTACAGGTTTTTACTAAATAAGGCACTCAGAATGTACATCAGTAAGAGATTTAGGATGTTGAACATGAACTGAGAACTGGAACACACTAAAAAACAACAAGTATTTGAATTTTGGCCCAGTAGTTTTTGTTTTGGGGCTCTTTTTTTCTATATCAGTCCAGCTGATTTTTGACACCTGGTTGAACTCCAAACAGCAGTTACACTGTCAAAACTTGGTAAAAATACAGCAAAAAAACAAAAAAACAAAGCGAAATCATCACAAGACTGAAAACAACAGTAAAAACAAAAAACCACAAGGGAAAAAGGTGGGAAAAAAAAGCCCAAACCATCTATTTTTATAGTGAGTTGGTCTCACTCACTGCTCTGTGTTTTACCCCCATTACACAGGTGGCGGGCGGATGCACTGAGCATGCTCAGATGTCTATGGAAAGAACAAGATCTTTTCTATCAGCGCATTTGGAAATTTTTCCTATTGAGCAAACGGTTGAATTTTTATGAATTTTTATTTAAAATAACTCATACATTCAGAACACTCACCACAGACACGTCAGGGGTTAAAGGGATCACGCCATAGAATGAATAGGTCAGAGGAGCCGTGACTTCATCCCCTTGTTTCTAAACTGCTGTTCTGAAGCCAGTTGTTGCATTTTGACCCATTTGCCACACTGCCTTTTTGGAGCCATAAGTGACCATATGTAGACAAATGGGGCAGAGATGCAGGAGCATGAGCCTTCAGAGCCATCTACAAGGGGTCGTGGAATTCTAGCTTACTGACCCGGTAAAATGAAAAACTTGATCAAGCATTTGCATTACAAAGTCTTTGGAAGGTCTGCTTAGCATAACCAATTAACCCCAACCACAGTTCAGCTGTCTGTAAAGGTTAAAGGTCAACCCTAACCTTTAAATGAGTTGTAGAACACAGCTGCATTCAAATGAGTTTGTTCCATATCTCCCTTTAGTGTTAAGCCAATAGGAGATATGTAATATATTAGTCAAATGTAGATATTACCATAGCTAATATCTAAGTGTTAGAGCGTCCAATATGTTCATTTCAGTTAGTTAAAGTGATTCATTAGATATTTGAGCTGGTATTACTGCTGTAGACCACATCAGCGGATGAAATTCTGTCTGAGTAGCACATGATGAACAACACACATACTTTCAATGCTACCAATGCTTCACGATGTATTATTATTTTTATGACTTGTAAGACCTGGAGAGGAGTCTACACCTGGAACATACACACATTTGCCGGTGTTAAGACAGCCGACTTGGAACTGGTGCGGACTGGGGGAATCCGACTGTTTATTTAAAACACATCATCAGTAGGGTAAAACTAACCTGTCTCACGACGGTCTAAACCCAGCTCACGTTCTCTGTTAGTGGGTGAACAATCCTACACTTTGTGAGTTCTGCCTCACAATGATAGGAAGAGCCGACATCGAAGGATCAAACGGCGACGTCGCTATGAACGTGTGAGGTATATTCTACACCTGCTTTTGTTGGTAACATGAGCAGATGGAGTTTTAAAGCTTTTCTTATAAAACCACTGATGCCTTTGAGTAATGAAATGTCACTGATGATGGAGGCATTTGTCTTTTCAGATAGACGCAAGTTCTAAAGTCATCCAGTTATGAATTCTAATTTTTCCTTTACCTACGCCCCATTGTTCACCTCTCCCACTCCTTTACCGCTCTCCTTCTCTCTGTCTTTGTTTCCTTTCAATGTTAAGTGCTCCAGCTGTTCTGCACAACTGCTGTTGAGTGACAGCCAAAGCAGGTACAACGGCTCATGCTCATAAACATTAGACATGCTTGAAATAATGGATTATTATCCTCCTGTGTGAGACCACATGCGGCAAATGGGAAGGAGCACTTTCTCTGTGTTGAGACAATGCAGGCAGACTCTATGTACTGTGTGTTATTTCACTTTCTTTGTGTAACAGTTTGCTATTACAAGGCAAAATAACAAAATGAAAAATGTGATGCCAGTTCTCAATATCTGCTCATGCCACAGCAGTATGCTTTATTTAGATTGCAATTTTCTGTAAAAGCTTTTAACTTCTCCTTGTTCCCTGTTTCACTTTACACCAAAAGGGTCACAGTAGTCATGTTCATTTGATTTTGCTTTTAGAGATTTAAGAGATTTTTTTTCATCCCTGAGAACAGACATTACATGGTGAGGAATTGAAAGGTGGAAGGTGTTAGCGCTCCTCAGTGCCCTGGAGAGCTGGCCTGACTTCTTTTATCTCAAATGAGCAGATCAGAGGACTGCTGATGTATTGCTGACTGCATGTGAGAGATTTTCAGCTCCACCGAGTATACGCTGGGTAACTCAGGTTGAGGAGTTGCACTTGCATATAAATAGACCTGTATTTTATATGTGTATGTGCTTGAATATTTATTTACTGTGTCATACATTTACACTGGATCAATTTTAATATTCTTTTTAAGAATAATCAGAACACTCATATTTATTTTGGAAGGAAACTGCAAGTTACAGACACTTTTTTACTAAATTATGCCAAACAAATATGTTTTTATGGAACTTCACCTTTTAATGTACACAGATTTCTCCATCGTAATGATAGGTTACTCTGGTACCTGAAGATCTACAACAAAATCTAAGTGATTTATGATTGGCAAGGCATTCTGCATCATCAGCAGCAATATTCATAGAGAGAAATGCTGCTGCACCGAACGGGTAATAGAACGATCCACTCTCAGATACTGAGGGGGAAAACAAAATCCATCAGTCTGCGAAAGATTAGAATCCAAACAGCATCTGTGGACAATTAAAAGCCAGAGAAACAATGAAGATATTTGTATGATACGAGTTAACATCACTTGTTATAATGTCCCACAGACAGGTTTATTTTTGTTCAGTGAGATGGTGGAGCTTAAATCTAACATTGCTTACTTTTGAGTCTTTGAAATACGTCACAGTTTCCTGTCGGCTGCTCTTGTTAACAGTCAAACTCTGACATTAGCAGCTGTAACAATAAGTTCAGGTCAACCTGTGATTGAAGTCTTTATGTGCGAGAATTTGCGAAAGCCAGAGCCACAGAATGAGCTGTTTGGTATGCAGACAGTCACCCACTATTCCAATTGAGGCATCACACCGTGATCCTCAGTCTCTAATCTGTGTTGTTCATGGTCACGACTGCACAGGAATGTGCTCCTCATAGCAACCAAGTGATTAGGGGTTTTGAAACATCTCAGAATTGTATTCTGTGTCACGGACGGACAAACTCTCCATTTTAATCACACTGTGACTCATTCCTTTTCTCCTACTTGTCATATTCTGGTATGTTATCGCTACATTGACACTGTTACTATAGCTTTGACCGTGTGTCATTTACCGCCAGCTATCCATTTCTTCTCCGCATTTCCTCTTATTTTGTGAGCTGTTGTTCCCTTGATGGCAGCCAAACAAAATTGTGCACATCCATTTTGTAAAGGAATCATAAACAGATGCTCTGTGTCCTCAAAGGAGATAGTGTGTGTCCCTCCGTAAACCTTGTGTCTACTGTCAGTAAAACCTGAAAATATAAACAACTTTGCTGTCACACATAGAAAGAGCTTACATCTGAGCAAAATGGGATCATCCCAGCTATAACGCACATGACAATGTTAATAAGACATTGACATATAGGTACAAACCAAGGATCGACAACTCTGGCTCCAGATTGAAGCCAGTGTGTATCTAAATGTGTGATATACTACAGAGGTGCTGGATCCAAACAGTCCTGGTTCCCATAGATCCACATTGAACTTCTGTCTTTTCAATCATTTTTTTTTAAAATTGAGTGTTTAAGTGGTTCATCTTACAGTTTTTTCTCTGACAAATATAAGCAGAGATGGTGGATGTATGAGGATGTGCTTGTAAACCATTAGTTTAACTTAGTGATGCTAGGATACTAGGTAAATCTGGTGTGCCTTTAGAAGATCATGTTTCTCTCTTCCTTCTTGTCTGTGTTTACGCGGACACAGCGCGTAACACTGAGCACTGAACACTGAGTCATCAAATGTGAGATGACTGTCAGGTCTGAGCTGAGCTAACACTGAGATGTATAAAATTAAAACAGGATGCGCTTGTAAGTGAAGAGTGGAATGGTCACTTCCTGCACTAGTTATATGCCAGCCACAAAAAAAGACATCACCGGTGATCATAAAAAGACATTGGTATGCTCAAAGAAATTTACCATTTTATTAAGTCAGTAAACTACAATTTAGCATTAACTCACCCTTTCTCATTCCTCTGACTGCTCATACTCCCACAGCTCCACCTCTTTTGTCCAAATATGGTCACTTCTGGGTCAGAAAAGCAAACATACCAAAAATGGCTGTTCAAACAATTTTTCCAACCATTATTTAGATACAGTCTGTGATACACACTAAAGACTAACTGCAGCTCTCTAGACAAGCCCCAACTCTGACAATATTTAAGTCCAAGCTAAAAACATGTCTTTTTAGCTCTGCATATGGCAATTGAAATGTTTTTTTTCTGCACTCGTTTTTTTTTATTTTAGTTATTTTTTTCTTTTTAAATATTGTATTTCAAATTTTATATTTTACTATTTTAATCTTTATTCCCATCTGTGGATTTGTAATTTGTGTTTTTTTTTAAAGCACTTTGAATTACCATGTGTATGAATTGTGCTATACAAATAAACTTGTCTTACGTTGCCTCTGACACATCCTACTTATGGTGCACAGACTCAGATCATGTTAGTATATCAACAGAATGCCAATATATGACCTTAGTAGTGAAAGTACTGACTCAGTCCAGTTGAGTGGTGATAAAAACGCCCTTTTTCAGGATTATAATCACCTCATTTGGATACACAGACATCCGTCTTTTATTTTGGAAGCTTTAAAACATCATTGTCAGGCAGAAACAGTAAAGGGTACAGGGGCAAACGTGGAGCCTTTAAACTTTTATGAGCAAACCTGTGAAGTGTCACTGTGGCTGAATGCTGCCAAGGCTTTGCTCTGACCTGGCCGCAGTGTCTCCCATTGAGATTTATGAAATGTTATACTTTTTCATGGTCCACACTCACCTCACATACTCTATATAATGCTGTGGTCCCTTGTGTGCACACAGTAAAAGAGAGGAGACATTTTAAGGGAAATATGTGCAGGATGGAAGCCACTGTAGTGCATGCATTTGTAATATCTGCACTGTTTAGTTTATTTGAAGGTTATTTTATTATAGCTTTTATTTTTCATTACAATTTTTTTCAGGGCGATAAGTGAAATTAACCCATAAAGACCCAAACAACCACCGGCCACCAAAAGCATCTACTGATGTAAAATGATTAATACCTGTTGATCCACTCATCCTATCAGTACATGTAAATAATTGGTGTAAAATGCAGTTAGTCATCTTTTAATGGTAATCAGATATGACGCATTTGGACGTTCAGAGGCTCCGTAGTGAATGTGGAAACACCGTCATCTTCTACAACACTGATTCACCAGTAAAACCCAAGGTGTTGGATCAATGACAGCAGATGGACACACTGGGTTTATGTTCAGTTAATGATATATTTTGTTGAAAAAAATTACTTTTTCTTCAGTATTCTCTCTTTCTGATATAATAACTCTAAACTTTAATGTAAGCTTTTATGAACATCTACACATCAGTGAATTAAATGTAGGAAAATACATGATTTTCAGTAAAAAAAAAATGCTAAATATATTAATAAATAAATAAATAAATAAAATAGTAGATAATATTAGAATAAATGGTGATAAATCACTTAAGAAAGGCTAAATAGATAGAAAAATTCATTTGGGAACTACTTCAAAAGTAGCACTGCATCTTTATAGTTTAAAAACAGACATTTCTGCTTAGATTTTTTTGCATAAGTCAAAGGTATATAATTTTAGCAAAGACTTGACATTTTTATAATCCCAGCATTGCATCTTGTTCTCTTAATGATTTTTTTCCCCTGGTCCAGTTGAGCTACACTCACATTCGCTCAGCAACACACCACATACCAGTTACTGCAGCCTCTACGCCTAACAAAAGAACACGCTCCTCGGCTGGGATGCCTCCCTCAATGAGCCCCATTGCTTTATCGATTTCCTCTCTATTTCATGTGTTTGTCAATGTTTGCACTCAACCACTATTTGTTACAATTGTCTCTGCATCTGCTCGGCTCTCTCACCCTTCCTCTCTTTCTCTGGTGCCTCATCAATCTCTATTCTGTACCACTATCTCTAAATCTGCTCCAGTGTTTTACCACTCTTCCTCTGGCCTCTCTCCCCCACTTTGACCGCAGTTCTGTTCTGTTCCCGTGAGGAAACCACTTAAAGTGATGTTTTATTTCCATTTCCAACAGGCAGACTTTCTCCACAGCTTCTTTATGCACTCTATGTGAGCAAAATCTGCTTTTGTTCTTGTATCTTGATTTATTTTATGACTTAAATTATGTTCAAAAATGTGGTTTAGAATTCAGACTCATCTTGACTTCATGGACAGAATTACAATTAGTTCTGTATATACATTCCATGCCAGAATTTTTTCTTAATTCTTCACTGCGGTGTTTTCATTTCATTTCATTAACTTCTAGTAAACATCTGGTACTGATGCAAGAAAGCAGAAACCAATTTATTTATTTATTTATTTTTTATTGACTTCCATCCAATATTGACAGTTAAACCTGCAGTACTTGACACCATTTTAGTGTCACTGGGTAAAATTTCCATTATTACCACTCATCGTATTGTTATTTAAGCGGACTGAAAAAAAAAAGAAAACAAGAATGCTACCCCCTTCTGTGGAGAAAATCTATCCCCTGATGGGAGGTTATGTCTAGTCATAGGTGTTTTTTCAGTCAGGTAGGGAGGTTAAATACATGACTGACAGCTGTGATTATGGATTAAGATTCTGTCAGATGAGACTCTACTGCTCTACTTCATGGTGAAAATGGCTTCAATTTCATGGTGAGACATGGCATGAGGTCATCTATCTTTATAGTCCCCCCCCCCCCATTTTGCTGCTTTGTATATTTGCAAAACCTGTAGTCTTCACATTATATAATGGTAAAACTAGCTTTAAGGTAGGAGGAAACGTACGATATTGAATCTAAACAGAGGTCTTCTCAGGGTCAGGGGGGATGAGGAGGGTGCAGCCTGTCTCTGCTGTGCAATGGATTAGCAGCAGTGGCAGGTCATTACATACCTGGAAGCTGAGGCTAATCAGAATGTCGGCGGAGCAGCAGGCTGCCTGAAATGATGGCCTCTGTTTTACCTTTCAACACTCATCTGTACTAATAATGTTGTCACAATTCTGGCATTTTTACGGCCACCTATTGCACATTTCCAATGCAAACACTCTGACAAGGTGTCCATAATTCAGCAGTTGTAAGACTCATGCATTAAAAATGCATAAATTAAACACATGGGGACAGGTGGGTAAAGCGAGAGCAAATAATACAAGCAAAAAGGATTGAGCCTTCAGAGGGAATGTATTCCGCTGGTTCTTGTAGGAATGTATCTGAATTTTAAAGCCTTCCCTAGCCTAGAGTTTTCTGCTTTGTGAAGGTCTGCAAGGCTAAGGCTATGCCACACACCTGCACACATACATAACAGGCTTACACATCACACATGTAGATGTCAATAGTATAATGATTCCATGTAAAAATACTTTCTTCTGATCGGGTGAGTTTGATTATGAGGGTTAGCCAGGTAAACGTATAAACCGTATAGGTGGAACAATGGGAATCCTGCTGAAACAGGTACGTTTTATTATCATATAAGTGTGTAGTATTTCAAGGCATTAATATTCATTGAGGTTGTGGTTCCTACATACATGTTACACAATAAGAGGATGTCTCAAGCTTATAATAGGCAATTATAAACAAACACAATATGATGAAGGTCCCATTCTATTGAATCAACAATGGGAAAAATGTCAATTTATCAATTCATAACAGAATGTGTATATTTTTCAGTATATTTTAATAGCTTTTTCAATTTACAGTAGCCTGCAGCTTAACTTCATTATTCATTTTGAAAATAACTATCTTGACAATAGTTTGTCAAGGAAGGAATTAAAAAACTTTGTCTGCCAGTATGATAGAGGATGATGGGAAAATATGGTTCAGAACACAAACAGCCAGAGCTGTACTTGTATTATATACCTGTAAAGTTCCCTGGAGCAAAGTTTACTAAAGAAACCCAAACAAAATGAGTTTTCATAATGAATTTGAAAGTAATATATTAAAAATTACCTTTTCATGCAGCTCTATTGCAGATTCTCTATGCCTGGAAAAATAAACACACATAAAAACACTGTGTTTTTTTTTTCCTTCCGGTATTAAGTTATGACATTCCCACTGAAATTCAACAAAACATTTTTACTGTAGGCATTATGATGAAGTTTTACTGCTTGAAATCCTGCTCGCTATTCTCCTTCTGTCTAGTCCCAGCGGTTCCACTTAGCACATATTGCACCATTTATTTTCATTATACTCTGACACTGTGACTACAGCCTAAAACCAGCATCTCATCATTTCAGTGCTTTCTTTGTTCAGGCCTTCTGAGGTCCACACAATTTTGGTATTTTTATTTCAGGCAATACTGTATTTATTGCGCCATAAAATGTTCTTTTTGAGGCTTCATTTTTGGATTCAGAGCATGGCATTTTATTGTACATGAAAGTATCAGAATGGCCCTGGAACTATGAAGGAGCTTTAATTACAAAAGCTTTATTATTTGCTGAAAGAAGCAAAAACAATGAGCAAGACTTTATTGGTTTGAAAAAATATCTGTTCGAAGTTTATATATTTGGTGTTTTATGATCAGTGTATGCATGAGATGAGCAGACTGTCCAACAAATCTTGCATCCCACCATGAATAATTCATATCACCCCAAGGCACGTATGTAATCCTGTATGTGTATGATTTCCTGCTCAGTGTGAATAAAACGTAAACTTTTCTATAAATGCACTCGCCAGTCTTTTGCTTTCATCCTGGAGAGCACAGTCAAATCCCATGGTGTCTGTGAAAGAGCAATTACAGGACCACAGAAATGCCAACTGTCATGCTCCTGTCAGGGACGGACGCCAGATGTGCACAAACTGTCCTCATATAGGGTTACTTTCAGATACGCCCACAACAGGCAACAACCGAGCTGGAATTTAATAACAAAAGCACGTATGCACTGGCTCAAAGACAAGAACAAGCGCATTTCAAAGTATCTTTGATGTAGTACTGTTCAGCTAAGGCTATATTCATGCTGAAATCAGATTATGTGCTCAGATCTCTTATATATTTTTTTTTGTTTGGCGGTTTACCTTATTATTAAGTGTGACCAATATCAGATTCTACTGTGAACTGGTTACTCTTTTTCAATGACGTGCATCTGCAAAAAACAGTGGCAAAGGCGTTACATACACAGGCCACACAAGTCAGTGTCTCAGTGTCTTTCATGATAAACTAATGTGCCGTGAAATCCAGCAATTTTGTGAGCAGATGATAACAACGATGAGGATAAGGAGAAAGAGATAATTTATTCAATGAGTGACGTCAGCCAGTGTAGAGTTGTGTTAAATGTGGATCTACAGTGACATAAAAGTCATATGAAATCAGATCTGAATTCAGACTGAGGTCATGTTGCAAAAAAATCAGGCCTTTAACTAATTGAGGACCACAAATATGATTGGACCAAATCAGTGTCTATGTGGTTAGTGTTGTTCACAGTGTTGTGAAAAAACAGAACACATACAAGCAGTAAAAAATCTACTTTGTCTGCATTTTGGAAGTAAGTGAAAATTATAGTATAGCCTATGCGTCTTCCACAATGAAGAAAAGAAAGCAGGGACACAGAGTTTTCTTTACGACCTCTGTTTACATGCAGACAGATTACACAGTTTTGAAATGAATGATTTGCTCTAACATGCATATTTATGTCATTTATGGCTGGTATTTATGGCTGTCAAAATTAACGTATTAACGCGGATTAATCCATCGTCATGATTAATCTGATTAAAAATTTTAATGCAATTAACCCATCTGCAGCGCAGAATGACTCTGAACGTCTCTGGCAATGCATTTCAGTCCATTTTGTCCAAGTAGTTACCGTTGTGCATGCGTGAATGGGCAGTTGATCAGGTAGTGAAAGGCAGCAGAACCAACCGCTAAAGATGGATGATGCTAAACAGCACGTTGGCCCTCTCCATGGGAAATCTGAGTACGAAAAAACCAAGACGGAACAGTCAACTAACATAAAGTATTGTGCACACTCTGCAGGAAGGAGTTTTCTTTTCACCAAAGCACTTCCAGCTTAAAATACCACATTAACATGAAGCATACGTTAGTCGGGGGTTCTGCTAGCACTTCGGCTAACGCGTCGCCCAGCTTGCGACAAACACGTTAAGTGCATGTACATTCCCGTCTTTCTTGAGTCTGTTTGCTCATGCAAAATGAAACGCGATTATATTGATTAAAAATGAATTATATTTAACTATAATTAATCAAAATGAGTCCACAGCAACTCCGTGATTAATCCAACAAAATATTTTTATCGTTTGACA
Organism: Apogon talboti; assembly: GCA_037367365.1. Lineage (NCBI taxonomy): Eukaryota > Metazoa > Chordata > Actinopteri > Kurtiformes > Apogonidae > Apogon > Apogon talboti. The sequence goes on from JAPQRQ010000022.1 coordinate 23,036,473, forward strand.
GTGCTATTATTCATATATTCATACAGTACATGTAAACATTCAATTCCGCCCTTTTCTTGTCATCAAATGGCCAAAATGTTTTGCCAGCTAAGCGGCTCAGCCATTTAAGTTTCAGAGGAAAATACAAAGCCATTAACTTTCCAACTTGGAACAATACGGCTTGGCTGTCAGCACCTGTCTGCCTGTTCTGCATTTTATCATAAAGTTGGAACCATACTGATCCCTGCTGTTAAGCTACAGGTTGGCACAAAACTACCAGAGCCCTTGTTGTTCACAAAGCACATGAATTCACCAGAGGGGCGGTTTGGAGTACATGCCAGATTACTGGGTGAGCTTGGCAAGGCTGCACATGAAACTGTAATAAAAACCCATCTGTTAGAGGAATGACGCTGAGCCAGTCCAGCGAGACTTGTCCTCTCTGTCTGTGTGTGATCACAAAACATGTGCGCAAGAGAGATGTACAGTACGTGCACACATTTCCATCTCATATACTACTGATTGTGTCTTTCCATGACAAGTACCTGTATGAGTTATTTTTGCAGCGTTTTCACCAGGAGTACAGATCTAAAACAATGAAAATGATAAATCATCAACATTGTATGTATACACCATCAGTGGAAACAGTAAATTTCATCAACTGTAAATGCTCAATGTTGAACCTCCTGCCTCCTTTTGAAGACAAAGTCAATGTATAGCAGTGTTGTCATGACAACAGGCTATAGTGATGGGATTAAGTAGCTGCACATGCCAACAAATGTATAATTAATTGACTCTGCATAATGTGCCTTGAATTGTAGGTTCTTATTTTTATTATGTAGTTGGAATGGGTGTCATCAGAGAACAAAAACACTGCAGGATACTACCGCCATCTCACCAATTAAGAAATAATTGGAGCTCTACATTTTCATCATGTGCACCACACACTACACCTTCATTTATCATTTTACATGCAAAGAAGCTGGCTGTTTTATTTTTGTTTATTTACTTTTAAATATATTATATAGATGTGAAGGTCACAGAGGGTGTTGCCTATTCAGTATCTGGGCTGATTTCCACCTGTCAAGGATATAAAGTATGTAAAAAACGAAAGTGGGACAAAGGCTTCATAAAATTTATATTCTATGAAATGTCCAGTGGGATGTAATGTAATGAACACCACATGCAGTTCAACACAACGTCAAAATTCTTACATTTCAGTTTGATGCCGCTGAAGGGTTTGCTTTATATTTTGTGTGGGACAAGAAAAATCATCCCCTAGAGAAATTTCCACGTACAAGCTTAGTTTTTATAAATCTGTTGTTTCATTCTTCTTGAGACTTGATGCAACATAATAACTGCAAATGATAACTGCGCTCCAAGGATTGTTTCAAAGGGGACACACTCCATCAAATATGTTCAGACACATGATTATATAACTAGGAGCCTCTTGCAACCAAAACAAATACTATGTCATCCAGGCAGCTTATTCTGAAAGGTTTTCTCCTAAGACAGACTTATATGAAAGACACTATTGTAAACTCCTAAACTACTCAATCTATGCTATAATATTCCTTCACTCTCATTGTTTTTATTTCACTGTTTTTTATTAACAGTCACAGGACATTAAGGTACACACCAGGTGCTAAATACAAGAAAACTTAAAGACATTTAATTAAACCATAAAATAAGGAACAATTGTTCTGATGACTGTTACATAGATGATCTTCCTGAATATCTATTTTAAATGTGCCTTAAATATTATAACTGTTGAAAAAGAGTTGCTATTGTTTTTGTCTTCAAAAAGAGTGTCACAAAAGTGGCTGTGCTTTTTATATATTCATTTTATGCAAATGTCTTTGAACTATCTACATTTTTTCCAGTTTTTATAAGCCTGTTTTAATACTTCCATTGGTTGTAAGCATGAGTTATTAAATGGCTACAATAACGCAGGGAGCTTAGAGTGTGTAGCTACTGTTTGGCTGGTCAAAAGGTTGGTCACTTAGCCTGCCAGTGGGAAACAAAAGTGGACTCGAGAGAAGCCGAGCCTGCAGTACTGATGAAAATTGGTAGAAGATTAAAAAGCAGTTGACTGCAATCTGCGCCCACTGTGTTGAAATGCCAAGGGCTGCCGAGTGTGAGAGCAAAGAAGATTGCATCACCTCCTGTGCAAAAAGCTTTCTCTAATGAGGGCGTATTAACACTGCACTGTTTAATAGCCAGAATAGATTTAGTTTGTCCAGACTAGCAGGCATTGTGAGTCCACAGAGGAGGCATTTCAGAACAAACTATTAACCAACTGAGCCAATTGGACATATGTATATATTATAGAATAACAAAAGACTCATATTGTTTTGAGTCTTGTTTCATTAAAGCGGGTGATAATCTGGCAAATAATCAGGCTCCAATGGTTTCATAAAAATTTTTGGTTTTTAACTTTTCGCTGAAAAACATTCCCTGACTCTGCAACACTATTCATCTGCATGTGATGCAGAACTCACTCATCACCTCCACTACCAAATCTATCTTTATTCATTGCATGTTTCCGTCAAGCCACATTAGCCTCAGGAGGAAGGCGGTAAACGGAAAGATGGTTAATGTGCCGCACCTGCTACTGCAGAGATGCTAGTTGACATCTTCGCTTCTCAGCAACAGCCAGTTAAAATGGTACCAGGAATGAACAGTAAAGATTTACTGAAGCGTGAAGCCATATCCATCCAACCAGGAAATGGTGGCGAGGTTTTTGCCATCATATAATTTTTCCTGGACAGTCAGCGAGTTGACAGGTAGAGACAAAGGGGAGAGGCTGCCCCACAATCTGCCTGAATGAAAAGTGATGAATCCTGTGGAGTGTGAAAACACTTTCCGCCTGTTGAGAAGTCGTGTCATAAGGTAATGTTCATGAAGGACAAAGTGCAGGCCCGTGACATCAGATGGCGCCACAAAAAGTGAATCTGACAGTTTGCACTCTGGTAGTTTGACAGCTGAAAATTAGCCGTCATTTTTCAACAACACACAAAGTGTTAAGTTGTATGTCATTTTAAATATCATTACCCTGCTCGCAAGTGAAGCAGAGTGTTATCGCTTATGTCTCTGTGTAGAAAACTAGCAGAACTCATAAACAGATGCATTGATTTTTTTTGAGACTTTGTAGGTTTACTGACTGATGAAATATCCAGAAGTAAATAGATTTCGTTGCATGTAGTTAAAAAATGAACAGAACGGTGGATGAAAGATGGCTCTGCTCATTGTAGGAAATGGGCATTTTTTTCCCTCCACGCTCAGATGTTTCTTTTTATTGTTTTTCTCTCCTGAGCATCCTACTGTTTTACCGCTGAAGCAGTTATTGTTGCATACAAAGTACTGCACTAAAGATGCAATAAGAATACCGATTCAAAGTTCTTCCAGTTTTCTACTTGTGATGCGCCGTAGTTGTGATACCCGGCGATTAGCGGGGCTCATGAGAGTTCTGAGCTCAGTCTTTTGAAGCACGTGTGCTCTGCTCAAGTCAGTTTTCTCCTCCACTTGACCCCCGAGAGGTACACTTTTCTCGGAGTGTAAGCCTTGCACGTTTTTTGCCAGGATATAGCAACACTTTCCTACATTTGACTCACAAAATAGCCTTGCTTTTGTAGGTGATACCTCTGCCATCAACTATACATGCTAAAAAGCTTGGCCATGCAAAGTGAGAGAAGTGGAGATGCCTCAGGACTTAAATGCCTTTGGAATTAAACCCCTAAGGATCAACTAAAGGATCTGAAGCTGCCAGGAAAAATGGGAATGATTGAGCACAAGCGCCTGTACCCAACCTTCAACTCATGCCTTAAACCTGCAGTGATATGGCATAAAAAGCTTTGAGCTGGGTTTAATATTCATGAAGTGCTGTAGCTTAATGTGGTATATATATCGCCGGAAAAAAGTATTAAATAGCCATTTTCTGCAAACATTTACCCACTGTTTTATTATTCCAATATACAGTGTTCAGGAATTTAATACTTAATATTCAGATTATATTTAGAGACTAGCAAGGCATTACCCAAGAACAAAACCACAATCACCCTAATGTACAGTCGTCCTAATAGCTGCAACAAAGGTGAATATAACGACGGAAGAAAACACCCTCATATTCACAACATTTGCAGATTTTTGAAGTGTGTTAATGGCTCTTTGAGAATCTCAAAGTATAAGTCTTAAATCACTTTACAAATTATACCATAGCAGTATCCGGACGTTAAATATACTAATACATCCTTAAATCAGTGTAATACAGGCCTGAAAATAATTTAATTGTTTTGTACAGTTTTTGTCCAATGTAGGTATTTTGGAATATCAAAATAAGTTGTTATGATATTCTACTACAATGTGATGGTCAAATCATTTTTAAATGATTAGACAAACATTATACTAAAGTAAAAGTGCTTCTTACTTCATTGCCTTTGTCTGACACTTACTCAAGTGTTACTTTGTCCATAAATATACTACAATTTCACCCTTAAAGTTGTAATAATTTTGCTTTCAGACACATTCTACTTTTTTTTCTTATTTGTACACAACTGTAATCATCTTTGACGATTTCATTAAATAGGTCAAAATATTTCATTCTAATTTTATGAAAAAAGTGTATTAATCTAATAGAACACACACACTCTAAAATCACTCAACACTTGATTTTATTCCTACTTAATGCACATTTAATTAAAATGTTCTATAATAATATAACACATTAAAAAAAGCCATTCTGCATAATGAGCACTTTTTATTGTGTGGTATACATTTTGCTGATAATAGTTTGTACATGCTCACTAAACTAAAGCAACTTTTGCATCCAGGAGTTTTACTTATACAGTATTTCTACACAGTGATACCTCTACTTTTACAAGTAAACATTTCATGTACTAGACTCTAAACAGTAATGATCCAGGCTTCAAGGTCTCTTGAAGTGCTGTGACATCCATTCAACTGCTGCTAAAGATGAAATAATTGACTCTTTGTGTTCATTTGACTTCCACAGGTATGGTGTATGAGTAGGACTCAAGAGAGGTTCATTGAATTTTCAGTTACAGGTTGCTGCATTTATTCAAAAGGATGAAATAATTAAGAAAAGAAAAAAAAATCACCAGTCAACAAAAAGACTGTTTAATTCACATTAAATTTTTCATTCATTTATTCTGAGACCACCCACTAGCTCTACATTCTCAACTGATTGCATCAATTTGCTCTGAAAGATGAACCTGTTCCCCTGTTCCTCTATTTAAAAGCAGCAGGTAAAGAGGCTTATGAATGTGTCAAAGAGAGCTCAATAAATAATGGATGCCATGAAGCTTTGGTGGAAGCTGTCGGCTTTGAAATTCACTCTCCGGTTTTCTGCCTTCATTTTACATTTAACAGGCCCTGCGCTGTATAGCCATCATCTCTCAGACACACACATATACACACAGACACACACCTCATCTCTGGCTGTGGGTGTCTGAAGCAGTTAGTACCGGGGAGGTGCTGAGCTCAGAGCTACCGGGCAGGTGTTGTGTCCATCTTAGGGGCTCATGTCTGCACACATCATCTTCAATTTCAGCCTCAGTTCTCCTGGTTTGAGAGGTGACAGACACACAGAGCAGACAGCACAGAGGAAAAATAAACAGCTGTATGAGCTTATACCGGACCTTCCACAGAGTGAAAATTGTAGGGTTTCTCCACGACCTCGCAGGTTAACTGGTTTTCTTTTCTAGCTGTGATTTGATGTTTTAGCTCCCCAAATAGCGCTCTCTGCTCATGTCACAAAGTAAAGGTGAGAAGCTTTTAGCTGCAGATGTCTTAGACTTTTCAGTTTTGCCAACACCTCCAAAAGACAGCTGGTGTCTTTGCAGTCATTAAAGCCCAAACAAACTAAATGATCTTATCACTCCGCATGTTTGGAAATACAACTTATATGGACCTATTCAGTTGTGTTCAAACTACTATCTTAAAATGTGTTCATCATTTTTTCCCCGGGAATCTCACAATGCATGCTGTGAGCTCCATGTGTCAGGCTCTTGCACAGATGGGAAGTCGGCAGGATAAATGGTTCTCTTGCCTTTGATAATAATTAATTATACACAGAAACAAAAACAGATGCATATGCGGCTGTCATATGAAATCCAAGATGATTAAAACATTTTTAATACAAATAAATACATATTGTTGCCTTTTTTTAAATCATCATTTGCTCAGGATGTTAATTTTGTCAAAACATGCAACCTTTAAACATTCTGGAAGTTTGTTTTTAGGGACATTTACTGTATATGACAATAAGTGAAGAACAGAAAAAACCCATTATTTGTTCACTGTTGCTTTGAGAAGAATTTTTTTTCTTAACTGTGGATACAACAATAACAAAAGACTAACCTTTTTCTCTGTGTTTCTATTGTGAGATCTGTGTCTTTCAGCTGTAATATGAATCTTCTGGTTGTCAAACTGGGAAGAAACAACATTGGTCAATAACAAGGGTCACTTGTCTTTTCACCAAGTCCAGATTGTGTTTCAGACCTAGAAACCTCACCACAGGCCCACATCCAACCCTCACAGCGTTATGTGAAGGGGAATCTAAAAATACAGATTCACAAACGTGCTGCTGAAGAGTGATAGCTGATTACTGCTTAGGAATACAAACATGACTTCGATCAGGCATCAAACCTGCACTGTTGAGTCTGTTTAACAGACTCTGGTATATTTTCTTCCTTGGCACGATTCTGCTGAGCAAATTTGAACACAGTGATCATATTTGAATGCAAATAAAAACAACACTTTAACCCATTAGAGAAAATGGTATTGACCCAAATTCAAGAGGTGTTTGTTGTAGAAACATCATCTAAGCTTGATCTGAAAATGAAAATACTACAACTGGCTTATTGTCTCTTAAAAGGCAATAATAGACTGTGAAAGAATATGAATTTTACCAGATATTCCACAGATAAAGACCAGAGGGGAGAGTACTGCCTGTATAATGTATACACAAACAACTTACGCATGTACATGTACACACATAAACATTTATGATTAACTGTGTAATATTACATGGTACCAAGTGGTGAAGAGGAAGATTACAACTAACTGAGAATAGGGGTTAATATTCCCATCATACAGTGGGAAAATTATCTTCCTCTTTCCTTCCGCTAGCTATATGTTATCACTTTGAAAGTTGCCCTCACACGTAAAAAAAAAAAAAACTAGCAGCAGCTACACCCTAAAAATGGCAAGTTTTGACAAAGATATGGAACATTTTATGTGGCATTTCTTTTTTAATACCATGATGTACTTCTTTATGTGCACATAGTCCACCAAAATGAAAAATTTCTCTGCTGACACTAAAGTATATATGCAAAATTTTGCACTCAGTGACACCATAGAACTAGCCAGACAAATCAGATGACTCCACCCAGTGAAGGGGGTCAGTCACACACTAGTAAAGAAGAGTGGAGGTAGTCCTGGCTATGCGACAAGAATCCTCATCTGACCCTCCTCCCCTACATGGGCCACCAAAAAATGTTTCATAAAAGGACTCTCCATTGCCATCATTTCATTTGTCCAGACTAAGCTTTTTGCATGAGTGGGTATTAACTCTGCTCAACACTAAACTATAGTAGCTAATGATAATTCACCTTAACACTTTCCTTTTATTTTAGTCCAATAAATAAATGTATAAAGTGCAATTTTAGCAATATTATGTCTCAGCTTATCATTTATGCATGTGCATTACGACTTCCAGATGACAGTGGATGTACAAAGACACAAAACATTTAGTAACAGGCTTAATAATGTTAAAATACCACTTATTCTTCTTAAGAAATTTCAGGTTGTTCATGGTTGTTCAGACTACTACACTACACTACTACTACTACTACATGTTGTTCTTTTTTGTGAAAGGATAGTTTGTAATTGTTAAACATTTTCATCATGTAACTTTACTTTTTTTTAAGTAAAACAAACAAAAGGAGAAAAATTTGGAGCTGTCACCATTTATGTTACTATGCTATTATTTTACTTGTCTGACCCACTTGAGATCACATTGGGCTGTATGTGGCCCCTAAACTGTTAATGACCTCAGCGGAATTTTTGCATATAGCATGGACCGGATTGGACTCTTTAGCGGCCCAATTTTGGCCCGCGAACCCTATAGTTGACACCCCTGCTTTGCCCTGTAAACAAAATCAATCATGTACATTTTATTGAACGCATGTTTTTGTAAGTTAAGCAGCCAACACCGTCTTTGATCCGTTAAAAATCAGATAAATATGTGAAAACAGACTAAAATATAATATTCTAAAGTCCGGGTGCAGATTAAACTTGCGCCGACTCCTTCCCCTCTGTCAGATCCCTCCGCCTAATTGACTCTCGGTGTGAGCCGCTTCACCTGCCTCCACGCTACTGCTGCTGCTTCTTCCTCCGCCTCCTCCGCCGGCCGCATCATCTCCTCCCGCGGAGCCGAGTGGAGGCAGCGTCTGTCCCCTGCAGGTCGAGCTTTATGTCTGAGAGGACTGTCAAGGGCCGGTGGGGACACATCACCCAGACCCTACGCCGAATGTGACTGGTTCATACAACCACCCCGAAATACGGCAGAAGCAATGGGAGCGTTTGGAGTCATAATAGGGATTTTACACTATGTGGGACTTTATATTCAAGTTAACGCGTCTCTCAACGTCGGGCACGGAGAGGTGGATAATCACATCTCTGGAAATGGTAAGTTATTCTATCAGACTGGGATTAGTTTAATTGCAACCACAGCCTAATATATATACATATTTTAATTATATTCATTCTAGGGGAGTGACTGGGTGTGGTTCTTTGAACATTAATTGGTGTGATGCTTGACTTTTTTAAATTTTTTTGTTTATTTTATTTATTTATTTATTTGTTTATTTACTGTATTTTAACTCGATTTTTTTCATCTAACAATAAAAATAGATGTCGACTTTTTTGGCTTTTGTATCCCATGTTGCTGTCTCACATGATACAAACATCGCACTTTTATGATTTTAATCTATCATGTGTAAGAGACTGGTGCAACTTAGTCCATTATTTTCACCTCCGTCACCATATACAGACAAATCTTCTATACATTTGTTTCCTCGTAACCCATTTGTTTGACAAAATCAGACTACAGCGTACATAGCATTTAAGGCTTTGATTCATGTCAGCATAATGACCTGCAATTAGTGCTGCTCAAGACATAGTGCCTTAGAGAATTGTTTGTTTCTGCAAAAAATAGAGGAAATAAGCTGTTGCTACCTTATATAGGCTTATATTTTATTTAAAGAGGAAATATTAGTAGGCAGGTCTCACCACTACACTTTAATAATATAACTGTGAACTGCTGCATAATGGATGGATATTAGGGAAGGAGTGTTGCTGTTGTTCACCTGTATGAGTTGGAGAGTTTGCACCTCATAATAACGCAGGCTTTGTTATTATGTTTGCTATGCTTATACCTACAACTGACTCAGCTCACTGTCTCCGTGAGGTGCACTTGACACATTATCATGCCTAAGAGTTAGCCCTTACATCCACTGAACAGCTCCATTTGAAGTGTTTGAGAGTGAAGTGATTTGCTCAAAGACACTTGAAGAAGCGATAGAGTGAATCCAGCTGCATCAGGGCTTTAAACCACAAAGCTTTCTGATGCTATTCTTTGGGCAGATGTGACTAGAATTCCTCTAAGAACCAAAAAAAATTAAATAAAATAGAAATATAAAAACGTATCATCCTTAAAACAAACTCAATTCAACACTGACTTCCATACAGAGTAGCCATTTTATTTTCAAGAAATGCTGATATTTATCAAAAGTGGAAACCTTTCTCTCTGCGTGTCAAATTATAGTGTTATTATAGTGCAGATGTCAGCTGTTAAAGGTGCTGATTTATTTAGGCCGAGAGGCTGAAGTTTCGTTTGATGGACGTGTATTTACAGCTAATCCAAGCCAAGGTGAAATGTGAAAACAACAAAAAAGGGACAAGGATATTTTTGTCCTTTCAGTGCTTTTGAGAGAAATTACAGCTCCAGTAGGCACCCAAAGGAGAGAGGATTTGTGCTGCACAAGGTGCTTTTAAAAGGGGACGGTGAAGGCTTGGGATGCTTCAGTGGTGCAGTGGTAACAGGAAGACTCTGATCTAACAATACAGCACTAAAGCAAGTGTTTTCATGTTTGTGTAAATAAATAATAACAGAAAGTATGTGGTATATATGTTCCATATGGTTTCATCCTGATATAAGACTTATCTTTTTCTTGGCCAGTTGTTATTTCTACATTGCTGTTGTCCCTAATTGGCATTTCAGGTAACACTACAGTTTCACCTTACCTCAGCAGGTCTGGCCATAGATTTACTGTTGTCTAATTAAATTGTGTGATAACCACTTCATCACCAGCTCTCCCATGAGGCTGTGCTGCTTAACAATTTAGCTTTACCTTGATCACTAAGAATGTGTGCAGTCTGCAGCGGGTCCAAATGGATTGAGTGTCTTGGACAGGTTAGAAAATCAATTAGCAGTATTTCTCCCAAAGGGAGTTAATTAAAAATGGCTATAATCGTTGTGTTCTCATTCCCACTCGATGTCTCAAACTGGCCATAAAGAAGAAATGCCTCGGGGTGTGCAGTCTCGCCAAGAATACAGTATACTTCGGGAAGAAAGGGTTGTTCAGGATTTTCTGAAAAAACAAAACCGTCTTTTTTACTTTTGAACAACAGACACCAGAAAAGAGAGCGGCTTCCTTTGAGGTTAAATAGTCCTCTGGTGTTTTTTTTGTTTTTTTTAATCGGTTTCTTTGATAAATTGCCCAAGCATAGGGGAGAAATGCTGGAAGCACTGTTGTGGAGAGTGCTTGTTAGATTCAACCCTGACTCATTTGTTTCACATAAGTGCATCTGGCTGGAGCCCCTGTCAGCCCCTGCACCCCGGTTTCCACTTCAGTTAAGGAGTCGATTGAATCACCTTCAATACAGAATTACTGTATGTGCTCTGCGTGAAGACAAACGGCGGCGTTAGGTGGATCAGCGCCTTCGCCTTCACATGTGTCAGAGAAGGCCTGATCCCTGGTGAAACCTCCAGGGGGTGGGCTCTCATTAGGGAGGACAGGAAGGAGTGAGTGCTGTTCTTGTGCATGCTCTTTGTACATAAAGTTACGATGATGGCTCACATGGTTTAGTGATCAAATTTGAGCCCCCCCGATCCCAGACATTGCAGTCTTGGTGCTCCTTGGCAGCGTTCATCCTGTTATCCGTTGTGAGCGGGCCACTTTCACAGTGTGGGGGCGTGTACCAATTCATTAGGCTTCCAAAGTGTCTGGGATCTTCTGCCAGTCCTCCGCTTGGTGTCCTCTTAATGAGGACGGCCAGCCCAGGCAGTTTGCATTGGCTTTCAATTTAATGGAGCCCTGACTGTGAGCGGGGAGGAGGGGGGGGCAACAGATTGTACAGTCGTGCTGTCACAGCGGAGGCTGCTGGTGGAGGCTCTGCAGGAGAGTGAAAGGAAGGCTGAAACAATGCTCACCTCCAGAGAATACTGGAGAGAGGAGTCAATTTGAACATGTTTAACATACTCTGGTGACCCAGTTATCTCCAATTGTTCAGGGTTTTTCCACATAGAGAATTTACCTTTTTGATCGAGTTCAGCATTTAGAGGAGATACTGCTGAGTAGGTTTTATATCAAGTTTTCCAGACAGTTTTGAGCTGTTATGAGAGAGAAAAACAGGGGAAAAGAGGTAAAGGAAGGGCGTACTACAAAGGTCATCCCTACCTGGAAGTCCACAGGAGGCATTAAATTCAGGGTCATCCCTCTTAACCACTCATGTCTCAGGCAGCGCCTAAAATATTACCTACTGCTTCAGAGTATGTAGAGTAGTAGGGATCAGTGGAATTTAATTTGGTTGCATTGTCCGAAACATGGAAGATGTTTCATTCTTTTGCCGATTTCTTTTCTCATTCATATTGGTTGTGAATACGATTCAGTCCTTATAATTATTCTGAATATTCTGCTTCAAGATTTCTATGATACTCTGAGGGGTTTGTCATGTTCTGATCACAAAGAAACAACGATTTGACTGTGTGTTAATCATCATGATAATTATCGATCATGACTGATCTGAATATTTTTTTTTTTACCATGGTTTACATTTCACTGTCAGAAAAAGTGCTGAATGCTCACTAAGACCAGAAACGTGGACAAGCAGAGCCAGGGACGGTAAAAATTTAGTATGGACCCTTATCTTTTCCCAAACAGCATCCACCAGAAAAAATAAATAAATATAAGGTTAAATAGAGTAGCCTCTGGGTGAGATGGTCAGCAATCCCCAGTAGTGATGATGTGGAATTATACCAAACAGATTTCTTGTAAGAGAGTATCTGGATAAGGTTGTATCAGTATAAAGTTACTTTCACACAACCAGATGATGCTGTCCGAGTACTACAGCAATGACCCATATATATGGAACGGCTGATTCAATCATGCTTAAAGCTAAATATATCTAAAAAGATAAGCATGTTGTTCACTCTGCACTACTCCAGAGTCAGATATACTTGTGTCTAGGCCTGTTACAATTACTGCATAAACACCATTATTATTATTTTACAGCATACTGTATCTATATATATCTCCATTTACTGGTATAAAAACGTGTTGAAACTAACAGAAGTAACTTTTTTATATATTACATTTCAGGATATTCTAGTTATATAATATTTTATGACACACACACACACACACACACACACACACACACACACACACATATATATATATATGTATATATGTGTGTGTGTGTTATTGACATTATTACCTTTTTTTTGTCCATAGGAAGTTTGTACCTTGGTTGAACATTTTAGTGATGGGCTTATAGTGTAGCCGTGTCATATCTTCCATGTTCAGTTTTTATAAACAAAGGGTAAACAAAAACACTTTTTATATTATATAAATTTATATGTTAAGGACATCTATGCTAATGAATGGGTCTTCATCAGCTGGATGTGCATAAAGTTATCATTAAAGATATATTACTGTGATTGCATAAAGTTAACAGAATAGACAATAAAACTGTGGACAATAATCAACGCAAATTTCAATTCATTTACAGCCGTATTTGTATCAGAAAATTCTGTCTTTGTGTTTGGGTGTGAGGATTAACTCTAATACATCTAAGAGTTGGACTTAATTTGAGTAGTTTTAGATTTGTTAAAAGTTTGATGAGCATCACAACATCTATATTATTTACATAAATGAAATAATTATACCTTATTCCACTGTCTGGCTGCAAACTAATGCAAGCACATGAAAACCATGATAGGTGTGTAAATAAATTAAAAAAAAAACCCAAAAAAACAGAAACCCAACAATTTTTACACATAAACTCTTTGTGGAAAAATACAAAATGCTGTTTAAACTTCCACATAATACTGCCTTTCTACTTCTATAGACTTTTACTACCCAAAGAACCATCACCAGAGAAAGCACAACTTCCAGTCAGTCAGCATTTTCCAAAACTGCATCCAAATACTGGAATTTTTTTACCAATGCTTATTAGAAAAATTTACATTTACTGGTCAAGTGGGGCAGCACGGTGGTGCAGTGGGTAGCACTCGTGCCTCACAGCAAGAAGGTCCTGGGTTCGATCCCAACACCAGTCGGTGGG
>JAPQRQ010000022.1:23051913-23065048 GCA_037367365.1 Apogon talboti
CTGGGATAGGCTCCAAGCGACCCCCGCGACCCTAGTGAGGATTAAGCGGGTTCAGAAGATGACTGACTGACTGACTGGTCAAGTGAAGCTGTGGCTTAAACAACTGTCAAACAAGTCAGTTTTCTCTTTCAACCCGTGTTCCTGGTTGTAGTGTTCTTCTAGTTTTTCTCTGGTGTCTTGAGGTTTATGTTGTGTGTGATGGCTTTTTGTAGTTGTTATCTGATTAGTGGCTCTGATGCAGATCTAGATGAAGTACACCAGTGTCCATATTTTCACGTACATACAGATGAAATGTGTCCAGTAATTACCTGGAGTGCAGCGGCCTAATTTGTCAAGCTGGAGTTTCATAATGAACCACAAGTGTTTTTTGTTTTTCATTCTGACATAACACTGATGCGTCTGTGTGAATCAGATTCACTGCACATCGCAGCTGAAGGACTTATGGTAATTCTGTGTCATTACGTCTTCATCGTACGTCTTAGTGAGTTTATGTCAGAACATAAACTCACTAACCTTGTCGCCTGTTTTAGCAACATCAATGCAACAAACTATAGGTAAGTGCAACGCTGACATGCATCTGGAAAATACCTTAATTACCTAAGTAAACAGACCACTTAAAGCACGTTTTAGGAACATTTTGACAGCACCCTTGTATTTTTTCACAACACCATCTTTCTGATCCCTCTGAAAAAGGTTGATTGCGATATAAGTTCATGACATAACTCCACCAGAATCTTTTATAAGACACGACTCTACTGTTCTTACTCCGAATTGACCACCACAACAGGCCGCAGTGACGTGAAAAGGCTTCGGGTCATCTATTTTTGTGTTTGTGTTTAGGTTTGGAGTGAGAGGAGAGAGCTGCAGAAGGACGGTCTGTATTTTCAAATTCTGTTTTTACCCGATTCAGCTCCTGCAGCTTTAAAGCGCAGTGCAGTCTTGTCTCGCATGTGTTTTAATACTTTTTCCACCCTCACGGATAATGTAAATTGCAAATAAGGCTATCATGTCTTTGTTATAGCCCTTGATGTGCCCAATAATAATTAATAATTCCTTGTTAATGTACCTTTTGGCTCATTTTGGTCATTTTGTAGCTGTCAGTGTTAACATAGAGTTAGGCAGCACAGAAACAAATGAGGAAAATATAAATTGACTGACACACTGTGAATGAAGACTGCACATTCTATTTATTGACCCCATGGTATGAAAATATCATTTTCTGCAACAGTATTGTGGTTAGTTGGCCTTTGCAAAAGAGTAATTAAGATTACATGTTTTTTCCTCGATGGTGCAAGCATACATTGGTACATTTTTAATATTAAGCTAGCTAAGATAACTAGTTTCAATGTGTCAGAGGTGCAACCAGAACTATGCTCCTGTAGCTTTAATGCGCAGTGTAATATTGAAATGTTTTTCAAACAGGGAGGGATTTCCAATACAGTTTGTTCTCTGTTAGACACACAACAGGGGACCTTTACTAAAGGCACTGCTGGGATTTGAACCCAAGATCTCCTGTTTACTAGACAGGCGCTTTAACCATCTAAGCCACAGTGCCATGTACTCATATATAAATATTAATCAAACCCGAGAACAATTTTAAGGCAGGAAACTATATGATCGTAATTTGATCAATCAGGTTTACTTCCTGAATGTGATGAAAAATTACTAAATCCAAAAATTTAGATAATTCCTCAAGAGACCCTTCTTGCTTAACAGCAATTGAAAATCTAACGTATTTGCTCCTTGTAATATATTAATTGTGAATTTGTTTCTCCAGTCACATAGTAGTTTTGCTGTAGAAGGAGTATTTGTGGATCATATTTTGTCTTCAGTTCTTATAGCTCATATAAATTGTCCTTAACACTGATTAAATAAATGTCACCAGCTCTGCACATCTTTCCTGTAGCTCTGAATTCAGTTCTGTCAGTCACTGCAGATTGGGAAAATCATCCCAAGTACCATGTCTTTCTTGCAAATGTCTGTCCCATCTCAAGGAAACGCAGCATCATTTATAATGTCCTCAGGAGCAGCCTACTCAGACAGCATAATGTTGTCTTTCATCCCTGGGGAGTCCAGATGGAGTACAGTGAGCATTCTCGAAAATGTCTTTGAGCCCCGGTATGTGTTGTCAACAACACATGCTTCTCTGTGTCGCCGCACACTGGGAGGATACACAGAAATAGCCTCTGAGTCTTGGGTCCCAAGGGCTATGAAAAATTCACTCCACAGGCCTGGAGAATCAGCCGCAACAGGCTGACAGCTGCTTGCTTGATTACCAGCTCCGTTCTTCTTTCATTATTTTACCTTCCACCTTGAATGGAGGCTGAAGGTCTCGCAGCAAGCGATTATTTCCCCAAGGAGACTGCTGTCTGTTTTGCCCACCACCGGTTCTGTACCAGACACAGCATTATTGACTTTCTGGCAAATTCCCAAGCCCCTTATTTTTTTGTTTATCAGCATTGTGTTTTTTACGCATTTGGTTACAGGCTGTACTACTGTGTAGCATTAACTGTGCTGTACAGAAAACCACTGCCACAGTAAATCAGGGTGGTAGTATTTTTTTTTAGGCATAGCTTTTTAAATTAAACCACGGAAGTCGAAAGTAATTTCTAATTTTAGACTGATTTTACAAGCTGCTAACGTTTTCAGTTGCATTTAAAGTATCACATGTTGCTTTTTTTCAGGTGTGTAGTAAAAAAGTGGTTGGTGCAGTGTTTTTCCAGCTGGGATAACTTGCATTGGCAGCCCTTTCTCTGTGATGAATTACACCATTAAACCACTTCAAGAGTACTCAAACTGAGCAACAATGCATTACATTGTGTTAGCCAAGCTTGTAACATGAGTAAATTTTCCATTAGAGAGTAACTTAATAACACTGGCATGCAAATAGGGTTAGATAACTCTCTCATTCATAACTATTGTTATCACGTCTCTTAGACCTGCCCAGTTATAAGCCTAACAATAATTAATAATTGATCGTGGTACCTTTGATTTTTTTAACCATTAGTCTCCAAAGTGTTAACATGCAATTAGCCAACAC
Source organism: Apogon talboti (assembly GCA_037367365.1). NCBI lineage: Eukaryota > Metazoa > Chordata > Actinopteri > Kurtiformes > Apogonidae > Apogon > Apogon talboti. The sequence goes on from JAPQRQ010000022.1 coordinate 23,054,954, forward strand.
AGAAATAAATGAGAAACACTCAGACTGCATCAACAATACAACTTTCATTAATTAAGGACATCATTTTATGCAAAATATTGTGGTTAGTTGGACGGCGAAAAAGTAGTTAAGATGAATTTGACCTTTCTATGGCGCAGACACACATTGACACATCTCTGGTACTAATCTAACTAGTTTTGATGTGCTGTTCAGTGGGGACTTTACACACTTACCCACAGCCAGGGAGTTTGTTCCTCATTTTTGGATCGTCTGCACTAAGCAAACATAACTTCTTCCAGTTAGTTACCTGTAGAAGCGTTTGGAGATCAAGATAAATTTCTGCAGTGCGTCTCTTTATTACTGTAGCGTTTTGTTGTTTCATGTGCCATTCCCTTGAGGCCTCCCCCATTATTAAAGCCATTCATCAAATTAGTGAAATACCTCTTCCCAGAGGGATTCTGTGCAGGGCTATTTACATTCACCTTGGTAAAAGTAACAATGTTAGCCGGGTTTTAATGCCTTGGTATTTACAAAGCCAGCCTTTTTTTCTGAATGAATGATTTCTTCTCTTTAGCGCCCTATGGATGTCCTCACATTGAAGCATTAAGTTAATGACCCTGATTTTACTGGCTGTCCCCTCAAAGTGGCACCTTTTCTAGTGAGTAATGTTTGCATTTAACCCGAAGAAGGATTTCCACAACAGGCTATCAATGCATCATTACAAAAGCTAGCCGTATTATTCATACACTACTTTTTCCTTGTTGCTGCGTGCCCTTGATTTCATTTTTTTTCAATGCACATGAAGTAGAGAAGAACCCTTTATTTTTCATTGCCAAGTTGTTTTACTTTCATTTCAGAAAAGGAAACTCAGTTAGTGATTTGGGATAAGACTGACAGTAAGGGAATTACAGAATGAGAAGATGGCCTTATCCGGTCGTGTTTTTGACAAAGGAAAACAGAAGCTTCCTGGGTTAGTGACACTACAAGCTTGTCTCTCTCTCTCTCTCTCTCTCTCTCTCTTTTACTCATGGACAAGCAAAGATAGGGGTGTCACACCTTCTCCTCTTCCATACTAATAAAGGCTCTGTAATTTAGTCATCCTCAAACAGTTCAAGCTCCCCTTGTAGAAAAAAGAGACAGAGACAGAGAGGATCGATGGACTGACTTCACACTGACACTCAGGCTGGATTTATCCTTCTCATTTTGCCCGGGACCTGAAGTGAGGAAATATTTAAGAGTGCTTGCTTTGGGCTCGAGCCATGTACATGCATTTGTTTATATATTTATGTCCTTCACAGCGATGCTTTTTTTTTTTCATTATTTTCTTCCCTTTTCTTTTCTTTGGCGAGTAGTGAGCGTCCGCCTCTGTTTTCCGCATGGCCTCAGTCGCATCGCCGCTCTCTGAGCAATATAGAGAAAATTGCCCAGGACCGTTTTAAAAATGCATGTACTGTACTCGCGTCTTCAAACAAGGGTCTCTTGCCACTGCCAGAAGACAGTTCTAATAGTTCTGCCTTTATGAAAATCTATACTTAGAAAAGGCCAATCCAAGCAATTTCATTCTGTGCCAGCTTTATAGCGTTATAAATGAGACAACCCGGTGTGTGTCAGATTTCCCTGGAAGTCAATATTCACTTTAGAATTACACGTTTTCACTCTTTTTGCTGGTAGTTTACGGCCATGAAAATTTAGCAGTGGAGTCAGCTTTTGTGTTGATTTAGCAGTCTGCCAAGGTTATGGGATTGATTTTCAGCAAAGCTACTGTGATTAAAGTCAGGAAACAGTTGGATGTCTGCTGAGCAGGCTTGACAGGGCCTGACGTGGGCGCAGCGCTGAGACACTGTGTTTGTCAACAAGTCGTGTTTCACAGGCAGGTTGAAGAGGGCACCTGCATAGCAAATGAAAAGCAATTTGACAGCTGTCAGATCGATAAAGCTCAGAGGATGAAAGAGGATAACAGGGAAGGCTGGGTGGAGCATGATTGGGTTGTGCTAATGACCTCGTAAATATGCATGAAATAATGAGCGGGTGCTTGGGTGTGATTTTTGTTCATTTTGATGTAGGATCAGTGTTCAACTTACTGAGAATTAGCAGTTAGCGTTAATAGTTAATTAGTCTAAAGTAATTGAACTACTTTACCAAGTACTGCATTAGGAAAAGTAATTGGTTTTAGAAAAGTAACTTCCATAACTTCCATTACCCTCTTATTAATGCACACACAGCCATGTTATTCTAGTGTTCCTGTGGTACAGTGTGATGTACTACCTATTATCACTGTAATGGCCCATATCAGGTTTTTTGGTCACTAGTATTTTACGATTTAGTCTTCTCAAGGTCTTTAACAACATACCTTGAATCCAGGCTGTTCTTCAGGTTTCCAGGCTGTGCAGATGAAGTTTTTGGTTTCAATTCCAGCCATGGCTGTTTAGATGGAGGTGTTGGTTTAGTAGAGGCATGGTGTTCTCCTCGTCCAAAATCACAATGTCCAAACTGTCAGTAATTGTTTTTCTTGATTTTTTTTTTTTTGCACCAATGTAAAGATGAGTGACGTTAGATCATGAAGAGGAAATTTAAGGAATGAACTGTATTCACATTAGTGGTCCTTTTCCTCTGATGTCATGGTTAAAGCAGCGTATGACTTTGATCACAAATTTTTCTTCAAATTTGTAAAACCTGAGTGATAGGCTCCTTATCACTCATCCATTAGTCTATCCATGTTAACGCATCTAAATCACTTCCCTCATGGTTAAAAACTCTGAAGATGACTCCGTCATAAACATGTAATTTTAATCAATGGTTTTCTAGTTACAAGAACTGAATGCATTAACCTGACTCCAAAATACCCTTTTCTTCCTAAAACTATATGTCATATATGACTGGAAAAACACATTCACAATTAATATGCTACCATAAGCAAACAAGGTGAATTTCATATCTTTGTTGTGCAAGAAAGTGGAATAATCTTGATTTTGAGATTCAGGCACAAGATTTCCAGAAAGCAAAACCTCAATTAACCAAATTCATATCATATATTCACCAGCTCTCAGGTCACGGTTGGGTTACAGAAGTATTTTCAGCCATACATGTGGCACTGTAGCTTAGTTGGTTAAAGCGCCTGTCTAGTAAACAGGAGAGCCTGGGTTCAAATCCCAGCAGTGCCTGAAGGGCTCTTCTGAAATGGAGATAGGATGAATCCAAATGTGCATATTATGCATAAAGTTTCTACATTGAGTTGGACAAAAAATACAGACTGTCCTCCTATGTTTCACTCCAAATGTAAATACCAAACATGGGAATAGATTGCCACAACTTCTATGAAGCAAAACCTTACTTAATTGAACTAATGTAATATACTGCCCAGCCGAACCTCCAACATTGTGAGACACGTCATTGCACATTTTCTATAACATTTTAATGGTTTGACTTTTCTTACTTCAGAGGATAAACAAGACAAATTATTTAAAAAATATACAAGACTTATTATATCATTTCAATGAAGTTGTGAAATATTTCTACTCCTTTATATTTTAATGTTTGAGGAATACTCAGCTTGTGCTGTCACATTAATGCAGCCCATCACTTTTTACAATCCCATGTCAGATTTTGCTCATGGGTGCAACTCATGAACTCGAGACATCAGTCAAACACCTTTAACACCCCAGGTGTAAAAACACAGGCATGTTATTGTTACTATAAGAGGCAAAACCTGAACTTTATTCTGAAAGGGTACAGATAGAGAGTAATTGTGAAAAATAGCAGCTGTGTGACGTGCATTTCACAGCAAAGATCCTTCAGACAAATACTTCCGTGTATAAAGGGAACAACTACAGTATTTTGTCCCTTTGAATATGTTCCATACATTTTACAGTTGATGTTTCATTTTCTTTCTGTAATCAAATCAACTGCACTGAATAAATTGAGATTAAAATAACAATCTGCTGGGTTACTGAAGAGAGTGTGATGCAGAGGAGAAAGTCATGCTTAAAATATTACTGTCCTCGGAGACGCTGGACTTTACAGACCTGTCAACACACAATGACATTACTACGGACCTTTGATTTTATTTGTGCCTCATGTCATCTTCTGTCTTTTGCATTGTGGTCAAATTGGTCATCAGTGCAGCTGTATTGGTCATTTGTTGCTGTATGCTCTTATTTAAATAACATCAGATAACTGTGGATGAATATTTTGTGTTTCTCTTTTAAAGGTAATGTCACCAATCGTCTCTATGTAACTGGGCTTAAGCAACTGTTTGACATCAGTGAAATATCTGACTTTATGCAACTGTCGCCCTATTGTTGGAATAATTTTGTTTTCAGACACAATCGTCTTTATATTCCTATTTCTACACATCAGCAATCACCTTTGATCAGGTTCAATGATTACACACACTTTATCTATCAAGAATAAATCACACTGTCACAATCATTTCCTGAGAAGAGGTTAAAACGCTTTATTCCAACTTTTATGGGCAAGTGTATAAACAAATTGTACTTGAAGGTCCAAACCTGAGCACACACTGCTGCTCCCTCCTGTAACCACAAGCACGTGTTCTTTATTTTCTGATGGTTTATTGTCTGGAGATCACCAAGTAGGACTACCTCATTAAATCCAAAACTATTAAAGGAATAAAACAACATGAACTCAAATATCAAAAGTGCATTGTCTTAGATTCATCTCACTGAATGTGACAAGTGTGAACTTATTTATACATTAAAGACAAAACCTTAAAAGTGTGTTCAACCAATGCAGTCATAGTCATATTAACTGCTTATTATCTTGACATTAAACATTACCAAATGGGACAAATTGACTTGAACACAAGCTCACTGGCTATTTGTTACCAAAAGGGAAGAAAAAACGTTCAGTTCCTCTCTTTAAACCTTGTGAAATGACTGCTTTAAAAATTGTTACTAGGCAAACTTGGTAAACATGGTCTAAAAACAGCAGTAAACCACATTCCATTGGGACATTTGGGAGAGTGAAGATTAGCACAAGGAGATACAATAGAAAATGTTAATGATAAAGTGACATTTTAAGGCTGATTTGTGGTCCTGTGTGAAAGTCAAAGAAACATTTGGTGAACTTTTTGCTTTCTTCTGTTTAAGACATAGGTTTTACATACCTTGACATGTTTCGGCAGATACTTCCGCCTTCCTCAGAAGTGTCACCGGTGTATCTGTGACACGTCTTTATCAGCTGATGTTACAGAGGCGTGATCGACCTGTCAAAACTGGCAGGTTGGTCACGCCCCCGTAGCATCAGCTGATAGAGACGTGTCACAGATACACCGGTGACACTTCTGAGGAAGGCGGAAGTATCCGCCGAAACATGTCAAGGTATGTTTTTGGAGTAAAACCTATGTCTTAAACAGAAGAAAGCAAAAAGTGCATATAGGAAACTGAAGACATAATGAACACCATTGAACTAACATTTGGTGAATTTTGGTTTTGAATTATTCTTTCTGATCAGAACATGACAAACTTCTGCTAAACAGTGGAATATTTCAGAAATCCTATTGATGGATTTCTGAAATATTCCTCTGTTTGGCAGGTGGAATATTTCCATTTTTATTTTGATAGTCACTGTTTGTTCAAGATTAAAATATGCATGACTAAAAGTAAGTCTACAAAATAAACCCAAAAGAGTAATTATATGATGATAACAATATTATCACAATATGAATATTAACACATTATATATTGATATGAATAATTATAGTTTATATTGCCCAGTCCTTCTTGTTATTCGTATTATTTCTAATAGCAGCTGTCGAGCATTTGCATTTACCCACAATAATCAGTGTGTCTTTGTTTCCACATTTTGCCTACGAATAAATCAATGAACAAACTTAAAAACATGATAAATTCAATGAAAGTAAGGACTACCCTTGATCAGTGTCTTAAAATGAAATTGCAGGAGGAAAAACTTGCAAAACTGCAGATTTATCACTTTTTAATGCGTTACAGCACACACAGGCCATTTCCCAGACATTTGTTTTCATTTGTCAGTTTTTTCTCCATTCCTTTCCTCTCTCATCTGTTAAGGAAAACGGTTTCCACTTTGTCTTTTAATCTTTTATGAATTGCTGTGATTCCCTGTGCTTTGCTGATGATGAGGTTTGAGGAAATCTCTCTGTGCGGCGCAGACACGGTTAAATGTTGCGGGATAATACGCCTGCCCTTTGTGTCACATTATGCTGCTTCTATCTTGTCCATTTTCTTCCATTAGGCACACATTTTACATTCTGTTTTACATAATACATGCAGCAGAAATACGCAGTGCCACCATTACACATTTTATCATGCAATTCAGATCCACACAGCTACACTTCCACTCAAACTGAAGGCTGAAAACCAGCCACAGGGCACCACACACAGTGAAACGCACACTCCGGGTATGTCCCCCAGGACGCCCAACACCTGCCAGAGCCAGCGGGCGAGGCTCCAAGAGATGTAAGAAGCTACTCTGAGAGTGTTGGAAGCATCTCTTTACCAGAGAGCCAACAGACACAGACTGCCCACTCAGCGAGAGAGGAGGAGGAGGAGGAGAATGTAAGGAAGGGAACTAAATTAAAGGAGGAAAGAAGGTGAGAGAATGAAAGCGGTCTGATTCGCAAGAAAAGAGTTGGTTGAAGGAACCTCTAATAGGTGGAAAGTCTGAGTGAAAGGCCAATAGAATAAAGCAGGAGGAGTTAGAGATTGCTTCCAATAACACAAAGCTTGAGATTTGTGGGAGATGTTACAGAGCTGGAGGGAAAAAAAGAGCAGAGAAAGGACTTCAACAAGAGAAAGACAGAGAAAGGTGGAAAATTGAGAAAAATCTTACGTTTGCAGAAATGTGGGTCTTATTTGCTGGCTGGGGAAATGGGAAAATGCAGGAATTTCCTTGCAGCTATAAGCCTCTCTGACTGAAGCTGTGGACTCCTGAGTGTATGTGAGGACTCCCTGTGCAGTTTTATCCTTGACTTGACTTTGGCTTCACACATTGTGGTTTCAAATGGCTGTGGAGGCGATCCTGCTTTGTTAATGCAGTCCTTCCTTTGCCCTTTGCTGGTTTTAAATTGTAGAAAAAAACACTGTTTTGCGTGTGTGCAAATGAATCATGTCGAATATTTATAAAAGAACATTATGTTTTTAGAAAGGACATCTTTTTAAGTTCACAATCCTGTAAAACTAAAGCCATTATCAACTTACTCATTAAAAGGGACACATTGCTTGTCATTATTTTCTGTCTTATATAACGTTACCGATGTGTTTATTCATGTTGTAAAATGCAAGATGAGATTCACCCTATTGTCAGTTTATACCCAATCCACTGTTGCTCATGTATAGGTATATGTTACATTAAGAGATGGTTGATCATCAGCATCATGGTTTAAATCTACATCTATCTCATACAATAATATACCATCTGAAGTGTTGGATGGATGGACCCAGAGGCTTTTGACTCAGAAATTCATCTATTTTGTCAAACACTGTGAGCTGTTGTAGCGCTCTGCTCTACATTTGACACTTGTCACTAATACAGCGGTGTTTCTAACTCATCTAAGCACTCCTGCCTCACAGCTAGAAGGGTCTGTGTTCTATTCCCACTCGGACCACTCGCTCGATTTTTGCCTGTTCTCTTCTCTCATTGCCCTCTGGTTTCCCCCGCCATCAAAAACAGGTATACATCAGTTAGTTCTCTTATTCTTCTCAGCTAGGTACTGAAGAAGATCTGGAGTCGGTCCCTGAGCACCTTCAGTGGCAGCTCACGGCTCCTGATATGCTAATTGCTAATGCTAATCCTAGGTGCTGTGTGCATTAGAGTGATGGGTAAAATGCAGAGACCATAATTAAAATAGAGTTCATCTTAACCTAACCTTTCTGCAGATCTTTACACAAGGTGAGACTCATTTAATGCATTTCAGCTCATTTTCAATACAATATTGCAGTTGTATTGACTCACCCAAGTCTGTACGTCATGTACATCTATTCACTTATTCTGCTTCAGTTGGAAATGCACCTTATAACATGCACAAATGGGTTTTAGGGCAACAGTTTGCAGTGCATTTTCCTGTTTAACAAGCCAGTACACAATGTAGCTATTCAGAGTTACTTAAATCATATACCCATAAATGTGCAGAATACGTCAGTGGCCAACACCTGTTTGATTTACAACACAGATACATCCCAGACTCGAGTTTAGACTATGTTTCAGATATTTTCCCTAATATCTTTCTTTGTGTTTGATTCTTTGACTGTGTGTCCCACAAAGATTTTGTCTGCAGGAACGCAGCCTGTTCACAGTGACAGATGCTACCGTCTGTGCTCTGCTTCTGGCTGTTGATACTGTTTCTGGATGACAAGTGCCACTACTTGCATCGACTATTGAGGAAACTCAGATGATTGAAACGCAACCCTGTGTTGTGTCTCTCATACCTTTCATGCACAGTGAAGTTCACAGCTTCTGCAGGCTCTGGCAGAGTTACAATACAATATGACTGAACACCTGAATACAAGGTGTTATGATAAACGTGGTTAGAAGTCCCTGTGTGCTCTTCATCCAGCGTGATATCATGAATTAGCATTAATTGGCGTGTCACATGGACGCATTTTAAGGTTTCCGCCTGTATTTGAACACTGCGTCAAATGACACGCAATGCGGCTTAGAGTTAGGGTTAGGTTTAGGGTTAGGGTTAGAGGAACCAGAAACAGAGGCAAACATAGACCCGTGATCAAACGGCATCCACTGACACGCCAAAATTCGCTATAGCATGCCAACACCAAACTGAAAATGCATTTTCATGAGATCAGTCTGCTTCATCAACTGTCTGACATGACATTGCAACAGTGAACGATAAGAGGTGAAGAAATTATTAAAAAAAAATAAGACATCAATTAAAGGTTTCACTTAAACAGCAGTTTTTATTGTATATTTCTATGGTTATAAAAACAGAATGAATTCCATTATAAAAAGAAAGAAAACAATTAGAAAAAATCTGTTTAGAAATCCTGTTTTATCTCCATGTTGTTCTCTTAATGATTTCTGGTTGTTAAAATGCCTGTGTGATTCATCTTTTGTCAAGTATTTATACAATCTGACTATTAGTGAGTAAATAATTGGCAGGAGAATGATTGCAGCCCACACTTTTTAATAACTTTTAAGACAAATGTGAGCTCCTCTGATATTTTTGTAAAAGCTTCTACGCCTGCTTAAATTACAGTTTGATTTCTAGATTATTAAAGCACACACCGTTCATGATTTCTCTGCTATTTAAGGCATGAGTCATTTCCATCTAAGGAACATTTAGTGCAGGAAACAGGAAATTGTTTTGAAAATGCATCCGACTGAGTAAGGAAGGTTTTATTCTTAACACAGAGCGAGATCTGTATAATGTTACACATGTCAGGAAACTTACATGAACCTTCTGTTACTAAGAATAATGGTATTTTATTTCACTTTGATAAAACAGATACAGATGATTAGATTATTCATCCATGGTTCATAATAATAACATGACAGAATGTCCGCACGTTCAATAATAACATCATTTGTATAACTGGACCGACTTCAAATGAAATCCATAAATCTTCACCTTCTAAATGTCATACATGCGCCATCTTTTAATTCATTGAATATGATGCTGGTAGATTTGTTTTTCTGTTTCCTCATCAGTTTTTGTACAGTAACTTCTTAAGTATTACAAAATCTTTACAGGGGTTTGCAAGGCTGTGAGATCTTACAGACTACTAAGCTACAGATAAATGATAAAATGTCCCTGACAAATTAGTGAATGTGTTGTCCCATGTAGACCCTAGACCAGGGGTGGGCAATTCATTTTATTATGGGGCCACATGAAAAACTTAAACAGTTGTTAAGGGCCAGATCAATACCTCTGCTCAATATATATCTATATAAAAACAGTAAATGAAACAATACAATAAGACAATGAGCATGTGGAGCACAGAATACAGTGGTCCCTCGTTTATCGCGGGGGTTACGTTCTAAAAATAACCCACAATAGGTGAAATCTGCGAAGTAGTCAGCTTTATTTTTTACAGTGATTATATATGTTTTAAGGCTGTAAAACCCCTCACCACACACTTTATACACTTTTCTCAGACAGGCATT
>JAPQRQ010000022.1:23075075-23086241 GCA_037367365.1 Apogon talboti
AGAGTAGTGCATTGTCAACCAGTGCACTGGAGCCAATCCTAGTGGCTGCCAGTGGTATTACAGCTTTAAGATACTTCTGCCATAGTTTCAGATTGGAGGTGAGATACTTGCCTCTTGTATAAACTCACTCCATTTACATATTAGTACATTAACATTAAAGTATTGACTAAGTGAGATGAGGAGGCTGCAGATACTTTGCATTCAACTTTAATCAATGTGAATCACATTTGGTGGTTTTATCTATATAACACTTATATTGCCTGTGTTATAATTACGATGATAAGTGCTGTATGAATGCTGTTTTTATGGTTATGACAAAGTTACTTTTCATTCTTTATACTCAGCACGGTGACTGCATTGATTTCATACAGTTAATTATAGTGGAAGCTGCTGCCATAAATCTCTTTAATCTCTTATTGCTGTGTTGGATGTCAAACAATTCATCGTACTTGTGCTGTATGTGTTTAAAGTCAGCTGAATGTGTGTTTACAGATAAAGATGGATTTAGTTGGTTTATGTCTCCATTTTATTCCAGCTGCTGTTGAGTTGAAGATTTATGAAGGATCGTATCCAGACAACACACCTACTGGCTGCTCAGTCAGAGGATATGTGATGCAAAATGTGTCGTTATCATGAATTATTGACCATTACTGAAAGCCAATCCACAGAAAATGATGCTCTCTGCGTAGGTGGATGGTGTAATGTGTGGGATTGAAGAGCAATGACACTATATGTTTACAGTGTTCCACTCAGGCTGCTGCATCCACCCAACAGAATTGCATATTGTTTTGACCGCCTTTCAGAAGGACGAGCAAAGTCTCAAAATGAAAAAACATCTCTTGCATCTCTCTCTCTTGCAAACATCTCTTTGGAGGTTTAGACGCAAAGGACAAAAAAGTACAGAACTTTTTATAATGTAAATACATGTCAGAATATTGCACTATACTACTAATACATGTATTTTAATAAAGCAAGCAGCAAAAAAACAAGACAAAATCTGTGTGATTTTGTCATGCCTATATTTATATTTGGCTACCAACACCTTGTAATCGCGTGTCACACATTCCTCTCTTACAAAAGTGTGATGTTGTCACAAACTTTATGTTTCTGTGATTTGGGGTTGTTTTAAGCCCGTCTTCACCTTTCATTTTGTTGTCTCTCGACCAGCTCTCTTTACAGAGGTGCCACATGACATCACGACACACAGCGGTGAGGATGTAGAGATGGCGTGTTCCTTCCGCGGGGCAGGTTCTCCCTCCTACGCCCTGGAGATCCAGTGGTGGTACATGAAGGACCAGCCGAGAGTCTGGCAAGGAAAACCTGCACAAATCACAAACCAAGTAAGTGAAAGAAAAAAAAAACTGTTTTTTTTGGCTGTATGTGTCTTTGCTTTTAGTGTGGTTTTTTTTGCTTTTTTTTTTAAAGGGCCATTATAATAATTGCAGCTTGGAGCAGGAAAAGGCTTATTAATGGCTTATTAATCAACCAATATCCTCCCACTTTAAAAAAAAGTTTGATAATGAATAGTCATTATTTATGACTTGACTATTTTCACTGCGGCTGCACCTGGTATAGTTCTGTGTGTGTTGCCATGGTAATGATAGGCAAAGCTTAGCAATATACACATACTATATGTAACAGAACAACATCAACTAAAAGCTCAACAAAACCAATTTTTGTTAAACAGAAATTACAAATTTACAAATTTGGAAAAAAAAAACTGTGATGAAAGTCATACGCTGCTTTAAATAGGCAAATATAGAAAACAAGCTAACAACGTAAGACCAGCATATGCCATGAATAATTCCATAGAACAATAGAGCAATGTGACAAAGTTTGCACCACTAAACTAACACAAATATTCTTTCTCTATTTCTAAAACTCACTGAATGAAGTGCAAAACAACAGTCGCGTTGTGAAGTGATGATTACAAATTTTGTCTTTCCTTTGCTGTTTTCTAACCATAGCTTGGTTTCATATGAGTGAAATTTGTGCTATTGGTCAAATCCACTGTTTAATGTTACGTTGAAATGATTACAAAACAAATGGTGTGCAGAATAATGATATAAAATGTGGTAAAACATGTACACAAATCACACATAATTATTAATAATACACATAAAAATAATTTTAAATATAAAGAGTAATTGTATCACTCCATGCAATTTGTTTGATGTGATTTGTGATATGTATTTGCTCATTCAGTGTATTCTGACCACAGTTTTTGGACACATATTAGAACCTAAACTGGACCAACAGAACCAACCCCAGGTTATAACACTGCCCCCACAGGCTTGTACTGTAGGCACTAGACATGATGGGTATTTATCTGCCTCTCTTCCCCCTGATGCACCCATCACTCTGGAACAGGGTCAGTCTTTACTCATCAGACCACATGACCTTTAACCTTTGAAACACAGTCCATTCTTTATGCTCTCTATCAAACTGAGGGTTGTTTAAGAAAGGAGGTGCTACACACTGCATCCGTTAAAGGGTTAAAGAACTTGTTGCAGCATAGATTAATCAGCGATAGATTCCTGCTAAAAATGTGTATTATAGAAATAAAATTAACCTCATGTACATTTTAAGGTGTTAAGCTACTTTTTTGTCAGTGGTTTTTTTTTTGCTTTCAAGCAAACTTACAAAATCAGTTTCCGTTTTAACTTTTCCCTTTTTCCACTTTGGTTTATCTGGACGGACCTACTTGGACTGCACCTGAAGCTTACTGTATATCAGGCAGAGGGAAATGCAATATTAGCCACAGCACAAACCCTCTGGCATGGAAACGAAGCGATAATTGCTGATTAGCATTTGCCAGCTCTAGGGGAACAGGTTGACTCTCTCCCATGATGGGGGAACTCAGGCTCCCCTGTTGTGCCTCTAGACACTATAATTGGCACTGAGAAAGAAATAGATTTTCAAAATCTGTCTCCTCCATGCATAATTCATACCTATGCCCAAAAGAAAACCTCTGTGCCTCTGCATACACATCCACACACACTCCTCTGCTCAAAGGCTTGCATGCTTGGTACTGCAGATTGTGAGCTCACACACACACACACACACACACACACACACACACACTTACACATAAATAACTCTGCACATTTCACTATGAATACATGGACATGAAAATATACATGAAGCTCAACAACTTGAAAAAAATATAAACTACATCTGATCAGCGGTTCAAGGAATAACAGATGAGCTCAAAGAAAATACAAAATATGTTCATTCATTACAAAACTGAGCCATAAATAAGACATTTCTAGTCCGGTGCTGTTTTTAGAAAAGTGCAGCCTCGTTCAGGTTTGTTGCTAATGCTTCGTCTGTTGCGTCTGTGTTTCTTCACAGGTTGAACCGCTGGAGGAGACGTCTAAAGATGCCACCAAAATTAGTGTGAGTTTGATCTGGCATCATCTGTCAGCGAGCACAAAGCATCATCAATATTAAAGACAGACAGCTGAGTTGTTTTTTTTTTTTTTATTATTATTATGATGAAAGGCGTCTGAACTTTTCAGAGGTATATTTCCATTTATGAATGCAGGGGCTTTAGTTACCACAACACAATAATATCCAGCCATCATAAGGTGAATTTTAGATGTCCAGATTTCTAAAGGGAGTTTGAAGCAGGAAAAAACCCCAAAGCCTGGTCAACAATAACAGAGCAAGAGAAAAATACCAAATTTAAGTCAGGTACAATATTCAAAATCACAGTTTCTTCAGCTTATCACAATTTGTAGCTACACACAGCTCAATTTATAGCCGTTAACACTGTATTATTCCAATGTTCTATATATTGTAAGTGAACAAAATGCAAATGGCTTTCAATATCTGACCAAAACCTGGGATTGTTATTTGACCCCAGACTGGTGATCCTGTATTCCACTCAAAGCTCAGCACTCTAGAAATAACTAGTCAGCTTGGGATTCACTTGTGGAAGTGGTGCAGAATTTTCAGTGCAGAAACCCATATTATGATCAACAAGTTGAGGACATGCTGAGAACGTATGAACGCATTTCAGAATGTTGCTCATAATTCATTTTGTCCACTCGTGATATTTCTGGAATGGAACACAGGTGCCAAGGGGCTTCAACCCAGATATGGTGGACATTACTGTTGGTCCGTACAGTAGGAACGTATGAGAACAAATGACATGATGCATTCACTGATCTGTAACCATTAGAATGACTCCGGTCCCAGGATCTGTTATCTGTATGCGTTCCCAAAGTCAGAACCGAACTGAGAAAGAAAGCTTTTAACTTTTCTCCTCCAACAACCTTTGACGATTTACAGGAGGAGCTAAAAATGTAGGAGCTGGTCACATTCAAAGCCATTTTAAATGAATGGGTAAAGGATAAATCTGGATGTAGATGTTTTTCTAACTGACTGAAGTGGGTTCTGCTCTGTGATACTTTTAAGGAACATTGTTGATTATAGTTTTAGTACCTTTTAAATTATTAGTGGTGTTTTATGGATGGTTTTAGTGTCGTGTTTTATGTGTGGTTTCAGTGCTGAGTTATATTTTGTGTTTTATGTACGTTGTTAGTGTGGATCTGAGGCTGTAACCTTCTGCTACTGATGTCTTGGCCAGGACAGGGCTCTGTTACTTAGGTCTATTCTTCATTGGACTTGTGTTCATATCTATAAGTGGATTTTACTCATTTAGACGATTGTGAACAGACAATAAAAGTAAGATGTTGCAGCAAGATTGTTAAATTTGTATTTTTCTTACATGTTCACATAAAACAAAATCTTGGAGACATGGCAATTTCTGATTTGGAATTAGCATGTATGATTTAGCCATCAGAGGAGGCCAAAATGTTTACATCCATCCTTTAAAAATGCGAATAACACAAACAAATACAAACAACCTGAAATCAGTGCAATTTTAACAATATTATGCCTCAAGTTATTATGTACACATATGCATTACAAGTTACAGATTTCAGCGGATCTACAACAACACAAGACATTTAGTAACAGGCAGAATATTGTTAAAAGTTGCGATTAATCCTATCAAGACAGTTCAGGCTGTTCATATTTGTTCAGGTTATTCACATTTATTGTGAAAGGATAATTTGTTAATGCAAACATCTTCATGTAATTTTACTCTTTTACAGAAAAATAAAGAGAAACAAGTGGTGACAGGCACAACAAGCCCCGCCCCTCACATGTACTATAGGTTATTTTGGCATCGATCCAGCTGATGTCATCATGTCTATGCATGTGCTGACGTCAGCATATCAATTGCCTCTATATATGGGACAAGTTGGAAACAAAATTAATGTTTTTATAGACATTTCACATTTCGTCCATTATAAGTAAAATTTTTTGGGGGGGAGGGGGCGGGACGGGACGCCTTTGACCTACTTTTGCCAAAATGTAATTACATCTATTCTGGGTCACTAGCAATCTATAAACCCAATTTGGTATTAATTCCACCAATAGTTTTGCTGCTAAAGTGTTAACAAACAAACAAACAAACAAGCAAGCAAACCGAACCAAAAACAATACCCCTTGCCTCCCTTTCAGGGGGATGGAGTAAAAATTGGAGTTATCATTATTTATAGGCTATTATTATAGTATTTTACTGGTCTGACCCACTTGAGATTGAATTGAGTTGCATATGGCCCTTGAGTTAAAATGATTTTGACCCCCTTGACTGTTAATGTCTTCAGTGTCTTGGACTCTGTAGCGGGCCGTATTTGGTCCACAGGCCGTATGTTTGACACCCCTGGTTTAAAGCAGCCTATCTCTAATGCATTCCATAGAATCGCCGTTCTTAATAAGAATACACCTCTCTTTTTGCCGTCAGGTGGTGAAAGTGGCAGGCAGCAACATCTCACACAAGCTCCGCCTCTCCAGTGTCAAACCGTCAGACGAGGGAACGTACGAGTGCCGCGTCATTGACTTCAGCGGCGCCGTGGCACAGCACCACCATGTTCGGGCCTACCTGCAGGTCGACGCAGAGAAGAGTCAAGAGTCAGACGCTGCCCATCTGCAGGATCCAGATCACCGGGCACAGAGGAAACCAGACCACACACACCCCCACCCCCACCACGACACAGAGGGCAGGGAGCTGAGGAGGAGATCAGCCGGCAGCACCACTGACTGTAATGAGAGGTGTGTGCTTTAGAGCGAGCAGTCCACCAGGCTGTCTGCATGTTCATGACTGCTCTCTGAAACGGGACGGTCATCAACACACACACACACACACACACATACGCACACACACACGCACACCAGTGTCCACAGAGGTGAGGTGCAGATCGCTTTTGTCTATCTTTAATATTGTTCTTTGGATGCCAATGCTGTTGAACGCCAATAAAGGGCACAGTTTTGTTGACAATACGAATGATTATGTTGTCTTTGTTGCTTTGTTATTCGTCTCTGTGCTTTTTTCCAATTGCATTACATTTACGTTAATGTGACAGTAAAGGCTGCAATAGCAAAGAGGAACTTTTATTTATCTGGACACATTCAGTGAAGGATTGGAGATGTGGGCATAGTTGACTTTTACTGATACAGCTAGAGTCATGCTCTGATGGACACGTTTAAGTTCTATTGTCTTTTAATAAACATATACCAGCTGCAATATTTCAATGTAAATGCTTTGTAAAGAAAAAAGGAACAAATAAAGCTTCTGTCATTTATCTACAAACTTTGTCAAAGTGCATTTATTGTATAATGTTTAACACACCATGAAGAATAATTATCAGTATCATCTAAAACCATGATTAGAATATGTGTCAAAATGCAGTTGTTTTATTATTTACCTTTATTACATCAAGGTGATCTGTATATTCGCTCTCTGCACTGTAGATCTTTACTGTTATCAAAAAATTAAAGTTTACTCTGTGCTACAAAGACAACTCAGTGTAAGTAAACTGTGACGTGAGCTTTTGCAAACGTTTTGATCAAATCCCTAGATGCAGACTGACATCTTTGGGTGTTTACTTTTGTCGCACACATTATTCTAAGTCTTGTTCCAATATGGGATTATGATAGAGAATACTAACTCAATAGAGAGATTTGTAGGTATCGCTCACAACAGAACAGTTTCAAACTGTAAGGCTTCACAAATATAAGACACTGTGTAAAGAGGCTCTTGGACTGAATTTCTTTATGTCTGATTTGTGATCCCTTGGCTCTTTCACATGGGTCTTTATCTATCATCTAAATTGGTCTTTAAGCAAAAATTAAAAAAGGTACACTACAATATCAGTCTTAGATAAACTGACCTGAATGTGAAATATTGATTTTGAAAGATAAATGTTTTAGATTTATTTAGTTATTGTGACTTGAAACAAGTATTTTCTGCTTAAAATAAGAATTTTTAGCATTCTATAATCCTTAGATAATATTTGCTCATTTTAAGAAAACATGATAAGTGCAATTTTTTTACTGCACTGACAGATAATGTTATTTGAAATAAGACATTTTAGCCCAATAATGTGTTTAATTTTATATTTGTACAAGCCTTTTTTGCAGTGATTTACAATCCTCAAATCAAGTCCCTTTTCAATTATTTATGTAACTGATTTGACACAAATGGATTCATTACATCAGCATTTTGTTCAGGAATGGTAAGGGATGTTCTCTGTAGTGAAGCACAAATTAAAGTGTTTTTTTCCCGGTATTTAATGACAGAAAGGCATCTTTCTCAGCCTTGACCTGCTCCATACAACCACAACAACTGACAAAACACATGCATTCTGCTTCCTACTCAGACTCACATTCCTGAATATTTGTGCGATGCTGCCAGCTACAGCAGAAAACAAAAACAACACATTCTGCAGCAGCTCTAGCCTCATTTTAATGTTGCAGTAACGATTTGTGACCAAAAGAGGGCAGCATTTCCTCTAACCCTAAACCTAACTGCAAGGGAGTGAATGGAAAAATTACATAATGCCAGTGATATTTTTAGGTCATAGGGCCAGTTTTACACAATGCTGATTTCCTCTATTTCAACTTGCCATGAATTAGAAGCATTTTTTTAATAAAGTATAATGAGTCTGAGTGTTAATGGTGTACATTTTCAGGAACATGCTCCTCAGTGGAGGCATGAAGGTCACATTTAAAAGGTTATGAACAGGCCAAAGAAAGTTGCCGGAGGGGCCACATTGGTGCATTTTACTGCTGTATATTTAGCAACAAAACAGTTATTTTCAAATGATACATACAGAATAAAAGAGAGTTACTACCTTAGTACTGTGCAAAGGTCCTAGGCCAACATTAGGTGTGTTGGTTTAGTAAAGTCATACTGACCACACCTGTGCATCTCTCAGTGTCTGAATTAAAATACAATCTATATATATGTTAAGTATATACAGCAGTAAAAACAAAAGTCTCAGTAAAAAACATCTTATATAATCTTAAATTGTAGTATTTAGTGTGACTTCCCTTTGTGCTTAACATGTCTTTAACCCTTTTGTTCATACAATATGAGATTTATTGCATTAATTTTCTGATATTTTAAACCAGGTTTCATTCAACACATCAGATGTTTCTAACTGTTTGTGTTGCTTCTTGTCATGGGGTCAGAGGTCACACTAAATAGTGACTTTAACCTTCAAAACCCATTCAATTCAGTTGTGTGTTTTCTAAGGTTGTGCACATTTTTCCTGTATTTTCTTGTTGTATCTGAATAAAAGAGAATGAGAAATAAACATGTATGCTCATTTCAACCCCGCAAAAACAAACAACTAAAGGTGGACTGAGACTATTACACAGTGCTATATTTGCATTACAGCAGAGGTAGTCATTTAAAACAGTGTGGTGTGTGTAGAGGAAGAGAACAGATGAGGACTCTGAAGTCAGTTCACAAATCATTAAATCACTATATTTGTTGGAATGAATCAACAGCCTGTTGATAGATTTCCCTTATTCTAGGAATCTATTAAATGTACCATGTGTCAAAATACTATATGATGGCTTTATTAACCTTAACCATCGTACATGCAAAAATCATTACCTTTAAAGTGTGATTGTGCAAGAAGTACAAAAAAAGTGTATTCCCAGTTTAAACTGTTTTATCAAAGAGTCAAAATGTCTGTGGAAGCACAAAACTAACAAATACAAAAACAGTACATAGTACTTTAAATCCATCACTTCTGCTGATGGGTACAAGGTTAATAAAGTATGTTTCAGAATAAAACCATTCAGCAGTAGGCAGTGAGATTCTAAAGTATTTTAATGGAAAAAGCATTTTGTCTATTAAAGAGGGTGTATTTACTTATGTGTGGATAGCTGAACAAGAAAAGTGCAAACCATTTCCATTTTTTAGACATTTAGCTGAAAACATAAACACAGTGAAGCTTTATTTTCCGATAATGACATTTCTGTAGCCCTTTACATGACACAGCTTGTTGCTGTCAAAGTCAACCACCAGCTTCCTGAGGCCGTAGTGGTTGGGAGTGAAGTATATTTTCACTTTTGCATCTTCCCCTGGTCCGACTGTGGAGCCCAGCCTGTGAAATAAATATTTAGAACTTTAGAAACGCACACTATACAGACTCTATCTACTGATTGCATAAATATTATTTCGGACGATCAATTACTTAAATGGGACTGAATGTTATGACTATTTATGGACACATCGCAGATGGAGCTGCAGCTAAGAGAGAGGAAAGTTGAATATTGTTCTGATACATTATACTCTTTGATGAAACAATAAAAATCCTTCATGCACTTATCAGGTAGTTGATACACTCAGACATCCAAACATGTGCTGATGTCACATACATGATTGGCTGCTCTGCACCTTTATCATAGAAGGACATTGAAAATATACTGATCAGCTGTTAGGAGCTTTCCCATCCAGTGCTTTCTGACTAACTCTCCCGCCTGCTCCTGTAAATCCCAGTGGGTTTTACTTGTAGAGCTCCTGTCCTGACTAAACAGCAGCAAATCCACATCTGGGCCTGCATCAGGACCAGGCCAGCGACTCATAAAACAAAATAATATATTTGGAATTTAGGGAAGATGGAAAGAATGATTTATATTACGCAAGATTAATGACTTTTAAAAGGTCAGACGAAGCAAAGGTTTGTTGTTGTTAACGTTCCTTATCTTTAAGTAATGGGTTTCCATTGGTAATAAAATATAAAATAAACAAAGGGCAGAGGAGTAGACTGACGGAGAGTCGAATGAGTAGAACGGACCTGCTCTGTGTTTTATTCTTAATGAACAGGCAGTCGCTACATTCTGTGTGTGTTAATCATTCCTGCATGAATAACCAGACACTCATACAACCTTTCAGAGATGACACGTCCACCAGTGAGGTTGGCCCCCTCGATGCTGAAGCAGCAGTTATCCAGCGTCTCAGGCAGAGGGTTTTGAAGAGTGAGCTCTGCTGCCAATTTGCGATTCTCCTTTGGTTCCCCAAGAATCTGCAGATTACAGCAACATCTGGGTGTCAGTCAGTGTAAGCCTCACTGTAAGGCTGCACAGTCCTGTAATAATGGTGAGAAAAACCTGTCTCTTTTTTTTTTTAAAGCTGTATCTGTTGCAGATCATTGAACTCACCCTGACTTTGATTTCAGGATTCTCCAGCACAATGTTTCTCACTGCCATTATTGCTTCTCTGGAGCTGTAGTCGATCAGCAGAGCTGCCAGACGGATTAAATTGTCCTCAGTGACCAGGTCACCGTACTTAGAGTAGTTCAGTCTTAGAGGAACTCGCCTCTCTGTCAGAACATAAACAGTGGTAAATATTAGACCAATAATTCACAACTAAAAGCACAACAGTAGAGTACAGCCTATCAGCAGTGGAATGTAACTCAGAATGTTTTCTCAAGTTTAATACAGATTTGAGTTACGTGGACTTTATTTTTAAACTCCACACACTTCAGATGTAAGTATTGTTTGGCTTACTTGTTATTTTTTCATGAAAAAAAACATGCCAGGTTTATATGAACTGATATAGTACTATACTTCTACTTAATATTAAACAAAGTATCATAAACTGACCACACATTG
Organism: Apogon talboti; assembly: GCA_037367365.1. Classification (NCBI taxonomy): domain Eukaryota; kingdom Metazoa; phylum Chordata; class Actinopteri; order Kurtiformes; family Apogonidae; genus Apogon; species Apogon talboti. Next base: position 23,086,059 of record JAPQRQ010000022.1, read on the forward strand.
ATTCTCTTCTCTAACTTTATCACTTGCTAGTGATTAGGATTTCTTTGATATCCTGCCACTTTGAAATGAGCCAGTCTACACAATGAGTGCTTTTAACCCTACCCCTAACTTTTTTAAATTGCTCATAATTTCCAAATTAATAATTTTTTCTTTCCGTCTTTCCAGGTATTTTCTTGATTTATT
>JAPQRQ010000022.1:23091207-23120168 GCA_037367365.1 Apogon talboti
TGGTACTAATGTAAGTAATGATGTTCAAAGGGATAATGTGGATGTTGACAGGTGTCTGGATCAGCACTGATGTTGTTCTAATGTTCTAAAATACATGTTCCTTTCACCTCATATGTGTTTTTCTTGTATTTGTTCTTGGATGTTTTTTTTTTTTGCCACTTATGGGCAAGGAACCAAATATGGTAACTTCACTGACCTTGATTTTCTACATCACAATAAAAATTTTGAGTCTTGTTATCTCCTCCAATAACACACTAAGGTTGAAAGTTTTAATTTCTGAGTATTTCTATGCGTGAACTATAAAGGGAATGAAAATGAATTGTCCTTTTCTAAACTCCATGATGTTTTCCACCAAGGTTGATGATTAGGTTAGGAAAAGTAGATAGCAGGTATATTTTTGGACTTTACAGCCGCATCCTGTGTTTAATTTCCTCGGAATGCCATGCTTATCACACTGTGTCAGATATTAAAATAAATCCCTCACCCCTCAGTATCAGAACCCAACTATCTACTGTTAATAAATCAGCTGATAAGAGCACATGTTCCGCTATCAGAACAGGCATGATCCAACTCCTCCACCACTTTGTCACTGTCTGACTGAATATGTGCATGAAGTGATGCTGATGGTATCTGTGTTGATGCTGGTACCTGGCCAAAGTTCCAGGGAGTGGGTATGGGGTGTTTGTAGCTGCCTCGGAAGATGAGCCCGTCCTGAGACAAGACGTACTCTGCCAAGTTCTGTTCATCTTCCATGTACACTGCATCTCCTGTTTCCAGAGCACATCACAGACAATGTATTAAATGTTCTGAATGCCAGGCTAAATTTCACGGAAGCCAAAAAACACATCATTCTCCGGAAAAGCTCTTGTCTTAAGCACTGGTGTGAAACTTAATCAACCCTCCACTAGATCCACATGACAGCTTGACGTATGGTGTGTTTACCCACCTGGGCACCAAGGGTTAAAGAGCAGGATGAACTCGATCCGAGCCGATCGCCCCAGGGTCAGAGTGTAGCGGCCGATAGGGGCATCAGGAGCACAGCAGATGGACAGGGCCACCATGTCCCCCGGGGGACTGGTGACAGCTGCACTCCAGCGGGACGTGTCAATGTTAGCAGATAAGCCAAAGGAGGCCCTGGTGCCGTACTGCTCCGAGGGTTGAGGACCTGCATGTGGAAGAAAAAAAATGGGTGGGAACAGCCATGAGATTTTAGGGAAACATTTGTGTAACAGGCGCAGAAATTTACATGTGAATGTTTTCCCACTGTGTCTAAACTTAGGACAAACATCTCTGGAATCTTTTCTCGTGCACCAATAGAGAAAGTGTGTAATGGCACCAAATTATGGCCGATAATGTTTGGGACTCAATTCTCCTTTGGTGAAGTCAGTCCAGCCTGCAGATTTGACATCTTATATAAGTCTGAAATAATTTGTGTTCAATACAAGCACCAGTCCAAAACAGTCCACACCTTCCCATCTTCCACTAGGTACAGCCAAGTCTGCCAAGGGCAAGCAGTGGGACGACTTCACTTTGATTGGGTGGGATTAAGGATACTATTCCTCATTAATAAATACTTAACTTGTGTTTATCTCTGAATATACACATGCTTTCCTGTTGGCAGGCCACACTTCCTGTTGAGCTCTCGAAATTGATGGAAAGGAACAGCTGTCATACTGGAGTGTGCATGGGTTCATGCAAATGATAAATGAAGACATGAGGCACATAGTTTTCAACAATAGAGGACGGGAACAAAGTACTGTACAAATGTGAGGTACTTGAGGTACTTGTACTTTATAAGGAGCTTGATACTTGAAGCAAATATTTCAATTTACATAAAACACATACTGTATCTCCAAATGATTTGCAATATTTGTGAGAAATGGAAGTATTAAGTGGTTATTTTCCTTTTAAAGCAAATAAACTCTAAGAGCATCTTGCATAATCACAAAACTGAAAACAAGGCTGCTCATTAAAGTTGACTTTTTATAAATATAAGCAAAAGAGACCATTTTAAGAAAGTTTTCTAAGTTTTACAAGCAACCCTTCATTTGTAGTGGTGTACTTTAACTGTGTGGTATTAGTACTGTTACTGATGTAGAGGTTGTGAATTTTTTCCTGTCACTGCTTTTCAGTGTATGTCTAGGACTTCCTAAAAGACAGAAACATGGAAATCCCCTTTAAAAAAATAAATGAATAAAAAACAAGCAAGAGTCAGAGAACAACGGAAAAGGAGCAGCTGCATTACTGAACATGTACTCCCTTTAAAAGCATTTTCACTGAAAACTGACCAGCGGAAAATGACTTCCTTTCCTCCTCTTGCCTTTGAAATCATATCAAATACCAAAGAAAACACTGCCAGTAGAAATATGCTTTTAGAGTTTGCGCCCTTGGTTTCCTGAACGACAGGACATGACCACAATGGTTTCTCTCCGTCCTCTGATTAGTAATATTCCATTAATGTGGAAATTATGTGCAACTGTCAAAACCTTTTATGGGAAGACATTGGACATGCTCCATAAAAACAGAACTAGAAACATTACTCTAATACTCCAAAAAGACTCTGATAAAGTTATATAAAAATATGTTAGTGTTAAGAAAGAGTTGCACCTGTTTCTGCGATGCAGTCGAGGGAGCTGACTCCCGGCTGGAAGCTTCCAGATCGAAGGTACAGGCTGATGGAGAAGGGCTGGCCTCGTCTCACAATCAGACGGTCCACGCCATTCAGATCAGTGCGGTGGTCTGTGTTGTTGTATTCACACTCCAGGTTCCAGCGGTCAAAGTCCAGAGCTTCAAAATAGAGCAGACAATGAACGATATGAGGAACTGATGCAGATCCAACATCAATTATCAACTTAAATATGAGCCTAAGTAAATAATCTGGATTTGTTTCCACAGTAGCTGCAGGTGGGGAGTCACTTTTCATTTTAATGATTAAAAGTTGTAAAATATTTACATGTGATTTTAGCATTGTGGTCTTATTTTGGTTCTAATTAAGTAGGAGCATATTGCATATATTTAAGGCGCATCTTAAATGCCACAACATCATAAAAACAGCACATTATAAAACCTACAGTTGACTACAGAATAAGGGCTATTTTTAAAAGAATTTACGAGGTCTCTGTAAAATTTAATGGCAGTTGTGGTTCAATAGTCTGGATGTCTTTCACTGGTTTTTCTACTTTATATTTTCTAAAACTGACTTTAACAATGATTTCACTTCCCAGTGTCTGAGTGATGTAAAAAGATGAAATGTGCTAAAATGTTTGTTTAATCTTCAGAGCTGGATTAATGTAATTTCCCTGTGGTTTTTGTGTGTATTTAGACGAGGTGAATACAGACAGACACTCAGTCCTTGTGTATGCAAACACACAACCGCTCCTTCTCTCCAGGGCACGTTGTGACTAAGAGAATCCCACCCTCTGATTTCCTGTTTGTAGGGAAAGTCAGGGTGCTTGTACATAAGGCTTCCACAGTGGTCCTGCTGTCAAACTGTTGGCCGGGCGGCTCCGTGACATGTCAGAAGGTTAACCTCACACCATATATAATTCCTCGGTGTTAAAGAAAGTCCCAGAAACAAGCGTGAGGTGGTAGTGTCACAACTTAGAATAAACAAAGCTTACTCTGCAAACACTTCCTGCTGTTTTTATATGAAGACCATGTGGGATCATGCCTTGGTTGTTTTTTTTTTTTCTCAACGCTCTGATGTTTTACCAACCTTGACCTTGTTCCACTTCTCAACTGAAGACATGTTAGTGTAACTAATTGCTTAAAGATGACAGTGTGATATATCCTGGTGCGGCTGGAGTGTGTGTTATGTGGGCTCACTGTGCTATAATATGGGACATGGTAAATATGGAGATCATGTACTGTTTAAAACTTTATTAAGGAAACCATCTGGAGAAAGAAAAGTCTCACTTCAGTCCAAGAAATTCAAGATTTTTCTTAAGGAGAGAAATATTCACTGCACTCACACCTTAAAACAGCAGTATCCAATAAAAAGTTTCACCATGCAAAAACTATTACAGGGATTGAAAGCATATGAATGTTACAGAATCCAGAAGTCTAAGGGTGCACTTGACAGTCGTCCTTTATGGGGTGATTTGGAAGTCTGACTACATCTGCATAACTGATCTCAGACAAAACCAATTGTGATTGGCTCCCAAACCACAGTGTAATTCTGTTTCACATAAGGTGAACCGCTTGAGGGATGACTTCTGCAGCGTGAAGCTACACTGATCACATCTCACCGGCTTGCACTTAATAGAGTTATATAACTTATAACAGGGGAGCACTTTACACTTTATACAATGTACACACCCAGGCTTCGCTCCAAGTCCACCTAGCATGACCAACAGCACCAAGGAACTCTCTCAGCAAGGAGCCTAATAAGGAAATTAAAACTAAATCCAACTTGTGTTAACTGGGTAGGAGCTTAAAACTATTTTTACATCTGGGAAAAGTAAACATGCATAGCGTACTCCTATTAGAAGTTAGTCTTTCAGCTAAAAACCACAGCTGAGAGACTGTTTCATTTCAGTAGAATGCACTATGCATGTCCAAAAGATAGAAAACAGGTGACAGTGATCCAATAGTCTGTTTATTCTACATGCAAACTCCTCAGTAGTGCAGGGTGGTACACTGCATTTTTGTCTGTATTATGATTTTTTGTTTTCCTGTTTCTTTTGAAAATATTCTCTATTGAAAACACATCTTTTCACCCACACACGCAAGTCAGTCTTTAAAAGTGAATCGGGATAAATATGTTGCTGGTCTGGAAGTTCTGACTACTTCCTAAAGCACAAGTATTTGAAGTTCAGTGTGTGCCTATAAAGATAGCAGCAGGAGCCTGGTGGAGGCTCAGCTGCTCTCACCGCTATTATAAGTGTTTAGGTCCCAGGGTAACAATGAAGCATTTTTCACATACATTGGTCTTCAGATCTTTGATGCAGGAATATTTCAGTGCAGAACAGCTGCAGCAGGATTGAACCCATCAATACAAAGTGATGATATGTGCATTCTGTTAAAACCTCACTTCATTTGCAATGCTTGGTATGTGGCAAAGTCATGTGAAAGTTTTCTTTATCCCAAAATAGACTTAGAATAAATGACTTGAATTGCACATATAAGGGTAGAGCAAGATATTAATGAGTCCTTAGGGAACTCATTGTGAATTAAATCAAATCTAGTGATTATATATAGTTTCAGCTGAATTTTCAGCTGGAAGAACAGATTATTTAAGGTTCCTCTTACCTTGAGTCATGTCTGCGTCTGTCTCCGTTGACTTGAGTGTGTTTTCAGTGAGTCTTCAGCTCAGGGGAAATACAGTATGTGTCTCTCCCGGGTCTTATCTCAGTATTTGTAGTCCTCCTCGTGCTAGTCAGCCTGAGGGTGGGCGTGACGCGACGCTCCTCTCAAAAAAAAAAACAAAAAAAAACCCCGACATCCAGCAGCACACCCCTGGTGCGTTCACTGACGCGGAGGCACACAGGATGTATGGATGTCCACACATCCATCCTCCGCTGATTCATGAAGGCAACACGACACTACACAAGAGCCTGTTGGAGCTTCTTCCGCTGTTGCCAAAGGGGAAACTTTGTGAACTTAGTGACCTTTAAAAGTGAAGCAGTGGAGCAAGAACAGTGAGAGCAGTATGTTTTATAATGGCACAGTGATGCTGGAGGATGTAAATGCGCATTAAAGCAGTAAAGCATCCTAAACAGAAATCTGATTTTGATTCAGAAGTAGTTAAAAGATTATAAAACAAGTCAATAACCTCAAGTTTATTTAAGTTTTTATTTTTTTTAGTTTAGCTGCAGATCACACTTAAGTTTGTTACTTCATAATGATAAGATAAGATAAGATAAGATAAGATAAGATAAGATAAGATAAGATAAGGGGGCAATTCAAATGTACAGCAGCACAAGATAATAAATATCAAATACAATAGAAAAATACAGAGAAGATAAAAACATACATAATACCAAACTAATTTGTTAAAGTAACATAAATAGGGATAATGACCCTAGTAAAGCAGCATGTGTAACAAGTAAATTAGCTGTTTAACCTAAAATTTACAACAAAGGCTCTATCATTTAAAAAAAAGCCATCTTAATAATTATAAATTGATTAACAACTGAAGGATGGAGTATCAGCATGAACAAAAGTACAGGGTACATGCAGCTCTTCAAGCCAAGGATAACAATTATGTGGTTTCTGCTTTAGTTCATGTGGTAAAATGCTGACCTCAAAACGTGCTATGGTTTAGGTCTAAATTCTTCTTCTTCTTCTTCTTCTTCTTCTTCATCTTCTTCTTCTTCGGATGTGATCAGTTAATTTACAAAACCAATAGATCAAAAAACCCAAAACATCATTACTATATTAATTAAATAAACACCAAACAGTAGTGATTTTTAATTGTATATTCGTTAATAGATGCAGATTTTTTTTTGCTCATGTGCAGAGCAGTCGTAACCACTAGGGTCTTGGCTACACATTCGGCATTACATCAGGCAAATGAATGCAGTGATTAAGAAAAGTTTAACCAAAGCCAGCTGCCTGTCAGATCCCAGAGTGGATTTGTCGAGGCAGGCTTGGCCGTTGTGGCATTTGTAACCTGGGGTTATGTCCAAAGGCATATCAAATGTTGAGGTGTAAAGAAAAAACAGAAAAAACCAAATGGCAGTAAAATGCTTAACCTTAAAGAGTATTTGATCATTTGTTAATCTTGGCCGTTCATTCATCCCCAAACTATTTGTGTTTCTCAATAACGGTTTACGGGATGTGTGATTTATTTCACATTTCAGTAGAAAATAGAAGTTATCTGGCAGTAAGGAAATCTGATTTATCCACCATTTATCCATAAAATTTCGAAAGTTTTATGAGTTTTGCATTACATCTGTATTACTTTGCTGGTAATAATTAAATAAACATTTATGTGTTCATCTAAAAGTGCCTTTTCAAGCTTTGGGCTGTGACCCAAAATAGGATACAGTGCTGTTTTTATTAGATCGTCAGATGTCAGTTGAGTATAATGCATATCAAGTAATAAGCAAGTTATAATAAGGACAAAATTTCTATGGCAAAAAAAAAAAGTAGAAAAGAGGCCTCAGAGGTAAAACACAAAACAAGATGAAAATGATGTAAAAAAAAAACCCCCACAACAAATGGAAATAGTATAAAAGTTGAAGGATGTACTTCATGAGGCAATTTTGTAAATGTTTGTAAATGCCCCAAAACATTTATCTTCTGGGTTTCGAGGTAAAAAAAAAAAAAAAAAAAAGGAAAACACTGACATAAAAAAAATATTTTGGCAAACTCAAGATGCAGAAACATATGAGCCACCACAGTTTGTGTGCTTTTAGTTAGTTTATTTGCAAAAGGTACAAGGAAAACCACATATAAAAGAAAACATACACATAATCACTGCAAATATTCTGGAATCAAATACAGGCCATACAACTGTTACAATATCTTCATATCAGTAACGTATTAAAAACTGTACAAAAGGGAATATAATTAAAGCATTAAAAGAAGCACTTAAGTGTTGTTTGTGGCACATTTCTTCACAGATTTTCACACGATTTTAATAAAAACCTGTGAGAGCAGGATTAAGCACGCTGATGAAAGCTGACACATTTTCTTACACCTTAAACACTTAACCCTTATGGTCAAACTGCACTTTATTTAACAGTACTTAATGTATTAAAAGCAAGCACAGACTTAAAGACTGAAGGAACTCTATGATCATTTGCATTATCTATAAAACTAGACGGACATAAAGGTCACTATGCAAAGCCATGTTAGGTGCATATCAAAATACATCACTGATCCAAATACAGTACGTGTAGAGGCATTTTTCTTGACCTATTACTTATCAGATTAGAAAAAAAAATCTATTTACAAAGTGGTAAATTATACAGTAACAGCTGGTTACAACAAAACTCTAAAGCTGATATCAACAGATTCCCTTGGCTCCTCTGGAATTGTGTCCAAATCTGCAGAAAAAAAAAACATTGCATCTTACATTTATTTAATCACAAATGCACAATTATTTATGTATTTAGAGACACAAATATGTGTTAAAAAGGGGAAAGTCCAAATTTATAGCAGCAAGAGTGAAGTAAACAAAGCACACAAGAGTAAAATAGATACAAAGTAGGAAATATATAAATGTAAATTATAATAAAAAAATAAATCAAATTAAGATAAGACATTTACAGCTGTTTTGAGCATGTTGAATATAGCACAGATTGAATAGGAGAGATATTTACAGTATATATACACCTATGCACACATATCTACATACATAATTATATGTATGTTGACATAATTATCTACATACATAGACAAATCATGAGTATGGTTTATTGCAGAGATTATTTGGATCAGATTCGGCTGCAGGAAGAAAAGTGTGAAATAAATGTTAAAGTTATTAATATATAGATAAACTGAAAGCCTAATAGTTTCGACACTGCAGTACACTCACCTTAAGTGTATGTTACAGGTTAAACTTCAGTGGATTTTCCAACACAAGCGTCTTGAACCTGAGAAAATCACATTGACATTATTAATTTAATCTGTCATTTCGTATGGATGGAGAAATGCTGAAGATGCCTTCCAGTGTAGGAATGACACACACAGCTAATAAACGGACTCATTTATCTCTAACTCATTTACTTTGATGCTTTGTAAAATTCAAAAATGACAAAATCACTCGACATGAGCTCTGGAGCGTACCTTGCTGCAGGGCACATCCATAGCCTGGTGGTGGGGGTTGGGCTTGGGCGCAACTAGCGGTTTGGTTTTCTCTGGAGACGCTGACGGAGCATTTGGTTTGTGCAAGACCACGGGAGCCTCGGGCCGAAGTGCCGCCTCCTTAACAGTGATTATGGAGGCGCAGACCGAGGCGGCGTCCTCGGCCTCTCCTCCTGCGGCCGAGTGGTAGCTGTGACAGGAACTGCTGAAGCCACTCACGCTCTCTCCTGAAGACTCCGAGCTGTCCACTGAAACAAGAGAACATGGGGTAAATGAGTGAAGTAATAATCTAATCAAACATCAATAAACCATCTGTTAGTTAGTCATTATCCACCAAACAATACGTCAGTTAAATTTACATGGAGTTTTCCATTGAAGGGCATGAAACTGCTGGGCTTCATGGAGAGTTTATGGTACCTACTGCTAGTTTTCAACCTTTGTTATAGGCTTTTACATACACAGATACATGCATCTTTGCGCATACAAACAGTATAGAGAGATAAAGTCCTGCTTCTTGTGTTTTATTTCAGATATTGTATTGCAGTCAATGGCAACAAAGATTGCTGTTTGATCACATTTACACACTTTACTCATACGATTTAAAAGACAGTTTTACATGACCCGGTTTCTCATAAAAGTGTTGAAATATCAGACTGTGAAAGCATTTAAATAGGAAGATTACGCAGCCAAAAGTCATCATTGTAATTTCTATGTCGACAAGCTGCTTCAATACGACATAAAATGGTTGTTTTCCTGCTGGTGGTGTACGTATATGATGTGAGGGAAGAAATGCAGTCCCCTAAACCATTTCACATAAAATGTTTTGTGATGTTACATTTCTCTCTTTATGACAAATTGACACTTTTTTGACTTAAAATGACTTGTCTCGCACCATTGACTGTTATTCATATTTTAGGTCCCACGTGACATATGGAAGGGGTGGGATTTCTCCTCATTATACAGGTTTGTTCTGTTCATAAGATGTACTAATATGATTCTCTATAAAGACCTAAGACCTCTTCCCAATGGAAAAAAAGGCTTTGACCTTTGACATGTTAAAGAGGAAAAATGATAGAGCATTCTCAGACTCAAAACATGAAATCCTCGTTGTCCCTAGGGTTAAGGATATTATTTCCTAACCTTCTATGTTCACTTTGAAGAAACAAAAAAAGAAAAATTAACCCATAAAAACCCAAACAACCACCACTGACCAAAACCATCTACTGATCTAAACTGTTTAACGCCTGTTGATCCACTCATCCTATTAATACATGTAAATAATTGGTGTAAAATACAGTTATTCATCTTTTCATGGTCATCAGATATGACCCATGTGGACGTTCAGAGGCTCCGTAGTGAACATGGAAACAATGTCGTCTTCTACAACATTAATTCACCAGTAAAACCCATGGAGTTGGATCAATGACAGTGGATGAACACACTTGTTTTATGTTTATTTATTGATATCTTTGCTGAAAAAGTAACTTTTTCTTCAGTTTTCTCTGTTTCTGATATAATATAATACCTTAAATCTGGTGCTTTATTGAACATCTACATAATCAGTAAATTGAATATCGGAAAATACATGATTTTCACTGAAAAAACGCAAAATTCAGAAGGTAATATTATTAGAAATGGTGATAAATCACTTAAGAAAATTTAAATGTAGAGAAAAATTCATTCAGAACTACCACAAGATTACCACTGGGTCTTTATGGGTTAAAGCAGGGGTGGGCAATCCTGGTCCTCGAGGGCTGGTGTCCTGCATGTTTTAGATATTTCCCTCTTCCAGCACACCTGGTTCAATTAATGATCAGCTCATCACCAAGCTCTGCAGAAGCCTGATAACGACTTAATGGCGTCCAGGTGTGCTGGAAGAGGGAAATATCTAAAACATGCAGGACACTGGCCCTCAAGGACCAGGACTGTCCACCCCTGGGTTAAAGGCTGGTCACATGACTTAAACTCAGACTATGTAGGAGTACAGTCATGAATCTTACATAGTAAGTTCTGGCATCCATTTTCATGGTCCAGGTCATCCTCCTCCAAAAGTCCAGGTGGGGAGATGTATCCTCCAAGGCCTCCCACCATCATCCCACGCTTTGACCCACACAGGTAACCCACCGGAGACAGGGAACCCCTTCCAGACGAAGACGAGGAAGATGAACTGCTGGCTGAACCAACAGATTTCTGCCGTCCCCCTGGAAGATTATCCTGAGACCCACGGGACCCTACAGAGGATAGACCCTTGCCTTCTAAAGAGACAAAGAGAAAAAAAAAATTATGCTTCATATCCCAGTACCTGCGGACTGAAACAGAAGTCATTCATATCCACATGATGCCATTACCTCTTCCTATCAGGACGTAGTTGACAGCTCTGTTGTTAATAGCTGCTTCACTTGGTTTGATATCCATGAAAGGCTTGTTTCCGATTCCCAGGAACACTCGCTCCTGCATGCGGACCTCTAGTAAACAAAGGAAACAAAGCATTACATGATGTTAGATACAAAATGAAAATAGCACTACTTTATGTCATGTTCTTGTGCAACAGACTGTAGCTTCTTATTATTCACATCTACAGTATCTCTACAATACATGCAATATATACATACATTATGCTGATAGAATCTAAAAGATAGACTGTCTTATGGAGAAGGGGTGGGATTAAATAAGTCATACATCCTCCCACTCCTTTTCGAATATTCATATTTTGTTTTGATGTATATGTTTTTCATGTTTTCTTGCAATCTGTTTTATTTCTAAGGACTAAAGTAGGATTACTTTATTTTGTTGCATATTCAAAATAAACTGAAACTAAACAATAAAATCAAATTACTAAAACATTTTCCTTTCACTTCATTGTATTTATCCACCCTGACAGATTTAACACATATACAGAGCGTGTGTGTGAGTTTGGCGTTACCTCTGTTGCGTACTGCCTGTTCCCACAGGATCCGCTCCAGGTCTTTGGTCCAAGCCTCCTTCACTTCCCGACTGCCTGCCTGGAGCATGTACGTGTCCTGTGTTTTCCTCTTTCGGAACCAGATCTCGAAACACAAGCCGCTGTCCCCACAGTTCTGGGTCATGCCGACGTCGGATGTCTTAAACCAAACGCAGACAAAGAGGACGGATCACGTACCAGTTTAAGTGCAGTTTAAGCAGATGGCAAACATATCAATTCACAATCCTTACACGTTCACATAAGACTCATGTAACATAATAAGATTTCATTGCAATTTTAGATTTTATAGAACTGTAAAAAATATATAATTAATATTGGTTTTAACACAAAAAGACTGGCAGCTCACAAAAGATTTTTTTTCTCTCTTTTTAACCTTTCCTAAGAGATTTATCATCATTTATTATAATGTTATCCTTTGCATTTTGCATTTGTCAGTGACAAGCAGGTATTTTCCTGTATTTAATTTAGTTATCATGTAGATATTCATAAAAGCTTAGAGTGAAGTTCAGGGTAATTATATCAAAAACAGAGAAAATGGAAAAAATAGTGACTTTTTTCAGTAAAATATATCAATAACTGAATGTAAAAACAGTCATTAACAACCTCTGCATTGGTCAAAGTACATGGGTTTTACTGGTGAATTACTGTTGCAGAACATGACAGTGTTTCCATGTTCACTACGGAGCCTCTGAACATCCAAAAGGATTATAGCTGACGACGATGAAAAGCTGAGAGAATGCATTTTACCTGAATTATTCAACTGTACTGATAGGATTAACAGTCTAAAGGTTATTAAACATGTTAGGTCAATAGATGTTTTTGGTCGCTGGCAGATGTTTGGGTTCAGGTTAATGTTTAAAATCTCATTTTTTCACTTTTGTACCAATTTAATGTATTATCACTCAAATATTATATGAAATACCATCATGACATTGTATGACACTCTTGAATTTACTGACCTAAGTTAAAGGTCCTGCCCTTTAGTGACTGACATAGAAGTTTTCACCACTTCTGAGTAGGTATTATGAGCCAAAACGCATTAGCGGTTACAAAATTCATTCTTAGTAACATTGAACTGACTTGTCATAAAGAGGAAGTTTCACCAACGCACTCTTAACATCTCATGTATGTGTTTCCACATACACACACAATACGAGTACCTTGAATGACTGTTTGTAGATGTATGTCTCATTCCCAACGTCGGTTTTTTTAGTTTTACTGAACAAGATGAGTTCTTGAAAGAGGAAAATATGGCGGCAACACTTTTTCTTCCTGAATGTCACCATGAACTCGTCCTGGCGTATCAGCTGGCCTTGCTCCTTCAAATTCACCTGCAGCATGAAAGATGGAGATTTCAAGTTATTAATAATAATGGATGCCGACAAACTGTACTGACTATAACTTGGAGCAAATACAGTACAATATTTTAAGGGATATAACAAGTCAGGCATTATTCACTCCTAAATGTAGACTTCTTGCAAACAGATGTGGCTTATCATTACAGAACAAACTAATTACAAAACAGTATAAACATCCTTATTTCTTGTAACAAAGGCCACAAAATTCCTACAAATTCCATCTGGTTTGTCCTCCTTTCCAGACCACGCAGCACCTCTTTTTACATTCCACAGATAATCCACACAGACCTCCCTCTGCACTGCACTATAACATCCAACTCTTCCAATCTCGGCATAATCAGAACAGACCAATGTCATTAAACAAGATATTCACAACCACTACCATACACTCTCACTCCCAGAATTTATTTATTGGGCTTTTACTCCCTTTATTGTAACTAAAATATCTGTACTCCATATGAGTGGGATGATAACACATAAAAAAAGAAGATCCCTGGTTTTATTCATTGTTGAATATCACACATTACAAACAAAAATGACATAAAAGATAAACCAGTGAAGAAAGGTAGACTGGACCGCAATGGAAATGTTGGAATCTTTGAAGTTCTGCTGCTGACACTGAAATTTTAGTTGAGATTTGAGCTAATGTTAATATTATTTTTATTCTAACTGATCTTAAGAGTCCTTTAATAGTTGTCTATTTATATTGATCTTTATGCTTTCTGGTGCGTATCAGCAGTGGGTGGCGGGGAGTGTGGGTGCATGTGTGTAGGTGCATGTGTGTGTGTGTGTGTGTGTGTGTGTGTGTGTGTGTGTGTGTGTGTGTTGGGGGGGTACTGATCTTGTTTTTCAAATTTTATATATGTAAAGCACTTTGTGCTGCATTTTATTGTATGAAAAGTGCTTTATAAATAAAGACTGATTGATTGATTGATTGATTGATATGGTTGGAGGTTTAGTAGCTTTAAACAGTAAGAGGTACTTTTTATTACAGTTTAGAGCCACTTTTACTTCAGTAAAAATGTTAAATGAGTGTTTTTGTTTATTATGTACCTGTGCTCTACTTTCCTCATTGACATCAATCCTAATTGTACTGCTGGTGTGACTATGACATGTTTATAGTTATTTTTATTATTGATTATTATTGATTTTTATATGCTTTGATTTTGTTGGAAAGCACTTTGGTCACTTTAATTGTTGTAAAGGGCTCTACAAATCAATATTGATTGATTGATTGATGTTAATACAGTGCACTATGTAACTATGCAGCGTTCACATATTTTTACACAGTGACATTAAAGTCTGAAGGCCTCCTTACATCACAGTGGTGGATGGCGTCCATGGCCAGCAGGTTGTTGCCGTGACGGAGCTGAAAGTGGACGACCTCCAGCGCAGCTTTTACCTCAGCCATCTCTCTGACTTGACCGGGGCCACACTCCTTCATTACGTCTTGAAGCAAAAGGCTATACTTGCTGATCCGCTGCACGGGCTTCAGCAGGTAAGACCACAAGTCCATTTTATCCCCCAGTTTCAGCTGCTTTTGCTGTTTACAGCAGGAGAGAGGACAGATGGACGGTGATGAGGCTGAGTTTGAAAATGGAAAATGTTGAAGTGGACGGACAAGATGACCAAGGCACAGATGTGTTTGGAACATTTAATGAGAGAGAAACTTTTTGAAATTTAGTTATTTTTGTCTTTGTCTTTGTGTCTGTCTGTTGTTTCTAGTCCTATCATTGTGAGTTGATGATTTAATATTGTCCTGTCTTGTAAGTATGAAACTGTATCTTTGTTCTTTAAAAAATCCCAAATAAAATTAAAAAAAAAAACGAGAAATATCAATGATGCATAAAACAACTCACTGCATCATTATACGCCTTTCCTGTTTCACATGCGCTCTGCCATCTTTTGATAAAACTAAGACGGCAGTTTTAAGTGGACAAAGAACACAGAGGTCAGTTTTACTCACCTTAAAGAAAGCCTGCCCATGGTTGATGAGGAGGCTATCAGACTGCGGTTTGTTCTTGCTGTACAGAGCGTACAAAGCAAAGCTGTCTCTCTAAATAAAAAGAGGGAATGACAACAATTCATTACTAACATCATCAGTAAAGGCCATATGTTACCACCGACTACGCTGAATATTGGCACAGTCAGAGCCTTCTGAACTTACAAACATTTCCTTTTTCAGATAAATGAAGGCACTGACTCCTATCTGCACCAATTGTTTTTTTGTAAGAAGCATCATTTCACCATCAGACCAAATATGGAAGCACTTCTGGTACTGATTGATTATGGTCAGTTGGCATTGTTCATGTGAAGAAACAGGAAACTGAGGAACACTGTGTGACATTACAGAGAAAATCTTAAATGTGTTGAAACCTCAGCATGTCTTGGAAAAATACATTACTCAGGTTTGAGGAATAGATTCAAGTACTATTCACACAGGACTATTGTTACCTTTTGACCTCAGGTTATTAAGAATTAACCTCACCTACACGTCTACGGCTCATGTGCTGCATACATACAGGATAAATGCTGCCTGTTTCACTTGAATACTAACATTATGATGTGTTTCGTGGGTGTTAGGGTTAGATAATTAAAGTTTATATTTAGCTGCGGTACTCGGTGTGCAGAAGAGCTGAACATAAACTGTAATTACAGACAAATGAGACGGAACATGCGGCACCTACATGTCGTAGGAAACAGCGTCCCACTCTGAAGGGCTCATTCACACAGCCCTCCAACTCATTCAGGAAGTGATGGCGATGGAAGTCGTGGAGTTTTTCTAAGTTACCAAAGATGCTCCCCCTCTGGCCCCTGAGGTCCTGAGGAACATCAGCTCTCTCCAGCTCGGGGAAATAGTGCTCTCGGACGTAACCCAGAGCCTTCACATACTCCCTCTCTGTGGACAGCAGCTCCTCAATGATCTTTTGTAGTTTCCTTCTGCAGAAAGGAAAAGAAAAAATGTAAAAAGTCCTATTTTTATTGCACTGTGACTTAAAAGCAGACCTTCATGACCTGAGTTCAAGTGTTGCTGTACATTATGTATGTGTGGGCAGTAAAGCATGATATAGAGTCATTTCCTTTGACATTACAGTCTAAATGGAAAACAACAGTACAATTCAGGAGTATAAACTATTTAATGTAAGCTGTCCTGGGTCACAGTTCACTGAACTTCATATTACAGCTGGGAGAAGGGTGCATTACTTACAAAACATTGCTGCCATTGTTTTCTGTTTGTGTGAGTAATGTCTCTGGGGTCCTTAAATCTTTGGGGCTCTGGGAGGAGACGGTGCATCCTTTACTTGGACCACCCTCCTCTGCGTTACTATTTCTTCTTGACTCTGACTTCATGTGTCCTGAGTGTAAACTCTGATTATGGGAAATGGGCACTTTTTGGCCAGGCTGCAGATTTGGTTCCAGTAGCGGTGTCCTGTTCTGACAGTGTTTGTGGCGTACAACCAAAGGTGAAAAGCCAGAGCTGAAATGCGAGCACACATACGAGCCCTCGCTCAGGGACCGACCCAAAGCTTTGTGCGATGGAAAACGTTCCCCTTCGATATAGACTGCAGTCCTCAGATCTACTTCACTGTGGTGCTCTCTTGGCCTCCAGTGGGGTTCAGGATGGCACGCACCATTTTGTGGAACAACAGGAGGTATTTTTCCAGGTGTTTCAGATGAATTCAGAGCTTTTGAGTCTTTGAAGTGAGGTTTTAAATGGTGGCTTAAACATGTGCCAGTAGTGGTTTCTTTTGTACAGTCTGAGATATCGACTGAATCCTTATTAGAAGCCTGCTGTCGTGCGGAGGAGCATTCATCCCCCCCTCCTTCACTCTTTTCCCTCTTGTTCTCCATTCCTCCAACGTTCCCTTGATAGTCTGCAGATGTGGTCTGCTGGATCTGCTTCTTATCTAAGCATTTCTTTTGCTTCTGCATCTCCTCTAAACGGTTCTTGACTTCTTGGCACTGGACCCAGGCTGCATTCCACACCCTCATCACCCCAGAGACCCCTGATCCCACGGCACAGGCCTTGGCTTTCAGAGCCTGGAAGTGTTGGGTGGAGAATTCACCACCTAATCTCTCCTCATACATCTGGAGTGTGCTTAAATGTGTCTGAACTGTGTAACACCCCTGCTCTACCTGCTCCAAAAAATGACTGCATTCTTTGGCCAGGGAAGATGCCTGGAGAAAGTACAAACGAGAAATAGAAATATGGATGAAGTATTTATTGAAGTATTTTAGTAATATTTTTGTCAATTAATGCAAATACAAGGACTCATATACTAAACTGGATGCTAAAATGTTAACTCTAACTTGAATTTCGTGTGTCAAATCATGAAGAATCACTTAAAGAGTATGTTTTCGCACAAACCTGATCACAGAAGCGATGCACATAAACCAGTGTATCCAGTTCCTTGTGCCTCTTCTCCGCCCGTAATATACAATCCTCCATATTGGATTTGAAAGTGCTGACCAGTGTAAGAAAAACATCTGTTGCAGGACTGGACTCCCTGTTGCCCACAATCCTCTCTGCTTCCGTCACCAGCGTAGACGAATATCGTTGTTTCTCCTGCAAGAAATGACAAATTGTCACATGGAACTTTGACTTTTCCCTGATATTGTGTAATAATTGTAAAAAGAAACACACGCACAGTGGTTTGTTTGGTTCTAGAATTGTTTAGTCAGATTCAAGACACATTCTCTTTGTGCTAAACCTTTCTGGAGTACCTTAGCATCAGTGAGAAACTGATCAAAGTGCTGCAAGGCCTTTTCAGTGCACACCAGGGTATCGTCTGTTGCGTAAGAGTCCTTCAGAGCCTGTTCACCGTCTGTGCTGAACCATTTCCCAGCCTGCATGATGTAATATAGAACTGTAAAATGCTTGGTAGTAACATCAGCAGTAACTTTACAGAAATGTCTCCTTCCTACGAATGTAAATCTGCATTGCCACATTAATTCAGCTGTATAGTTTAAGCGTGCGAACAGACGAAAAGAACTGTAAGCACCTCGCTGATTTTGGCCTCCATCTCTCTCAGTGTGAAGAGAAATTCAAGGTGCTGCAGTGACTTATTGGAGCGCATCACCAGAGCGTGGAGTTTCTCTTCCACTTGGTTGTACAAACATGTCATCGACTCCAAAGCATCTCTGCAAGGAGATAAAAAGAATAATAAAAACTGAGCATAATAACATAAAAGAGCCATCCATTATTTCCTCTTGAAACCCAGAAAGGACAAGTTTCTGCTTTTTATACATTAAATATTGTCTTGGGTGGAAACAACAGTTATTTCCAGACATATTTTTTTATGTATTTATTATGGATTTTTTTTTGTCCCTTACATAGGACAAAAATGCATTGCTCTCAGGACCCATCAATAAATGCAACCTCATCAATATTATACTTCTAAGTTAGAAAGGAAATTATCCAATATTATGACTCAGAGCAGAATTTTCTTATCAACTTAAACCTTTTAGGTGCATTTCCGCGTGCTACCGTGGAAACACTGTCATCTTATACAACATTGATTCACCAGTAAAACCCATGGAGGTGGATCAGTGACAGTAGACCGAAACATGTTTTTATGTTCAGTTAATGATAAATTATGCAGAAAAAGTCAAGTTTTTCTTCAGTTTTTTCTGTTTCTGATATAATAACTTTTGAATTTACTCTGAGCTTTAACAAACACCTACATGATCAGTGAATTAAATATAACAAAATTCATGATTTACACTGAAAAATTCAAAATACAGAGGATGACATTGTACAAAATGGTGATAAATCATTTTTTTAAAAAGTTAAATATAGAGAAAAAAATCATTTGGGAAGTGACACAGAAGCAGCACCGGGTCTTTATGAGTTAAACTAAATTCTTGACAGTTTCAACATGTCATGCCCTGGATGTGAATCATTATCTTGCTGAAACATCCAGTTTTGACCTCAATGAACAGAACATGTGCAGAAGGGAGCATATGGGTTTGGAGAATGGAATAATACTTGGCAGAGTTCAATGACTTTAGAGTGATTCACATCCAAAAACCTTTTTCCACCCGTGTATAAGCCCCACAGAGTCAATGTGTGAATCAAAGATGGACTAAAAAGCCATATTAAAGGAGACTTCATTATCATGTGATACCTGTAGTCTTCAGATTGTCTGAATCGAAACTCCTCCCTCCTCATCCTGGCCAGTACAGCCCCTCCTTCTCTTTGTAGCGTGACCAGTCGAACATCTTCCAGCACCTCTTTCATCGACGCCCTCTGTTCCTCAATACACTTCTGAACATCCTGCAGTGACAAGCAAAGTCTACATTCACGTTTCCATTCAACTTATGCAGATGGATGAGAATTAACACATCTGAGAATGAGCGATAACATTTTACCTCAGCAGTGTCCATCTTTCTAATGCCATCCACTTTTTTTATCGCCTTCTGCAATAAATTGTCTGCACCTCGCAGGTTAGCCATGAAAGAGCCCAACTTCTGAAAGTTGTTGAAAAACAGACATTTGGAAAATCACATTACTTTCAGTAAAAACTATAGTTGGTAAAATGAAACTTTGGCTTTTTCTGTGTCTAGAGACAGTACCGCCAGTTAAGTACAATAAATGTCATAGAAAAAATTTGGCTTTTACATTCCTTTTTAACCCATAAAGACCCAAACAGTCCCCAGCGACCAATACCATCTACTAATCTAAACTGGTTAATACCTGTTGATCTATTAATTCTATCAATACATGTAAATAATTGGTGTAAAATACAGTTTGTCATCTTTTCATGGTCATCAGATTTGGACATTTAGAGCCTCCGTAGTGAACGTGGAAACACCGTGATCTTCTACAACATTGATTCATCAGTTTAACCCATGGAGTTAGATAAATGACAGTGGATGAACACACTTGGTTTTTGTTCAGTTAATGATAGATTTTGTTGAAAAAGTCACATTTTCTTAATTTTTCTCTGTTTCTGATATTATGACAATCAACTTTAATATGATGATCAGTGAATTAAATATAGGAAAATACCTGATTTTCATTGAAAAATTCAAAATACAGAAAATAACATCACAAAAAATGGTGATAAATAAGTTAAGAAAGATTAAATAGAGAGAAAAATTCATTTGGGAACTGCCACAAAAGTAGCACTGGGTCTTTATGTGTTCACTTTATTGTGGTAAAAAGGGTTCATCTGCACTAATCGTGTTGCATTAAAACTATTAAATATCCTCATTCTATTAACAGTCAATAACTTGTATTGTTGCAAAGAGTCTCCTGAATCAGTCTTGACGATGACGCTTTTGGACTCCGCACATTTCCCTTATGACTATATCTCCCTGTCACTCAGCAGCAAAAGCCTAAATTTTTTAAAAGCACAACAAAGATGACAGATGTGTTGTGTGGGTGTGTGGAATAACAAGTCCTGCCCAGAGGATGAGCAATGGGTGAACATCACTCCCCTCTGAATCTACGGGAAACTCCACAATAAATCAGACTTATTGTTTCCCCCACCAAAGAGCTTATGTGATCACCCCCATTTGTCCGTCTGTCAGAAGGATTATGCACAAACTACTGCACCTATTCTTATTAAACTTGATGGAAGGGCACACAGTGGCAGTATGGGCCAAGGACAGACACATTAAAGCTGGAGGTCCTTTAAAAAAGTACAGAGCATAGATTTATTTTAGTCACTTTTTATCACTTCTTCTACAATTACCAGATAGGTCTTTTAACTAAATTACAGGAGTATGAGTGTTTCCAGAGTGTAATTCTGTGTGGATATGATACTGTAACGTGAGGGTTCGTTGGTGGTTGATGGTTAACTCTTTATAAAATGAGACAGCAGGATGGAGACGGATTTCTTCTGGAACGGTGCTTTTTTACTCTCCACACGGCAGATACAGCCACAACACTTCCTGACACATGTTCACCTGACCTAACTAACCAATCAGGAGCTAGCACTACTTAGATTGGTAAATGTAATGTGATTTAGAAAGGCAGATTCAACAGATTACCTTAGCTGCTTGTATACTATAAATGAAAATATTTAAATGTGTAAATAATATTTCTGCAAACATAAATGTAAAGCGTTAATTGGGTAAACACTGTCAATATATTTTTTTTACAAATCAACTTAAATACATGAATTAACTGTGTCCCTGTAATATGAACTTAATTCTTGAACCTTATATTTCCTCAACATAAACTATCTTCACTTCTGACCCTTACAATACCATAACTGCAATGTCTTTTTTTTTTTTTTGTCTGTGTATTTTGTTGCGGTAATACCTGATGGAACTGCAGCCAGTCTGTATGGCTGTAGGGGAATGTTCCTCCGAGTTCAGAGGTCAACTGGGATGCCTCCACTGTCTTGTTCAGGGCTTTCATAGACGTTACTGTGTCCATCTAGCAGACAAAGGCAAAAGGATGATGAGGTATGTAGAAAAACTACCATATACACATAGTCCAAAGCCCTAATATCTAATTGAACCACACTGAGCTTAAGTTTATGCAGTGTCACCACACTTACTTCAGTCATGACCTTATTCTGTTTAAACACAGTCCAATCTTAATGCGCTCTACAAAACTGGTGGTTCTTTAAGACATGAGAAGCCACTCACTGCATCAGTACAGGTTAAAGAACAACTTACCAGCTGAATCATATTAACCACTGCAGATTTTGTCCAGGCTGCGTATATGTGGTGTCAAATCAACACATAAGTGAAAGAAGAAGGATCAAGAAGTTTTCATTTCTGACCTGTAGTCCTGACTGCTTTTCTGGACGTGGGCATGTGTCTTTATCCACCAGGATTATAATACTGTGGACAGCATGTAGAGCCTGCTCCTGTAGAACGTGATCAAAAATGTAATTAAAAACAACAAAAGAAGAGCAGACTTTCAATGTTGACGGTAAAAATTTACATGTAAAATGAAATGACACACTGTATAATGTAATATAAGTGCAATGAGTTGAATTTTATATGCTAACTACACCTGATGAAATGGGATTGTTGCTCCATGTGGTTTCATTACTACTTGAAAATAAAGTGCTTGTATCATCTTGTGGAGAGGTTGTGGGTTTTGTAATAATAACACAAAATGAGTAATGTTTATACAGCATCTGTGAATCAGAATATGGAGATGATATAACTGATCGTCTGTCATCACCATTTGACATGATGAATGTTTCTCTCTGTGTCTACATATGGATGTGTGTGAGAGAAGGTGAGGTCAACCATCTATTGTTCACGTGGGCATGTGTATGCAGGTCTGTTGTTTTAACCTGGGCCATCAGCAGAGCCTTGTAGAGGTAAGGCGGAGGAGGCTTTTTCCTCGCATTGATGACCAGAGTCATTCCAAGTTCTCTAACATCTTTCCTGTGGAGTTGCAAATAATACATACATATACAGGGCACATTAGAACTTGTTCTGTTCACCACAGCTGTCTTCATGTGACATAAGTGTGATTCAAAAGGCTTTTAGACTTAGGCTTTTTCCACTTTCCAAATCAGTATTTATCTTTTTATCTCCATCTGACATTCACATAAGCACACACACACACACACACACACACACACACACACACACACACACACACACACACACACTCTTCTTCGCACATCTTATCCCCCGCTTTGGCACTTTCACACACCCCTCTTAATGGCCTCTTCTTGGGTTACCGTTGTGTGCGCCTACATCAGACATGGCTGCTAATTCTAGCGAGGCGCTGCATACCAGACAGTTGGCAGCCAGCCTGGCTAGAGGCTGTGCTGTTGTTGTGGTATGGCTCTTTAGTGGGGACAGGGGAAGGCCAAGCATTTTGGTAGAACTTCAAAGACTCCATTAAAGTCAGTGTAAACAAACAGCATTATTTGCAACAGGCCTCTAAGGGTGAACGCTAAAACAAATTTGGCAGAGGGTCAGTAGGTCAAAGCTACCTGACAGATGACTAAATATTAAGCATAATCATTCACTTCATGAATTTATAATTTGCAGGAATTGTACTGTTTTTTTAGTAAATGTAAATCTCAGATGATAAAGAATGAAAGAGCATGGGTCATATTAGAAGTCTGCTTTGAGATCTGCTTTCATCAAAATATATACTTTTGAAATTATGTTCTACTGACCCCTTGTGGCCAAAATTTGTATTACAACCCACAAAATGCAGCCAAGAAAGTTAACAGCAGAACGAAGGACTCAAGATCTCAATCAAAAAGCCTTGTCTTTTCATGATGATTCTTAATATTTAGGCTTTGTTTCCTTTACCTTGGTACGTTGTGTAGGTAGAGCAGTAATTCACAGACACTCTGGGCTGATAATAGAGGAGACGTCCACTCTTTTCGATCACCATGAACCTCCACAACAGCCCTGCCTGTCCGGTCCCTGCTGCCTACAGATGGAGAAAAATAAGCATAATGCAATTATTTTTATATAAGGCTGTTCCAAGAATTAACACAGATATATTTGGATGAGCAAAAACATACTTAAAAGTTAATTCATGGGTGATAATTTAGTTTCTTTTCCTGTCTTTGTCTATGATACCTGCATTTTCCAAGCTCATTTGGTGTAAAGTACCTGGTAAACAAATGACACCCAGTTCAAGCAGACCACGAACACTTCTGAAACTGGATTCTTCAGATTGTGGGGAGTGAGATGTGTCAGGACTGGCAGAAGCAGGTTGGATTTGAGAAGGAGATGGTTTGTCAGTCTTCACATTCTGCAGTTTAGAATCTTGACCATCTGGGGTAGTGGGCGTCTCACTCCAGCTGGATTGGGAGTCTGTAATTAAGCACAAATGTAATAATTTTCCACCAAAATAAAGAAAATATATTAAACAATAACTAAAGCATAACAGGAAGGGGTCTGTGTAAGATGATGCTAAAAAAGTTTTGTATTTTGTCCAGCGCTTAAACTGACAGACATTATGCAGTTTTTCATTGATGACTTTTAATAATCTCCCTTCAACATGGACCTAACATGCATAGTTTATAAACTGATCGGGTCTTTGCAAGACTGTTGTGGCCCGGTTTCTAAGCCAGGCTTTGATTTCAGACATCCTAATTGGCCTGTCTTTAAATCCAACAAAGCCTTGCCTGTGTTCTCTCCCTTTGCTACTTTAATAGCCCATGACAAGCATGTCTCCAGTCAAGATCTGCCCCCTCTGAGGGCATGGGGGCGCATGCTAGCGGGTGCAGGGGACACACAGAAACCTCCTTCTTGCATGCATTGCTGTCTCTCTACATTAAAGGAATGCTCTGCTCCTTCTTTTTAGCCAGTGGGTTCAGGCCCTCCCTTTCACTGGGGTGCTGAATGCTATTTCCTTTCACTCCCTTGGTAATGGGAGTGAAGCCAGTGTAATCATATTGCCAAACACCTAGACAGCAGCAGCGGGAGAATCCCATGAGGGACATCATACTCCAGTGTGAGCTTTGACATCTGAACCTTCATGCTAAAGAGTCCTGATGACCTTTTTGCGCTCAGCGGAACACATTTTCCTCAAGCATGCAAGGACATTGTCAAGTTTCAGTCAGTGTTTGTTTGGCATGAAAGGTTCAGTGGCCTGTAGTGTAGTAAGCAAATTAATAATAAATGGATGTGTGGGCAGTAAAAATAGTAGTAAAAATATGCAAGTTTGCACATTATTAACATGTATGAAAATGTCAGTGATAGCAGTGTTACAAACGTCTGCTCACCCTTTTTGGGAGACTTGCGTCTTTCCAGCTTTGTCGATACCTGATCCAGCTGGTCACCCTTTTTATTCTGTATTATGCTGGTTATCATTTCAGGGCAAATATCACTGTGGCTCCTGTTGTTGAGTTTATATAGAAGTGGGCTCCCTTTAGGAGTCTCTGACACCGTAGACAGAGACCTCATCTTGACTTTGTGTTTCCCTGAAGGTTTCACGGCCTCCACCTTATGGTGTGGTTTTATATCACCATCACAACCATCCAAGAAAACATCTGACATCATCCCAGCCTGATGTACTGATGGGTGGGAAAGAAGCTTGGTCTGACCTTTCTGACTGTGGCTTAACTCAGCTGTGGATTTCAAAGCCACGGGGGATTCCGCCATGAGGTTTTCTGATGCAGAACTTTTTGTGAGGTCTTTGAGGTGAGATGCAATTTTCACTGTTGCTGGTTCACAGAAATGTCTGTACTGACAGACCTCGTGACTCGTCGTAGGTTCTTTACAGTGGTTACCAAAGATTCCTACTTCATCTCTTTCAGTTTCAGATGTGCGCTGGGATTTCAACTCCCCTTCTTCAAAGAGGCCGACCTCCTCCAGAGCAGCCAGGAGATCTACGCTCCCTTTCTCAAAGGGGACTGGGTTTCTCAGCGCTGCCAGATAAGACTCTCTGTACCTACACTTCAAGTCCTGATCAGAGGGATCATACCCCATACAAGGCTCCTCTGCGTACTGAAGAGTGCCTCCACAGGGTCCCATGAGGTGCATCCCAAACGGAGGTGGAGGGGGAGCCGGTCTCACAGGTTTAAACAAAGCTGAACTGGAGGGGTTCGACTGTCTATCACGGTTATCCATCACCTCCTTCCCTTTTGCAAGATCCACCAGGTCTACATAGTCGCCCTCAATCTCCGGATAGTTCCGACTGTCCCAGGTATTAGGTGAAACCCAACCCACAGGTTTGATGAAAGGCTTGGAGTTTGGCATTTGCTTTTCACGCTGCATTTTAATAAGTTTTGAGGAAGAGTCTGCAGGTCTTAGAGATGCTGACATTCTCTCTTTAGAAGGAAAAACCATCTCCAGAGGAAGAGTGGAGGAGTTAAAATGGGAGCGAACGGAAGCATGTATTGGTTCAGGGGTAACTTTCCGATTGACAGAGGGATGAGCGGGCATTATCTTTGGCTTGTCAAGGAACTCTGGGATGGCTACCTTAGCCCAGGGCAACTTTATCACTCCTTGGTCTGTGCAAAGCAAGCAGCGTGACAGAGGAGTTCCATGGCGCCCTTCGTTGATATCCTGCAGCCAGTCTTCAGTGAAGATGCAGGGGTAGGACGTCTCAGGGACGGGGGTCTCCTCCACCTCTCGACAGCCTTGTTCCAGGAGACTTTTTAGGACTATACGTGCTGCTTGGTCCCCGAAAGGTTCCACTTGTAGATAGAAGTCTCCAGGACGCAGCAGCAGTGGGTTGACAGGTGCCAACTGAATGACGGTTTTGTCATGGAGACACAGAGGCCAACCCTCACAGCGGAAAACCACGTCAGAGTATCCAGCCTGGAAACACACAAGCACAGTTAGGTTTGGAATTTACCTGCTATAGTATTTTTTTTTTACGAACTCAAACTGTAGCACCTAGAGAGGAAAATATGTTGCAGTGCAGCTGTTATGTCCTTAAATGTATTGGCACTCACGCATGCTGCCTGTTGGACACTCTCCAGTAGGTGTTTGGATGGGATGAGGAAGTCCAGCAGGCACTGCAATGCATCACCGTGGTAACGTTCCTCAATAGTTCGAAACAGCTGGCTGAGAACGATGGGCGCTGTAACCTCGAAGGGAGGGAAGAGCGCCGACAGGGCACTCTGGATAGACGAGTCCAGAGATTCCGGGTTCTGGAAGACAACAGGCATATATTATGAACAGTACTGGTTCAGGCCCTATGAAAATGGATTTGACTCTAGATTACTGACTACATGCTGGTAAATGTAACGTGTGATGTATTCAATGTGACTGTTCAAACTGAGTACTATTTTGGATCATTTCACCGTTGTCCCTTATTGTTATTATATGTAACAGCGTGGATTCACAATAATGCAACCCTAACACTGAACAGAAGAGTCAGCCTCATGTATTTAAACACTCAAGAGATGTGACCTGTGTGTATATGAAAGCACAAAAGCAATGTCATGGTCTGTCTGGAAACAAGACCCAGTTTTTCCTTGACCTTTTGTTTTTCACAGCATCAAATTAGAATAAAACAAGGACATGAAGATTAAATAAAGCTTTGTTTCATAGCAGAGCATTTGTATCACTTAGTTTTTTAAGTGAAGTATGTTATTTTTGAAGTAACTAATCAAGAAAAAAATAAAATAAAATGAAATGTTTTAGCTCCTCTGCTTTGTAAGTGCATGAAATGGCCATAGACCATAAATGACAATAAGATAAATTTTCTGGCCAAATCGTACAAGAAACAAGATCACTCATTGTAAATCAATCCTCTCATGTTGTATATGGACAGGTTACACTGTGTATATATCCTAAAATGGCATTAAAATACTTAAGCATTTTGTTTTATATCAGGGGCTTAGGGGAAATTAAGCATTTCTTTGACCAATTTTTATTTAAACTAAAACTAAATACAGTTATATTATGTTATCTTATCGTATCTTACCTTATCTTATCTTATCTTATCTTATCTTATCTTATCTTATCTTATCTTATCTTATCTTATCTTATCTTATCTTATGTTGTCTTATGTTGTCTTATGTTGTCTTATGTTACTGACTGGCCTCAACTGTTCATGTATAGATCACATCTGTATGAAAGTAATTAATACATTGTGTAGAACAAATGCTCTGCAAATAAAACAGATAAAAACAGATATTTCCCTTGGCCTTCACCTCCTGTCTGATTCTGGTGTGGAATACTTCAAAGGGGGAACTAAAACCAAATGTGATATACTGTACTTTTCTGCATGCCTGCACTTTTGGATCATCTTGATGAAGGACATTGTTTCAAATCCTACCTGTATCATCTGAGTAATTTTATCTCTAACATACTGAAAAAAAAAACTGCATAAAAATATCAAATGTACCTAAGTCTATACAACAAACACTGCCATGCTTTAAACAAAAGACTTGGAGGTATTAAAATTCATATCATATTTATGGGATCAGGACGGGTGAATCGGAGGCCTTTCAACTGTATCTGGATATGATTAAGTCTGTCCTGCTTCAGCGTGTGCAACTTGTTTCATGTCTGGCCAGGATACACTTCATTTAAGCTGGTGTATTTGTAGCAGACTAGGGCAGCTTCTGATGTTATACAAAGTGACACAGAGAAGAGAGAGAGGACTAAGAAACACACATACAGCACAGCACGACTTTAAAGATGCAACGGTTAAAAAACGACACAATTTTCTACAAAGACACACACTTAATGCCTGCGCTTACTGCATGTCCAAATCTGTTTTCGGTTATCATCTGACTGCCTGGTACATGGATAAGCCAGTACCAGCTGTATCAGGGGTGAGGTCCAAGCAAACACACGGAAGCCATTCACATGAAAAGAGACCAACTTTAAAGGATTTTTGATGAACTGGATGCATGGATTTAGGTGCTGATGGTTTGTGATGTGAAGGCTGTCAACATAGATTGGTAAAAGAGCCAGATTTTTTTTTTTCTCCCAAATACGCAATTTGCTTGCAAGATGGAAGCTACAGCAGTTACCACATTTTGGGATTTATTTTCTGATTGTTGTTTGGGTTAGAAATTGCAAAGTTAATACATCTGCATAGGTTTGTTTTTTTTTTTAAATATTTTATTTAGATTTTTTTAAAGAACAAAAATACAGTTACATACTTACAAAACAAGACAGTATCATCAACTCACAATGACAGGATCAAAGACAACAGACATACACACAGACAAAAAAAAAAAGGAGAAATATGAAACATACAGAGACATATGGTGACATCACACCTCCTAGATCCTACAAACCCTACTAAAGTACAAAAAGCTTGACAAATCTGATGTGCTGGTAGATTTTTTATATAGTTTAAAAATGTTTACCATATCTTGTGAAACATCTTACTTCTTTTTTGCATCCAGTAAGTTATTTTCTCAAGGGGCACACAACTATTAACTTCACATAACCACATCTTAATTGGAAGGGGGGGGGGGGGCATCCAATTTCCACTTTACTGCAATACATTTCGTAACAATTGTCAA
>JAPQRQ010000022.1:23120268-23131954 GCA_037367365.1 Apogon talboti
TCTCAAGGGGCACACAACTATTAACTTCACATAACCACATCTTAATTGGAAGGGGGGGGGGGGCATCCAATTTCCACTTTACTGCAATACATTTCTTAACAATTGTCAACAGGATTTCTGTAAGTTTCTTAGATACAACTGCATAGCTTTAATCTCAGATGTATCACAGCTAAAGCATGTAGCTATCTGTAAAATTATAACTTTAATTATACAGATGTAACATGCATAATACTGTATATCAAATATACAATCCTTTCTTAAAAATAATTCTCATCCATTGAGTGCTTTTCCCCTGAATATTTATGTTAATTGGACAGTTGAAAATCAGGACTTACCACTTATTTCAGTATCTGGACAGGTCTTAGGAGCAGGCTTTCTATTCATACAATCAGTTCACAGTACCCTGCTGTGTTAATCTGCCAACTTCACAAAGGAGGCTGTTTTTAGCCCCCTCCTCATTTAGCTTGATGGCCTAACTAAAAGCAGAGCCGGGCCCAGGGTAAACACAAGTGCAGCAGCTTCAAAGACCTCACACTGGTCAGCACTGGGACTGGACTGGTGTTTGTGTGAGTCCACTGGACGGCCATGAAGCACAGAGAACTGAGGTCGTTAAATTTCATCTAAAGGAACTTCTCACATTCACAGTCAGTTGTTTGGGTTCATGTAGAATGTTGGATATAAATCAGTATCAATATTTAACCACTTATGCAAAAATTATGTATCTCTTGCAGACTTTTCATGTCCTCAGTGGGAAAGAATGCCTCCTTTTTGTGATTGTGCACATCTGTCATAATAGATTAAGAAACAGAGAGCAAAATACCTCTGAGGCTGGATCTTGAATGGTAATGCATCACAGCTGTTATAGACTGACTGCAGCCATTCACCTTCAAGTTCTACTGTACTTCTCTAAGCTAACAGTAAACCTGAGGTCATACATTCCCAGACTGTAAGTGTTCTTTGAAATAATTCAGTGTAGCACATGTGGTATTACTGATGTAGAGCTGAAGATTTCATTAATGATTCTAGAAAACTTTCTCACGGTTTTATTCAGCTCACTGCTCTTTTCTGTTGCTTCTGTAAATTCAGAATAAACTGTAACAACAATTAAAGCATGACCATTTACTAAACGATGGGCTCGGAATGATTCTAAAAACTGCCTTTCTTTTGAATTGCTATTGAAAACTGTCTTTTGATAACTCTGAAATCAGATCACAAAAGCGTATGCCTGGATAAAAGTCTTCTCAAAACAAAGAAGGTTAAAAGCATGAGACACTGCCCCCTGACTGGAACTGCTCTCAGTGGGTGGTTTGGCTAGTGATATTCATATGAGTGAGACCCTCTTGAGATTTACTAAGCATAGCTCAGCTGGACCCAGAACAGACAGGCGAGCCAGCCAAATGAACTGAGGGTAGGGGAGGGCGTCTGTCGGTGTTGTGAGTTTCTCTGTATCTCATTACATCTGACAAACTGCCAGACAGCATGCCAAACAGGCCTGGACTGCAAAGAGTTTAGCAAGACTTTCCCTGAGACAAAGCAAGATTTTGTTCTAAATTGTTGTTGATCAGATAGTCATTATTGTCATAATAATCACCTGAAAATCAGTCTACATCATAGGAAAACATAACTTTTAACACCTCTCGGCCAAATATGGTGTAAGATTCTGTTGAAAGTTACTGTCCTATAGGCCCTAAGTGACCTACTGACAGACAGACAGACAGACAGACAGACAAAACAATTACAATACCCCTTTGGTCAGAAGTTGGCCGAGGGGGAAACACTGCTACAAAAATGTGAAAGCTATGTGCTTGTGCAATTTCTCTGAATCTCTTGCATACACATTAGAGTATCAGAATACAATAGACCTTACTTTTCCAGGATGTTTGTGTCTCCCTCAAGATAAACAGTGAGAGATAAGAGCCCTCTCAATAGGGGTTTTCATTTAGACACAGTGTGGATGAATACATTGCACCATTCCTGAACAAGTTATACAAGTGCTAGAGATTTGTGGACTCTTTATCTTTGATTGAAGTCAAGGACAAACCGTCTTTAACGGTAAATGTTGCTATGAGGCGCAGATACCATCGATTCTGTCTGACTTCTGTGTAAAAACTCACAGAAAGCTATTGTGTCCTGGTGAAACTGTTTCATACTGTAGGTATCTTTATTTATCACTGGTTCATGTCATATTTATATGGTAGTATTACACCAGCATTGGTGCAGTTACCATTTTAATAAGTGACTGTTAATAGATTTTCTCTGTTCATATGGGCCCGTGGAAAGCATATTTTTGTTTTACTAACATGCCCATATGCCAACAAACTCCTGGTCATTGAGCTGAGAACCCTTTTAAAGAGTGCTTGGCAGTGAATGCTGGCACTTTATCCTGTCTCTGCTGTTTTGCCTGCTCTGTAGCTATTCTTCTTGTATTTCTCTAACAGTTCCTCCTACACCATCTCCTGGCTGACGGCAGTTTGTTGAGGTCCAAGTGGACAATCAGACACAATCAATTCTCTGTATCGTTATCTATATAAGCATGGTGTTTTACTAGCCTATATCAGCGTATGGCGACCAGCTCTGTTTATGTTTTGTTTAAGCCGAGTTCACTATAGTATTCTACTCCAATGCATTCAATCAAGCTTAAATCCTGACCCTTTATCTTAGCCTGCAGACACAGTAGGGGTTGATCGATGTCCAGCTGGTGACCAAATTCCACTGCCGCCTCCTCTCCACATTCAGGACAAGGGGATTCCCTCTCTGCCCACTGTGGTCTAGTGTAGTGTGATTTAACTCGAAAAGAGCTCTGAGCTCCAACAAAGATCATTGTTTGCCCTGACTTGAAAAAATGTGGACAAAGAGCATTTGTTAAAGCAGATGACTCTCTCTTTGTGTTGTCCATCCTTTAGGCCCACTGGGAGTTTTTACAGAGTATTAAGCAGGTAATTACAGGTTCGGCCATACTGCCTTGGGCTTTCACTAAAGAAAGTCCAGACCCAGGTTTGAGCCAAAGTATAAACAATCTGTCAAAGTGTGCAATCAGCAACATGTTTCTGGCAGAGGAGCGTCATCGGGGTCCAAACATTACAAATGACTAAAATGTGATTTTAAAGATTAGCTCCAGCTAAACAGACAACTGTCAATTGTGATGCACTAAAAGGATTTGTCACTGTCTGGTTTTTGACCGGTCATCACATTCTTCTGGAATCCAGGTGGGAAATAAATGAACTGTCACTTCAGCCCAGGGCTAAAGCTAAAACTAAAACTAAAACGTGTGTCAAAGTGACAAACTGAGAGTCAAGGCCTGCCGGTAAATTCTTCGCAGCATCTCAATTCTACATGTTCGGACGTGTAAACATGTCAAAGAGCAACGGATGACACAGCACTAAGTCAGCCGTAAAAACAGCCGTTTACAACATGGACACAGAACATTGATGTGTTGTGACACTTGATCAAACAGGCTAAACAACCACAAAAATACAACTAAGGAAGAACAAACTATAACTGTTATGTGAATGTGCATGTGCTGATCTTAGCCTCTTTCTGACCATGTGCAATATATGGGTCTGTGGTTAAGACATGACTGTTTTTGAACTGGAAATCTAAAAGAAGCAATATGTTCAATCTCAGCGCATCATACGATCACAATCATAGTCTGAGTCACTGTCTTAGTCACACTGTAATCACAAAAACATGTCAGGAGCAGCTCTCAGACACTTGAGTGTAGTATCTCCAGTTTGGTGTTGAGACAGTGCTGTCTTTGTGTGTGATCCACTCTCAGCAGAAGGGCACTCCATTCAGTTAAGCCATCTTAAATCCCTTTAACCGATAAAAAAGGCCCCTACCAGACAAAACCCCTACAACATTTTTTTGGAGTAACTGGTGCCAGGAGTAAATAGCTCTTCAATTTGGATGAGTTCCTATTCATTCATTTATTCTGGAGATGAGGAAAACTGAAACTGTATTTGTAAAGTTAAGAGGCTGCATAAATAGTGAGTCAGATTTCTGCCTTGGCTTTTTTTCATTGTGTACTATGGGATCCAAGAATATAAAAGCTGGTTTCTATGTGGGTGAGCTGGGATTTAGTTTCACAAGTGACCTGTTAGTTGAGCCAGAAGCTGTAAATAATGAACAATGAACTTCTAACTGTTAATATTCTACCACAAGACGCAAAACTCAAAAGAACACCGCTGTCATCAGTCACTGTGTATATCTGTCTTTTTATAACCTTTTGGTCAAATAAACCAGAACACTGGAATCACATATGAATCTATTTGTGCTCTCATTTCTTTTTTTAATCAATAACACTGAATTAACCGAGCCTTTTTGGCAATAACATCATGTAACGAAACACTTTAAAAGCGTTTTAAAACTGTCTGAATTTTTCTTATGAACAGTGTCTCTGAAATATCTCTATCATTAGAGTTTCATGATGCACCACTCCCTCTAAACATGACAAAACAAAGTCAGCTGCATCCAAGCTTGTTTCCCAAAGCTCACATTCTGGCAAACTATCAGGAATAAAACTCAAAATGCTTTGTATTTGGAGACGAGAGATGAACGAATAGTCCAACATAGAATTATATATAATAAACAGATTTAAATTGCAAGCAAATTAAGGCATTGTGAAATCCATTAAGCTTTAACTGAAAGGAGTTTCAGTTGGTCAGAATATGAGTGTGTTTATAAGTGAATGTACTAGACACTGACATCTGCTGCTCTTCATTCCTGAACCATGCAAATATTTCCAAACAACTGCAGACTCTAAACAGAACCGGAGCGCTACATTTGGGGAAAAAGCAGGACGCAATATAATACTGCAAAGGTGGTGAGCTTCCATCCATGTCAAATAGAGTGTGGATATTTTTAAGCTGCTTTCAAGCTTAAGTGTATTCTTCTAACAACAAATAGTTGTGGCACAATTGCTGAAATACTCTTTTTTTCTTTACATTTTACGACAGTACTGTGATGCTATACTGCTGCATTCCAAAAATCACCAGAAGTCACAACACGGTCTGGGAAGGAACTGACAATCCTGGTGAAACTGTGAGACAATGCACCCAGAAAAGTGACTCACGTTGAGCCTATAGCCGCTCAGACGTTTCCCCTGAAATCTTGGCAAAAGCTCTGTTTTGAAAATACACTGCAGAGCCTCTGTTGAGTTTGACCCACTTTTGTGATACAGAGATAATAAACACACTGAAAATACAGTTCACAGATCCATGGCAACTTTCAGAACCTTGACTTGCTGACTGGAGCAAAAAAATAGAGAAATAATTCAGCTCGTACAGCCCCACAAGTCAGATGTCTGCAATTATGCATATTTTCGCCATAAATCTTGTCAGTTTGTTGTAAAGCAATTTTTTTCCCCGTCTACCCCGGTAGGAATTTAGAGAAATGACAGCAAGTGGAGCAGTGGGCAAGAAGCATTTGTCTGCCTAAGTGAGTACAGATGATTGTATTGTGGATGTGATGGCTTGTCACGGGCTGAGGAGGGAGCTGCTTCTGACCGATACATAGCTGCTTAGAAAGAGGAAGTGCAGCTGTGACCCAGCGGAGCCAGGTCAGCCAATCCACAACTGAATACTTTCACAGAGCATGTCCACAGCATTGTAGGATTAAAGGTATATCCATGTATGCACTGTAACTATGTCTCAGTAACATGTTCATCTGACTATGAATTTCTGCACCTATTACAGATTATTTTGAACATTAAAAAAAGAAATAAAAAGCATCATTTAGCATGCATTGCCTTTACATGTTGCATCTACATTAGAATTGCACACTATTTGCTGCTAAATCAGAGACATGTTGATCTCAACTTAAACATGTTCTGACAAAACAAGGGCACATCCAAACCCTGCGAGCCGCTCTAATAAGGCGTTGATGATTTGCATTGGTTTTAAATGAACTTTGAATATTGCAACAGACACCTACAACATTGCCAGGACTGTGTGCACCGCACCAGATCTGTGTGTGTGTGTTGACTGTACACAGAGAGGAAAGCACATGCCTCGAGAAGAAAGAGCTTGACCTTGCAGTGAATGAGTGACTGCATGTTGTCCTTGTCACACAGTAACTAAAAAGCAAATGAAATACACACCAGGCGGCGAGTACAGGCCTCGGAGTTTTGTGTTATTGTTGAGAGTTTGCCCAAAATAGAAAATCATGGTCATGCACGAGGTCGTAATCTAATAATTTAGACCTAGCAGGCTCATGACTGTAAGTTGGAGGGTGGTCACAGGGAACACCATCAGTCATGCAATAACTAAAACAAACAACCAAGGCTGTAAAACCTGGTCAAACAAGTGCGGCAGTAAATGTTGAGGCTGGACAAAGCTTACTGTTGGCCATGACGAGCCGCCAACTTGTGGACTTCTTTAAACATCCTTCCTTCCTGTTCTCTTTAAAGCTATAATTTATCCAACATGCACGGACGCATGATAGCGTATAGGCCAGACTGCTTTCCATATATAGGAGTAAATTCAACAACAGTCAAATGTTTATATATTAGTGGAATTCAGTGTTGATATTTCAGAACCGTTGCACTTCCTGGGGAGCAAAATCTAAATATGCGAAAACTGTGATCTTTACTCTCATTTCAAGAGATTCTTTGTTTGTCAGAGTAAAAGCCACTTAATAGAAGTTCAAGGGAGCCACATCCTCCCACAAACTCATTGTGAAATCTGACATGTTCCCATCCTGTGGCTCAGTCACTGTCATTAATTAGGGTCTGTTGTGGCCGAGACTCCTCCATTAATAAAAGCCTCCTGGTTTCAACTTTTTCAAAAGCAGAACATGGAACTACAGAAGCCTATTATGCACGCATGCAAAACAGCCAAAGAATTTATACACCAAAACACTCTTCACTCAGTGAAGTATGTGTGCCATCTGCATCAATTAAATCCTAATCAAAGGACTTAAAGAAGCTAAACAACAGACAATGTGTCCCTCTCAGTCACTCTCTCTTTGTTAGTGTGCACACACTTTAAAGGCTTGAAATGCTGTGGATGTGTAACACTCCCACCAACTGTGCTGCGGATAACAAAAAAAAGATGTAGAGACTGTTGTAATGTTAGCTTTGTGCTGCCTTTGTATAGCAGAAAGATAACTTTTCAGAATGAGAGATAAGATTGCATGACCACAGAAGGTGCCCTGTATTGTGCAACTGGGGGAAAAAAATCCAGCTAAGAGCAGAAGAAATGCATTAGTTTTGGTTTGGTGTGTGTAGAAATAGCTTAAAACATATCAGGCTTCTACAACTTCAGTCACACATGATTGGCGAAGCCACAGGGAGGAAAGCAAAGGCACTTGTCCAAACCTGAGGCTCTCAGTTGTTACTGGGTTAGTGGAGCACTTTAACTCTGAAACCAGAGAGTAAAAACAGACAAGAATGACTAACAACAGTGCAAATCATTTGGTACTTTACCATCTTTGAAGGAGTGTTTCAGTTATCAAACAGACAGCTGTTTTCATTTTTGGTCCTGATAATCCTCTCCGTACACCCTCCCTTGGCTCTTGGACGAGAGACTTGCCATGTTTTGAGCATCAACAACTCAGCAAGAGTTTGTGCCATCGGTTAAAGTCCACCCACATGACAGTGAGTTGTATTGATTGAAAAGTAACTGAAGTCACTTCCATTCTTCGCAGACTTTCCACAAGTCTGAGCGAAAGCAGCAAATTGTGAGGCTGCCTGTTGATTCTGTAGCTCCTCTTTCACTTCTCTCTCGCTTGTCTGGCTACTTGGTGTGTTTAGAGCAAGTTGGGGGTGAGAGAGAGTGAGAGAGAGAGAGAGAGTGAGAGAGAGAGAGAGAGAGAGAGAGAGAGGGGCAGGGAGTGAGGAAGGAGAAGGGAGGGGGAGGAGAAAAGCTTTCCCTTTCAGAGGAAATCCCCCTAGGCTTTTCAGAGTTTCTTCCCTCTCTTTCTCTCTCTGAGTCTCACATGTACACACACACACATGCACACACACACGCACACGAACACATACAGTTCAAGTTGGTTTTATCACACACGCCCTATCACACCTACACAAACAACATCTCTCAAACAGTTACAACAAATCTGCCAGCGTGCACTCAGACACAGACAGCTTGAACCACATTTCAGTACTCAGACATCCCACCTGCCTTCCCATGCATACACTGTAAACACACACATATGCACTCCTCTGGCCCAGCATCACACAGCTACAGAAATCCAGCCCCTCGATTGTGGCCCCTTTCTTTCTATTTTAATCACTGGCAGCTTTTAGAAGGCTAAGTCAGGCTTTTTCCTCTCTCCTATCCCTCCCAGACTTCCACTGTGTGCTCCAGGCTTTCTCATTTCCTTTCTTCAGCAATTGTCTTCCGGCAGACTGCCCAGTCTTTGACTCGTATCAAAGGGAAAGACAGCAGAGGGGCTTCCCTGCAGAAGTCCGAGCCAAGCAGCAGGCATGTGAAGAGCTCAGCTACACTCCACTTTAAGGCCAGAGGAATGTAGGGTTACACCTTCTAGACCGCATTTTACATCTGGAACTCAGAAAACACGAAACCTAAGACCTGTTGTAAGAAGCGAAGCTCATCACGGACACTTTACATGAAGCAAAAGATTGACAGGCCGGTGTTTATTTCTGTCGGCTGAGGCCGGCAAAATGAATGCGAGTGAGGTAGTTTAGACAGGCCGCTCACAGTCGGCCTCGACCTCTGCCTTTGTGTTCATATAAATTCCAGAAATTACATGAGGGTCTGTGCATATTTTTATTACGAGGAGAAAGAGCAAAAGATTTTCTTTTAATCAGGTGTGTCTGTCTGGTGAAGCTGCAGCTGGAAGTATGAAATGTAAACCTCTCTCTAAGACCAAGAGTATCTGTGGTTTCCCATTCTGCAAAAACTGCATGCCGGAACATTCCTCACGTGTTTTCCTTTCAGAGACAGAAAGCCATACTAATTTGTCTTTGACCTTAAAGCACAAAAATATGTAGGTGACACTCTTGAAATATGGTACACTATTCCTCATATCTTCTCGTGCTTTCAGTCTCACGCTCTCAATCATTTCTTAAGTCCCACGGCCTTACAACGAGAGTTAAGAGAAACAGTAATACCTTCGTCTGACCTCTTTTCCTCTCACGTGCGACTACATTCAGACATCTTCATGTTTTTGAGGGACGCCAGCCAAATTTCCTTGCCCATTATAACTCAATGAGGATGGGTCTGCTTAATGGTAATATCTGTGACTAACTGGAGTTCTTCTGGCTTTTATGGGGATAAACATTTAAAGCTGCTTCAACAGATTCTTGGCCTCTTGATGCAGCGAGAAAACAAGCCCTAAACACAACCCAGAGATACCATCAGTCCAAATGACCTTAATCTACAGGTCCATCCACTAAAACATTATTCTAAGTGTCTGGTCTTGTTTGTGTTTGGTGTGTGTCAAATCTAACATCGGCGTGTGCAGTCGTGTTAGCCAAGTTGTGGTTTCCATTTGTTTCTAAAGGAAATAGCTGAATCCTAAATATTCCACCCAGTCGGTACTCTACCTGTCTGCCCCTCTCTATTTAGTGGGTTTATTGGAGCCTTTTCACTATAATTACATTGTGATATATGCAAATAATTATGCCAAAAAGAGAACAAAGAATGTAAAAAAATAAAGTGATAATCATCACACAGCTAGCTTTTGGTATTTCAAAGCAGCATATGACTTTCATCACAATTTTTTTTCATATTTGTAAAACCCCAGTGATATCCTAGTTATCACCAGTCCATTAGTCTTTTCCTGCTTATGCACCGGAATCACTTCCCACACGGTCGTGGAGTCCTCTTCAACAACTTTGAGGATAACTCCATCATACACACAGTTTGCTTGTTTACATAACAAACTAAAATGTCACTTGGGCCTTTTCGGAAATTTTGTCGCGAAGTGTATTGTAGGAATGGCCGACCAAGCGAAAGTGGTTTCTCACAGTTTTGGCAAGATAACGTGTTAGAGCGCTACAACATAAAATTATACAGTCCACCAGGGTTGTTTTAACCTCCTAAGACCCAGTAGCCCCACAGGTTTTTGAGTTTTGGTTTTTTTAAATTAAATATTTGCTTATATTGGAAACATCATGATGCAACAGTTTTTTCAGATGCATTCTTAAAAATTTTTCATTTGCGGTGGACAGTTGTTTCCCTTTTTTTTGTATAAAGTTGTGAATTTCTTGTCCTCATACGTGGACAGTGGGTCCTAGAAGGTTAAAGGAGTATTGTCGGTGGATGGAGGTAAAGGTGACTCATGAATAGACAGACAATTTGCTGCTTCGTGGAATTCCCATTCCCATAATGCACTTTGCGACAAAATTTCCGAAAAGGCCCGTGTGATGTTTTGATTTGTGTAAACAAGTGGATATTTTTTTGATGGAGTCATCTTCAAAGCTGTTCACCATGAGGGAAGTGATTCAGGTGTGTAAGCAAAGACTAATGGATTAGTGATAATTCGGATATTACTGGGGTTTTACAAATTTGAAACACAAAATTTGTAATAAACGTCATAATGTAAATCAAATCAAATCAAATCAAACTTTATTTATATAGCGCCAAATCATAACAGAAGTTATCTCATGACACTTTACTTATAGAGCTGGTCTAAACCAGACTCTCAAGCCAATTCACAGAAACCCAACAATGTAGCGCTTCAAACAAAAGGATACATTTTTCTACTTGTGTACATAACTTCAGGATAAACCTTGTAATGGGGTCACCACTTCTAATTGACGTCAAGCACAGTGCATAGATTGATTGATTATTTTAATTTCATCATGTACCTAAAGAGCTCGACCCTCGTGGGTTTATGAGACGCCCAACACAAACTTGCAGCGGTCGCAACATTGCATTATATTTCATAAGAAAACCACAGGTTCTTTTACAACTTAAACCCAAACAAAACATTCTGTCTTCTTTCCCAGGCTCTGACAAAAAAAAAGATGCTTAACTCAAGTTTTTAGTAATAATCCAGCTGAAATAAATCAGTAAAACTGGAGGAAATGTTACCTACAGAGTTCATTCCCAAGATAGCAAAATGAAAAATGAATCTCACTTTCAGGTTCACTACACATAACAAAGTCAGTCCTGCTCTGGATTGGCAAGAAAACCTGCTATTCTACTCTGAATTCTTTGTCTTTTTGTTTAATTATACTTCTGTGGGGCTCTACATAGTAGCTGTTCTTCAGACAATAAGTAATTTTTGTTTTTACCACTTCAACAGACACGTTCTTCTTAAATGTTAAGCAGTTTGCTCCCAAACATAACACAGAGTCATTTGTTCTGGCAAAAATGAATGGTAAATCATTCTAATAAAATAAAGATTTCAACCCCTTAGGTATGTGAGCATCTGATTTTCATCTGAGCTGAAGTATTTGACATTGATATCTCAAATACATTGTAACAGTAGATATTAAGCTGTATCTGTGATAAAGTACTCATCGTATCAGCTCAGATGACTCATTTTTTAGGAGGCACGTGTGAATCTGAGTCTTCTTTTGTTTTTCTTTCACTCATTGTCAAGGTCTGGACTTATCCGGGTCATCTCCTCACCAGAAACATGATGGTGAATCAGGAGATCAGGGACGGCCAGGATGAAAGCGGGCCACAGCGGGCCGACACTCAGTCCTGATCCCTGTTTCATGAAAACCAGATGGGATGTCCATCTAAACCAACAGAGCCTGGGTGTGGAGGGG
>JAPQRQ010000022.1:23134386-23145875 GCA_037367365.1 Apogon talboti
GATTCACCAGTAAAACCCATGGAGTTGGATCAATGACAGTGGATGGACACACCTGTTTTTATGTTCAGTTAATGATATCTTTGCTGAAAAAGTCACTCTTTCTTCAGTTTTCTCTGTTTCTGATATAATAACCTATGAATTTACTCTGAAATTTAATGAATGTCTACATGATCAGTGAATTACATACAAGAAAATACATGATTTACACTGAAAAAATGCAAAATACTGACAATAATATTACAATAATGATGATAAATCCCCTAAGAAAGGTTAAATATCGAGAAAACTGGGTCTTTATGTGTTTAACAACCATCAGTTTGATAGAGAACAGAAAGACTGGACTGTGTTTTAATGTAAAAAGGTCATGTGGTCTGATGAGTCCAGAATGACCTTATTACAGAGTGATGGACACATCAGGGTGAGAAGACAAGCAGATGGAGTGGTGACCCATCATGCCTAGTGCCACCAGTACAAGCCTGTGGGGGCAGTGTCATAATCTGGGGTTGATTCAGTTTGCCAGGTCTAGGTTCAGTAATGCTATTTGTCCATAGAAGAAGTTCAGCTGACCCTGAATATACTGAACGTCAGCAGATTCTTTCTTTTCCCAAGATGACAACACCAGATTAAATCCGGATCAGATTGTAAAAATGTGGTTGAGGGAGCATGAGATAACATTTTCATACATGGATTGGACGCTACAGAGTCCAGACCTGAATCTTGACTCTCCATCATCAATAGAAAATTAAAATTAAAATCACAAATTCTAAGTAATGCAATTTGTGACTTTGCAAAAATGTTACGGGGCATAAATGATGGTGGATTCCTTAATCAAAGCTAAAGGCAGTCTAACTAAATATTAAGTGTGATTTTTTTTTTTTTTTGCCATGTTGTGTATGTAATACAAAGTAATAAATTTCACTGTACAAAAAAATTACAGGGCAGTGTGTAACAAAACAAGCAGTTACATACAGTACATAAGTAACGGCTTAAGTCTCCTTTTGGTCAAACTCTTCACATCCCGGATAATACTACCCTTATGTTATCATAAGTATTATCACCATAATCTTAACATAATCATAATATAATCTTTGCATGGGGGAGGGGTGAACAGACGCTGCCATTGACAGTGAATCGCTTGCTAACTTTTTTTTCTCAGGAAATCAGTTCTATGAACCAATAACTTTCTTATTATAGTAAATCCACATCATGAGCAGCAGTCCATTGTGGAAAACAGTGTGCTTTTAGATTTCTCTTCTATAATCAAGAGTTTTAGTCAACTGGATAGTGAGAATAATGGGGAATGCTCTGTAAAAGAGGAATGGTATATTAAAAATGGAAACACATTTGCCATAGCTGGAGCGCAAAGTATATGTGTTCCATGTGTAGGCACCAACTGGACATTGGGTATAATTGCATGTGAAGTGGTTCTGCTTTATTCATGTCACAACTATTTAAAGTAAAATAATTGTGGGCTGAACAACTAGCTTCAGAAGCGTTTTCTCCACAGTCCACAGACAGTTAAGTACTTTTTCAAGGGTTTTCCATCTGATGAAAGTTTTTTGGTTTACAGAATGAAGTCTTCAGATGCTAAATTGATTATTATGATATGGTAGACCCCTGAGTAGTTCCACATGTTTTTTGGTTGGTCCCTTTCCCTTTGGATGCGTTTTCCCGAAAGCCACAGCAATGACAAGCCTCACCCTCAGCTGGCCACCACTGGGTGCTGATCCAGCGTAGGAAGCAGGTGTTAAAATCACAACAGCAGACAAGGCAGAGGGGGAAAAAAACTGAGTCGCAAGAATGTGGGAAGCCTGAGATTTTGGCTCAAGACGTTCTTTTTCCATTCTCGTAAGTGATTTAGAATTTAACAAGTGTAAAAGAATAGAGCCTCGGGAGGACGTAAAATCCCACATGGTTAAAAAGAGGAGAGACCAATTATTTGGTCTTATAGATAGTATTGCAATGTTGCAGAATGGGGAGAACAAAAAAGGAATTAATTTGAGTTCGTTCTTCATTCTAGACTCATTAAAACCCTATTTGTATGGGGCTAGTCAGTGTAAGCTGGGGAACTCCGGTGATTTAGGAATTACTCAAATATACTGACATTATCCCCTCTTAGAGACAATGGCTGAAGCTGATGAAAGACAGAAAAAATGTTTATTCCTGCACACTACTACACATATCATCCATTGGATCATCTTTTGAGAAGTCACTTCTCTGAAGGATTTGAGTTTGCTCCTTCTGTAAATTTGTCTCCATGTATGAACCTCTTACATTTGCACCAAAAGCACTTAAACGCTCATATTTGCGCTTATAATTGCCAGTGTAACATCCATGATTACAGAAAACAGGCAGAATAAATGCATGGAGGAAATGAAAAAAAAACAAAACTTTGCAAATCACAGATATGTTGATTTGCACAGGACTTTTGTTTTTAGAAAATAGGATAGGTCATTTATAATGGCAGATTAATATCACACATGACCACTGCAATTATTAAGTCCCAAGATAGTACTAGTTCTGTACAATTAGGGCTTATAATATCTGTTTAGTTTGTTTTCTTAAAATGTAACCACCAAAATATAAATTATTTTGATGGCAATAACTTATTAACCACATAACATGTACACATAATGCTACTCAATATTAGCTCTTCACATGACAAATAATAAGAAATAACCTGATAATATCCTGAACTGTCAAAGCTCAGCACTGTTTGTTTTGTTTTATATCATGATATAAAGTGTTAAACTACAGGTGATAAGATTCTTATATTTGTCCTGAATTTGTCTTAAAACTGTTAAAGGCAGAGTAAGAAGAACAAAAACTGTAATTGGCTGAAAGATTCTGCCACTAGAAGCCCAAAAACAGAACCAGAAGTTTCCCGTTGGATCATTTGGGTTATAATAAGCTCTAACGTCAAAAATGTTTCTATTGTAGATTTAATGAATACGTGCTGATCTTAGCTTATTAGACTAAAGCTGTAGGTGCTGAGATCTTCCTTTTGCAGCTCTTTCCTTTCAGTCCAAATCAAAATATAAATACAGACAAGTGTCATTTCTTGACGCTTTGGAAAGGTGGAGCCACTTTTCCATGCATATTTAGATATTGCGCATCAGCATTAATCAGAAGAGCATCAGTCATGTCCAGGTCACATCTGACAGAATCTGATCAGAAATGGGTAATTATGGCTGTGAATTATGTATTTATGCCTCCTACCGCTCTGAAAAAGCCTGTGATTGGCAAAAATCACAGCTACACAAGGTGAATTTTTAGACAAAGACATCAAAGTTTCCTCTCAGATGACCTAAACTAGAATATGCTGAAAGATAATTATGTAATTTTCACCCAATGATGCTTAAAAAAACAAAAACAAAACAAAACACTGTCATCAATGCCATTAACCAAGTCTAAGGGTAATGAATGTAATGAGCACCTTCATCCTCAGTCTGTTTTCAGTATATTTCATAGTGGATCAAACAAAAAACTGTCACGTTTGTGGTCAGAGTCAAAACACAGCGGTTACGCAAATGCTAAGCAACAATTCACACTGCTGTAATAATCCTGTTAGCTTCCAGGCACTTTATACACAAAAGCCTCCTTTCACCGGACTAAA
This sequence comes from Apogon talboti, assembly GCA_037367365.1. NCBI lineage: Eukaryota > Metazoa > Chordata > Actinopteri > Kurtiformes > Apogonidae > Apogon > Apogon talboti. Next base: position 23,138,003 of record JAPQRQ010000022.1, read on the forward strand.
GTAGTTGTTAGGACCCCCTTTAAGACTGCACCAAGACAGTATTTAATGGTTAACTCTCAGCTCGTCTTGCCTGTGTAAGCAAAGCTGTCGACACAATTGTGTTTTGGGAGAGCAGTATATGAAAACAACGCCTGCTGCAGGGCCATGGGAAAGCGGGAGACCCAAACACACCGCTGAGTCAGAGACAGAATGTTGCACACACAGACAATGTTGTTTCAGGTGAAGAAGAAGACAACAGGTGTGTGTGTGTGTATGTGTGTGTGTCCATGAGAAAAGAGCTGCAGAATTCTTCATGCTTCTTCTTATCGTCCTCATGACCGGTCTAGGGCGGATGAGATACGGACGTAGTTCAACAGTGGGATTGTCTGAAAGGCCTCGGTTCAGATGGAGTATGAAGAACACACACTGACTGGTATCAATAACAGATTTATGATGTCATTTACAGGAAATGGCATCTGAGTAAACAGGAGTGTTAATTTTGTTAGGAAAGCTCAAGACAAGACAATAATGTGTGAGCTTTAATTAAATACCACTGACTCACCACAAGGGTCTTTAAATCACACTTGTCAGCTTTCCCCACCCCTCTTTTTCCTCTGCATTTTCCCAGAGTCTGCCTCATCCACTGCCTTCTTCATGTCTCACAGGGTCTTTTCTTTTTAACCACTCTGGAATGCTTTACCGTAAAGATCTCTCCGTATTTTTCTGAGTCGGCTATTTCCTCTTTTATTCCTTTTATATACTGTATATGTATATCTCTCCCCTAATGTCTCCTCCTCTGTATTTGTCACTTCTTATCTCAGCTTAACTGTGTTTTCTCTGCTGGCTGTGTTTTACAGTTAGCAGCCCCAGGAGCAGCTGTTGGGAGGTGTCCACTTCTGACTGGAGCTAATGTTTCTGATTTATCACTTGGTAATGGAACTTAAATTAAAGTTAATGTTCTTTTGCTGAGCATGAAAACCTCTTATATGAGCTTTGTCATGTTACTACCACTCCCATCCGGTGTACTTATATGTATGTTTTCCATTTTTATTTATCCTATTTTGCTCTTTCTTGTCATTTTTACACTATTGTTCTCACCAGATACATTGATTTTCTTGTCCCTTCCACTTTATTCTTTGTCGAGGCGACGTTTCTGATTGTAAATGTTAAACTGTGTTTACAATAGATGTAGTCGGTTTCTCTGTGTCTCAGCTGGGCTTCTTTCCTTGCTTTCTTTGGGTTGTGGTTGTGGGTGCAGCAGATGTTTTGGCGAACCATGAAGCAACGCCACACAGTGGTGAGTTGACAGCCCAAAGGATCAGCCCAGTGTACAACCCAAACAGAATTTACTGTTCTTGTGATAGACATCAGGGAGAAGGCAGATGGCTTTTAGTGAGGCAGGAAACATAACGGAAAAAACTGAGCCGGTTGAACTGAAGCGTGAAACCTGACTCATATTTTAACTTTCACAATCACAGTAACTTAATTCTTGTGCACTGTTTTTGTCCTCGATGGGTTTTCTACATACTTTGATCTTGCAATGTACATGTTTCACCACTAGATGTCACTTTGAATCAACTAAGCCAGCTGTACAGGGTCTGTAATTTGAGTTGCACAATTGAACAGTTTCTACCTGCCAACATTAGCACCAAAAGAGAAAACTGTTTATCATCACAGCAGTCTGCTCTACATCCATATATCAGCCTGTGACTTCAAAGCGCCTGAAATGAATAAAGGTTGACTCTAAGCGTCGAGTGCAGGGGTGGCTGTTCCTAAAAAGGTAGAGATGATCCACTGAAACGAGGCTGAACCAAACAAGGTCTAATGATAAGTGTTTCCTCCCTCCTGCCAGGTGAAGGCAGTCATTTCCACTGGCAGGATAAATTGATCCAGATGGCCTGTGAACTCAACACCAACAGCGTAAGGGCCCTCTCCTCACCTGCCTCCTTGTAAGGTATTATTATCCCTCGACCAGAAAACATCTGGTTGGCAGAGCAATGTGAGGCAGGACTCACACACACAAGAGTATTTTTCTCAAGATTGTCCTGGAGTGATAAGAAGACAATAAACCTGAACTTACTCCAGCTTTTCTGTAGCAGCGGACAAAAGGAGATCAGTGTGTTTTAAGGTTATCTTCTTAGTATGAGCACAGCTTTTAGCCTAGTTTAATAAAGAAAAAAGGCAGTGTGTAGACAGTAACATCACATGCACAAGTTGTCCAAACAAGGGAGTGTCTAAAGCCTCCGGTGTGTGTGTCTGTGTGTGTGTGTGTGTGTGTGTGTGTGTGTGATACAGGAGAGAGTGGGTGAGTGTTTGTATGTGGCATATAAATGTGCAGCTGTGCAAGCAACAAACCTGACAGGGCTTTTAGTAGCAAAGACAATCATTTTTTATAGACATGTTTAAATGCAAAATGAACAAAAACTCAACAACATCTCCTTAAATAAGCTCCCACAAATCATGATGTGAGTATCTGGTCATCAGGACATCACACAAAATTTACTGAGCAACCTTTATAAGTGTCAAAATGTCAAGAAGTCGGGACCTATGACCCATAGAACTGGGTCCACGGTGGTGAACATAGCCAAATTTATGTCTTGTTATGAAGTTAAATTTGATGTTGAACAAAAGTACAAAAGTGAGGTTTATATTTGTGTGTCTGTGTATATTTGTGTGTCTGTTCATGGGTTTTGTTGACTTAATTGACAAACCTGACTGTCTGTGTGTGCCTGTGTTTGTCAAGGACACTAAAGCTTTCCATTCTAGGAAATATTAAAAGTGTTTATATGAGAAACGTGACATCTGGAAAAAATATCAGTTTGTCAGAAATATAGCAAAATGCACATTATTGCATTTACATGTTTTTAATCCTCTAGGAACAGACAGAGGTCTAGATTATGAATGTCATGTTTTTGTATTTCCTAAAACCTGAATAATATATCAATACACCTTTTTGCTTCCTGTTGAATGAAGTTCAGTATTATATCTGTTGAAAAAATATTTCATTTCCATGCAAATATAAGAAAAAAGCAATTTTGAAGGAAATTGTGTCTGTCTGGTTTTCAAAAACACAAAAAAATAGCTCTGTCTATAAATGCTCTCGTTACCAGACTGTTCGTGTTGTAAAAGTCTAGTGAAACCTGGATGTATGGCAATCACACAGTAAAGACTTTATATACGGCAGAGACAGCTGACCTCAGGACAGACTGCAGGAAGTTGTTAAAGGGTCATGACCTTTAGACTCAACATATCCCACAAGTCAACAAAGTAAATAGCAGACGCACACATGTGACACACACTCACACATTACTGGCAGTGCCCAACAGGTGGGATTACTTGATGGAAGACAGATACTTGGAAAAAAAAAATGGTGAAACTGCTGTCTTTGTTTGGGAGGACAAGCCTAAAGGTAAGAAATATGACCTCCAGGATCAAATGAGTTGCTTGGGAAAAATATTGGCCTAGTTTGTCACAGAAAGGGCCCCATGTTCTGGATCATTGCAAGAACTAAGTGTCACTTTATCCACCACAGTTTCCTGTGACAAAATGTTCAGAATATCAATCTACAACATTCTACTGTTTTATTTTCTTTAAAGAAAAAAAAAACAAACTTTTATGCTCTCAAACACAAAGCAAGAAAAAAGAAGAAGAAAGTAAACCTGCTCTGTGTGTTTTTCTGCAGAACAAGGAGAAAAAAAGGAAATCTGCTCCCAGACAGCTGAGCTGAAACAGGATTCAGTGCCCCAGAAAGAACATTTCCCACAGCGAACATCCTTTGAAAAGAGCATGAAAACATGCTGTACACAGGGCTGTAAGATCTGGTCCTCTTCAGCCACTTACCTGAGAAAGTATAGTGCATCAGTAGAAATTATATGTTTTCAGCTGTTGAGGTTTTGTATATGTATAATTATTGATCACATATAAAGAAAGCTATTGTATGAATGCTGTCTGTCTGTCTGCCTGTTTGCCTGTCTGTCTGTCAGGTTTACCACCCATTCCAACCAGCCATGTTTTTGTGGATCACAGCCTGTTACTGATCTACTCTGAGCTGTACATGACACTGTCAAATGTATACAAACAAACATATTATATAATTAATTGTGAAATGAAAGGAAAATTATTATAAGTTAGTGGAAGATATGTAGTTACATGTAACTGCATTATCTAATTAAATAACACAACAAATATAACTGAAAATAGTAACAAATCAAAATGGATGAAAGTACTGTACAAATGGGTTACATCCAAATATATTCTTTTTGGTTATAAGCAGAATATCAGACATTTATGCCAGAGCAGGTGACCACCGGCGAACACTGTTTATCAGTGATGGAAATTCAATATGATTTTTCTTCTGAATTTAGAAAACAGATTGAACACTGCTCTGTAATTCTGATTTAAATTAATGTTTTAAAAACAATTGTTAGAAAACTAATCTGTAAACGTGCATTACTTTCATAATGTTATTAAAATATATCACTGTAGATTACATAATGCTGGTCCAGGACAAGAAAGCAGTTCATCACTATGTTTGTTTTAAATTGATTTTGTTTCTTTGCTTTTCATTTCTTGAGTCGATGGACGTTGAACTAGTTTATCTGTCGTCTTTACACCTGAGGGCTGACTCTAATATCTTCCAGACACTCAACAGTTAAGGAAACCCCCATATTATCACTCTAAGTTCTTTCCCAGGTTTGATAAGATGATGCACACGTTTTTCTTTTTACAAACAAAACAACAACACAACAGAAATGAAAACATACCTTATAATGTCACCGCCTGTGTTTTCCACCTATGTCCGGTTACTAAAGTAAGATCATCCTCGTGCTGCGTGAAATCTACTCATTTTTAGACTGCAAGCTGTAACAACAACTCACGTCCCTTGCAACAGGTGTAGCCTTGGAGGAAGGGTGGAGAAAAGAGAAAGGAGGAGGGCTGGCGCTAAATCTGTTTTGGAAAGAACCTGTGGTCATGCTACAGCAAGTCTATAGTTTTCATTAATGTATCTTCAAACAGAGAAGAAAAGACACCACTGCCTTGTTCCATATCCACCAATTATTCAAAGAACTAGAACAATAGAAGGAGATTGGGCTTTTTTTTTTTTTTTTTCTCACTTCCTTTTAACATCCCCTTTTTTCATCTTCAGTCTTCTTTTGGGACAATATTTTTGCACAGAATATGAAAAAGGCTCCTTGGGATTGACATTCTAAAGGAAAATATTGGAAACAAACTTAAAGCTCTGCAACACCAGAAACAAAGTAAGCGTGTCCTCGTTGACGACTCCGCAGAGAACACACTGGCCTTCATAAAAGCTCAGCTGGTGATAGAGGTTGCTGGAGGTAACCTCTTTTGAATAAATATAGCTGTGTACTATCTCATGCACAGCCCGACCCTGTTCTTGCTGTGCCCAGTGTGCCTGCCTTCCACCCGTCACACAAAATGGAGCTCTGAATTTGGGTCAAGCGGCCCCAGGAGTTATGTCGTTCAGAGTACAGCGTTGTAGAGTGGATAACATTTATCATAAACACAGTCTTCATTTTCGCCTCTGTCTTCACGTGCTTTGGATCACGTCAGTATGAAAATCAGAACAGAAACGTTACAGTACAGTGAATACAAGCGGCAAACACGTGACCTGGACATAAAACTGAAAGGAGATGCCAGTTCTGATAGATGCCTGCTGTCTCATATCTACCAAATGCTGCACCACCACCACCATACGATCATGTCTGTGATGTCGACATCCTCCATGCTTACATGTTCATAGCCTTATTTTGTTCCTTATGATGCAAACATTGTTGGTTCAACTGTAAAAATAAAAGTGTTTCCAAGCCTTTAGATCTCTGTTTTAAGGATGTTTTCTTTAACATAGATGGAAATGGGCTTGATTCTTGGTTAGCTTATTTAACTTTTATATTTTAATGTTTTAATAAATTAATTAAAATAAATTTGGTTTCATGAGTAAGAAGTATTTTGACTTGATACTTCACAATGCATATTTTCACATAAAATGGCAGTTTGAATGACCGATGATGTGCTTTTAGACAAGGAAATAGACTTATAGCTATTTTTATGGTGACTTACAAATGAATTTTCTTCAACATCTAACTTTTGCAAAGTGATTTATCACATTTAAATTTTTAACCTTCTCAATTTTTCAGTCAAAATCAGATATTTTCCTATATCTGATTTACTGACCATACAGATGTTCATAAAAGCTCAGTGTAAATTGAAAGGTTGTTATATTTTAAGGCAAGGCAAGGCAAATTTATTTATATAGCACCATTCATACACAGGGCAATTCAAAGTGCTTTACAAAGGCATGAAATTACATTAAAATCATAGAGGATAAAATATTATAACAGAGAAATCTAACTTAAATCAAGCTTCTTTAGCCTCTGCTATTTGTCAAACTGTGTGGGTTTTATTAAAGATGATGGTGTTTCCACATTCACTGTATAGAGTTCCTGAACGTAAAAAAGAGGCACATCTGATGTTGTTGTTTTTTTTTTTTTTTTACCATTTTACCTGAATTATTTTAATGTACTGACAGAATAAGTTGTCCATTGTAGATCAGTTGATTCTTTTGGTCACCAGTTGTTCAGTTGTGAAGGTTATCTGAAAGCTGCTTCATCATCCATGCAGCATAGTACTAAATATGGAATTTGCAGTATACTGCAGACAGCCTTAGCGTGCCTCAGCATGACTACGCCTCCTCCTATAAAGAAGCTGTTATCACCAGTTCCCTGCTGTGTTGTTCATGTAGAGATGTAGGCCAGTTTAAGTCTAAGCACTAATCCATCACTCTTTAAGTCTTTAATTATTGACGGTGGTTCAGAGAAGGGCCACAGCCAATGTCCTTTTATCCTGCAGGCTGTGATGATGTCTGATGTGGTAAAGGCCAAGTACAGAAATAACTACCGTGATAAAGAAAAAGCCTAATATGAAACATTCCTTTAGAGAAAATGAACATTTGTTGTAATAGTCTGACCTGTTTCTCGCTTTTCGAACTGTAGAAATACCAATTGCTTTACACGAGTCATTTGTAAATATTGAATTATTTGCTGATGTTATGTGTTTCAGCTAATTAGGGAGCTGATTTGAGATTAATAGGTACAAGGTAAATTGTACTGAAGGTTCTGTTGTTACCGTGACTGTTGGCGATTCAGTGTTCAGGGCTAAATTTACTCCTGTTACCTTTTGCTCCCACGCATGTAAGGACCTGCTGCAGGCGTTCAGATATTATCCAGCAAAACTACAAATGAAAGGACTTGATAAACAGAGCTGACAGTAAATTGATTCAGAGCTGAGTGTTTCACAAACAGAAACCCTAATGAGCTGTGTTTTGATCTACTGTAGGGAGTGCAGGTTTTGGACCAAAGCAAAAAATATTAGAAATTCAGCATTCATTTGTGTTTCCCATCAGATTTTATTGATGAGCTATGCAGGCTGTTTTGTCCTGAGGCAAACTCATGCTTCAAAGATGCTCATCTTGAGCCAGTTGGACTTATTTCCACTCGTCGGCGCAGGGACATACGATGATACAGGCATGTTTTTTGATACGGACTAAAAGCTATGTTTATTATGAATGAAAAACTCCCCGGCGTTCTATTTTCTTCTAAAATAAAAGCAATTAATGATTTATGTCCTGCATGAAGTTAAAACTCAACAGCGCAGTTGTTTTTGGTACATTTGTACCTTTTGGTCCATTCTTTTAAACAACTGTCACAAATTACTTTCCTGTGGCAAAACTTTTGCTCATGTTGGAAACAATCAGCCCCAGAAGAGTCTAAGAATCTTTCCTGAATAAACCCCGACTTTAACCTTTGAAAAAACTCTCATGAGAGGTATTTGTATTTGTTTGGAGTTCAACTTTACCTCTGTCTTAGATGTTGTG
>JAPQRQ010000022.1:23146138-23176561 GCA_037367365.1 Apogon talboti
GATTTAGGACCACATATGAAAGTGGCCTGGGTCGGATTTGTGCTGTTCAAACTGTCTTTAACAGATCGGATACAGGTCACATAAGGGCAAAAAAAATCGGATTTGGGCCACATTTGCCTGCAGTCTGAAAGTGTGCTGGGCTACGGGGATGTGATTTACATGCATGCTTCCTCCACTGTACTCCACCTGTTAGACTGTGTATTACAGTGCTTTACGATTCATGGCCAACTCTTGTACTCTGTATGAATTAGTAGGTTGGCCATCTCTAACTCTACAAAGGCAATTTCATTTGCATGTTTTTATGTATAAAGCTGTGCTGGGTAAACTCTCCTCATTTTTATGCAGACTCATGAATGAGACCGCTAACGGTCTTCAGCTTTGTTCCAAGGGTTTGTTCTGAGCTGGTAAAAAAAAGCCTTTGGTTATTTTGTTCCGTGTAGCTGGAATAACTTCCAGAGCTCCTAATATCTGAAAAATCTGGCCTCACTGGACCATTTTAATTAGATCAGTTTGTTAGTTGGTAATTTAACTGAGAAATGTCAGTGTTTCATTTAGCTCGTTGTATTGTTTCCTTGTCTCTTGTGTTTGGATGTCACGTTTGATGTTTTTTAATCTTCCTTTTATTGCAACTGATTTGTCATCTTGACCAGTTATCACTTGAAAATAAGATCTTCATCTCAAGCGGCTACATGGTTAAATAAACGTTAAGTATATAAATTAAATAACTGATACTAACTTTTCCAAAATGCAAAACATACAACCTAATTCACAGTTTAACATGGTAAAGACATGTAACCCTCACTGGTCCTGCTTCTCTCTATTTACATTAACTCCTAAAGGACATTCCAATGGGATTCCATTTATTATTTTTCCAGTGAGTCTGACTCTCAAACTCATGTATCTGTTATGTAAAAAATGTGCTTCTTTGTAAAATGTACCGCAATGTTGCAAAGTAAGAAAAAGCAGGCGCTGAGTAAATGACATTGAGGCTGCTATGCAATTGAAATGTAGGACACAGCAATGGTGTTCAACACATGAGCAATAGCAGCCTCTGGTGGTTCACAAGGGCTGGGTGGGTGGGTAGGTTGGTGGGTGGGTGGCTGTCTTTTTTTTGTTTGTTTTGTAGAAAAAATCTTCCATATGTAATGGGAAGATTTTTTGTGTGATTTGAAGTATGTGTGCGAAGGGAAGCGATTAGTATGGGGGCGTTCAGATTTATTTTGGAGTCTACCAAATCTGTAAAACTGTAAAAGTGTGGGTGGGTGTGTGCCTGTGGAGAACAAAAATGTTGTTAAACACAAAAATGTGGCTGTAAATGTGTGTGAGGGAGGTTATTCAGCCTGCCATGTGCATCAGAATAAAATGTGAATGGACTTAATTTCCATCTACAGTCATCAGAAAGAGGATGGTACAGTATCCTAGAGATCCAGTAACATTACCATCAACCAAATGTCACCATATTTTACCCCTTCAAATGCTGAAAGAAGGGCATACAGCATATGTTAAAGCTATACCTGCCGTTTACTGTACAGATCCAGATGTCAGACAATTTAACACTTCACAATATATGTCAATATATGCTTTGATTTTTCTGTGTGATATGTTAAACGTGTCTGTTTTGATCATAGCCAGTATAGCCGTGTGCTGAATGAGCTCATCTACAGACGCTGCCAGATGCTTTGCTGTGCTGAAGGATGAATGATGCTCTGAGATTTTACCTCCATCAGATGTCTGCTTCCTTTTTCATCTTTTATTTAATCTTTGTCGAGACAGGTGGAAGGTAAGGAAACATAGAGGAGGGGCGTGGGTAAGTCTGTGCACAGGCATTTTATATTTATAGTGCATTTCTACACACTTTAAAATGCATACAAAGCAACGAGTTACATAGGAAGAAAAAAGAAAAAATATAGATTATGGCAATTTTTAGGTCACCATATAAGAAAAAATATGACTTTATTGATCGCACTGGGGATGAAATTGCAGTGTTTGCAGCAGCAAAAATACAAAAAGTAAAGTGCAGAAAAAGAGGCATAAATGTTCAAAAGTGGAACAAGAAAAAATAAAAGAGAACCTTCTATTTCTATTACTTGTTCTGTACATATATTATTTACATGATGTTGATATTGATAAGATGCGGGGGGGATTACTGTCAACTGTTGTATAGTCTTTCTATAATATATAGTCTATATATTTATATAGTTGTAACCAGATTGATATTATTCTGTTGTTTTATTATCATTTATGGGCAGATGTAGTTGAATATTGACGATCCCTATTCTTAGCAAATTCAATTTTGAATCATCAACATTTCAAGAAAAGATCTATTCCATTTAAGCATAATGTATGTTTAACAAATATACAGGACAATAGCAAACAGATGCTACATTAAGTGGAGGAATAATATTACCATGGAAAAAATGAGGATTTCATGTTACACTAATCCATTACTGATGAACTGAAGCCATTTATAATACAACCACAACACAGCTTTTCAGTGAAAAAAAAAAAGTTTCATGTTATATTCATATAAGGTAAAAATGTGTGATGTCACATTTTGTAGAACCTTTCTGCTGTTTCAGATTAAATGTCATTAGTGTCTAAATCAAATCACAGGACTTCTCAGATTCATGATGGGCTGTGTAATTTCACTTTCATTTGGCTTTAATCACTACGTGTCATCTTAAAATGAAGAACCGAGGATGACATATTGGGAAAAAACAGATTCAATGACATTAATAATTTAATCTAAGTGTAGCAAGGAGCTAAATACAGACACCAAGTCATCAATATCTGGGCTTCTTAATTAGAGACTATCAGAGATGATCACAAACTAATTATCGGGAATGATATTCACAGTGGAGCCCACACACCTGCATCTCAAGGAACTGTGTGACCAAGAAAGACCCCATAGTCAGGAAGGAAGGCTTTTATGCAAATAAGCTCTCATAACATCACATTTTGTCATTTAGGCTTTGCCAGATTTATCCATTCTTTTACAAAACAAAACTTTTTTTTAACTAACACCAAGGGCGAACAGATGGAGACAGCCATATGTAGGCCATAGGTGATGGAGAGCAACTCTGACACAGCCAACTGAAAGAATATATTCCTAGTGGATAAAAATAAACTCACCAACTAAAAACTCAGTAAAGAGCCACATGACAATGTAGAAAATAATTCAGTGGATATTAAGGAGCACTTATATACTGTATGTACATTTACATCACTGTCTTCAAAACTACTGTAATTTGCTAATGCTAATGCTAATGAGCATAAGAACCTGATGCAGAGATGCTAATCGAGAAAACAGACAGTAAACTCAGAAGACCTCCCGATAAAGACATCATTCATCACCAAACAGTTGAATAAGATTGTGTTTTCTGTTATTTATATTCATATTTAATATCTATTTTTTTTACTTTATGTTTCCTCTGCTATTCTATACAGGTTACTCAGTTGCTCTAGCTAACATTAGCAGGTTAAGCTAACAGACTTTTTTTTGGGTAAGCTAGGTAATTATGATCCCATATAGCTAAACTTCTGTGTAAATTGTATTACAACAGTGTATTTGTAATATTGTATGTTATTAATTGTAGAAATAAAAAGTGTGAATGGTAGACAGGCTGCAAAATGACATTTTCATATGTAAGGGAGTCTGTTTCAACTGTTCATAGCATTAAGTAGTCAACACTCTTTGCATTCAGTGATTAAACATGCAAGGTATCTTTACAAAGAAGAATATAGCTTTTTCTATGTCTTTATTTTTGTATTTTGTTACAGAAATAAACAATTCAACCCCTGCAAGCCAACATGCAGTCACACTTCCAGAAATTTGAATATAATAGCCATTCAGGCATAAAGCGTAACCTTCCATTTAGATGTTTTTTTTTTCTTTTACTGTTAATGCTGATATCTCACTTGAACTGGATGTGGCTCATTTGCATCAGATGCACAGTCGGGAATCCTTTAGGGAACCGGCACTTTTCAACATCTTGTAAAAACAGAGGAAAAGATGCCTGAGGAGAGTTTGAAAGATAAAGACACAGAAATCGACACAAGCACAAACACACACATGCTTTCTTTATCACAGACTCACAGATTCTGCTTTATGCAAACATTAAAGTACACAAAACTGGCTCAGATATGAACAACTTAAGTCTGTGAGGGTAGTAAAAAGCAGACATGTTTCATAAGTAATTTCAATTTGTCTATGTTTATTTTTTTTAAAAATAAATAAATAAATTGCTGAAGAACATCTCAACATGACGACAAAGAACATCTCAACATGACGACGAAAGCAGAAGGTGAAGCGTCTGAGGTCAGTGCATCTGACTTCTACCTGGCAGGAGTCCATGTAAGTCAGTTCAGCACCAGAGGAAGTACAGTAGTATGACATTCAGTGAGCATTTCTAAACGTGGCATGTTTCCAAGTTTACTTACACATACAACAAGGTCATGCATCTGTTTGTCGGTGGCAAACACCAGGTTACATTAAACTTCAACACAAGTAGGACTTGTACATTCAATTAACTTTACATTACCCTTTGGTTTCTTTCTTTAGCCATTCTATAATTAGAAACACCACAAGGAATAGAGTGCAGATGTATAAAGGATTTGTACTGGTCATAGAAAAACTGGAACTAAATGAAGCAGTGACAGTTAAATTGAGGATTATGTACATACACTACAGAGAGGGAGTAAAAACAAATAGATTTCATGTTACTTTCACATACTTGTTCTGTATTTTCCATCCAACATTTTCATTGCCTCCTGTGTAATTTCCACAAAGGCATGAAAACACTTTGCATGAACGCACCAAGTGTCTTGAATGCCTTGTAGGCTTGAATAATATATTAATTCACTAGTAGAGAACAGTACAGAACATAGTACATAACAGACTGCCCAGATGAAGCTTTGCAAATCCCACTGGAAATCTCAATTTGATGTAGGTTATCTTCAGTTTCCTCTTAAAGATTGTAGCAAAGATTGTAATGTCTGTGTTATTGAGTTTGTTTCATTGACAAACAAAACCTTAGGCTTCTAAATGAGAGTGTGATGTTTGCATTTCCACAGCTAGAGCACACCATGCTGGACAGAACTGAATTTCTGAGCTCAGAAGTCCTTCGAGTAATCTTTAATTAAACCTCAACCAATCCTAAACTTGCGTGACCACCATCTACAAACACTAATAATGACAGTCAATCAGTTAACAATGCAGAGAAAGAGACATTTCTTGTCACCATCTTTACTCGGGTAGAATAAACCATTCAGGCTTTGTGAGCTTGTACTTCATTCAGCTTCTATGCAAATATATATCAGCCTTTGTTGCCTCTTCTCCCATTTGGCTGATTTCATTCTTTCCCTCCATCTCTAAATGTCCATGCTAGCATTAAGGAACCATCTGTGGCTGTGTTTCACTGGCCACTGGCTCAAGGCTCTGGTTTTTAAATAGAAGCCATCAAATGGTTAGCCCTAAATGGAGCATGGTTAGGCTTTGCATGTTGGATAGACACTAAATAGCAAAGTTTCAAGCCTTTATGTGAAATAAGAAAATGAGTGAGTTCTGTGGGCAATTAATGTGATCATTTCAATCTGTAATGACAAAAAAATCCACCTACATTTCTGTTACTGCACAATCTTTCAATACAAGACTCTCATCAAGATAGAAGAAATCTCTTCTACAATAAACCCATGCTTTATACTTGCTCATGCCCTTACTTCTTTCGTCTTCAATGTCATGCCTGTAAATATTATTTCTGCAGACCTTGCCCTAACATCTATGATTTTTTTTTTCTAAAGCTGCCTGTTTTGATCAGGGTCATGTTGTGGGCCTCTCTCACCGAGTCCTGACTATTACAGAGATAGGATTCTTTTTAAAAACACAAGATTGGTCAGTGCAACATTTTTCACCTAAACTCCCATGAACAGAAATGGTAATGTCCTCGGTAATGGAGTTTTTGATATTAAACTGATTAAAATATCAGTGAAAAAAGCATCTGAGCTAGGATGTAGACTGCACATGAACCCATCTCGAATCATCTGCACAATTGAATACAAATGAATACAAACACACACCTTCCACTACCCTATTTTATAACAGATATCTGTGATAAAGCTAATTAATATCAACCTTTATTTAACCAGGAAAATGTTTATTTAACCAGAAAAACGACTGAGATTAAAACTCTCTTTTGCACTAGTATAGAAAATATAAATTTTAACCATACAGCCACAGCAAAAACATGCATAGTACAACTCAGTGCTAAAACCATCCATAAAACACCAAACTAAAATAGAACAGGTAACGCTGCATGTAATGATAAAATGTTTGGCTGACCTTTAGGAGACGTAGAGACATACTGTAAATGACCGATACATGTTCATCACTTCCATCAACTTTGAGTTATAGTCAGTGTCTGAATTGTCGAAAGAGTCCATTCTCACTCCTCAGTTGTCACTTTCTGCCTCTTGGCGTCTGTTCCCAATGCCTATCAATATATTTCAACATGCACCGTACCAGATAAAAATCAATGTAAATCCTTAGATGCTAAAAGTTGAAGGAACGGGGCAGGGGACGTTGTTAAAGCTGCAGCGCTTGACAGTTTTTTAGCATCACCAGGCAAAAATCCATAGTTGGTGTTCGACATATTGTAATTCAAATGGTCTGAGGAGACATAAGACTCCTGCATATACACACTTTACTTGTGTTTTCGAGCTGTAGAAAATTCCCTGATCGAAATTTTTAACTAACATGACTCCATGGGCAAAAAGGAAAAAAACAGCTTCACTTTTCCATAACAATCCGGTCATTTATTTTTACATATAATCTTTTAATTTGGAGTAAGAGTTGTATAAAGAAGATGTATTTTCAGATTCTGGCGTCAATAAATTCTGCTAGTACAAAACAGTGACAAAAACTTCTTGTAAGTAAACAGTGTTAATCTTTGACAGCATGCAATTAGTTTTTTGCAAACATGTTCCTGTATAGTTTCTGTGTCACTATAAACCTCTTGTTAAGACTAATTACGAAACTAATTTCAATAGATTGAACAAAGCATGGTTATACTGTATTACCAGCACAGCTTTACTAAAGAACTGGTTTTTAGATGCTATTTTTTTTTTACCCTTAACCATGAGATGCAGGAAAACTATGGATAGCACTGGTCTACAAGTAAAACGCTTCCAGAATAAAAGTAGTGAAATTAACCACGTGTGAGTCGCTGATAAAGAAAAATCATGTCAAAAATGCTTGTTGGCTGAAGTTTCACAAGTACAGTCTTGGGTCAAAATGTGAAATTCGAGAATTAACGAGAGAATGGGTTTTACTCCAAAGGAATATTAGTGTCAGAGCTACAGATCTACTTCAAAACACTGTCTGCACATTACAATACATTCACTTTACAGGTTCTATCTAGTGGAGGATTTCTACATCTATTGTATAAATGTACATAAACCAATATATATCACTTTATCATATACCTTGAAAACATCAGAAAATCAGCACTTTTGTCATTTGTTTTCCAATTAATCTTATTTAAATACATAACATTTAGCACATTTAATCTCTGAAGCAGATCATTTCTAAAAAATTGTAGACAAGTGAGTTAAGTTTGGTAAAGTCTGAGGTAACAGTTGGTGTGGTATAGAAGTCACACACACACACACACACACACACACACACACACACACACACACACACACACACACACACAGATGTACACTGGCTGGTAGAAAAAAACAGACTTTCCAAACGTCTGATAGCTCATGTAATTTATCTTCTTTCAGCACTTTTATGGAACGAAATTGACAGAAACAAATTTCAGAGGCTTATATTCATACAAATTGATTTTGTTGTATTCAATCAGAGTGTTTTTGCTTCAGTTTTTCAGAAAAGCTGAGGTGAACTAATGACTGCAGTATTTCTAAAATCCTTGCTTGCTGCAGGTAATTTTTGTAAAAAAAATCAGAGGGATGATGCATAGGAGATAAAAAGTCAAGGACAGAGAGGATAGAGAAATAAATTGAGGTCAAAACTGTACAACAGAAGAACATAACTCATGACCTCATTACGTATCCCTAAGATAATTTATCTTCTTCTCTCAGCCTTGGCATCAGCTGTACTGATGATAGTTAACCTGGACTTGGTGTACTTCTTCCTTTCTTGTGCATAAATATCCATACATCTGTGTGTATGCATAGGTAAATGCATGCTTAGGAGTGTGTGTTCGCCTGCGTGTCAGTGCACGTATTTGTCAGCGTCTCTCTGGCTTTGACACAAAGGTCTTGTGACTGGACAGATGGCGACGTCTGTGGACGAGAGCCACAAGCTTGAGAACAGTAAAGAGAAAAACACAGGCGGTACATTTTTCTGACATTTCTTTGGGTGACATTTCCCGTCTGGCTCAAGAAGAAAGTAGAATATCAGGAGAGAGAAATGCAAAAACAAAACAGCGTGTCATGATAAACTTTGGTGGTCGGCCTCCTTTGCTCAGCTTTCACACAGGAAATAATTGGTGTGACCTCTGGGAGTCGACCACAGATCAATTATCTCTGTTTTTTGTGTCAGAGCTGTCTTGTTACAGCCTCATAAAGGCAAAGGTCAGGGAGGTAGCTGACGACTGTGAAGGTAGGACCCACTTAGCCGTGCAATAAAAGCAAGGTGTTCTAAAGGTAAAGTTATGAGGTTGAGTTATAACACATTCTCATGTAATTGCGGTACGTCTTTGGTTTCATTTTGAAATGAAGAGGAAATTTGCTGATTGTGGTGGCCTGGAAAGCAATTTGCAGATGTACAGATATGGCTGGAAGATGAATTGGGCAATATGTTGTTCTTAAAAATAAAACACTGAGTCAGAAGAGATGTCTCAGCACAAGGAAAATGGGCTACATTAAAGACGGTAGGTCATTTTCATTTATATGTTGGCTGAAATAATGGTGGTTTAGTCAGCGGAGTAATGCAATAAATTAATCAAATGGTTTATTTTTAGGTCCATTTGTTGCCATACCAAAGAGGACGGCTTACTGCTCCACGGAGGCTTAAAGATTCATTCATATAAGTGATTTATACAGGATTAAAACAATCACAATTTATGATATGATATATTGTATCATTGCTCTTGTATTTAGAGCAGATCCTGGGGGTTATTTTTAGAACGTCCAGACAGTACTTCCACACACAGAGCACTCTCATCTGATTGCACAAATATAAAAACTCTTCTTTTCCTGACATGTCAGATTACTGGTAAAGTGTAGCGGTGTTTACTTTGACTAAAGCACCGACCTCCAGTGGGTTTCAGCAGACATCAGTGTTTCCCATTGACCCTCAAATTCAGCTTCAAGTCTCATTTGTCGACGAGTACTTCAGGCACCAGAATCATAGAATGAAAGCTGGCTTAGACTGGAAATAAGAACCTGTCACGTCAAATCCTGAGAGTACATACTAGGTCTACATTCATCTGGGTACTTTATGTTGAATACAGGATTCCCGTTGTATTTCTTGTCATGTTTTTACCTCAGGAATTACTATAAATGCAAATTAAAGAGTGAATTTATTGGTATAGAAGGTTAAAAGACACAGTACTCATATCCTGAACATGTGGGGACTTATTTCCTGCTAGTGTTCCTTAATTAATCCCATTAATCATGTCACTGGATAAAACTAAATTTCCAAATTCATTATTCTTTCAACGTTTTCTTCAAGATGAACATATTTCTAGCATCCTTGAAGCCGCAGGAGGCGAGAAAATGCCAGAATGTGCAGCTCTGTCCAAATTTAAAGATTAAAATGTCGTTTAGTTTAAAGACCTGATGCCATTTTGTGCTACAGTGGAAACATAAAGCTGCTTTTTTCAACCTTCTGTGTTGAAATATTGAATAGCGCTCACACCAAAGTCACTTCTGATACATGATATTTTGATATAACCCATAAAGACCCAGTGCTGCTTTTGTGGTCATTCTCAAATGAATTTTTCTCTCTATTTAACCTTTCTTAAGATGATTTATTACCATTTATTATAATATTGTCCTTTGTATTTTATGTTTTTCAGTGTAAATCATGTATTTTTCTGTATCTAATTTACTGATCATGTAGATGTTCATAAAAGTTCAGATTAAAGTTGAGGGTTATTATATCAGAAACAGAGAAAACTGAAGAAAAAGTGACTTTTTCAGTAAAATATATTGTTTACTGAACATAAACCCAGTGTCTCCAGCCACTGTCCATGGATTTTACTGGTGAGTCAATGTTGTAGAAGATGAAAGTGTTTCCTTGTTCACTACAAAGCCTCTGAATGTCCAAATGGGTCATATCTGAGGACCATGAAAAGATGACAAACCATATTTTACACCAATTATTGACATGTATTGATAGGATTAGTGGATCTACAGGTATTAAACAGTTTAGATAATTAGATGGGTTTTGGTCGACATTGGCTGTTTGGGTCTTTATGGGTTAATCCACCCAAACTTGTCTGAAAACACCTGTGATTAGACAAAAACCTTCATCCCAGAATAGATTTTCTACAGTGTGGAATGTATTATTTCTCCTCAGAACACTTGAATTAAAATATGCTGAAAGGTAATTATGGATTGTTTTTGCCAAGTGATGCTTAAAAACCACGAGGCACTGTAGTTTCAAAGAAAATAAAATATATGCAAGAAGTTACACAAAATAATTGCTGATAGTATTTTATTTGTGATGAAAACCTTATGTTTTTAAAACCGAGTAAAAAAGCACTGAAAAATACATTCTGACTCAGCTGGCCCTTGTGGTTGTACTTATTTTCATATTATTCTATTACGTTTCAAGACCAAAACAAAAGTACACATATTTACACAGGAGTCCCACAATACTTGATGTTTCCTTAACCCGAATGTGATCTAGGTTTTATGAAGCACGTAAGACAGAAGTTAACACACAGTTTACGAATATTAACCAAGGCACTCCTCACTTCTCCTGAAGCACTCGAGGTGATAATAAAGCAAATGAGCAGAGAGATTTTTAGACCCCGTTTGTATCACATTTGTGAGGTGATGACAGGGTAATATATAGCACTAAAATCTTTTCTGCCTGACATCACACCTACAGTATAGAGTGTGATTTATACCTTACACAAGCTGTGAAACTGTATAATTAGCTCATTGCATTAAGTTACGGCTTACTGAGAAATACTATGATATGCTTATTTTCCTTAAAGACATTATAGTAGTTGAAGAGAGTGCTTTGCATATACAGTATTTTATGTTATTGTAATTCGGAGGCAGGTTTTTAAACAGCGGTGAAACCTTAAACAGGAGTACAAATGAATGCAAATTGAATATTTCATTAGCGCCATAGCACCGACATGTCTACTGCATAATGATATTTACCCAGGTTTCCCTTTAACAAAACAAATTAAAGACGATTTCATTCAACCGGTTAAGTAAGTGTGAGAGCGTGTAGATAACTTGACCACATCCTCCCCACGGTGCAGGAAGGTCTACATCTGAAATCCAATTAGCCGCAGAGCAAAAAGCCCACAACTGACACATTCTGACAGCCTATTCTTATGGTAACATTTAGCCGTGGCCGACAGGTGCATCATTTTGTGTGTGTTTGAGGTGTAAATTGGCAATGCTCTTTTTCTGTTGACTCCCGTAAAGCATCCAGGTCTATCTGTTTCGAATGAATGATCTGACAGGTGTTCAGCAGGGACAGCTGGTTAAAATCAGCTGGTTATAATGATCAGAAGAAGACAAACTCATTCATAAATTTAGAGATGGAGGCCCGTTTATGTCCACAGCAGAGGTAATCAATATGCAAGCTTTTGTGTTTGATTAAAGTGATTGCAATCCATGGAAAACAATATATTATTTAATGAGTCCTGCCTAATTGACTAAAGGCAGGAATAATTCAATGGACTGAATGTATTCAACATCAGCTAAGAGTTATAAACAGACAATTCAAAGGAAGCTGCGACACAAGGTTTTAGACTATTTTACAAAAGGAGTTAAATTTTTATTCTTATTTCTTTTATTTGAAATCTTGACGTCAAACTGATAGAAATAGACAAAATAAAAAAAGCCTCATTGGTTGATCAGTTGTTATGGTTGAGTAATAATAACCTGTCAAGTCTAATGAAAGGGTGGCGAGGGGTAAACGTCAGCCAGTGCTTCTTTTTGGGCCTTTTCTGTTGTTGCTTCTATTTTTGTTGTTGTTTCCTGTTGCCGAAAGAACTAAAAAAAAAAGTGAGTGGACTCCAATGTCACTGAAGAAGTATTGTAAATTATTCAGTCTTTTCATGTGTAACCTCAAGAGTCAAGGCTTAAAATACAGTGCCATAAACTCTAATCTGTAGGATACCTCCAGCACTGCCCTTCAGCTTTTGTTTCTCTGGTTAATGAGCTGCCAAGCCTGTCCTTACATGGCATGCAGTTAATCAGTGTTGTCAGGGATGATGATAAGCAGGTGCAGACATTATGCACAACCATAACTATTTTCCTAATTAGACCAGGGCACAGTCATACCGGTGTTGGTGAAGTGAACAATTCCTCTCTTTTCTGCAAAATGCCTGCACTAATTCTAACAGACAGTCGATTCTCATATTGTATAAAACTTGATCATTCTGTCTGAAGGGCATTAAATGGCTTTGTGTGTGTTGCTGTAGGGGGTTGGGAGAAAAAGAAAGAGAGAGAAAGAGAGAGACCATCTGTGTATCAGCTGTACCATCTCTTGACTTACTGCTCTGCTATACTCAATCTCCATCCCTTTATTTCAGTCCATTAATGAATTGCAACCAAATGCATATTTATCTCCAACACTGGTGTAATACATAAACACGTGTTCAGCTTCTGCGGTAAGTATGATAAACAAGCTCCAATAGGTTCTTTTTAAAAAATATATATATGCGGTTATGCAGCCTAATCGACGCCACAATTATTCTGTATCATGTAAAGCAAATGGCGTGGGAAAGCTTAAATAGATGCCTATTAAGGTGTTTGATTACTTGTGATTACACTCTCTCATGTTTGCTGTGCACGTACAAAATCGCACACATGCACACAAAGCGTCACCTCCTCTTCCAATTAAGCAGGTAATCCTCCCTCATATTACCTTCTCACACGCCACAGATGCTGCTGAAAGACATGTTAAGAGAGGGAGAGAGCAGTGGAGAGTGGCTTTGATTCAAGTGCACATGAGCTGGGCTTATCTGTAGGGTTCATGTTGCAGCAGACACATGATCAGAATGCATGCCGAGATGCCCGCTATGCATTTATGCGGGCACGCCTGGATCATACTGTGTCCTTAAATGCATTTCAGTCACTCCTCTGTCGTAACTGTCAGCTACAACTGATGTGCCAAAATGAAATGTAAGATGCTTGTTCTTGTTCTTATACCTACTCATAAGGGTATAGATCTACAAGTGCAACAGTAGCCGGAGTGATCGCTTTATTAGTGGCTAAGATGAACAGTGCCTCAGAGTACTTGAAGGTCTGATGGAAAAATGATCAATGGGCAAAAATACACTTTTGTAGCAAAGAGGTAACCGCAGTGTGAACAAATTGAAAGTGATGGCATGAAGACCAGGCATTAGTCACTGCAGAGTAAAGTCAGGCTTACTGAGGAATAGATTAGTTAAAAAATGAATGCGATACAAAGATGATTTTATTTTTCAAATTCTAGCTGGCTCACTATCACCAACATTCTTTCTCAAAGTACAAGTGCAGAAAATATATTTGTGTGTCAGTGCTACAACATCACAGTATATTAGGAGAAGGAGATAGCTCTTGTGTTTCATGGCTTTATACTGCATCAAGACAAAAGTTGAACTTGTGTGATATACAGTAGTTGTATTTCCTCCCCAGTTTTCACCTCCTGGGGATGAGAGCGATCAAATGTGACAGCAGGAAACAGGACTATAATAAAGCAGTAATGCCGTGGTCCTCCTGCAGCTTTAGCTCCACTAAACGTCTCACCCCCAATTCATATGCTGTGATCGTGTTTCTTAGTGGTAGCCTCAGTAGTTTGTAAATGTATTTTATATTACCATGACACTCTCAGCATATCTTTAGACTGTTCCAAGCTGAATTTAGATTGACATGATTGAAAGCAGAAAGAACAAGAGCAAAGTAAGTGGCCTAGTTACATCCACCATGAGCTGTCCATGGTCCTGAACCCAGTTCATACCTCCAGATCTTTTACTCTCTTTAGTAAAATCTGTACTTTATACGATTGATACAGACATCTTAAAGCAGATACAACAAATAAGAGCAAAATGATAACACTGCATGGAATCCATAAGAAACTGATGGTTATTTTAAGGGTTTGCTATTTTATATGGAAACTAATGCAAGGAAGTATCTGAAAAATGTCATCAAATACAGCAAATTTGAAATAGCAATTTTAACACTCACGGAAATCAACACTGACCTGGTGCTTATACGGGAACCATAACTGAATAGTGTAAAATTAAAGTCTAATAGTGTAAAATTGTACACAGAGAATTACATCACAGGTTATCAACATTACTAGAGCCAAACGTACAGAGCTTCTTTAGATTCTCTATCACCTTTAAAGTTTACTTTGCTTTTATGATTCTACAAGATATGTTTTGATGGTGCTGTAAAATCATGATGTTAGACATAAAGCAAGTTCATATGTCTGATCATGTCGTGAGTGGGTGTGGGAAAAAAAAAGACATCATACTATGAGTGATGATCCCTGTGTCAGCAGAGAAAAGGCAGAAATAAGTTAATAGTTAGATGTTGTGTTATGTTTGTAAGCCTGAAATGTCAAGTGTTCTTTTCCTGTAACATGTTACGTGGCAGCCTACTCTTCCTGTTGATCAATGGAGCCACACAATAATATTCATGGTTTTCTGTCCCCACGACTTCAATCAATCAGTATGTGTACATGACACTTAAAAAATAAATTATTGTGTTTGTTCGACTTAAAATGGACTCTAAAAGCACATGGTAATGTGTAAGTTCAACTGAACTTGCAGTTCTAATAATCGGACTAACACACCCAGATAATGCAACCAAACGTTTATGGGGTTGAGGTGTTCTGCACATGTACCAGGGCTCTGCACCAAATCCTGGCCTGGAAGTCCAACAGCATGCATCTCATCTACACAAAAAGGAGAGTGGACAAAAAGTACACTATGTACAGACTTGCAACATTGTCCATTGTTGCACCTCTGGGTAGATGGCTTGGTTGCTCACTATTGACTACTGTTGTGCTGTGCAGCGGCGTAGGTTAACAAGCTAAAGGAGTGCATATCGCAAAGTATCTTAGCAGAGGCGACATGAGTTCAACAATAAATCGATTTCACTCCTGTGCATGTAGACTGGAACAAAGACAACAGTCCAATTAAACAGTTTAGACTAAGGTGTGCATGCAAAGGCACTGAATGAAACTGTGTTAAAAGCCAGTGAGGAATTAACTCTACCCACATAGCTCTTTAACACTACAGCTGTGTAAAAACAACACCCAAATCAACACTCACCAATTCAACTCTAGAAATTTAACACTGCTGGATTCAAATCTATGAAACGCTGCAGTGATGTTAGGCTTTGGTGGTTGGTTTTTTGATCATGTCACATGGTCTTGGTCGGCTGATGTTATTGGCTCGTTGGCAAGAACATATGAATTTGTCAAATGTCCATTAATCTTTAAAGGATGGAAAAGAACATCATTGAATTGATCTTTGTATAGAAGCTACAAGTAAAAATGAGTGACTGAAGCCTTTCACTTGAGGTTTGCCATCTCTCTCTCTCCCTCTCTCTCTCTCCCTCTCTCTCTCTCTCCATCTCTCTCTCTCTCTCTCTCTCTCTCTCTCTTTCTGTGGAGTTTGTTGGTTGGTTGGTTGCAGTATCTATCCCGGCTCGCCTCCTGAAAGCCTGACAAACACAGGCAGCCTTCCTCTCCTCTCCTCTCTCCGTATACCTTCACATCCATCTGTCTGCCTCTCCCGCTGCTTGCCTTGCCTGTTTATGTATTTGCCTGTCGCTCCTAAACGAGGAGGTGAATATATAAATATAAATATAGATCTTGGTGATGGAGAGCATCGCGGACCGGGGCTTTTGCTTCCCCCCACGCGGGAGACAACACACAAACTCACTGGACAAATAAGGCGTCAGAGGACAAATACCGGCTCCACCACTCTCAACTGTGGCGCACTGAAGCTTATTAGTATCTTCTTTTTTTCCCTTCTTCTTTTTTTCCCTCTCCTCATCTTCTTGTTCTTCTTCTATCAACACGTCTCCATAAACAGATGCCCTGCTCTGGAAGTTACGCGCAAAACACGGATAAATCCTCCACTCCAATTGTCACCCGACGCGCTCATCTGAAGGTAAAAACGCTCCATTTACCGTTAAAACTGTTGAATTTCCAGTCGATGTTTGCGCCGCTGAATGCACAAGTGTTTTAGGTTAAGAAAACATGTTAGACAGGAGTGAAAATTGGTCTAAAGTGGGTGGGAAGGTGACTCATACTGATCCAAACCCTGGTAAACCTGCTTCAGAGTCCCCAATTTTTTTATTTTTTTTCTGCGGCTCCACAGATTCCAACACATTCACATCACCAGGCTGTTTTTATTTTTTTTTTAATTCTTATACACGCACACGCATAGGACGGAGGTTCCTCGGTGTCTGCGTGGTTAAACAAAAATAACAGTGGGCGATCTGTCTGTGTGATGTTATGATGGAGTGTCTGAACTGATGCGGCTCCTCCTCCGCGGTTTTTCTCGCTTATATTCTTTTTGACAGGTAAAGAACTGCATGTTAGAGATTTGGAGTCGTTTTTTTTGTTTTTTTTTTTCCAGGTTCAAGCCAGCTGACATTTGTGGATTGTCAGATTGGGTTCACGACAGCCAGCCTGATTAGTTGGCTGTGATAGTGATAGAAAGCACATTGTAAAATTATACTAATATTGTCCAAAGCACATAAAAAGTGTTGAGATTAACATGTGATTGGCTATAATGAGCATCTTTATAATATTTCTTAAAGATAAAGTGACTGTGTTGGAGATATGTACAGTATGTGGAACATCACTCTTAGAGATAAATGTATACAAGTCACATATTTACTGTCAAAATAATGTATGGCTTGAGAAATAGTGTGCTTTCCAATATAATGTCAGATTGTACTTAGGCGACTGGAGAGCTGTTATGTCGCCTTTCCGCACTGTTGACCATCAACAGACATCATAGCATTGGTTAAAAATACCCCTGCCCAGATAATTCCATATATCAATTTGGGTTTCCCTGACTCATTTTTGCATTGAGAATAGTGACAACCAGCATTACCATCAGTTTTATGGTAACACATATTTAAAGAGAGGTCCGTTTCGCAAGAATATTGAGGAAAATTTGTCATTTTTCCAGTGATAAAAAATGAGATATCGCTGCCATGTGGCCACTGGACCGTTATAACATTTTGCCTTGTTCCAGAGATGATGATTTAGCTCAAGCTCCCGTCCCATATTTACAAGGTCAATTAGTCCACAAACTCCAAATGAATCACCCACCCAGCTATGTCCACTCAGCAGTCACTTTCCTACAGTGTGGCTGAGTGGGGCCGGTTGACAATGCTGAACACAGAGAGGATGAGCTCAAGCCTAGTAGTGAGAGCAAAAACTCTGAAATGGTGGCAAAAAAGAGCATAATGAATAACACGAGTAAACTGGTTAAGAGGAAATTACTGTACAACATGAACTGAATCAGAATAGTCGCGCAGTGTCTACTAATCAATACAAACCAATAGTATTAATCCGCAGAGTTTAATTAAATTAGCTCCAATCTACTTCTATACTTTACAGACAACATGAAACGGGTTGTAATCGCTTGATGTACTACAACATGCATGCACCTCTTAGTAGGTTGTAATGTCTTTCATTCCATCAAATTAACAATGGATTGAGGTCTAGCTACCCTTTTAGCACAGCTTTTTTGTGTGACCTGAAAAACAGCCTAACTGCTGCGTTAGTGGCCTCAATTTGCTTCAACTGCAAAAATAAATAAATAAATAAAAAATCGAGAGAGAAACACTGGTAGGCTATGCTAACTTGTTATAGCCATTTATGTCCATCTTCCCTCTCGTGTTCCCTGACTCGCTCTCATCCACTTTCACACACTCTACCTCTCTCTCCCTCCTGCTAGTATGCACTCACTCAAACTGTGTCTCATCACATCTCATCACTCTCAGTAGCACTCTGCCCTCTCTGCTTGTTTCTGTCACACATGCATACACACACACACACACACACACACACACACACACACACACACACCAGCCCACAGTCATGATGGATATTATGTGGTGAAAATAGTGATCTTTGCACTTCTCCAGTTGAACCTCTTACATGTGTCTTGTGTCATAAGTTCATTGTTTTCCCAGTTTATTAAGTTTGAACACCGTAACTAAAACAAACAAACAAAGAAAAATCCTCACTTTTAGCACTGGAGGAGTTTCATCATCCTTACACTTGGAAAGAGTTGTTTTTTTAAGGTTAATCAAATCAATGTTTCGCTGATATAAAACAGACTTATCTATTCATTAGAATCTGTGGTGAATGTGGCTATTTTTACATCAGTGTTGTCTGAAGAGAGAAAAAAATAGCGCCACAACAGATCTTCTAAACCCCAGAGGTATTCCAAGGACAGGTCATTTCTATTTTCTCTATTTGCGCAGTGGCTTCGTTTTAGAAGGGTGGTATATTGCAGAGGGCCATTTATAATGTATAGAGGAGGCCTGTATTAAATATCTGCAGAGTTGGAGGTGTGTGTTCCACCGCTCAGTCAAGGGGACTAGATTACACCACATTGCATCAATGAGGTTATGAAGGCAATATGGAGAAGAATCTTTTACTTGTGTTTCTACAGTGAGTTTTCCAGGATGGTGTGACTTTTTTGGAGTGCGTGGGCTCAGTAATAATTAATATGCCTTAACCATAACTCATATTTACTGCCGCGTTGCTGCAATAAATAGGAATTATGCTGTTGACGACCTGTAAAAAAAAGGTTGAAGATGAAAAGTTGATGTTGCTGAAGCTGAAGTTCAAGGATGAAAACATAAAAGGATGTCTATGATCATGTGTCAACAGATTCCAGAGCTGCAGAAAAAGATAAAGTAGCAGAAGTCTATATTTAAATGGCCTCACTAGAGAGATAAGATTTCGTCATTCCCCCCAGTCGGAAACTATGTCTGCAGAAGAAACCAAATCTTTCATATCTCTGTGTCCTTGTCTACTTTGTGCGAAGCTTTTTAGAAACAGATCACAGTTTCACGTCTATTTACACAACTGTTACAGGTTGTTTCGGATAAAACTATGTGCCTGTTCTCATCCGAGGGCTAGAAAAGACTCACAGTTGTTTATTCTCTTTCCATGTCAGGAGCTAGAACCAACAATGTCAAAAATGAATAGTTTATGCTGTAAAAATGTCACTTTTTTCCTGTCTGTTTATGGCAGGAACAGTAGATGTGAGATACTGGACAGCAAACCAGTCACAACACAATAAAAACAGAGTGCAGAGAATAGCAGGGAGGAGAATAAAACTGAATGAAAACATTGTTTAACATTCAAATGTAGTTGAGGCACAACTTCTATCCATCTGCTGATTGCAGAATGGAACATCAACAATCACAAAAGGATGTGTAATTTTAGAAAACGATCTTGTCAGACAGCGCTGCCGCTCCTCCTCTTGAGCTCTTTGCTTTACTCCTTTTCTCTCTTTCTCTTCCCTCTACCCTGTCAGACATTCACATTTCAGTTGTCATGAGCACAATACTTGCTGAGTCTCTCTTTACTTACAGTTAGTAATGTGAGAAAGAGGTCATACATCTTTCCGTTCTCCAAATCTCCCACATACAGCACTTCTTTAAATCAAAGCAGTATTCTGTGGGAGTGTAGCTGACATGAAGTAAGACACGTTTTGACATCGACTAAAGTCTGCCCCACTTGTCCCAAAACCCAGGACTTTCCGTTCTAATTAAACCTTACGTCTCACTTCTCTGACTGAGGAATTGGTGCCAAACCCTCTTTTCACCTGCTTCACTGGGATACTAGGGTTGGCACCGGTTCAAGCTGGCAAGAGGAGAACGTTACTACCAAGGTTATTGTAATTCTGCACACAACATGATGCTTTCATTTACTACACCTGTGTAACACACACAATACGTTAAGTTTCAGACAGGCTACGGTAGAGCCCCGATGCACGTCTCACACACTGAAATAATCCGAGAGCACTTGTACATCTCAGTTTGTTAGTTAATGTTGTTAAATATGTTTGCATTGGTTTGCACACAGATTCGTCAAATGTTCATCTGATGCCTGTTTGAAATGCATGTCATGCATCCACATAAGCATCCGTGGGTAAGATTCTTCACACTTGTGTTGTGAGTGAAGTGCATCTGATTGAAATGCACTGTTGTATGTATAGTCTATATCTGAAGCCAATTCTAGTCACCAGTAAAAGACTTTCCTTTAATAAATGCATCCATTAAGGCACAGCTTTAGTGAAGCATTTTAGTCCGTACTGCCTTTGCTCTTATAGCTGGAAAATCAGAGAAGCCTTATATGAAAATCAAGGGAGATATTCACATTAATCCATTATGGAATGACAGCACAAGAAAGGATTTGTCATATTTAGTGTCACTTAAACATTTAAACATCTTCAAATATTGAGCTTGTTTTAAAGGCTGTCAGATTGTAAAGAATCCAAAAGCATGTACTCTGTTCTTGTTTAATATTGAAACAGAATTGAAGTGCAGTGTATTGGTGACATCCGATAAAGAATTAATCATTTTCAAGGACGCAGTCACTTTTGTTTCTGAAATACTGACTGCTGAGATTGCAAATGTTTCTAAAGAAGTTGGAGGAGCAATAAAGGATGATTTATTAACGGAAAAGGATTTTTTTTTACAAACCGTGGAGAATTTCATTGCGTGTGCTCCGTCTGTGACAGCGAAAGGATTTTGAAACTTTGAAACGGAGTCATTTTGAGAGTAAAATGACAAAACCACCCAAGCACCCAGACACTTACCCAGGCGCTGCATCTTTTTCCCTCTCCACCAAGCCGCCTAATAAAAAGGCTGTTCCACACTCAAGCCTGCATTAAGATGCAGACCCCTCTCTCCCCTGCTCTTTCTCAGTGGCCTTAATCCTTTCCTCTTCTGTGCTATGAATGATAGCCTCAGCAACTAGCCTCCTGTCTGGAGCAGGCAGAGGCCCACTGCTAAACATAATGCTAAGAAAATGGCTGCAGTCAAAAGACGTATCTCATCATGGAAGAGGTCAACCTGCTCAATCATAACAGTGGAAGCAGGGATCTGAGTGTCTGAGTTAATTAACACATTAGATAACAGTTAAAAGCTTTTATGTGAGGTCTAGTGTCAGTATTTCAGGTTATAATGTGTGGTCAAGTCTCTGTTTGTGTCGGACATAGTGAGTTTAAATCAGCTGTAATGAATCTACTTAGTAACAAAAGCTCTGTGGCAGGTGGTTGTGTCTGAACTGCTTCTGTTTAATGATATCTAAGATGACACAAATCATGTGGAAAACAACCCATGACACACACAGACGTACTACACACGCAGTTACTCCAAAACGCTTAGATTCAAGTTCATGTTTTTGAGGGAAACGGTGTGAGCAGTTGTGCCTGTAATCGCCAAATAATTGCTGGCATTAAAACATTCTCTGAAAAACAAGCATCATGTGGTAAAAAGCCGCAGATTATCAGTCATCATGCTGAATTCAACACAAATGCTGGCTGCTTTTATGCTGACGATTATGCATGTGTGATTGAACCTACCTGAAACACCAACAGCGCTTTCCTCTTTTCTTTTTGAACCCCACAATAACCACATCCCCGGTAACATTTGACCCCGCCTCACATTTCCAACCCTTGCCAGTTGACTAATAGATTTGATTTTATTAGACATTAGACCACTTCCCAGCCGGATGGAGCCTCATTAAGATGCAAGTCTCCTGCTCGAGAACAAAAGGGGGGAAAATGAAATTAGAGGACACAAGAACAAGCAGGGAGAAGGCTCACCTCTGTGTTCAATTTACTCGTCATATCTACTCACAGTGCCAAGGTAATCATCACTCCGTCTTACTTACACACTCACACATAGACACATTGTGGTTAAATGAATGACGCCACTTAGATACTATCTGTGACTACTGTATTGTAGTGTCATCTGTGTTGTGTGTGTGAGGAAGGTAGGGAGCCTGTCTGAATAATGAATTGCACTTCAGTCTCTTATTTTTGTTTCACCTCAGGAGTGAAAGACAAAAAAAGAAAAAAAAATCAAAACAGTTCTCGTTGAAGTCAAGATGAGCTGAGTCAATTTTCTGAATTAGAAAAGGTGGGCGGTGAAGGCTTAGTCGGTAACATTTTTAACGTTGATGGTTCCTTTATTGTGCTCTTCCTCACAATGATCCTTCAGTGGCCTCCTGTTACAAGAGTGCAGCCTTGTGGTGTCAATCATGTTGCTGTTTTTATACAGAAAGTCTCATTTTATGGAGGTAGAATCTGATAGAAGGAGCCAAACCTTGCAGAATGTATTTTTCCATTTCAGTGTGGAGCAGCATGACGGTGCAGTGGTTAGCGCTGGCGTCTCACAGCAAGGGCTTCAATCCCAGCACCGGCCTTAGTGCGGAGTTTACATGTTCTCCTCGTGTCTCTCACTGTCCAAAGACATGCACATTAACAGATTAACTAGTCAACCTACACTGCCTGTAGGTGTGAACGTAAGAACAAATGGTTGTTCTTGTACATGTCAACACATCCAGGGTGGACCCCGCCCCCATGGGTGACCTTTAAGCCAGGGGTATCGTGCTTATGTTGGTTCAGGGTCCACATACTGTCCAATTTGACCTCAAGTCAGACCAGGAAAATAATGGCACAGTAGACTATAAATTATGAATTTCTCTTTTTTTGTGTGCAAAAACATTAAATTAAATTAAATATTTCCACTAACAAACTATCCTTTCACAAAAAATGTGAATAACCTGAAAAAAATGAAATTTCTCAAGAAATATAAGTGCAAGTTTATCAGTATTATGCCATATTATTTACACACATGCATTACAGATGGGATCTTTTTTTTTTTTTTTTTACATTTAATCACAGTAATATTTTGAAGTTTGGAATTTGGAGTTTGGAACTAAATTGAGTTTGACACCCTTGATTGTTAATATCTTCAGTGTAATTTTTGCACTTCATAAGTTCAAACTGCAGGCCAAATTGGAACCCTTGGTGGACTGGTTTTGGTCCGGGGGCCATATGTTTGACACCCCTGCTTTAAGCCCACACAAAACCTCTGGTCCCCATATGCACCATTAAAACATTTAGGTGTGTGTGTGTTCAGATTAATTGGGATTTCCTTCTGAGAGGCCCCAGTGACTGGTAAAATACTCCACACACCTTATTGGTTTTCTGCTCTCCGGCGCCCACAGACATAACCTCTCCCCTCCTGTCTTTATTACTCCCTTCACGCTGTGTGACTGTGCGTTTATATGTGTGGGGAACAAGTGGGTATTCATCGAGTAACAGTTGTGATCAGCAAATTTTACAACCAGAAGATGTACGTGTCCCTAAGTGAAGGCGTGAAACAAGTGAATTTAGATACTAAAATCCATTAGCGAGTCTATTCACATGAGAATGTCAGACATTATTAATGCGCAGCCACCTACAGTTCACAATGGGGCAAGCCATGATGCATAATTGCATAGTTGCAACAGGTTGATTTTGTGTCACTAATTGTATATTAACTAATACAGCAGTCACTACAGGAAAAAATAAGCCAGTGTGGTGCAAATTAAACCACTAACAAGACAGAAGAACCCAATCTGCAGAGAGGGAGAGTTTGGTTTTCTCCTCTAATTGTTTCACATGATGCTGAATGGTCTTGACATAACAATCGCCTTGTGATTGTGTTTACCTTTAGCCCAGAAAACTGTGTTTGGGGCTTGTGGAACTCACAAATTATCTAATGTCTCTACACATTCTAACTCCCTACAGACACTTGGCTACAAGGATGTTTAGGCTAACCCATTTTACACAGTTTAGTCCAATGGATTTGTAGACAATGGCATGGTTCCAGTTTGGTTTAGGCAAAAAATAACTTAGTTGGAGAAAGGCTCAGGATTAGAGGAGGAAAATAGGCTGGCAAAACATAATATAAGAAAGACAAAGAGGAAAATGAACACAGCAGGAAACAGCAGCTCAACTCCTATCTCCTGTGTCCATAAACTTTGGTTCCTCCGCCATAATCACCACAACCACTTCCTGCTTAACATCACCATGTTGTTAATTTCCGCCATCTGAGGACTTACTTTGACTTCTGTCTGACATCTACGGCGTTGAAAATTGATGCTATAGGGATACCCCACGTATTGAAAACAGACACTGAGGACTCATGACCAAGCGGCAGTATGTGCGACTGGGCTCAGTATCTTCTTCAACATAAAGTAGTTGTTTACTCATGTTGTCCGCTTGATGTGGATCTTGTGTTTGCGTGCATACATGTACTGTATACACATTGCACAATATACTGTAGTTGGATCAAACAAGGACCTGAAACAGCGCACAGCTTTTATGTTCACAGCTTCTTCCAAAACTGATTTGAGCTTTTTCCTGTATTCATTATTTATTCTTTTTATGCTAATTTGTCTATCTCAGTCTGTTTTCGGTCTATTTTGATTCCTGGAGTCTTCTTTGCATTCACCAGGCACTTTTATATGCCCTGTTTTTGAAATATAAATAAACCTGCCACGCCATTTCAGAATGTGTTGTTTTGGAGTAATTACTGGAGTCCTCGGCTGCACAGACCTGTAGGTGACTCATAAAGGATATCACTGAGCGAGAGGAAAAAACAGAAAGAGAGCAAAGTCGGGATGGAGCTGATAAATACACGAACGGGGGAAAGTTAGTGCCAGGTTCAGATGCCAACTTCAGAAAAATGAAATGAGCGGCGATGAGTGCTAAGGCTCAGGGGACACAAACACACACACCTAATGTAGTGTATTAATAAATCTATATATTAGGGCGATGTCTTTGATGTGTAACTACAAACGCAGCTTGTCTCCAAGCACATCTCATGTCAGGTTCTCATCCCCCCACATATTGTTATATGTCAGCGTCAATCAAGGCGTTGTTGGCTTTTCTTCTTTTTTTAGTGACTTTGTTCTCTCCACCCACCAAGGAACTATTTCCATAAGATTTACTGCTGATTCCCCCTCAAACCTGCCTTAAGTATTTATTTTATTTACAAGATGCCTGTAGATCAAACAACAAAATTGTTCTTCTTACGCATGGGCTGTATGGCAGTGTTTTTATATACAGTAAAAATATATGTATACATTATGAATTATAACAATTTATTGTTATTTATTATTAAGATAGAATAGAATAGAATAGAATAGAATAGAATAGAATAGAATAGCCTTTATCGTCATTGTGTGTACAATGAAATTAGGAATAACTTGAATAATAACGGAATAACGTGACTGTTTTTTTCATTGACATAGGCTTTTTCATGCATATGCTCTTTTTGGTATAAATGGCATTAATAAATGTCATTCATCCAAGAACACATTTCCATAATATCCCAACTGTTTCAAGGTTTTTGCGGCCATGCAAAATGAAGATACAATATATACAAACATACATGTACAGCTTTCCGGTATGACCTTAATGAAATGCTTGTTATTATACAGTATTAGTATAGTGAAAGGGAGAAATATATTGACAAGAGAATAATTCCACTTCTATTTATAAAAGAACAATGAAACTTAATGACATCCAGATCACTTCAAGTTGCATCACAGAGTATTTATCCAGTTATAGAAGATTAACAAGGTTATGTACACCACACAAGTCAGGAGCAGGTTTTGATTGAATGGCCTGAAGCAACCTATCTGAGAGGAACTCGGCTAATTATATCATCCTTTTTGCAACGTCACAGTGGCTTAACACTCGAGAGTTAATTCATGCTAACCTTCTGCCCTCGCTCTGTTTGAGCTGAGTCACTGACAACTTGTCACTGCATTTGAGAAGTTGCAAAGAAAGGAATAAGCCCTCTTGGCACTAGAGCACTTACAGTATTAGGCCAGCACTTTACCGCACCAATGACAGATGTGAGCAATAATGATGAAAAATATCTCAACATAAAATTTTGGTCCATTAATGGCTTTGGTAGTAATCATCTCTTTGTTCATGCAGTATTGCAGTATGTATGGGATATGATCATTATATCAGACTGTCTTTCGCTACTGAAGGATATTGCATATTGTGTCTTGTACAGTTGCCAGAAGATTGAAAGTATGCATCCTGTCTTTAGGTAAATGTTTTATTTTATATATGTTACCATAACTAAGATTCATACTGAATGATAAGGTTATGTGTAGTATTCATGACAAGAAAACACTACCTAAAAATGCAGTTTTTAAGTGATCTTCTGGATGTTTCTTATCATTCATATAAAGCACAGTGAATTGTGTTTAACCTCCTAAGACCCAGGAACCCCACAGGTTTTTGAGCTTTGGCTTTTTTTAATTAAATAATTGCTTATATTGGAAACTTCATGATGCAACATTTTTTCAGATGCATTCTTAAAAATTTTTATGGAATGTCATTTGCCGTGGACAGTTGTTTTTTTGGGGGGGTTTTTTTGTATAAAGCTGTGAATTTCTTGTCCTCATATGTGGACAGAGGATCTTAGGAGGTTAAAATCCACGATTATAAAGGAATTTGCTTTGAGTTCAGTGTTCCTAAGATGGCAATTATGTCACTACCTCTCCCAAAGTCTTTGGCTTATACGAGGGTTGGACAGTCTGGCTAAAAGACTATATAAGGGTTTTTTGAGTTAAAATTACTATCCATGATTTGAACTGCAATTTTCCTTCACCTTTTACAAAATGTAGGTGAGGTGCAACTAAACTATGACAAGTTTTCCCTGGTTCATGGAGGCGTAGGTTGTGTGACATGGCTTTTTGTTGTTGTTGTTATCTGCCTAGTGATTCTGCGTTTTTGCACCAATTTGGACCAAGTAGACTACTGAGGTAAACATTAGTTCCCATTTTTCTTTGCTGTTCATGTGTCTGTGACACTGCAGTTTTTCCATTAATTAGGTGTTCTTAAATAGACTGTGGCCTATTTTTTTTTTTCATGACAAACCCAAAATGTTTTTACCCTCTAACATTACTTTAAAGGCTCAGTGAAAATCAGACTCAGGTCAGAGAAGTGACAACACTGTAAAACAACATAATACACTGATACTTGGCCAACCAAAAATGACATTATGTGTTAAATTAAATTCAGATAAGTTATGTCGTGAATGTGGCAAACCCAAAATTTCAACTTAAAAAACATGATAACCACCATGCAATAAATTTAAAATACTTATTACCAGAAAACTGACGATGGATTGAAATCATACGCAGGTTAAAATACAGGCTGTTGCAGTCACTGTGTCAGGAAAGGACATTTTTGTACTTTATTTCACCCTCACCTGACCAAAACCCTCATGGCAAATACATGTAAAGTAATTTCTTTGGTATTGCAAAAACTAGTATTCTGTGCTTCAAGGCAGTTTCGTCACAGGATGTTAAAGTATTCGGTTTTGATCCATGAAAAAAGCAATGTCTAAGCAGGGAGTGGAACCAAGCGCATGGACAACAGCAGTGAAGAAAGATCCCTGAAACTAAAACTGTACCTCCTAATATTTCGATTGTACACAAATAAGTTTCGTCTTTGATATAACCAATCCAACCACACTGTTGTTTTAGAAATGATTTATTCTCCTGTAAGAAAATGTTGGTCCATTCCCATATATTAACTCAAAAACTGTAATTAATGTAATTGACTTATGCCTGTATCAGTATCTATAGCGAGTCAAAGAAAAAGCTCACACTTGATGAGTAGATAAGTTGCATTAATACGTTGCGTTCATACATTTCTTCAACATTGTTTCTCCACGTTGACCTTTAGTTCACATTTTAACAACACGAAAAACAACCACTTCATTAATTGTACTGACATGCAGCCTTTACAGCGCATTGTGTGTTAGTGACATACAAGAATGACTACTGAGCATATCATTAGCCTTTTAAGTGCTGCATAATCTACAAGTGTTTTATGTCTTCTGACAACAGCAACAATGTCGCTATAATTCTAAACTGCCTCCACTGATCACTATGATACAGGGGCTGTTTAAAGGGGGATGAATCACACTGATGATAAAAATGTATTCATTCTCACTGCACTATGACTCTGAGACATTCCCAACATTATTAATGTCATGTTAGCGTATTATTTGCTATCATCTCATATGAATCCCATAACCTCTATAATAAGTGCCCCTGACCTGATTTTTTTCCCCCCAGTGCTCATATGAGTGGGCTTTGCAAGCGTACCAGCTGCATACAGCCAGCTTGGATGTGCCCCATATAAGATAATGCCATTACAGAGCAGATTATCATGAAATCATGCTTAAACATTTGTTCGTACAGTGAAAGAAAACACAGAAATGGCTGTCAGGGCATATGCAATCTGAATCTGAATGTCTGTGTGTTTACGCTGAATCATTCTACACATTACCACCACTAAAAACACGTCATGTATTTAAACATGCTTTAAATGGGAGAAGAATATTGCATTGTAAGGGGTAGTGTGTGTTCAGACTGCTGCATGGCGGGTGGTGTCTGTCTAGCTGATGCTCATCCTGACTGTGACGGGTCGACAAAGAACGAGAAAGAGAGTGGTCTGAGGGACTAATACTAAATCACAAGCACGGCACATTTATTGATTTCGGAGGGGGTGCAAGTCTGAATCCACTACAGCACTTAGTGTGAATAAAAGCTTGGATTGACTAAGCTGTTGTGCTTGTGTATGCACAACAGATGTGTCTGTTTGCATGACGCTTCACGGACTGATTTGTGGATGTTTCCATTCAAAAAGCATCAGGAAGTCAAGTCCAATCCTTCACAATTTTTGTCAGCTGTTGGAGCTGATCATGTTGATATGCCACTGAAACGCAGTGGCAAAATACTTGAGTGAAACATACGCAATGTGTTGGTCCATTAGACCCCAGGAAACCTATGTGGGGGTCGGTAGAGATCACAAAGTTTTTGTTTGTTGAAGTGAAAAAGAGAGGAAACACACCGACTAGATGGCTAGTCAGGAAAAGTAACAAAGAGAAGCAGTTTTTCCAGATAAGACTTGGAGCACCTGTGCTTGTTTGAGGTACTGCTGCTACAAGATAGCACTGAGTCTGACAGGATGGTCATTGTAGCCTTAAGGCAGTTTTATAGTGGCAGACATGTGTCTTCCTCCTCTGGTGACAGGTGCTTATCTGGAGCTGAACACTGATTTTGATGTAATCCTTACCCCTCAATCCATGTCCACAGCCGCTTTCTATGCAGTCTAAAAGTTGGAGCAGTGAATTTAATTGTCTGTTGTTAAAATGAAATATCATCTTGTGTCGTGACTGCATGAGTTGACAATCACTGTACGTTTTATGACCAATATGTCCAACACATTAGGTCCCCAAAATGAGTGTTTCACTTACTGAGGCATGTAGTTGCAGTTCAGCAGAATTTTAACTTCATTTAATGATATCATTAGGCCTAATAATATCAGTCTAATTAAATACAGTGAAAGTTATGTTCATTGGGTGCTCTGTAAAGATGAGGATTTGTTTAGATGGGTTAAGTGAATCAATGCTTTCTCCTCATTAGCAGTGCAATGTCCTTTACACAAACATTAGCATAATGAGCTGTTTGTGGATGTAAGCTGAGTTTTCGGGCTTGAAGTGCTAGTGTTTAGTCTTCAGCAAAGTCTTTCCAAAGGTCAGGCCACTGCACTATTTTAAAATCAATTACCCCAGTGGAAACCTACTCTCTTAGACCGGGAGACTTAGCATTTCAGTGAGTCTACTGACTTATATGAGATTTCATAGGTCAGGTTATGTGACCAAGGTCATAAGAAGAACTCATCCTTGCATGTAAACATGTGTGACTTAGTTTGCAAAGCCATGTGGATACACAGTGTTTGTCAAATATGTTAAGAGACGGCTGACCTTCACAATGCAATGGGAGTACAATCTTCACCCATCCAAGGCCTTTTAGTCACCTGAAACCATGTGTATTAGATCCTCTAGTTCTCAAGAGACTTTTTGACAAATGTGCACAAATTACTTGTGTTTTGAGTCTAAATGTCTGCAGGGTTTGTCTTCTATATTTGATTTATTGCAATGTTTGATGTTCTTAAGTGACAGTGCAAACCTAGGCCTGAGCTCCTGGT
This sequence comes from Apogon talboti, assembly GCA_037367365.1. Lineage (NCBI taxonomy): Eukaryota > Metazoa > Chordata > Actinopteri > Kurtiformes > Apogonidae > Apogon > Apogon talboti. Next base: position 23,176,426 of record JAPQRQ010000022.1, read on the forward strand.
GCTTTAAGTAGGCCAACTGCTGACCTAATTGCTAGGGTGGCTGTCGGTGGAAATGGAACTGGTGTCGAGGAGAGGAGAGGAGAGGAGAGGAGAGGAGAGGAGAGGAGAGGAGAGGAGAGGAGAGGAGAGGAGAAGA
>JAPQRQ010000022.1:23181225-23191971 GCA_037367365.1 Apogon talboti
TTTGCAGTTGTGTTTTGTCTTTTGCATTTGTGTTTTGTTTTTTGCGTTTGTGTTTTGCACTTCAGGGCCACCGTAGTATAGCAATGTGTATGGTATCATTTTCATCACATCGCATCCAATATTTATTGGTGATGAATGGTGAGATGAGACTTTACATGCAGAAGTGTGCAGGTATCCACAGACATATTAATATTCTGAGTTCCATTTTTAATTAACAGCAACACTCTGTGCAGTTAATTCCATGTAATTATGATATTGTGCACCCCAGGCCCAGCTTTATGCTTCTCGTGCTCTTTTAGTTTGATCTGCATTTGCATATTTTAGGCCTTCATAGTAGACCTAGAAAAGTGCTTAGCTGTCCCTCAAAACATTGTGTGATAACTTGGGTGTTTGCATGTGGTATTTGTACAAAAAAACATACTTACAATCAGACATATTATATTAGTACACAGTATGTTATATAGGTTTTCCATAGCTGTCAGATGACTTGTTGTCAGGTTACAGCATTTTTTCCTAATTCTGTGGAAGAAACTTATATGTTTTTCAATAATTATCAACACCATATATTTCTCCAAAAATTTGGACAGGCTAGAGCAGATAATAAACACTCAAGAGGCTTAAAAATGAAACTTGCTAAAGTCCATGGTGGCCATTTGAACATGGGAAATTCATCAATTTTAGTTTTGATTCTTTCCATATTTTCCTTAATTTGGCTTAAATGATGCCCAAAATGGCTCAGATACCATGCCTAAGCCTTAAAGTTGTATATTTATGTTTCTTCTTATTGCTGTGAATATTGATTATACAAATTACAGTCTTGTAAACAGTACAATACAATGCGAATCAACATATATGTTGTGCATTTAAAAACAGCATCATGCTGAACTGTGTCTCTAATCTCTCTCAATAGAGGCTTACTTATATTTACTGATAAGAGACTTTGATTAGTATAATTACAATGTTTTACTTTTAACTTCATATTCCTCATATTCTTCTGTTCAAACCACCGTCATGGTTAGCAAATCCTCACAGCACAGACAGTGTTCAGGGGTCAACAGCTCAACACAATCACACTAATCACACTTTGCTGTTCTGAATTTAATTAAACTCATTAAAAATGAAATTGCACGCTGTAAGGTTTTACTGTAATAACTGCATTGTGAGGATTTTCACTGCTTCTGCTTTGAGAGGCTTAGCATAATGTGCTTGTGTGTCCAAGTGTGTTGAGTATGTGTTTGAGTGTGAGTGCTGCTGTATGACTGTGTGTTACACTGTTCTTACACAACTCAGCTGTCTGGTTTGTTGTTTCAAGATCACTTTGGCTACAGTGAAAAGGGTAATTCTTCTGCTGAAAACTGCTATGTTGGTGTCTTTAAACTTAACCACTTGAGCCAACATCACTCTACAAAAAGATGAGACTACCTTCGTACTGCTCTCACCACACCTCACCTTTCCACTCTTTTTGCCCTTTTCCTGTCTGTTGAGTATCCTCTAATGTTCTTTATCAGTCAAGGGCCAAGGAGTCACAGCGTTGCTCCCATCCGTCTAAACATCCACAGTTTCCGGTTGTGTAGTTAATATAACACAAACACTGACGCTCACTGAAAGCCCACAGACAGATTATGTATTAAACTGAAACTCTGCCTGTTCCCCTTGAATTCAGTATGAAAATGACGCAAATTAAAAGTGAAGGATTTATGCTCAAACGTTACACTTCTACATTTACATTTAGAATCAATGCCCCAAGAAAGTAGGATGGCCCTAATTTTGACAGGCAGCTGTGAATGTGTCTGCCTACGGCTGTGTGAGTGACGCATTGCAAGGCTGATTGCATCTCCCAACACAACAACTGAAGGCCAGAAAATTTGCTAGTGAAGGTACCATGATTTTCTTCTCCTGCTAATCTTTTGTAGCTCTTGACTTCCTCATACATGGTAAACAAGGCCAAGACTGGGTTGTCACACTGGAGAAACAGCATGAGAACACAAGTGACTGTGCCTGTGCTTTTGCTGTCATTTGACGTGGTTTTTCTGTGTTTTACACTGAGTTTGACGTTACTAACAAGTGAAACTATACCTTTTATCACAGTTGTCTGCTTATATAATATCGAACATATTAAATGTAAGATTTCTTGCTTGTTGGGAGAAAAAAAACAGTGGATGACTGAATGAAGAGAGGGGTCAGTGCTAGCAAGAAAAAACTGAGAAATAAAACAGTACTTTTAGATTGTTTCACGGGAGTTTTGTTCTGAAGCACAAATAAATAACACCCACACTTTTGCGCAACCCTGTGGGAAGGGTCTCAGTGAAAGCCGAAAACACTTTCTGCCGTGGCTGAGAGGTCTGTGTGATTCCATTCTGTGCATTACGTCACAGATTGTCTGGTAGTAATAAGGGTAATACTATTAAAATGATGAATATGTCCATTGTGAAGTGGCAGGATTATCACTCTGCTTCCTTCTGTTATTTGTGCATTGTTAGTTTGGATGCCTCTGAGCTGCAACTACTGGCAAGACACTCATCTCTTTATGTGCTTGTTTTCTTTAGTAGAAATTTAACCATTTTTACACCACAGCACATGTCCTCAACCAAACCAAAAAATTTGTCTCCCGGTTATAATTTGCAAATGTACTCTCGCAGCATTCTGCATTCAGAGCTGTACGTGAACTAGCCAAAAAAACCAAAATAACTTCTGCCCCTGTTTCAGAATGGTAGTGGAGGGTCACACACTGCTAACAAAGTGTGGGGATAGGTCTTAACTCACTGACACACACATCTGCAGCAAAATGAGTGTAAAACAATAAGAGGAGACAGCGATGTAAGAAGAATTATTATGTTCTCATTCAGCAGCTAGTATATATTATTATACTATTATATGAAGCCAGTATATTTATTCATTTTGCATTGTAGTTACATGAACTACAACAGGCTGTCACTGAGTGTAATCAGGTTTTAAACATCATCCAGGCATAGATGTTTCATTGGCAAATGAATAAAACACATTAACCTTTCAGTAGTCTGAGGTTGCAACTGCATAATCCAATACTTAATGTTAACTTATATCCAGTCTTTTCAAGGGAATTTGACCATTGTAACAGACTATTATTCTGCTCATTCAATAAAGTGTATAGTATGTAGAGAACCGACATTACCCTATGACTATTTATTTTTTGAACAGATGACTACATCTTGTGATAGATGTGTCTTTTAGACGTTATACACAAACCCGGTGTCAGTATTTAATTTAAATGCTAGTCAGAATGGATTTTCACTTTGACCAAATCAGCAGTTCCCATAAATTAAGAGGGTTTGTATTTCACTGTGGAAATTAGACCTACAGATCTTCTTAAAACACAAAAGGCTTAGAATAATAAAGGTGTGCTTCATGTTTCATGTTTGATTGATTTTCATTCCTTTCCCACCAAATAAGGGATTTTTACAAGATAGCTTTTCATGTTTGCCCAGAGTTCAAGAAAGAAACAGAGAGAGAGAGAGAGAAAAATATAGAGGGAGACAATATTATAGTAATCTAAACCAGAGTGATAGGACCATGAATCAGAAGCCAGAGAAAATAGGTTCTGTGGTGAAGCTGCCTTCACACCATTGCTTTCTCATTCCTTCTTTTTTCTGTAAATCCCCCTCCCTTTTTTTTTTTCTTTTTTTGCCTCTCCCTCCACAAGCATCACCTAGCTGGATGCTGTCTCCATGGCGATTCTTTGGCAAGGTCACCTTCACCCAAGAGAAAAAGTCACCCAGAGAAGAATGAGGAAGACAGGCTTTTAAAGAGTGTTTTTACATGTTTAACTTCTAAGGCAACGTGGGAACGGAGGAAAATAGAAGGTTTTGGATGTTGGGGGGGAGAGAGATGTCAAATGAGATGGAAGAAGACTGTGGAAAGCAACAAAAAGAAGAGCAGCAAGGGGGTGAAAAAGATGGGGGAGGGGTGCATAAACAAACCGCTCTGTTATGCAGGCTTATGTTGAGGCTAATCCTGAGGAAACACGTGCATTGAACACTGTTCGTCCATATGCATTGCCTTTGATGAAGCTCCAGTTCACCTGGAATCCAGTCATTGAATACATATGACAAAGCCAGCTGGCAATCGGGTTGACATGGTTTTTCAACATGCATCTCTTGTATACATGCGCCATCATTTCTTCTTATATGCTCAGTGTTTTTCTAGGTTTTCAGAATGCTTAGACATTTCCCACATTTTCTCAAATTTTGTGGTGGACATCAGCACATGAGAAATTTGGGGATGTTGCTGTAAGAGGATTTTATATTTTTTATTTAAAACCACATCATTCCGGACCATTAGTAGCACCATGACTGTTTATAAAAATGTGAAATAGCTAGAGCTGATGATACATAAACAACATGCAAAAAATTCAGAAAAATAAAGTTGCTAAATAAGTCCACTAGGGACCAAGTGTGAGCTTTAGATCTGAGAAAAGTCATTTGGAAAAAGACAATTTCAAGAAACTAGCTTTGATTTGATGAAACAAGTATTTGTTTATTTTCTAACTTTGTCCTACTTAGATATTCCAGACAACACTACCTTAGAATATATTTATTTATTTATTTATCTATCTAATGTTGGGGGTTTTTTTTGAGAGTAAGACCATTTGCACAACTTCTCAGTTCTCAGTTTAAGAAAATGAATGATTCTATGTTACTGATTTCAGTTGTTAGGTTTCCATTCTAGTTTGTTTTTAGCTTAGTCTAAGATAATATTTGGCTTCTCAGGCTGTTTTTGCAGAGTTTTTAGTTAGTTTGGTTGCCCTCCATATTGATTATATGGGTTTGACTTCGATACAGTCTAAAATGTCTTGGATGCTGTGCTTAAGCCTGATTCCAGGGGGAACACCCAGTATGCGTCTCTCCTCACTTCCATTTGCCATTGCGTAACAGTCCTCCCTGCTAAAGTTCACCCGGTCTGGCTCTACCTGACTGTGGCATCGGTTTGGACCTCCCGCGGTGTGTGCCGGAGGTGGCCTTCGCCTGGGGATATCAATATTTCAGGCTCTTTCAGCACTCAAGGGGGTACACGGGCCACTCAGAGCCTAGAGGGAGGTGCTGATGGAGAGACAGAACAGGAGGGAGGTGGTTAGAACCGGAGATAGATCAGTGAGACAGAATGGGAATGATATGGGAGCGCAAATGATACTGTGATAGATGGAGAGGTAAAAACACTGAGTGGGGTGAATGGATATGAGGCCAAAATGATAGCATACGTTATAAAAGGGCGAAGTGAGGGAAATGGGCGAATGAAATAAGGGTGCGAGAGTGATACATGAGTTGATAAAACTGGGGAGTGGGTATAAAACATCACTTTGTAGGCATGCTTTGTTTTTGGATGGATGGCTGCTGGATTTGTCAGCATTGTAAATGCGGCCATATCAGTGTTGCATGATGGACTGGAGAGTAAATCTGAGAAGAGACAGCAGCAGACAAAGAGGAAAATAATTGAGATGATGGTAACGATCTGTATATTTATGACTCTGAAAAGCCATTTGCTCGAGGAGAACATTTAGCAGTTAATTATGTAATGAATTCAAGCCAGCAATGTATGGGAAGTGATGACAACACAGAGGGGAAAGAAAAGCGCCATGAGAGACAGATGGACCTTCAGCTGGACAGAAAAAATATGGAAGCACAGAAAGACCAGTATAGGGTAGAACTGACTGAGAGGAACTGGGCAAGACACAGATCTGTCTACTCATGACAAACAGCCTCCTGCCCTCTTCTTCCTCCTCCTCCTCCTCCTCCTCCTCCTCCTCCTCACCCTTTTGTCCTTTTTTTCTCAGTGTGAACAAGCTGCACCAGCCAACTGTTGCTACGACTACAGCTGTTGCCACAATGGCGGTCATTAGGGGTCGTTACCATAGCATGGAGGTTCCCCGGGGCAATCAGAAGAGATACACTGCACCCACTCTGAGGGTCAATATGTTCAAGTTGTTTATGGAATGATGAAGCACGCAATTATTCACCAGCCAATCAGAAATTTCTGTTGACTGGAATCAAAATTTTAGGACTTATTGATCTATGAACACATAAATCATGTGGCTATAATTGCAAGGTATAATTGCATTAGGGTTTATCTCAGCAGCTACGTGTTAAAGAATCCTGGAAATGTAAATCAGGTGGAATTACAGTCAATACATTACAGTATTACCCAGTCACTCAATATATTGTAGAGCTGCTCAACTATTGAATTAAGAAACAACAAATTCTCTGGTCGTAGCTTCTTAAATGTGAATATTTTCTGGTGTCTTTCCTTCTGTATAACAGTAAACTCAATATTGACAATTTCATAGGCTTTGAAAAACACTTTTCCTCCAATGCCTTTACATTTTATGGTCCAAAAGTTTTATAAGATAATTGAGAAAATAATCATATTAATTGACAATTAAACTCTTGTTAGTTATAAGTGGTTTGAGGTACAAATACAGTCTCAGATTTATTGAACAATTGTTTAGCCTAGCCTGACATCTATAACATCACAATGAAAATTCCTAAAACTAATTTCCAATGTAATGTGACAGCTGGTATTGATCCGAATACCTAGGAGATAGAAGTATTTTGGTATTCCTTTTCCAGTTCTTCAGTGTATCTTAGTAAGTGAAGGCTCTATGACAAGTATTCTGTTTAGCATGATTTTATAATGTGCAAATACACTTCAGTGAAAGTCAGAACAAAATGAATTCATGCTACTATGTGGGGCAAACTCACAACAACAATAGGGAGAGAGTGGAAACATAATTGCGCTATTCATGTGTAAATGTAAGTGTTTAATATTATAACAGCACTGTGATGAACTGGAGACATATCCAGGATGTACCCCGACTTGACTAGATTAGGCCTTAGCCCCCCCCTGAACCCTCCAGAGGATTGAGAATTAATTAATGAATAATATATGAATGTACTGATGAATCATTGCCTGTTCACATCCAGACATATAGGTTATGGCCATTTCAGCTATTTCATCAAATGTAGAACAGATACTTTATGACTGTATGTTATGGCTGTTTTATCTCTATATTAGTTCTCATTTAGATTCAGTCAAAACCATTGATATTCATATAATATTCCAATTGATGTGGCCCTTCCTCTACACTCGATGAAGGAGCGAGAACAGTTGTAGAGCCACCAATACACTGAATAAAGAGAGCATACAGTGTGGTAAGAAAAAAAGCAAATAAATGGAAAACTAAAGTTAATTCTAGATTTTATCGCAGTTCTTATATTGTAATAACACATATAAACACACCCATACCTTTACAAAGCTCTTTGGTAATATTCTAGATTCAATATAAAGCCGTGGCTTCCAACAAACACACAGTACACTCACCACAATGATCATTATTTCTACTGTGTATGTCATTAACAGGTGGGTTAGAGGCATTTGGCTGAAATGTCTGTACTGATGTTATAAGCTTCATGTTTGGAGTCGGGATTTTTTTTATATTGTTCCGCCTTTGCGAGGTACAAACTCACGGCCTGATGGTTGATGCCTAGAAGTGTCCCGAACACACCAAAACAAGAGGAAGTAGAAAATCCAGACAAAGGGCAGGGTCTCTGTGGGTAAATACACCACCACACACAGACCTGGGATCAGAAGTGATGATTTTATAGTGTTTTAAGGACAGTGTTACATACCTTTAAGCGTAAAATGGTTAAAATGCCTTTAGAGCAGGGATGTCAAACATACAGTCCATTGGTCAAAACCAGCCCGTCAAAGGGTACAATCCGACCTGTGGGATGAATTTGTGAAATTTAATTACACTGAGTATATTAACAATTAAGGGTGTCAAAATCATTTTATTCCGGGGGCCACATCCTGCCCAATTCAATCTCGAGTGAGTTGGACCAATTAAATACCATCATAATAACCTATAAATAATGACAGCTTAAATTTTTTTGTTTTAGTGTAAAAAAGTTAAACTACATGAAAATTTGAACATTTACAAACTATCCTTTCATAAAAAATGTGAACAGCCTGAACAAATGTGAACAACCTGTAAGAGAAGTAAGTGCAATTTTAACATTACACGTGTTACTAAATGTTTTGTGCATTTGTAAATCCCCTGTCCTCTGTAAGTTGTAATCCACATGTGTAAATGATAAATTGACGCATAATATTGTTAAAATTTCACTTATTTTTCCTTAAGAAATTTCAGGTTGTTCATGGTTGTTCATGTTATTCACTTTTTTTTAAAGGATAGTTTGCGGATGTAAACATTTTTCTAATGTTATTTTACTTTTTTCACTCTAAAACATGGAGAAAACTTTGGAATTGACATTATTTATAGGTTATTATGTTATTATTTTACATTTGAAATCATATTGGGCTGAGTGTGACTGTGAGAGTGAATGAATAATGGATCCGTTGTAGGCGCTTTGAGTATGCGTTAATAGAAAAGCGCTATGTCAATCTAATCCATTATTATTATTATTATTATGTGGCCCCTGCTTTACAGTCTTTGATTTTCCATTAATATCTATCACAGATTAAGTCTCCCTCTGCAGACATCCACACAAACACTATACCACTATATCATGTGAAATATTTTGAGGTTCAGTTCATGAGATGACCGGACCTATCTTTTGGCATATTATTAAAATTTGTCAGCTGTGATGGACTAGTTAAAGAAGTATGCCAGAGCAAAATAACTTATAGGGGGCAAGAAGTGGAGCATGAAGTAGAGCAGGAAAGTAGCACTCGCAGAGCAAAGCTAAACTAAGTCTCTTGCAGTATTCCCCCTGGAGCCAGCTTCAGTTACACTGTAACAATGACCAGTAAGATGTCTCACAACAGTCAGGATGAGTAATTGTTCCCCATTACATCGCTTCAGTACATTACGTGACTTCTGACCTGAAAGAGGTATTTGTTTTGAAAATTTGCTGACATGAAAAAGCTTTGTACATAAAATAGTAATCTACTGGGTGTGTGAGATGTCATTTGTGACCCGTGTATGTGTGTAAAAATAAACGTGAGAATTGTTTGCTGTCACTACTTCAGCAAAAAGAGCGGATGAATATCCATGGGGCAACATAAAATATCGACTAAGTCCTTGGCACTGCCCTCTCAACTATCCTCTAATTTAATCACACTCTGACACAAAGACTTCACCCTCCAGCTTCTATCATGGCGCTTCCTGAAACACTTTGGAAGGTGACTGTCCCTGCACATCACATCTGATGCCTGTATGGAGTTCTTAGACGCTTCACCTGGCCATGACCCTGGACTCTGGCTCTCAGCGATTGGCTACCTTTGAGATCCCTTGCTGGGACTACACTCCTGCCACAGACAGGAGAAGAGAGGGGCTGTGTGCAAATCCCCCACATCCAAAGTGGATTATGGGGGTGCTACTCCTTTGGTGCACTGACTCCATTTACTGCATAAAGGGACAGGATGAATGGAAAAGGATGAACAGATACTGTATTTTGCAGAGATGAGTGTTCATTGGAGTTATAAGAACGCATGCTGTGAGAGAGGGGAAAATGGGATATGATGTCATGTTTGCTTATCTGAAAATAGACTTCAAATTTATCGGCTTGTGTAATATGAGTGTGAGAAGAACGGAGCAGGATTAAGGATGCAAGGCTGTTTTTTTTGTTGTTTGTTTGATTGTTTTCCATAAAGCAGCTTGGTCAGTCAGATCAAAGCAAGATTGTATGTGATCAGCTGTCAGTGCAAGTAAAAAAAAAAAAGAAAGAAAGATGGGAGACAGAAAATCAGGCAGATCAAAAGAGATGGGTGCACTGGGTTTAAGAGAAAGCAATTAGACAGAGTGGCAAAACAAAGACGTCTGCAGCGTAACATAAAGGGAAAGGCAAGATGAATGAGAGCGTGGCAGAAATACAGAGATGACAGTGAGAGGACACAGCAGAGGCTGCGTGGCCTGTAGTGAAATGGTTCGGTCTGCTTTGAGTGGCCGCCTCTCAGACGGCAGGAAAGTGTGTCAGAGGAGAGCTAGGCTAATGCACAGGGCTAATGTTGCTTCAATAGACCCCCTGCTGCATTCAGGCTTCCCAGTTTGCACTTACTGTTACTGTTAGTGCAAGTCATGCCCCGAGAAACAAACCAGCATGAGCCACAGTGAAGTGTTTATCTCATACATGGGCAAACAAAGCCTCAGGTCAGAATCTACTGTGAGGATCTACTCTCGTCTTTACAGTGTAGCCGCTGCTCAGTCAGAAGATCTGGTTTGTTTTTCCTTAGATGACCCTAAGTGGAGCAAAGATTGGCTACGAGGTACTAGTGACATTTTTAGAGCAGAAAAAAAACAACGCTACGTACTGTAAAACCTTAAAGGAAGAGAATTATGGCATATTTAGACATGGAAGTTGTGTGTTGAAGAAAAACCCAGCTAAGACTCTGTACTGTTTTCTACTTCATTCATCACCCATTAACAGGGAACGTGAGCTGGGTTTAGACCGTCGTGAGACAGGTTAGTTTTACCCTACTGATGATGTGTTGTTGCACATCATCAGTAGGGTAAAACTGTGTGATAATGTGGAACTGACACCACAGGCAGTAAATAAATACAGAATTCCTACTTTGTGCTTTTTTGGGGGTATTTTTATTTCTATTTCACTGCTTCATGATGTCATCATTACTCTGGGTGGTTGTTCCCACCTTTTGGACCTAATCCTCTAAAGCAGTGGTTCCCAAACATTTTCTTCTGGGCCCCCCTTTAGTTTACAATAAAATTCCCCACCCCCACCCCCACCCCCTGAAGCA
>JAPQRQ010000022.1:23192652-23202773 GCA_037367365.1 Apogon talboti
ACTGTGTCCCCCCTAGGGGGCGCGCCCCACACTTTGGGAACCACTGCTCTAAAGGATGGCCTGGTTTTATGGGAACAAAACTAGCGAAAATGAGACAAGCATTTTACATGTCATTCATTAAGTATTTGCAAAGGGTGGAATTCAGTGCACGCTGCGTTGCCAAGCACATATTGCATATGTTGAGCCTGTGTTATTTGAATGGATGTAAATTAGGGAATATTCATATATGAAACACAAAATGTGCCCCTTTTTATTTAAATAAGCGTCATTGCAAAAAAAACCTATTTAACTATCTAATTCTCCAGAGATCAGCACAAATTGCCACATGCAGTTCAGCTGGTGCATTTACCACCTGTTGAGAGTTGGTGTTAACTGTGCATGAACTCACCTCTGACTCACCGTCTCTCTGTCTCTTTCTCTTCATCACATCTTTAAATTTGCAAAGCTAAACTCATGTTGAAATACTCTGTAGGGATGAAGCACACAATTTCCACTGGCATGATGAAGGGATCAAGTCTGGAAACAAGTTTTCTCAGAGTTTGGGGCATAAAAGAAAAATAATAATGATAATAAAAAAGTGCTAATGGAGATCATGTTTCATTAACACTTCTACTTATTATCCCAAATCCCAGAGTGTAGCAGATGCAGAAATCACATCTGGACTGACCTGCTGTTAATGAAGTTGGAGTTGTCTCACATTGTCTTTCGGAGTTCAGATGTGCTTTGTCCCACATCCAGCAGCATTAAAAAGAACATCAGTAATAACATTCCCATTAAACCCCAGATGCATTCAGTGACACACAACATTATTATAAGAGTCAGATATTAACTCCACACGTTTCAGACCTGCCTGAATTACATTATAACATCTATATACAGTATAATTCCACCTATTTTGATGGATGTTTCATTTTATTGTGTTATGGGCATGAAATACTGCAGAAGTCAGCTTGTGATTATTCTGTGTGTGAGTCTCAGCTCGTTTAAGACAAGAAATGTGCGGAATTTTGCAGTTATTGCAGCTTTCAATACCAATACATAGCTGAAATGTGGAGAAACTTTTGAAACACTAGAAACTGGAAACTGACACATAATAAGGGCAAACTGCACTCAGGGGCAAATACTTGCATCAATACATGATTAGCTTTTGTGAATAGATCCTTAAAACTGAGCAGATTACATGTACAAATGCTACACTCATTCCCTGTGTAGTTAGCTGGTACAGTGTATTCTTTGTGACTTCAGCCCCTGGTTTGGCCTTTCAGCCAGTGGTAATAAAACAGCATTAGTCACTGTTAGCAGATGCTCACAGAGGCATTATCACTCTCCTAAAGATGGAAAATCCAATACTAACAGAACTAGAAAACAGTGATGCAATATATAAACACATGGAGATCCATGTACTGCTACATTTTGACACTGCTTGAACCAGTAAACTTTACAAGGCCTTCAGGAAAGCATAGCCCCTTAAAGTGTTTTTCTCTTCTTGTTTATGTTGTTTGTGAAATCACTCTGGGAAAATGGGCCTCATTACCACCCCAGACTCATGAATACCATAGATATATTCGGTTAGGGCTACGGGCTGCTAATTAAGCTTCAGGCTGCATTTTTTTTTTTTTTGTCTCAGTGGATCCATAGGTCGTTTCATTTGATTTCTAGGAGCCCATCTCATTAAAAAAATAGAGTTGAAGTAGTATTGATTGAGAAGATGTGAATCACATACTTGCAAGACAAAAGCTATACTCATATGCAAATGTTGAACTCACTGTGATGGCCAAGAGAAAGTCATAACCACAGAGACAACGCAGTTTACCTCTTGTTAATGAGACATCAACATCGGTGACAAAGCTCAAAGTGATGCTGGGAGTGGTTGAGGACAGACGTTTAGCCGTCATCAAAGATTTACATCCCATCGGGAGGTCAGGGCAAGGTCATTTAAGGTCACTCATCAGTCAGGTCTCAGCTGCACACATCTAATATCCATCTAGGTATCATCTCTGATGCTTACCATGAGTGTGAAGGAGGGTAAAGACATAATAATCTAGTAACTGTGTAGCAAGCTTCACAGTCTCAAACAAAACTATTTAGCATATAGTGGGTTTTTATCCTAATATCAGAGAAGAAAAATGCAATACACTAATATAAAAAAAGGTCACGTATTATGAGATCTGAGCTCTGTTTCATCAGTTTTTTTAAAAAATGTAACATACACGGGCATAACGTGTATGTTTAAACATTCAGAAACAAATGTAGTTCATTAAAATTATGTTTTCTCCTTCAAAACACTATGGGCCTGATTTACTAAAATCGCAAAGAATGGGCGCAAATTTGCCTGCTCGCACAAAAAAATGCCCTTGCCATTAATTGCCTGCGCAAATGACAAGAGGTGCAAAGTCTTGGTGGCCGCCATATTTAAATGAGGATTTTGTGCTGCTGGTTATCATCATGGAGACAATACACTGGAAAAACTGCTCTGGGATACGCCAGCACTAATGGTAACAGTGTGCTGGAATGATCCAGACGCAAGAAAATGTAAGGTGGGAGGAGTTTAGTCATAGAAGGTATTCATGACTCCTCCTTGTGACATCTAGAAGTTCTAAAATGGCATTGCTGGGTAGGCGATACATCTCAATTATTTTTTTCTTCTGTCTTTCCAGAAATGTTGACGTGAGCAGAACAGATTGGTTCTCTGCATTGCCTTTGGTTGTACCTATGCTGAGCTTCGCCAAAACAACTGCTGCCAGTTTTTTTGCACGAAGCTGTGCCAGTTAAAACCTGCCTTTCAGTCGTGTTAAATATAGACACAAAATCAGCCACCACAATCAGTTTCAGGTTTGGTAAATCACATTACGTGTGCTAAATAAATATTTGCATCTACGTGACCCAATAATTTTGCGGATTCTGGCATATTCATCAAGGCAAACACGCTGAATGGGTGCCCATTTGAGAGACACAACCCTTGGCGCCTCCTGTTAGTAGCTAACCGTGTTTTTGCGTGTGCACTCAACTCCGCACGTTCTTTCACGCGCAAACCTTTAGTAAATCAGGCCCTATGTCATGTAATCTTCATGTATGTTACTAAGTTAGCTAATAGTTTGCATTATAGCTCTGTTACTACTATTATTACGACTGATAATACTAATTACTATTGATGCACTTTCAATACTCTTTTTAGACATTTCAGTTGAATAGTTACATAATCAAAGCTGCTTCTTTTGCATTTGTTTCCACAGTTTGGAGTTTAACTTTCTATTTTTTTCCATTTACTGCAATAAATAATAGTTTAATTATAATTTCTATTTTATATTAAACAGTAACAGTGTCCATAAAGCAGCATGTGTTTGACTGTGATTACACAACTTATTAAAAAGAACAAAAAATACCTTAGAAGACTCTTTGTAATTACTGTCTGTGGTTAAATGATGCCCTTTTTCTAATGCTGAACATCATATGTCATATTGTTTGAGTTGAGAAATATTTCTGCTGATGGTTTTGTTGAGTTATATTGCCTCATAAAGCATTTTCCTATTCTTATCTATGGCTTTTAATTAAAATATTTTATCTCCAACAATTTGCCAGTTTCCTATCTCTCAAAGGTAATTGATTTTCCAACTAAAGAAAAAAGTCAGATTGGAACATTTACCTCATTTGATAATGAAGACAGTAAGAGGTTTTGAATACAATGGAATGTGTTGACAAAGCTCTATACAAATGTTCATATTCACTAATCATTACAATCCAGCAAGAAAAACAGTGACCTTCAGAACACTTCAAAGAACCATCAACCTTGTGAGCATCTTCTGTTAGATTTACATTGTAATCTACAGTAAATACAGTTTATTGAAGCTCCTGTTCTTTCTTTGTCTTACAGGATTTCTTCTACGACTGTGCTCCTCTCTAACATCAGCAGTAACCTACTCAGCCCCTCTAACAAGGTACAGTACATTTAAACCTCTATTCTCCTGCAGTGCTCAGGGCACTGATGACATGTTGTCATTTATTGCCTCCATTAAGATCATGTCTCTTCCTGGGATTGTTAACTAGACCAGAGAGACGGCGCTAATAAGAAAGAGACATACTTGGTGTTGTCACAGGATATATTGACAAGGCTAAAGCTCCAGGAGAATGAGCTTCAAGGCTGAGAAAGAAAGCACGCCTTGACCTTGTCTAGGTTGAACTTTGATGAATCCTCAAGGCATTTAGACTGAGTGTAGCTGTCAAACAAAAAAAAAAGCATGAAACCGTCGGATGAGGTACTTGTTGTCCTTTGTATGAGCTAATACATCTCTGAGGGCTTTCGTTTGCTAAGGCCAAAAACGTATTAGAATAGAAATGTCAGTGTGTTTGATGTTAAACAGTTTGTAACGCAAGTACAGTAAGTGTATCGGCGTTGTTGTATGGATGAAAGGCTATGTTTTGTCATGCAGACGCATGCACATCGCTGCCTGCAGAGCAGTGAACACTGATGGAACATAGCCGCGGTGCTCAGCGTCATGAGTGGAGTGACCTCTGTGGGCTTCCCTGAGGTTCAGCACTGGACTCATGATTTCACACTGGATTAGTTTCATTCTGAGCATAATTCTCTTCTGCAATACTATCCAAAAGAACAGACTGTCGCTCATGTTGGGGATCAAATGAGCATTGTGAAGGAGCACTGCCTTATTTTTCACAGTCAGACTTGTTCTAGAAATTCACTCTCAAAGAATACCTCTCATCCTGTCTCTTTAACTGTTACGAGTAGGGTTGATATACCTAAAATTAAACTCTGTCATACCAGAGTGAAGCAAGTGGTGCCAGGCACAACAAACCCTGACTCTAGCATGTATTGTAACTTATTACCCCCTCCCCCGGTGGGTGAGTCAATACCCAAGGGGAGGCAAGGGGTATTGTTTTTGGTTCAGTTTGTTTGTTTCTTTGTTAACACTTTAGCAGCAAAACTTTTGGTTCAATTCATACCAAATTGGGTTTGTAGATTGCCAGTGACCCAGAATAGATGTCATTTCATTTTGGGAAAAGTAGGTCAAAGTTAAAATTTTTTATGATTTTTTTTTTTTTTAAATCTTCCCATTTACTTATAATGGGTGAAATACGTGCAAGGGGCGGGGTTTGTTCTGCCTGGCACCACTTGTTTTGGCATCAATCCAGCTGATGTCATCATGTCTATGCGAGTGCTGATGTCAGCATATCAATTGTCTCTATGTATGGGCCAAGTAAATTGAAACAAACTTGATGTTTTTATAGACATTTGAAATTTCGCCCATTATAAATAAATACGATTTTTTTTTTTTAAATTCATAAAAAATTTGAACTTTGACCTATGTTTCCCAAAATGTAATCACATCTATTCTGGGTTACTGGCAATCTATAAACCCAATTTGGTATGAATTCAACCAATAGTTTTGCTGCTAAAGTGTTAACAAACAAACAAACAAAGAAACAAACCGAACCAAAAATAATACCCCTTGCCTCCCCTTCGTTGGGGGGGGGGGGTAGGGTAAAAATAGTAGAGCAATGTTTTTGGAAAGTGTATAAATAAAATACGAATGTGTGAACTTAGTCATGACTCTGCACCTTGCATCCAGTGACATTAATAGCACCTCTTTTTAAGGTATTTTTAGTATTCAAATAAACAAATCAATATCTTTTCTGCAGCTGTTGCGTTAATGATTTTCCTGCTCCACTGTGCTGGGGCTCTGTAACACTGACCCATTCATCAGGGCAGACTCAAATCATCAAGGTGGGAAAGTTTAAAAGCTTGACTTTTTGTAGTTAAAAAAGAACCACGCTTTAAAACATTTCTTGAACAAACGCTGACCTCTGCAAGTATTGATTGGATCAATATTAGTCCGACCAAAAGTAAAACCACTCTGTAGGCAGAGACTGTGGACAAGCATCTGAGAGCAGGAACCAGTAATGAAACAGAGGAGGACATTTTTAACCTCGTTAGCTAAATATCCCTTTATCTCATAGTGGGCAGTACTTAATGCTCATACTGTGACTGGGAGCGAATAAATCCACCACAAAAACCAACGCAGTTTTACATTTTCACGCACATATTTTACTCTTGACTAAAAGCATGAAACCTAATATTTTCTCATGAGCAAAACAAACATCGCATACATTTCTAAGATCATGTCTGTTAAAATTAACTCCAGTAAAATATGCCTCTTCCTTGCTGTTCCTCATTGTCGCAGTAATTTACAACAGTCATCTTTCATTTACATATCAGGACACTTAAAATGCCGCCCTGCTCACCCTTGTGTTCTCTTATGGGATTTGCATCAGCAGTTCAGTTAATTGATCACCCAGACAACTCAGGCAGTATTGTTAATTGCTGTTAATACTTTGTGTTTGTTAATGCATCGACCCTAATGAATACCCATGAAGAATCTGATTTCTTATTCCACTCTAGTGTTAATTACATGTAAAAACCATGTGTCGTCACTGAGTTTTATGTTGACACTCACATCAGTCTGAGACCCATTATTGATGTTAGATGGTAATGTTAGTGCATAAACAGTCCATTAAAAATGCAAATGATTATTGTCATAAATGCATACATATTAATTATGCCATTTGTATTTGTCTTAGATAAAGTGTCCATGTGAATTTATTTAGAATTGGAGCAGATCAGAAGCAAAGCATAGTTTGTCGGAAAGCTATTGTAGATAAGCACATCAAATATTTGTGGTTTAAAGCGAGGTTTACTGTCGACATGCAGCCTTTATCTCCTTTATTTTCTTCTTCAGAGAAATACTTTCACGTAATATCTACCACTGGGAGTGTCTACATTCCTCACAGTATGGTATTTTGGTTCATTTGATTTTTCAAAGCTTAATAAACACGGGTGAGACGTGGCTGCATCCAAAGCCGCGATCCCACTGCCTTTATGTAGCGCACAAACAATTTACTCCTCTCTCTCTCTCCTCAGAACCACAGTGTTGCATTTCACGTGTGGTGAGTTGCGGGTGATATTGTGTTTGACTGTCATTAATCTGTGGAAAGTGTTTTCATCTTGAACATGAAACAAAAGTGTTGTTGAACAATGACTGAAAGAACCTTCACAAGCAAATTCAGTACCACTGTTAAACAGTAGCAAAGCTCATTTAGTGAAAATACACACAGCCCAGCCAAAAAAAAAAAAAAGTCACCAGAAAATAGGTGAGAGACTTCCATTGGCTAATTACTGCAGTGATTAATATGTTTAAGCTGGAAAAAAAAGGTCTTCAACCCATACTGATGCAGGGAGTAGCTTCACATTTCATAAACAACCATCAGTTTGACAGAGGGCATAAAGATTAGACTGTGTTTCAATGGAAAAAGGTCATGTGGTCTGATGAGTCCAGACTGACCCTGTTCCACAGTGATGGGAACATCAAGAAGAAGAGAGGTGGCTGAAGTGATTACCCATCATGCCTAGTGCCTACAGTACAACCCTGTGGGGGCAGTGTTATGACCTGGGGTTGCCTCAGTTGGTCAGGTCTAGGTTCAACAACGTCATGTGTCCAAAAATGAGGTCAGATGAACCTGAATATACTGAACAACCGGGGTTGAACATCAGTGGATATTTTTCTTCCCTGATGGTTGATTGATCGATTGATTGATCATTAATTTATTTGGAATATATTGAAATGAAACAAGAAAAATGAATGTAAAAGAAAAGAAAATATACTCGAATACGAGCAGGATGAAGTTTAACTTATACGTATATATTCTCTCCTCCTTACCCTGTATGATAACAGGTCAGCATCATGGGAACAACACAGCCTCCCTAGATTCCTGTTTTTACATGTAACAATATGCAAATCCATCTCTTCTGATTCAGCAGCACATGACCAACACTCACAACCAGGCTTCATTTTTAAGACACTCCACTGGATTTCTGTTGGCGTTCATACATATTAAAGACATTAAAGTGTAATTTATGAAATCATGTCTCTCGGCAGTTGCTTGCAGTTGTTTGCAGAGGGACACAGCACAACTGCAGTCCTGAAGGGAATGCGCTCCCTCTTGGGTAAAGTTTGTTATATTAACTTGCTGAAATGCATAATATTAGCTTTAATGAAGTTGCAAAGCCCATGTGATGAGTTCATTTTTGAAAACACTCTTCTCGAATACTAAATTTGCTGTCGAGAGCAAAAGTGCTGATACAAGAACTACTGTATATGCTAGATGAAAAATCCAACGTTTCATTTGCCCTAACTGTTGGGCCGTATCCTCATACAACGAGTCATTATGTACTGAAAGGTGACTGTGTGGAACTGTGTTCCTTCTGTAGTGTCACTGCCAGTGGTGAAGGCAGTGTAGCCTTACTGGGCGACACTTTTGCTAGGTGATTTGATTATGTTAGGGGAAACTTCAGCATATTGACACAACACTTACTATACAGGCTTATTCTGCCCACATTCTGCCGTCAATCTCTTCGTGTGTGTGTGTGTGTGCATTGTGTCCAGTTTGTGTAGGCATTGCATTAACATGGTTTAATCCCCTGCATGGCTTATTGGACACAAATCCCTCCCAAAGCTTTTAAAACTCCTGCCTTTTCATTTCTGTCCCTCACTGCTCTTCTACCTATCCCTCCATCAAACATCAGAGGGATATTGCACTGAAACCACACACTCTCATTCCTACACTCTGGTTTTTTGTTTTTTTTTACTGTATACACGTGTCATTGTTCGATTTCGTCCAGTTCCAAAATGACTTTCTCTTCCAATATCACATTGCAACATTCACTTTGGTATTTTTAAAACAAAGTAAAGTCAAGAATCAGCAGGGCTCCTGTGTCTAGCTCCACTATTTATGTTTCAGATGGATGCTTTTCTCTGTTGAGACTCAAGCAAAAATAGAAATACATTTAACGCTGCATGAAGTATCTTCTTCTGTTAGCTAGCAAAGACAGAAGATTAAATCTCATTCTTCTTTCTGTCTCCTTATGTTAAAAAAAAAAAGTCTGTTTCCAGTGAAAAAGACAAAATTAATACCAGGGTAAATGCACCTATTATTAACACATGGATTCTATTTTAATAACCTCACTACCAATTACTGCGGCTCTTCGGTTTCAGTATCACATGATGTAACCTAATTAATGTGACAGAGACAAATGCTTTCATTTCTCATGTATGATCTCATTCCAGATAATATTTGAAGAGAGAAAGTACATTTTAACATTTTATCCCAGCTCACATTTAGTTCAGAGACATCCTCTGAACCTCTGTCTGCAAGACGGAGGCCTGGTCCTTATTTTTAATGAATGATATATCAGTATATATAAACAAAAAAAAACAACAACAACAACCAGTGTGAGCGTTTTGTAGCCTAATTCATGTAGATATGATCATGAGATAGAACCCAGCATCATGTGACCTTTTAACCACACAACTGAGAATATTTCAGGTGTAGAATAAATGGGATCAGATGGAGTTTGTTATGATTAGAGGAACATCTTGCTGATTTAGGACAGGGGTGTCAAACTCATTTTAGTTCAGGGGCCACGTTCAGCCCAGTATGATCTGAAACGGGCCGGACCAGTAAAATAATAACAATGAAAAAAAGTCAAATTATACAATGAAAATGTTTACATCCACAAAGTTTCTTTAAAAATCTGAATAAAATGAACAACCTCAAAGGTATTAAGAAAAATAAATGCAATTTTTACAATATTATGCCTCAATTTATCATTTACACACGCGCATTGCAACTTACATTACAATTACAAATAAACAAAACATTTAGTAACAGGTATAATATTGGTAAACTTGCACTTACTTCTCTTAAGACATTTCATGTTGTTCATATTTGTTTAGGTTACTCACATTTTTTGTAAAAGGATAGTTTGTAAATGTAAAAATTTTCATGTATTTTAGTTTTTTCACACTAAAACAGAGAGAAAATTTGCGATTTTTTATTATTTATCGGCTATTATGATAGTATTTTACTGGTCTGACACTCTGGAGATAATATTGGTCTGTATGTGGAACCTGAATTAAAAGGATTTTGACATCATTGATTGTTAATATTTTCAATGTGATTTTAGCATTTCACAAATTCATCTCACGGGCCGGATTGAAACCTTTTGGAGGGCCGGTTTTGGCTCACGGGCCACATGTTTGACCCCTGTGATT
>JAPQRQ010000022.1:23226064-23236560 GCA_037367365.1 Apogon talboti
GTAGTTACCGTGGCAACACCGTCATCTTCTACAACATTGATTCACCAGTAAAACCCTTGGAGTTTGATAAATATTAGTGGTTGGAAACACTTGTTATTATGTTCAGTTAATGATATATTTTGCTGAAAAAGTCACTTTTTCTTCAGTTTTCTCTGTTTCTGATATAATAACTCTCAACTTTACTCTTTCTTTTGAACATCTACATAATCAGTGAATGACAAAACTGAACTGACAAAATACAAAGTAAAGAAGATAATATTTTAATAAATGGTGATAAATTACTTAAGAAAGGTTAAATATGGAGGAAAATTTCATTTGGGAACTGCCACAAATGTAGCACTGGGTCTTTATGGGTTCATTTGTTACAACATTTTGCTGTCAATCACAGACAATATGATAAGCCTAAAATAATAAGTAAAAGTTAGAAATCCATAACTTTTCTCTGACTGTGATTGTGGATAATCCTCATGAGGATTCGAAGAACAATGGTAGAACAGATGATTGCTTTTCATTGTGCTCCGTATTTCAGCTATGAAAATCAGTCCCGGTCTGATGAAGTCGGATACAATACCTGCCTAATTTCAGTGTTATGGTTTAACTTTAACAAAGCCTTCACATTCTTCCAGATCCACTTATGTTATGTTGGCTTATGCATTTTGGCACTTTCTGTGGTTTTGGTGCCATGAAGAAACTACTTGTAAAAACACTTAAAAGCAGTGCAGTGCCTTTTGCCCTGCACACATCACATTTCCATTTCAGTGAAAGAAGCAGTGAACAGTGTTTTAAGTCTGATCAAAAGGCTTTGAGTCCTTGATTCCTCATAAACCCAAAAGAGGAAACGGGAAGCACTTCAATGGTAGAATCCATATTTCTTTTTGCATTACAAAAACCTGATTGTGTATTCTCTGACTAGTGAATCTAGCAAAGCTTTGGGAATTTTGTAGGGCTTTGAAGTAAGATCTGACACTATAGGGAAAATAAAATAGGAAATCATAGAAACTGGAGCATCTCAAGGCTTTGGACCAAGCAGTTGCATGTCATTTTATTGATATGTTTATTACTGCACGTCTTTAAGTGATCAATCAATATTGTTAAGTAATAAATGTACTGTTTTTTTTCATGTCAGAGTTTATACCACATTAGTTTGTCTTTGTGTAAGCTTTAAAAATACTCACATGCTTTTGTAGTACCACAATGCTGTGTCAAGTTAGAAAACACAGTTACTAAAGAAAGTACGTGTGAAAAGACCATTGCACCAGTTTGATGTAGGCAGATGTTGCATTGCAATGCGAATGATTTCTTAATTTTTTTTAGGTGTTTGTTGAAGAACAGCTTCTGTTTTCATCCTTTCAGCTGTCATCTTCTCACGTTTAAGAAACATTTAAATAGATATGATGGTGATGATACGATGGAGCCGTGGTTTTAATAGAATTAATGTGTGTTTTTCTTAATAATCCTCCTCCAAGACAGAACTGTGACTTTATAGTGTGCTAATGTAGCAATAATGTAATATATGTTTTGTTATTATGTATGATTTTCGGCCTATCCTTGACAGTGTTTGACATGGCAACAAAGCCAACTGTGTTTATACTTTCCCACTGTGTTGTGAAGTTTAGCAACATTAACAAACAATAAAATTCATGATCAACTCCTATCAGCTCAAGTGGTATATTTAGGTTGATTCTTTATCATTCATTGCGGTGGAAATGCACCAAGCTTGAATGTCTCTATATCAAGCGAAACATCATTAAGTGCACTTAAGGCCCTGAAAATACTTTTTGCATGAATTTATGCTCAGAAAAGCATCTTACAAGGATAACTGTCTCCAATCTAAAAGTGAAGAGGTTGCGAGGCTAGGTGTGACATTTAGTAATTATACAGTACATGGAAGAGGCAATGTGAATCAATTGAAACAAGTGTTGTAATCAGAGTTGGATTGTTTATAACACTGGCTTCTTTCTGTCTTTAATTACACTACTGATTAATGAATAACTAAATACTATACAAATAAATCTTCAGCTGTGGTTCACATTTAATTGTAAATTGGTCCTGGTTACTGTGCTGCAGTATTTTTATTTCAACATTTTATCCCAATTTTGGTATTTCTTATACTCCTGCTCTGTAATCCCTGTCTTAGTGACACTTTTCTATTGCAGATGGTAACAGATGACTCAAGTTGTCCTCAGTAATAGTAGCGACTGATCATTTACTCGTCCCTCCCAGCAAAATAACCCGCACAAATGAAGTGATTACGCCATTTTCCAGCTTGGAGTAATCTTCGTGCGTATTGTCGGAGGAACACCTGCACACTTGTACACACACAGTCGTGTTGCTACTGTGCTGCAGCAGATGTTGGTGCGAGTGCTGGAAAACTGTCCAGATGTCTGCTTCATGCTAGTCCTTATTGGAGGGGAAGACACAGCAGACTGCAGTGCACGCATGGACCATTTAGAGTCTATTATTGTGAGGAAAAACATATTGAGTCCATTCTGTATTCAGCTGAGACTCCTCTCCATGCTCTTCTGTCCCTGTTTCGTCACTTAAAGAGTTTTACTGAAGCTGCTTATTTTTTTCCCCATTATCTCTTCAAAACTGGCTGAATAAATATAATTGGATTGGATTGTTTATTATATTACAAAGCGAGGGACTGTGAAGTGAACACCTTGCATATGCGTTGTCCTTTTCAGGTCAAATTAACCCAAAAAAAAAAAAAAAAAGCTCTGAGACCATTTGTGTTGGGGGATTTCACACTGTAATAACCTTGAGGCAGTGAAACTAATTGCATGTCACTGTGTTACACATCAGGTTTCTATACTGGCCATGCATGAATGTATGCAGGGCTCAGTTTTTAGATGTATTTTGACAGTGACCTTCCCCTTGTGCTTCAGTGGCCTCACTAGGTGTTACAACATGTGACGTGACTGCCTTAAACCTTAATATAATGTATAATTTATATGGAGTATTTCCTCAAATAGTGACCGGGGCTTTTATTTACCTCTGCTGCAGAAGGTAACAGGCGTGTATTTGAAGAAGGCTTGTATTAGAGCCAGGCCTTTAGTTCTATTTCTCTCTGTTTGAGATCTGTAATTGGTCATATTTTGGTATGAAACCTATTTTTATCGGTTCTTCTTTGCTTTGTTAAAGATATCCTGTTCGAACAAACAAAACGTCTTGTAACTTGTAACTTTTTTTAGCACACAAACACCCAATGTGCCTAGAATTGCTGAATAAAACTATAGAGGAGTAACCCAGAACAAGAAATGGTTTTAAAATATTTAGACTATATTGGTGAATTTATTAAATCAAAGTAAAGGAAGTGTATGTAATTCTTAAGTAGCATGCACATTATGTGACAAATACAATAGGCTGGTAAACATAGCCTACGTGAGTTTTTTTTTGTTGTTGTTTTTTTTATTTTTCAATCTTAACTGGCTACTATTGAGGCTCAGTAAATGGATGTAGGCCTGTGTATTTGTGATTAGTTTGCTAACTGCCTCCATTCACCTGTACAAAAGCATTTGGGTTAAATTAACTGAAATAACATATTGTATTATTACTTTCATATTTTTCCACAGACTGAACATTTTTATGCTATGAGCTCAAAGGAGATATATAAGTATTGTAAATATTCAGACTTATTATTATACTACCAAGGTGGCTTGGAGTTGATGGAATAGACAACAAAGCCATTCATCATAATTGTATGTATGACATTAAATCATTAACTCATATTTCTACATTGTGACAGCCGTAAAGAGATGAGGGGGTCTTTCTTTATCCATGATCATCTCAGGGGGTTTTACAGTAGGCTGGCCTGTTCTTGTCCTATTTTCCAGCACGCCCGTCCTCCTTCCTTGATGTCTGTTAAAAGTGACAATCCAGCCCCCCTCCCCACTCTCAATGACCTCTCTGAGGTATCAGACAGCAGAGCCACTAGCTGTGGAGACATGGTGGCTTGGTCTGCATCCATCCATCTTGTTTGCCTGTATAAAATCCAATTCCCCTCTCTCTTGCTCGCATCCCCGCTGACACTCATCCATCTTATGCCTCCCATGAATCTGAGATGTCTGGTCAGGTGCTGCAAGCACATCATTTGTTTCAGTTAGGTTTTTTTATCCCTGCAGCTTGTTTTTTGTCTGTTGTCTCTTTCCAAACAGGCAAACTACTGGGCTGTAACTTAAAAGGTGCCGGTGACGCTATGTTCAAGGCTAATAACATCACAATGGCAGGGAGGGAATGAGGTTCGACTTTTTGCCGTCAGCAGCTGCTCTAAACCAATAAACCGCATGTTAAATTGGGAATTGCTGCCACAGCCAGGTTGTTGGCAGTACCGTCGGCTATATTCCAGACAGCGGTAATGGCATCATTGGTAATGCTATGGGTCTCAATAGGCTGTAAATGAATGTGACTTATTCAGTTACACATATATATATATCTGTCTCCCACTGGGGCTGAGAAACTGTCTCCTGAGTTTCATCCTGCAATAAAAACAGCAGAGTTTAATAACAGTAATGGCACTTTAATGGTTGTTACCTGCCAGGGTAATTGAAAATTTGAAGCGTCATTTTGTATCTTTGTTTTCACGCCTCGGTAATGTGATCATATTCATATGAAACATCTTGTAATGAAGCTTAACCTAAAATTCAACAGACACACATCCGACACATAACACCGTGGTTGATGCTTTTACTGTACAGTTCCACGGGAAATGATCACGTAACCGGTAGTAAGACCCAGCATTCACACGCAGTGGTTGGCCTGATGTGTTAACCTGAGGCTCACTTGCCATCACCCACACTGCCATTCAGCAACCTTGCTGAGAGGCAGAATGGACACACTGTTCCCTGGTAGCCTCACTGACATGAATTTATCCTGGTTGGTTACAGAGTTCGGCTGGTGGATGAAACTTGTTGTTGCACAGCTATACTCTATGCTACAGTACTAAATATGATCTGTTAAAAATATATGCTCTTGTTATTTACATTTCTACACACAACATAAAACGCAGTGTCAGCTTTTAGCAACAGGGAGGAAAAGTTCAATGAAAGTCTTAGTATATAGATTTTATACATAATGGACAAGTCAATGTTCTTCCTCCCAGTATGTAGTATCGAAGCCAAAATCCTGTAGCTAAAGGAGTTACCTTATTGCTTGGGTGATGCGGTTTGCATGCAGTGCAGTGATTTTTCTGAGGTCAATCAATAGGGGATTTCACCATCCATCCATATTCTGAACCGCTTAGTCCTTGTGACGGCTGTGGGGGTGCCAGAGCCTATCCCAGCTACCATCGGCAGAGTACACCGCAGACGTGTCACAGACATATAGATGAACAACAATTCATTCTCACATTCACACCTATGGGACATTTAGGTTGACCAGTTAAGCTATTAAGATGTAAGTCTTTGGACTTGTAAGTAGTGGACCTTTATAACTAAAATTATGACAATCATTTGAAAGTAGAAAAAAACACCAGAAGCTGCTAATTAAAACACATTTGAACACATTTCGAAATTAACAATTTTTAATTTAGGATTAAGAATTCAATACAATACAATACAATTTTTATTGTTATTGAATGATAAAATTAAAAAAAATAATCATCTTTAAATTGCAATATATTTGGAAAAAAGTATACATATAAATAAAAATATGTAAGTACTCTAAAAAAAATAGAAAGACCATCTACATAAGTACATAAATCTAGATCACTGAAACTCAAATTCAGACAAATTAATCACACTGGAACTGAATTCCAAACTTATGTAAAAAGGCAATTTTAGCAATATTTTTCCAATCAATTATAAAATAAATTACATTCATGAAATTCGTGGACAGAAAAAACACCATTATGTTCAAAATGCTACATAAGTTTTTCATTTAGGCTGTGACGATGCCACAGTTAAAGTTTGGATTGGTTAGGGTTAGGAAAAGACCTTTGGTAAGAATCTGAAATTATTAAGTTGCATATTAAGTTGAATATTTAAAAAAAAGACAACAACAATCAAACACAGACAGCTAGATATTACCCATCAGCCATTAGTGGAACAAAATTCTGCAGATACTTGTAGCTTATAAAACATCCCTTTAGTGTTATATCTTTATGTTTATATCTATGTCATAAACTAATATATTAAAAACAAACTGATCAGACAAATCATGACTTGAACACTGATTGATGAAAATCCACCCAAAAAAGGAAAACCATCTTTGTGAAAAATTTACTGAATGTGCACTTTGAGTTTTTTTTAATTAACTTCAGCTTTATGTCCTACACTGCAGAAAGATGAGGAGATTGAGATGTTTCGTACTGTCCCTATATGCAGATGAGTAATCTGGGACCGTATGTACTGTATGCACAAAAACAGGTACAAACACATCATTTTGCAATTACACACTTGAACTAAAAGGTAGGTTTTCAACATCATTGTACAATCTCACCGCCTTCAGTCACAAAATTTCAAATAACTACTACTTTCTTGGTCACTATATATTATTAAACTAAGACAGTAGAGGTAAATCACTACTGACCCTTGAAGCAGACTGAAGAAATGTCATGTGGTAATTTAGTCCAAGTCACTGTTTCCCTCCCACCCTCCCTCCCTCTGCTCCATCTGTCAGTAGAAGCTTACATGCTGCTCATCTGTGTGTATGTGCAAAGGTGGTGAAACACAATGAATTTGGCTTCCTCGCCCAGACTTTTAAACCTTGAACTATAGCTGCAGCCCCAGAGAGATACACAAACAGAGAGACACAGGCGCTGTCTGCATCTTAGTCCATGCTTGTGTCCTTTCTGTGTGTGCAACTGTAGCTGTGTGTGCATGTAAGCATGTCTGATATGTGCATGAGTCAATGCATACAGCTGTGCATTTGGTCACTTATAAGTAAATCCAACTACATTGAAATTGTGCGTTCCCTGTGTGTGCGAGTCGAATATGGTATTATGTGTGCGTGACCGTGCCTATAAGAAAACGTGCATCTTAGCCAAAGGCGGTGTGTAGTTCTCTCTTAAGCCAGTTCCTGCAGAGCCAGCGTGCTGCGTTCACAGTCAGCCTGCTTTTTACCAGCGGTCTCCGTTTACACCGTCTGCTGCTCGACCGTCCGTGGCTGGAACATATACGGCCTCTCCGGAGTATAATAGATACAGATGAATATTTCCGTGACTGTTTATACTTAATGCTCATTTTACTAACAACGTTGCTGAATGACAGTCTAGTCTGAGAGCGGTGAATGGGACGGTGATTGTAAAGAAAGCACCTGAGTAGCTTTTCCTTTAGACAAGGTTTTATCATAAATGGAATGAAACAGTGCTATGATGACAGAGGAGGAAGAGCTGATGAGTCAACATTCATTTATTCTATAAGTACTTTTGTTGCTAATTGACAGAGACTAACTATTCTAACAACAAAAAGAGGTGTTTCAAGACCGAAGCTCTTTCTTTCAATGTGTGCTCAGGAATTCAGTGCACAATAAAAGCATTTTGTCCCTGATGCATCAATGTAGCTATAAATGTTTATAGTAAAAAAAATATGGGCCATTTCTGTTAGTATGATCTGTCCTGTGGGTATTAAGATATTAACAAATGATTTAGATGTAACTGCTGGATAACAACTGGCTTTTATTTGTTTTATCTTCTGGTTGCCTTTTTAGATATTATTTATACTATTACTGTGTATCTGTTTTATCAGTTTTAGTATATATTATCTTCTATGTCTATATATTTTTATTAGTTTTACTATATCTTTTATTTTTACTTATATCCTTGTACAGCTCTTAACACACTTTGAGTTGTTGTAAACATGTTATATAAATAAACTTGACCTTGACTTTGACCTTGACAAGAGATTCAATACAGACAGAGAATAGATGATACAAGGCTGATGTAGTTGAATAATAATAAATAACGGTTTTATACTGACAGCATCCGCCCAACTCGCCTCAGCTTTATTCACCTTGGCTCAGATTTAATATGAGCACTTTGCATTTCCACTAAAGGTGTTGTACCTCGTACCCTTATCGTAGCGACACAAAGTCAACATATTGTGATTTTGGCCTTCAGTGCGACTGCAGCTCTGAGGGGGAAACATTCAACTGTACGTTAAAAATTCCTACATAAAACAGTTTTAATATTTCAAGTGAAAATATTACTATTTAGAAAATATTGTTTTACGGCTTGGATGCAGCCGCTCAGCCATAGACACCCATTCTATGAGCTCTCCACACACTGTTCTGGAGCTAATCTGGAGGCCACATGAAGTTTGGAGGTCCGTAGCTATTAACTCTGCAGACGGTTGTGATTGTACACAACTTCTCTTATTCCAAATTCCACTTTGTTATAATATGACTAACAGTTTACTGTGGAATATTTAATATCGACAAAATTTCATGAATGAACTTATTGCACAGGTTGCATCCTGTCACACTACCAGGCTTGAATTGACTGAGTTGACTCATTTTTTGACAAATGTCAAAAGTCTGCATGCCTAGGTGCTTGATTTTATACACCTTTGGCCATGGAAATGAAAAATTTACTGAACAATTTCATTTTATTTTGCACATCACTGTTTATTGTTGCACTTAACTGTTTTTCTACCATTTTTGTTTTTTATAATTCTTATTTATCATGTATAGTGTGGTTGCTCTTGTATTCTATGTTGATTTAATATTCTAATTTCACTGTCTGTCATGCTGCTGCTGCACTACAATTGCCCAGTTAGCGATCAACAAAGTACCTATCTATCTATCTATCTATGGAAGGGGTCAAAACCCCTTTATTTGCTGATTTAGAGAGGTGTCATAATACTTTTGGCAATATTGTGTAGGTATTAATGTAGTATTTTGGATTAAACAATCTGTCATCTGCATGACTTTGTTTTATAGATTTAGTCATATTTAACTTGCTTAGAACATAAAACTAGACTGCTTAGTCAAGGCGAGTTGAGCTGATACTGGCAGTAGAAAGGATTAAGGATTAAGGAAAGAAAAGGCATTAGATCTTAACAAAATCATCACTTTCACGCTTTATTCAGATGAGAAAATTGTGCTTAAACTTTTCTTTTTATACTATATCACCTTAACCCAGTACTACTTTTGTGGCAGTTCCCAAATGAATTTTTCTGTAGATTTAACCCTTTTTTTTAACTTATCACCATTTATTATAATATTATCCTCAGTATTTGGCCTGATTTTCAGTGAAAATCATGTATTTTCATGTATTTAGTTTACTGATCATGCAGATGTTCATAAAACATCAGATTAAAGTTGAGGGTTATTATATCAAAAACAGAGAAAACTGAAGAGAAAGTGACTTTTTCAACAAAGATATCAATAGCAGAATGTAAAACAAATGTGTCCATCCACTGTCATTGATCCAACTCCATGGGTTTACTGGTGAATCAATGTTGTAGAAGATGATGGTGTTTCCATGTTCACTACGGAGCCTCTGAACATCCAAATGGGTCATATCTGATGACCATGAAAAGATGACAAACTGTATTTTACCTAAATTATTTACATGTATTGATAGGTTTAGTGGTTCAGAAGATATTATACATTTTAGATCAGTAGATGCTTGTGGTCACTAGTGGCTGTTTTGTTTATGGGATAAAATGGCCATTAGTTAAGTTATATCAGTAGAACAAAAGACTTGAAGACGCACAAAATGGAATTTCTCTAATGGCAAAAAAAATATTTTAAACAAAACAACAGAACAATATGGAATACTTAACTCTTTTTGTATGAATCTTGTGTGGTTTGTCTCTAGAGCCAATAAATAAGGACAACAGGAACACCAATTGATCTTTGCCTGGTGCTGACACTGCATCCCCATAGATTTAATAGTTTATTTGGAACTTTTTGGAACCAGAGAGCAAACTCATTAAAGTTCTAAAGATGGGCGAGAGCATAAAGTTGGCGTCCACAGAGAGAGTTTTATTTTCAACTTAGTCTCTATATGACTTTTTAGCCCTGAGGAAGAGAGCTTGAGCTGCCTGTTTCTGATGCTTTCTTTTCTCTTTTCTCTACACTCTGTCCTCTCTCTTAGACCATGGAGACAGTTCAAAGACCAACTGTGGAAACAGACGGTGGTCCTTAAACAGACTCTGATCTACTGCAATGCAGTGGAGTTGTAACCTCTCATTGACATATAGGGCCAATTAGAAACACTGAAGTCCTACAAATTTATTCATCAACATGAGAAAGGAAAATTCAGTAAGTTGTCTGATAGAAATAGCTTTTTATGAGTCACTTTTCTAGTTTTTAAAATGTCACTTTCTGTTTTGTGTTACCATGGATTCCAGGCTGATTTATTTTTTTAATTACAAACCTGCAGAACGCAGCAGCTTAACCCTTTATTGGGCAAGTGACTATTTTTGATCATTTCTCGCACACATTACAAGACAGTGACAGCAACAGTTAAAGTGGGGACAATGAGTCAACAATCTCAGGTCCAATGTGGTCTACAGGGTCTGTAAGGTCCACCTCTGCATGAACAGTGAGTG
>JAPQRQ010000022.1:23258656-23270780 GCA_037367365.1 Apogon talboti
TAGATAGATAGATAGATAGATAGATAGATAGATAGATAGATAGATAGATAGATAGATAGATAGATAGATAGATTTGTGTCTCTGCTGTCACATAAAGGCTTTGGTCCTCACAATTTATCGTTGCATTTCAACAGTATGGGCATAGATGTAGAAAATGAATACATTAAAAAAACATACAACATTGTTATTTTGCAGGTTTTTCATGCACTGTATGTAGAAAGTAAATGCTCAGATTGTCGGCAACACTTAGCCAGCAGCATTTTTTTTAACCTTTGTTCTTCTTGTGTTATGAATTTAGTGTCACTCGCCTGCTCAGAGAGGTCATATAGCCACTAGACATGTTTCCCTCTCTAGATGATGCTCATTGTCTTCATGAACTTTATTCAGAATCCCTTTTAAATTTAAATGATGCTCCATCCCTACTAATATTTTCTTATTGTAATATGACATAAAAATCATACAGTATGATGCAGTTCAGCAATGATCCTCCACAGATAGGCACTGATTATCATCCACCACATAAACTGTCTAAACATTAAATAAACAAAAAGAACACAACACCTTACATGCAACTTTAACTGCCAGTTATGCCCATTTGTAGCCGAGGGCTACATGTATAACCCAGGAAGGATGTAGCACTAAAGCTCATTAAAATAAACACAGCAGTCAAAATATCCAGAATAACCACTGGTACTGACAGTTTTATTCATTTTAAAAAGATACCATAATACATTGGTATTATAAAATGTTCCACTGGTCTTGCTAAAACACTGTAGAAAACAGGAGGAAAGCTGCAGTTGTAGCACACTATAATGAATTCACACCAGCACATCCAAATATCACTACACACATCTCCATTGCAAATCTAGGCGCCACCTCAAATGACACTGCCCCAATTGTGCCCCCAGACTGCTACCAGGAAGCCCTGAAGAGACACAGGAAGACCAGCGGCAAAATCACTAGAACAATGTCTAAAAAGTCCCAAATACGAATATTACAACACAATCAGCACTAAACCAAAACAAGTCAGAGAAGACAATTAGGCCACAAATAAGGCACAGAATTAAGATTTAAAAAAAAAGTCACAGGCATTCCCAGTCCTCAAGGAAAGATTCAAATTCAACCTTTATGCAAATAACAGAACAAAAAACATTTAACAAGCCGTTCATTAAAGTTTTAACTATTAGAAGAAAACAGACAACTCCTGATTGTCACCTGTACATCATCTTTATAGAATATTAGTATTGAATATACTGTACAATGTGTCTAAACATTTTAAAGGGGTTATGTGTGGTATGGATATTCTAAACTCACACAGTCACACTGGTGACTATTAAAACCCACTAAACAATGCTACGTATCCACAGACTGTATCACTTACTGAAGAATAAAGCTCATTGTTTACATACTTCTGTATAACCTCGGTATCATCATGTTTTTTTTCTTCAAACAAAATGTCATAGCAAATACCAGATAATAACAAATGATAGCTGATAGTTAACATCATAGCTCTGTTAACTACGGTCTGTTTTAGACAGAAAAACCCAACAGTAAAACCACAAATCCCCACTGTTTTGCGTAATGGTTTGTGTTATGATTAGCTGCACTAAAGACCTGTTCTGAATAAAACAAGGTCAGAAATGTCACAGTTCAGTCTGATCTGTGGATCAACTAGTGGTAGTAATAATAACTGTACCTGCATAAGCCTCATAGTCAGAAGACACACCTTGCTGTCAGCATCACACTCCATTCTTTTCATTTAGAGCTGTGTCCAGTAGTGAAAACAACAATGGTGCTTCTAGCTTTTAACACTTTGTCACTTTCTTTGACTCTTAAAGGTATTACTTAGTGCTTGTCATCCACTGTCTGATGCTTTGGTCATAGGCCCCATGGTGCTGGCTTTCCTCACCATTGGAAACCAGCAAAGTGACTCACTACTCCCCCTAGTGGCAGGACTGTCACTATGAATAGATTCAGTGCATATTTACAGTCTTAATATACAGTATATTGGCGTATTAAGGATAAGTTTAGAGCTCTTTATTTTCAACACTGTATTTTTCATTCTAGGTCATTTTTGAAAGTAGAAATACTACATATAGCTCCTTTAAGGGATTGAATTTACTAGTGGCTCATCATTTTACAACTATGTCCAGTGAGATGGTGTTGAATCCGTGGATGAACATGACAAAGGCGCCTATTACACCTGATGCATATCCTGTTGTTACTTAAGGACCTTCCATATGATTCAACACCGTTTCTGCCTTGTGGGTTTACCCTCCCTAATGCAGCATTGTCGTCATTGGTCGCTGGTGGCACATACAGTACAAATATGCATGTTTTAATAGCTCTTTGTGAGAACTGGCAATGGCTGGTTCTAAGGGTTTAAGACGAGAGCCTTTACACAGCACTCACAACATGGATTTATCTGCCAAGAGTAAACACAGACTGAGCCTGACTGGAACAGACTCAGTCCAACCGGGCCTCTGATTGATCATCATGTCCAAATCAGACTCAGAATCATCCTGAGGGGTCTGCCCAGCTTTGTTTGTCTTCTTGGAGAAGAAAATTAGTATTTATCATGTCACATCACTTACAGTCTTTCGGTGCTTTTAAATAAGACTATTAATGAAAAAAATCTGTACGCTTTAGCATCAAGGACTAACTCCTTTTAAAAATGTAAACACTTTTGGTACGTGTAACATCTCCAGGTCGCACATTCAGCTGAAGCTGTTAATTTATTCACTGCATTTTTCATACAAGGGTTTCCTCGTCGTGGTAAACCAAAACTGGTACCGTCATCACATCTCATGCCACCAAAGCATTAACTTCAAAACCATAAATAGTTTCGAGGACATGGAAAGTTCCATCCACTGCCATCATAAGCAGTGAAGTGGTGCCACTGTCTTTCACCGACTTCCTTTCTGGCTCACAGTCTTCAGAGATGGGCTAAAATGAGTGGGTCATCTATCACAACAGAGGCGGGAGTGGTAAATTTATAACTGTGAAAATAGGCCAGAGCACAGCACTGATGGAATAGATAGAGTGTAATTAGGACAAGGTTAGCCTGCTTCACTCACACACACACACACACACACACACACACACACACACACACACACACACACACGCACAAATGCACACATACACGCTATTTATTATTCATTAAATGACATACATACATCCTAGTGACAGTTTGTGTATGTGTGTGTCTTCACTCACAAACACTCAGAAGCATTCAGCAACTGACAAATTGTTATTCAATTATTTCTCACTTGAATGAGCAGAACCGTAGAACTTAAAGGAAACAAAAATCAGATCTCTTAAGCAGTCAGAGGCAATTATTCCCCTGCACATGCAAATGTAGCAAATATTTACACTTATTTACAGCCTCACACCTTTTCAATGATCAACATGTGCCTCAAATCCTCTGTAACCAGCACATTTCTAACCAGTTTACTCTGAATAACCCTCACTCAAACCTCACCTTATCTATTCAGAATTTGTGTTCATAACTCTAACCTCTCATTTTCGTCCCACTGCTTCCTTTTTTTCCTACGCCCTTTCCCCCCAGCGCATGCTTAATAACACATCTACTCATTTTCACACCATCTCATTCCCTTAAGATTGCTTTCATTTTCACCACCGTCAAAACCCACACCTTTCTCCCCACAGCTTTTCCGTCACTTCCTTCTGTCCCTCCCTCCCTTCCTCCTCACCAGCAGTCTGTTAGCCTTCACCTTTCTTTTTGCGTGTAACACACGCCGCCTTTACACACAGTGCGCAAATGCACAGTTGAGCAGAGAGAGGGAGCTGCCCCCTATCTTCCAGTGCAGGGATGTAAGACCATGGAGCAGATGGGCTGAGGGATGACAAACTGTCTGTCTGTCTGTCTGTCTGTCTGTCTGTACAGTGGTGTTCAGATGAGGGGACGTTGTCCTTTTGTACATCTCTCATCTAAATCTGCCCACCCCCACATATGCCAATCTAGGGTCTGGAAACTGTTGTAAAAACCTGGCTATTTAGATGTAAAATACAGACAACCCTGATCCAGAATCGAGCAATAAGTTGATATTTACTGGTATTGTCAGAGTAGCAAAGTTTACATCTGTGAATGGCAACACAGATAATAGAAAATCCCACTGTGTCCAAGAATAGGGACATGTTTTATATAAACAGATATTGATGGAATAGAGTACTGACAGAGAAAGAAAGAGTGACGATTATTAAGTTTGTATGTAGTCAACATGAAAGTTCCCTGTAGGGGGTTATCCAGATTTTGTTTTCAGACCTCGATGACAGTATTTTTAGTTTAGTTGTCACTGAACATGTTTTTCAATTGTATTTAATCATACTCATCCAAACATCTAATGTCCCTCTGCACCAACAGTGGAGCTTTTCATTAAATTAGCATGAATCTTCTAAAAATCTGAAAATACACTCATTCCCCAGGTTATGAGAACCATCTGAGTGCTGCTTTGCATATAACTGTGGGAGTTTATACTTTTGGTTTTTTATTTATTTTTGTTTTGAGGTGGAAAGAGAATTTGTAAGTGTGTATGACATCAACACAGACCTTTTATCACACCTCTAATGCAATTTGTCAGCTTCTATGCAAATGATTCTTCTTATTGTGCCTCTGAATCATAATAATGAATACTCCCTACATACTCTATGAAAACATGACTAAGTGATGGAACTTGACAGAAACATAGCACAGCTTGTATTGAGTGTGACTGCCCTCTTCTGGTGAGCAGGGTGAACTACATGGGGCCTCAGAGGTTGTAGCGAGTGAGAGCAATGAGTAAGGTCATGTATTGGATATGATGCCAAACGCCCCTTTTCCCATTGGAGGAGCAGATGGCAGCTCCCCAGTGCACGAGGCAGGGAGATGCTGCCACCAGACGCTCCTTGCAGGGTGCATAAACACACACACCAACACACCCACAAGTTCATATTCTTGCGTGCGCGAATTTGTGCATGAGTCTCTGCATCACCAAGTAAATGAATGGAACATCTCAACCAAAATGTCTTTGCTTTCATTCATCAGAGGGCGAGAATGTCCCTTGACCTTTATTTTCTTATCCATCAGTGACACAGTAGCAGCGTCATGTTATTAGGGCTAACATCAGCAGTAACAGGTCATAAATATTTGCAGCCTGGTTTGATTTGACATAAGCTCTTTTCACCTTGCTGCTGCGTCGGTTGAGCGACGTATTGAACTTCTCACGCAATTTTGTTCCAGTTTTTTTGCTGTAGAAGTATAATCTGTGCACATGCATGAAAACATCGGCCAATGCCCATGTAGGCTACTATTTATAATCAAATTGAACCTCAAACAGTGCCCTAAATGTCCCATTTATTAACCAATAAAAAGTGTGTTAGTAGTAAAAGATGCAAATTACTAAGTCAGCAGTCAGTAAGCTTTTAATTATTATTTATTCATTACAACCATGTCTGTTCTTTGCACTGAAATCCCAGCTTCAGTCTTGAGTCTTTCTCACTTGTATTTCTATATTTAGACCACAATTTTCTACAGTTACATAAAACGCTGAAATGTACTAACAGGGCTTAAGCCTTCAAACTTTTGACTGGCAGTTTACTGTTTACAATTCTGCCTCCATTAATAATGCCGCTATCACTGTCATTTCGAGCCATATTGGTTGACACATTGAGGAGGGTATGCTAAGCTCAGCTGAGTGGCGTGTCACGACAGGATATGAAGCAGTTAGCTAATGTGGTGTAAAAGGATTTAGAGGATTTGACCCTATCAGCGGAGATGGCACTTAGAGAGGCTCTGTTAATGACACTAAATGAGTCTGTGCCTGCAGCATGCTAATAATGGTGCCATGAAAAGCCAGGCTTATAATTTATATGGAGATTTTTGCAGCTAATTGCTAGCTATGCATAAAACAATATGCGTGAACACATTTATTTAAAGGCAAGAGAAAAAGTTTCACACTGAAGTTGCTACACAATAGTATTTTTGCAAGTCACATTAATATACTGTTGCATCCATGTGTTTCTTTTCCTCCAGGTTTTCTGATCAATGAGGGACACATGACTTTAAACAAATAGAAATATTTTAAAATGTATTACTCATATGTTAGTCTACAATAGATAATTTGCATAAGAGTAAGAGGCACACGTTATATTTGTTTCTTAATTAGTTTTGCTTCCATCTGCTGTTCTGTAGAAGACTTTTCAGTTTAGTTTCCACGTTCCGATGGCTTAGTGACCTCAAGTGTAAAAATCTGCTGACTTCAGTCATCTGCTGTGAAAGAGATAATGGCCGATACTGTCCACCCCCTTTGCTTATACAGGGCATGTTAATTAAACAGTGTTTCTAGGCAGAGGTAATGGTACGTCCACCTTTAATTCTGATTGTACTCTGTAACTGTATTAAGCAAATGCTGGTCAATGCGAAACAGCAGGGATATTTAGAAGACATCCAAACATGCTGGTATCCTCTTAAGAAATTAAGTTAAATGTATATTGTTGAAGATGAGATTGAGTTTTACATGTATTTTTCTAGCTTGTTTTGTAACTGCTATAGCTTTAATGGCCTGATGCGGTGTATTATTCATATTTTTCAGCTCAGTCCAGCTCAGTACCTGTCATGCTGTCATGAGCTAAAAAAATGAATATCAGCTTTTTGAGTTACCATCAGCTGCCAGGAGATTGTGTAAATATTTGTAGTAATTAGTCATATTTTTTAGAGAAAGAAACGTTCATTTCCGGTGTTTGGATAACCTGTGGGCTCAGGGCTGTTAGGAGGCTGACTTCAGATGTTTTTCTGCATATTTTGTTAAGTGCCGTATTACAGCTCCCGCATTTTTTTACAAGTTTCATTTCCCAACAATTAAATTTGCACATCAATACTGAATGAGAAGCTACACGAAAATATCCTTGTTGGTGCATTCAGGCCATCCTTAAAAGTGTGAAGAACCTTTGCTTTGCCTTTAGACATATTCAACGGTTAGTATTCATCATTTTCTATGACAAGAAGTATCATCTATGCTTTGCATTGGCACAGCTTGACTAGAAGGACAAGAAGGTATGGATGCCAAAACCTACCGCCCACCACCCACCGGTCAAATCCTCTTTACTGGTTTCACTATGACAGTCTGCCCGCCATCCTTGGCTCCCCATGCAAAGATAGGACAGGAGCTCGGTGAGCAGTGCCAGGGATACCCACTGGAGGTGGGAAGAGGAGAGAGAAAGAACAGTGGAGGAAGAGAGAGACGGAGAAACAGATGGAATAATGGGCAGAGAAAGTGATGCATGCTGAATGAAATGGCTCTCCTAGAGATTTGGCTGTTTTATACCAAAGCTAAACTGTAGGATATTCACAGAGACAAGCAGAGGCAGCAGGTAGTGCCCTCGACTTTAATATTAACATTTTCAATCCAGAATCATGTTTCAGTTCTTGTTTGTTTTATGATCCCTGTGATAGTCAATTGGTGCAATCAGTGTTTGTGCAGTAATTCATGTTCTTCTAATCTTGCTATGAATGTGTTCAGACAAAGAGGAGGAGATATGTAGTTGTTTACTGACTGTTGGCACAAAGCCCTACATAGCTGTGGAGGTGTCTGGACTTACAGATGACTGTCTGCAATTGTTTTTCCAATAATGTATGCCCTGACCCACTGGCTACAGCTCATCATTGTTCCACACACTGTTGTCCCTTCCATTTCCAGCATTTTAACACAGATGTTCACTGTGGGAGGCAGTGGAAAGCTGGCTCATTTAGTGCACAGAATTTCCCTCACAGCCCTGCAGTTAGCCTGTGTGTTCTGTGGTGGGCGTGTTTTTCTGACTGAGTCGGTAGCATCGTGGTTTAGTTTGATGCCTGTGTCTCTTGTCCATTTGTGTTTATATTTACGGTGCCAAATCTAAATGTATATTCTTTGTCTCTTCTTTTTGTTTCAGGAGTCACCTTCAAGGACAGCAGTCATCATTCCTTGGCCTGGGGGTCTTCTAGCGGATTTGGCCTCCTCACCATCATGAAAGGGTTGGGGACCAACCGTAACAGACACCTGTCTGACTCTTGTGATCCTTCGTCAGGCCACCCAGAGGCACTCTATCCTCAAAAGACCAGCACCCTGCC
Organism: Apogon talboti; assembly: GCA_037367365.1. NCBI lineage: Eukaryota > Metazoa > Chordata > Actinopteri > Kurtiformes > Apogonidae > Apogon > Apogon talboti. Next base: position 23,266,764 of record JAPQRQ010000022.1, read on the forward strand.
ACGCAGTCCTTATCTACTGAGTCCCACAATGGACCACTACGGCACCATGGACCCCCACCATTATCCCTCAGCTAATCCAGGCTCCCTTCCACCAGACTGCATGCTGCCTCTCAATAACCAGTTGTCCAACAGCAGCACTTTCCCCAGGATTCACTACAACTCCTACGACCAGTCTGACTTCTCCCCACCTGGGGACAGCATCGGAGGGATAAGTACAGGGACCATGGGCACATCCATGTCCATGGGCATGGGGACAGGTATGGGCATGGCAGGGCTTAGTGCACGAACGCCGATGATTACAAGTGGTTCAGCAACTATATCACATCACATGACTAAGAATGAGACCCCTCAGAGTCTGCTGGAGTTTGATAAGCAGCTACCTGGTGGTCGCGATGGCTTCAGCACATTGCAATTTCATCGCACATCAGCAGTGGCTGCAGCCAAGCAGCGCACAGACAGTCCTGGACGCATCCGTTACATGCTGCACTCTGTGCAGAAGCTCTTTGCAAAATCGCAATCACTTGAGAGCCACAACATGAAAGGAAATGTCAATGGGCGCTCAGCTGGCAGCGGTGGAGGCTCATCTGGCACAGACGATGGAGGGAAGCACAATCGCAGATCCAAAAGTAAAGATCGGGGTACAAAATCAGAGGCAACTGCCAAGCGCCGGCCACGCTCCAACATGTCTGGTTACTGGAGCTCAGACGATTTGGACAGTAGCGATTTGAGTAGTTACCATAACACAATGGCCATGATGACTCTGGGCCGTCCAACTGGCAATGACAGCCAAGGGGGTCAGGGCAGATACATCCACAGTGGCTACAACACAATCAGCTCCTCTAAAAGCAGCAATGACATGAAGTATCAGCCACTTCCTGCACCTGGAGGTGGAGGAGGTGGTGGGGGATTTGGACTATCAGGAAATATGGTCTTAAATGATACTGAATATATGAAAGGAGGGTCCTGGTCTACACTGACCATGGGCCAGCCAAGACATGTCATCCAGAAGGGTTCTGCTACTCTGGACAGGTCCATGCTCAAGTCCAAATCTTGCCAACAGGAACTAACCTGTAATTATCTACAGGTTGGAAGAAGGGTGAGTAGAACTGAAAGAACTCTTTTAAATGTTTTATAGGTTTACATATTGGGAAAACAGGAAACCTTAAAAGGTTTTTTAAAAGAATGGACTAATTGTAGCCATGTATTGTGACCTGTAGGGTGATTGGAGTAGCACATTAGGCCGCACTGGGGGGCCCAATGAAATACCATGTCGGCGCATGCGCAGTGGTAGCTATGTGAAGGCCATGGGAGACATGGAAGACAGCGACGACTCAGAGGGAAGCCCCAAACCCTCGCCAAAAAGTGCAGCTCGCCGCCAGAGCTACCTCAGGGCTACACAGCAGTCTCTGAGCGACCAGCTACCCCCACGCAAGTAAGACAGCCCACTGAGGCACAGAGCATTACACACATTAGTATTTAGCACCAACTCTGAATACAAGCTTTATGACAATTTCTCTGACTTATTCATATTTTGTAATGTTAAAACTGTGAGTGCATCAGTAATGTTTTATATGTTGGTGTTAACTTGTGAAACATCTAGAACTAGGATGAGGTTATTTCCCACAAGTGATTCAAAACTGTTTTGTGAATAAAAAGTAATTCATTTGCTCCTGAAAATGTGGGGCTATGAAAAGGCTTTTTAAAGAAATTCTATATACAGTGGTACACACAGTTCTACCCTGATTGATACAACCAGTTAACAACTGAAAGAAAACAAACACGGGCGTTTTTTTCCAGGGATATAGGAAGGAAACAATCATGCCTGGCCCATCATGGCAGTACAGAGGAAAATACTAATGCATACACACTCACCACAGTCCATGCTGTGCTTACTCATACAAGGACTGGATGTGATTTACTATCCTACTGTTGGTTCTACAAATCATCACACCAAGTCAGTACAGACAGCCGCTGTGTAATTTACACAACCTACAGTGACTCTGACTTTTGTTTGCACTCAGTCAGTAAATTACCACAAATAAGCCTCATCTCTCAAACTGAAATGCCTTGCTCCTCAACTGTCTTCAGATTGCATACTCTCTGAAGAACATATTAAACTGTGCAACAATAATTGGAAATAATTTCCATTGTTTTTGTCCAAGCTACGTTAGGCATGTATTGTTAATCGAGACACCACAGATGTGTTTATTAGGTATTATTTAGATTTTACGACTGCACTGTTTTGTAGTTTTACACAGTGACATTCACAATGCCATAGCAACAGCAGTAGGTTTTAATACCAGTTCCATCCACCGTCTAAGATCAAATACTGTGGCTGAGATGTATTTGGAAATATGTGTGTGTGGTGATTTTCCCCTGATACATTTAACATTTTTGTCTCTTGCCATACACTCCTCAGCAGGATAATACATACACTAGGCTTTTACACTGTGCTTTTATTAAAACTGCCATTTTTTAAGAGTAAAAAGGATGTAACATTTGGTTAATTTTTCTCCCTTATTGTGTACAAAGTACATAGCACAACACTTTCACTTTATTCCTACTTAAAATCCTTTTTAATTTTTTTCTAAATACATACTTGCACACATAATACACATTTATTTGAAGTCTTTTTTTTAAGCAAATATAAGGGTTTATTCTCCCTCAGAGGGTGCATAAATGACTAACCCTACTTCCGCTGCCAATCCCTTACCACTCAATCCCACTCTCTTCCGTTTCGCCTGCTCCACCCTGAATGGCGTGAGCAGCAGAACGCTGGATTACACCTATTTTCAGGGGGAGCTGGACGCCCTGTGGTCTCCACTCCACAGTGTGTCCTCTCTGCACCAGCTGGGCAGGTCAATGAGCAGGTCAGTGATAGGTGTGTAAGGCTCATCTCAGAGGCGGTAGTGCAAACACTTTCAGTATTTCAGTGATTGGATGAACCAGTCAATCAATGACTTTGCACTACCCCCTTCAACTCGAAATGCCAAATTCATGTCCTGCTGCCGACAACTGCCAGACTCCCTCAAGCTTTTAAATACCATCTGCTCAGTGCTTTTAGGTGAAATGTAGACTCTTATAGTATTCAAATAGGGGCAAGTGAGGATCTCACAGATCGTGGCATGGCAGCTCACTTACTTAATGTCATGTTACTATCTTTGTGTGCCAACAAAGAACATGCCAAATATGAACGCATTTCTCTTGAGAGTTTCTGTTTGCTCCAATCAAAACATGATCTTTGACTTTGGCACAGATTACTATGAACACACGCCGCTTGACATCATTGCTTTGCATGCTCAGACTGATTGGTGCTGAAATTACATGAAATCAGAAGAGTCAAGATCTGGATTCATGATTATTTGACAAACACCATCCCTCCGTATCCTTCATTTAATTACTGTTTATGATTACTCTCTCTCTGCTCCACATTTTCCTCCTGCTTCCCCTTTACTACAAATGACTTTTTTTTCTTTTTTTTTTGGTTTTTGGTTTTTGGTTGAATATAACCTATGGGTCACTGACCTTTAATTTCTCACCTACAGCGTCATATCTTGAACACAACTCTTCTGTCTTTCCTCTTTCTCCAATTTTACAGCTGTCTTCCAGCTCTCAGAGAGTTCTCTAATAACCGCAGCCTGGACAACCTGGACTGCATTGGGGGGACAGTTTCATCTTTGCCATGCTGGGATGATGATGACTTCAGCCAGGCCTGCAGCACCTTGGGCAGACGCAGCTGTTTGGGACAGGTCAGTGTTCGCCTGGACAGGGAGTGGATGTGGTGACTATGAGCCCCAGTCTGTCATTCATCTCTCTTTTTCTACGTCTTTTATCTCATTTTCACTTCAGATGATGAGTTATGAGTACATCAGTTAGCTCACTCTTTTCACACTCTTTTCTGTAGTATTATTTACATTTTCACAGATACAGTTTGAGGGCAGCACGGTGGTGCAGTGGGTAGCACTCGTGCCTCACAGCAAGAAGGTCCTGGGTTCGATCCCAACACCAGTTGGTGGG
>JAPQRQ010000022.1:23278513-23293559 GCA_037367365.1 Apogon talboti
TTAAAGATGAGTTGTACCTGGTTGTCTGGTTGGAACTTCAACTCCATAAAGTTCTATGTATTCATTTGTTTTCATAAAAGCTGCCCTGTTATGGTGCTGAAATGGAAAATTGGCCTCCATGGGGGATTATTGTAGGGTTGCCCCACTTCAGTCCCACATTGTAGCCTGTGAGTTGCAACAAGGATTAAATCCTGTTTGAGGTCACGGTGAATAAAAAAAGGCCATGCAGTTTGGTAGCTGTACTCTTGTTGAATGCATTTACTGCGATAACTCATTGAGATAATGGATTTTGTGAAAAAGGAGTGATGATCATTTGAGGCAATGTTGTGCGTATGTCTTGTGGCTGTTATTGGATTAAACAATACAGATGGGTCAACTGGCAGGCAGCAGGCAACTTGGCAAGCAGTGCTAAACTGTTAAATAGAGCATTACAATCCATCTTTTGTCTTTTATTGTTCCTGTGTATTGTCCAGCTCTAACTACCCACAGCAACAAATAAGATTAGATTTGGGATTGTTGCTGAACAAGTACTTTACTGAGAACAGTCATGACAAACACAATTGTCTGTGTTCCAATTTGTTTGCAGATTTTTGGTAAAATCTAAGCCCTATAATTTAATTACCAATGGGTAGAATATTGATTAAACCTATTATTGGGTTTAAGGGGCTTTTGGTACCAGCAGTGATGTCACTGTGGCAGCTGTGGTTCCTTAATTATCCCTCCTCAGTCTTCCCATTGGCATGGAGTAACGGGTGGAGACCACCGTGTGGGTTCTAGAACATTAGAGTTGACCAAAATCTCTTACTCTCTCATTTTATGGACCGTGATCAGGAATGTTAATGTAGCGGAAATGTAAAGACTCTGTTTTAGTACCGTTGGCTCATACAAGTGCACCATGTCGGATTCAGCAAAATCTTGTGACTTCAGAAAACTGATTTGTATAAGTACGATGTATGTAGTATATAGGGTTCATAAAGTCAAAATGACTTCAGAGTAATGAAATATACCATCAAAACGTGGGTTAGAGTTGAAACAGAGTAATAACACACAATTCTGACCACATCTAAATTGTGTTTGTACCTGAAAGAAAATTTAAAATATGAAAAAAATGTAGAATGAGGCAAGTACATGCATGAGGCCAAATGACTACGTTTACATCTGGGTTCATGTATATCCAGTTTTTGCCCTTTTTCTCAAAATAGCTAATAGTTGTCTCCTGGAAATGAAAAGGAATATCACACTATAATTTCTGCATGCATACTGCCATGCATACTCGTTCAAGCCCCTCCCTCCCTCTTTCAGTCCTTCAAACACCTTCTGGAAAAGGTCGTCGTGGTGATATTTGCTCAAAAATCTGTTGATACCATTTTTCATGAAGTATGTGTTTGTCCTTCTGACTAGACAAGTGGACATTTTTGGAGCATGCCTCTCTATTAGAGAGGATCTTTGGCTGCACTCCAGCTGATCGTAAACAGGGGCTGTGTTTCGTAACCCAATCCGAATTAGACGCATATTCTGAATGCACTGTATGTCCAATGAATCCTCATAAAACTGGAATAATACCGTCATATCCCACATGTCTTCAGTGAAAAATACTCCATTCACGAAAAAAAAAGGACTTACTCAGAATATCTACACCAAATACGCTGTTTTCATAGCATGTATCCATTTCAGTTTATCGTCATATTCGGAATTCTAGAGAAATACTGGGTAAAAAATGACGTTTTCCTTTATACACTGATGAGTTGAGAGCAACCACAGGGTTTTTACAAGTTGTTCCTGCCTTGGACATCACATCTTGAACTAGGCCTTGCAGTGGACAACAGCACCAGTGTCCAGATGGCATGAAAACAGCAGCGCTCAGTGCCCACTCCAGATTCCACTCCTAACATTTTGGCACAAAGCGCTTGGTTGTTGTGTTGTGAAATTCTCTTTTGAAACCCGGCCAATTATTTCTGATGAGCAGCTCTCACAAAAGGTTCAAACTTGGTAGGACAAAAAAAGAAAAGCAGTGTTTGTCGTCTTGTCCCTTTCCCAGATGCGCTCATGAGTGTTTAGGATCCAAAAAGGCTTTGTCAGCAATTCACAATGTGTTTTATGCTTGCGCTGTTGTGTACGTTTTTGTGTGTAAGCAGGAAATATTCTGAATCAGAGCATGTGTCACTTACTATCTGTCTGTGAGCATGAGCAAGCCTAGTTTTTGCCAGTTCACCCTCTGGCTTTTAGGAGGCATTTACATATCCAATCAACTACGTTTCTTTTGATTTTACAGAACACAAGGTTTATTTTAGTCATTCTGCTCCTAGTTTCATGGATTGCATTACAGTGTAGAAACAGTTGTTTTCTTAATTCAGACTTGAATTATTTTTGCAAATTTTCAGCTAACTTATACTAATATATTTGTGATAAGCTTAATCAGTTGATAATATAAGCCTGGCTGATGTATTGTGTCCAGCTCTGCTACTTTATCTCCTGTCTAAGCTCTGATGCAGATGTCAGTTATGATTTTAGGGCTTGTTATTTTTATGGCAAAAGCTGATGTGTTATTAAGACTTAAGTGACTATGATGATTTTTTTTTTTGGGGGGGGCGAATGATGCCTGTGTGATGTGACACTTAGATGACTGCAGGGCAAGTGTCCAAACACTGCATGGGACACACCTCACATCTCAGCCCTTGTACACCCCATCACACTGACAGCTGTCCTGCACGCTGTGATGCAGGAGCTGAGTCAGTGTATCACACATCTGCCACAATACGGATGACCCTATTCTGTCCAGCATCCACCTCTGTCAGAAGAGGGAGTGGAGACGGCGAGAAGTTGTCTTGACAAGTTCACCTAAGGAAAGGAGAGTTCGGTCCCAGCGCATAAGGCTGTGATACGATGATATGTATCATGTGACAATGGAAAAATGTCTATGGTTTAATATTGTGTTTTATCATATACGCTTTAAAGCACAGGTGTCAAACATGCGGCCCAGGGGCCAAATGCGGCCCAACAGAGGTTCCAATCCGGCCCGTGAAATGTAAAAATCACATGCAAGATAATCACAAAAATTGTAGTTCAGGTTCCACATACAGGCCGGGAAAAATATTATCATAATAACCTATAAATATTCACAACTCCAATTTTTTCTCTTCGTAAATATAATGTATTTTCATGTAATTTTCCTGTATTTACACTAAAACAAGCTATCATTTCACCAAAAATGTAAATATCCTGAACAAATATGAACAACCTGAAATGTCTTAAGAGATGCAAGTGTAATTTTAACAATATTCTACCTGTTACTAAATGTTTTGTGTATTTGTAGATCCACTGTGATCTGTGTGTAAATGATAAACTGAGGCAGAATATGTTAAAATTGCACTTATTTATCTTAAAAAATTTAGGTTGTTCATGTTATTCACATTGTTTTAAAGGACATTTTGTAGATGTAAACATTTTCATCATGTAAGGAAAGATTGGAGTTGACATTATTTATATTTAATTATGTTATTATTTTACTGGTCCGGCCCACTTCAGACCAAATTTGGCTGAATTTTGCCCCTAAACTGACACCCATGCTTTAAAGACATGTTTCTTTTTTGGGATTTGAGTGCTTTGCGTTCTTTAACATGGAAAAGATGCAGACAGGACTGTGAATGTCAATCACAATGGGTTAATTCTGAACAAGAGCTGTTTTTTGTGGAATCTCAAAACATAAGAAAATAATCAACAGAGATTAATGAGTATGGAGTTGAAGTGAGGGGATTAATTAGTGAAATGTAGGGTTGTATCTACCATTATAAGGCTGAGGTGGATGAAACAACGGAAAAAGTCTGTAGAGAAATCAGTGTAGTAGCCCAAATAGACAAATCTGCAAATAAGCTGTCTAAAAATGTGGCTCACATTGAAGTTATTCGATTAATTCCTCAATCAGCAAATTTATTTTGCATTTTTAAGACAAAAAACCTCACACCGCCTAAACCTTGGTGTATAGAGATATATACCATTACCATGACAGAGAATTAGATCAAATCTGTGATAGAAGATTTTGGTGATATTATACACCTACTGATGTATAATCGTGTCACATATAGTTGGAACAGATGGTAAAGTCCATGTTTCTTCAAATAAATCTGTTAACTGAGTTTCTGTTTGTCAGGTGTGTCTGTCACATCAATGAAAGCTTTGATGAAGTCTAGTCTAGGTGTGGTTTCCATGGCATATTTGTTAGCAGATGACTCATTTAAAACTGCAGTGCTGGATAATTAACATCACTAGACAAAATTCTCTCAGCATATTGTATTTCAGTTGATCTGACATGAGACTTCTGCAAAATTCAACTTCATGCTGCAGGTTTTGGGCTAATCACTGGCATTTTTAGACAGACAGGGAAGTCAAATATGTGATTGACAGCTGTAAACATGTGATCAGAGTCAGTCAGATGTGACCTGGACACTATCCTACTGCCAAACTCTAACACACAACAGTTTGACCCAGTGTCAGATTCATCCGTGTTCATATGATTTTGCCTTTTTTCCCCATAATTTTGGATCCTGTATTGTCATTTTATTTAGGACACAAGACATAGACACATTGTCATTACAATATTGAATTGTGTTATTGCACATTGGGAATTTTCTTTCAGATTTATAACTCTGAGTTCAGTGAGCTTTTGCAGGTCAGAAATGTAGGATTTGGGGTTTGACAGTGGTATAATAAAAGATGAAACATGATAAAGAATAAGTCTGCTATTGATTCGGCACTACTTTAGCACAGTGTTAACATGGGAAAATACTCCACTTCTGTGCTTGGTTAAACTGTCCAGAAAGTGGCTTAATAATACTGATTAAATGTCAGCTAATAACCACTGGAACCCCCTTGCAGCCAAACCATCCCCTGTAGTTAACATTTTTTTTGTTTCTGAGGGTAAAAGCAGGAATATGTGCTAACCCTTAAGCTCACATATGTGTCTGAAACGGCTGACTGACAGCTGTCAGGGTTAAAGAAGCATTTAAGACTGTACTGTGACATGTATGAGGTCAGGTCTGAGGTTACATACACATCGGGGGCGAAATTAAGATTGCAGTGTGGATTACACTGAACAACAGCCCTTTTGTTCGGGTGTTTTCTCAGTAGCTCACATGTTTGCTCAGAAATCCTTGATGACTGGTTGAAATTTCTGACCACAACAGTGAGTGAAGAAACACAAGAAATGAACAAGATTAAGGTGTTTTCTCCTTTAAATGTCCTTTGCAGTGCTGTTACTTAAATTTCTCTTAACTCAGACATGTAAAATAAGCCTTAAAGAACAGTAGTAATCCATTAATCAGAGTCTGAAAACACCTGGACCTGATGCTGATCAGTACATGCAGCGCAGTAGCATAAAGTGGTGTGAAAATCCACAAGGTCCTCCATCTCAACCCTTGTAATTTACAAATGTCATATTTTGTTTTCTAGTGTCAGAAAACAGTTTTATTCCACCAGTACACTGACTGAGTTCATATCTGTGTTAGCTTCAGTGGGGGGGTTCTTTCTACCAGTGGATTATGTGTGTACTTTACTTCGCATTACTGATAAACTTCATCGGGGACACTGGTTACAGACGAGGGGACGTCTTCAGCTCCATGTGAGGATTTCTCGTCAAATACAGGGAAAATACAAACACGTTTACACATAGAAGAATGATCCCAGTCTCTGCCATACACTGAGGCATGCAGGTTGTTCAATAAGCACTTTTACTGGATCAGTACACAGTTTCAGATGGAAACTGGAAGGGGAAGAGTCCCATTGATGCACTACAAGTATGTGACCAGAGCAGAATTGCAGTAACTCTTGTCATGAATCTTTAAATATCATATCCCCAAAGCGAAAGTCTTTTTAATGCTCAGAGGAAAACTGTAGTGGTATTATTCTGCGTTTTATACTCAAACCAGCTCAGTATCAGTAGGGAGGAGGCGTTGGTTGTCAAACCCTTGGTTTCCGTCTTCTCTGCCTCATTTCTTCTATCTGTCCTAACTCCGCTGTACAAATTCCACAGTATTTTCCAGCGCGGTGTCAAAGTCTTTTCACTTTCAGACACTATAAAGCAACCGCATGGTTCAGAACGTTACAGTAAAATTCCCTGTTTGGATTAGAGGCTTTAGTGATCCAGCATCACACTCTGCCTTTACAGTGCATGTGGCATGAGGGGATTTCTGTGGGCTCTAATAAAAGGCATCTGTGACTGTGCCTTTTAGAATTTTCCAACCAAAACCCAACAGAGGAGCCTTCCTATCAACTGGCAAATTCTGTCTATCCCCATTTTTATCACATTTTTTACCCACCTCACTGAATAAAATCTGCAAAGAGAAACACATCTTGCTGACAGAGGTTTTGTTTTCATTTTTTTTATATAGTATTTTTCGTTTGTGGCCCACCAGTGTGACTCCTCCAGATTCACTGTTTGGTTTGCTGGTACATTCCTTTTCACTGACAGCATTTGTTCCTGTTGTCATCGATACGCATCAGACTGAAGGTGAAAGTACTCAGTGACTTCATCAGACAGTTGATATGGCTGATATATGCTGTAAATGAATGGGTGATTGTTCTAGTAGTTAAATGATTATGTCCTCCAGGCAGAGGCCAGAGCAGTGAATGAACCTTTATGTAACAACACCGTTACACCATGCGGAACTTACCCAAACCCGGGCTTAGAGCCAGACTTTGAGCCTGTTGTCTTGTCTTACTTTCTCCTTTTGTATCTGTTGGCAGTGACTTCTCTTATGTCTGCATTTAAAGCAGAGGTATTATGGATTAGCACCAAACAATGAATTCTCAACCAGCTTTGGATTTAAGAGTCAGACAGTCAACAGTTTGCTATAGTGATTTTTTTTTTTTTTTTTTAAGCGCCTGTCTCATGATCGAGCCTTTGAAGGGTTACATGTGTGAATATATTTAGTCACCTTCTGAGCAGTGTTCCTAATTTGATTTTCTGCTTTATGGGATGTTTTCCTCATTGGTAACCTCGGTTTCACGCAACAATGCCCCTTTGTTTTCATCTACAGGATGAAATCTCTGAAATGTTTTCCTCTGGTTATGCTGGGAGTTTGTGTTTGAGAGTTTATTGTGCCTAGACTGGCAAAGGATATGCATCTCTACATCATCCTTAGTTGTTTTCAAGCCCGACTCTTGAAAACCTCATCCAAAGGACTTCATTCCAGTTGAACTTTAAAAAACTATAATGAACAATGGCCTGGACAAATGAGAACTTACACAGACATCCCATCTCTACATCAGTCATTTGAACTTCTTCCTCCCATATTTCTCTCTTATGTGTCTTTCCTCTTCCTCGTCTTCTCTAGTTTCTACATGCATAACCACCTGTAAGAAGGCTGCTCCTCCACCAGTGCCACCCCGTACCACCTCCAAGCCCTATATCTCTGTCACAGTCCAGAGCAGCACAGAGTCAGCTCAGGACAACTACCTAGATCAGCAAGACCGGAGGTCAGAGGTCAACAGCCAGTCGAGTCACGCGCACAGCAACTCCTCTGACAGCCTTGACAGCACCCGTGCCAACAGCCTGGCCCGGGGTATCCCCCGCCCTCCACACATCATCCCCACTCCTATCGCCATCCCGAGAGAGCCTATCGCCTCCGCCACAGTCAGCACTGCTACTGAGACCAGTGACGCAGTAGTCCAGCATGAATTCATGAAATCAGGATTAAGTAAAGGGAATCTAGCAGCAGAGGAGCCCCTGGTGGCCCCGGTACCCAGACGGAAACTCTCCTCCATAGGCATACAGGTAGGCTATGGGGCTGAACAGTGTACCATATATGAACACATACTATTTATTAAATGTAGTGCTGTACTCTGGGATGGGCTGATTGATTTTTGGATTTTTCTCGCAACCAGTACTGATACTTATTTGAAACAAATATACATGGGCAGTAAAAATCAATATGCTGGTGTCAATTCCTAAAAATGGACGTCAACAAAAAAAAAAGATTTCATCACCTACTGGAGGAAAAACGCTTATTCTTGACTAAATCAGAATTTCTCCAGTAAATCAGGATTTTGAGATGTGTGAACATGCAAAAAAATAATTTTCCAATCTTGCCATTGTGCATTCACTTATTGAAGAAAATCTGTACTAAAGTGCTCAAATGTACTTTTAATCAATAATCATTTAATCATCAAGTCCAATGACAAATCAATCTAAATACCAGAGCCCATCAGCTTGGCTAAAATAATGTTCTAAATGTGTGAGACTCTTGCTCTTGTGCTTGTGGTTTGTGAGAGTTTCTGGCCTTAGTCATGTTTGGGTGGGTACTTGTTTTCCCTTTCAGAAATACCTTAATGAAATCATTCACCACGCTTATAGCTTATGTCACATAAACTGGATGATAAGTGATCAAGGCAAGTAGAGGAAATGTATTTTCAGTTCATGTGCATTTAGCATGTCCTCAACTAGTTGATCGTAATTTGAAGCTCTATTGAACAGAAAATATACATCATCTACACCACAAATTAATCCCAAACTGTTAATTGTAGAGATCTGAGCTTTGATACATTCACTTGTCCATAACTCAAAATCCTGACACACTGGAGAAATTCTGATTTCAGATTTTGAATCATCTGATAATCGTTCTATTTCTACTAAATTCACAATACTAGTGGCATCAAGCTCCGTGAGCCCCTTGAGCCTAAATCCAGGAAAAAGTTCATATTTTACACTAATCCTCTGCGGCTGTGGCTGTCACCTCAAGCCCAAAAATGTGCATGCAAGCTGAGGGTATCATTAAAGTGAACCTCCTCCTATTATTAGTGCTGGCTATGTAGGGAGTATTTTTCTGTCCTCTCAGCCGAAACGTTCCAGTCTGGATTTGCTGAAATAAGTATTCTTCACTGTTTCAGACCCTGCACATATACAACATTGGTCCTAAGATTTTCTTGAAAACCCAAAATTAAATGGATTTTCTCCTTCATTTTTTGCCATAAGGTGATTTATCATCAAATTAAAATGATGAATACTTAAATTACTGTTACGGGGTTGACAAAACTTAATGTCTAGATTCTGTTTCCTGGTCATGGTCACGGATTTCACGTGCTTTCATGTCATTGTTCTGTTTTTCCTAAGGTTGACTGTATTCAGGAAGTTCAGCGGGAGGAGACCCCACCACTGGCCAAATTTCAGTCTATTGGAGTACAGGTGGAGGACGGGTGGCAGTAAGTCCACTTCCTGTCCTTGTAACAACGTGAGGAATTTATATTATAGCTGTATACACTGCTCTGATTGTTTTTTCCCTTCACGTGAATCATTAAAGAGTAAAATATCTGTGTTTCTGATCACTGGCTGTGTGTGGTTTTGGTGCTGTCGTTTCTACCATTTACACATTTGTGAGCCATTTCTCAGTGGTTGCATTGTAGTTTGCATTCTGTCCTTGTGATGTTTTGAATGCCAGGAATTTCCAGGATGCCACATGCTTTTTCCTCCTCCCATATTTTCTTAACTTTTGCATGCTGCAGTTGGAATTTTTTTGTACTCGGCAGCTGCTTCTGACTCGTACATTATCAGCATAACCAGCTGTGGCAGATTTCCTTAGTTTATTTGTACATATTTACAGATCATTGTCCCTCCTCAGGGTTTGTTACACATACATTTGTGCACGGTGACAATCCTTCAGCTGTGTTTGTTTATGTTATGTTGCTCCTAACATATGGCCTTCCCTCTGCCTCTCCAGTGATTTTATGTTCTTATTCTTCTCCTGATATTGTCAATATGCTTCTGTTGGCCATTCAAGATACATATTTAAGTTTGTGACTCAACTGCTGCTTGTAAGCGTTTCCTGGCTGATAAAAAAAGAAATGGAAATAATGCCAAACCTTTCAGTTTCCCGCAATTCCTTTTCTCCTGTTCCGAGATGTGTTGATGCTGGTCTGAATGCATTTTTTTATTTTTTATTTTTTTTTAACTTTGAGTCCTATTTGTTTCAGGCTCAGTCGCTCCAGTAGCATGGCCTCAAAACAAGAAACCGATTCAGACACACAGGACATCCCCGTCATCTCCCATATTAATAACGCCAAATCCACCGAGAAGAAAGTCATGGTTAATAGTGCCAGCCAATCTATGAGCTCCCCCCCTGGACAGGACTCTTTAGACAACGGAGACGCCACTGGTGACACCTCGTCACCTCCGCTGCCCAGGCAGATCCTCAACCGCTCCACCACAAGAAGTAGCTCTTCCTCCTTCTCAGAAAGTCTGGACCCAGCACTAGACCCCTCGTCGTTACCACCCCCAGACCCGTGGCTGGAGAGCGGGAACGGGAGTAACAGCAGCGTACCCCAGAGCGGAGGAGGGGGGACGCTGTGTCGGAGAGACGGCCACTGGTTCCTGAAGCTGCTGCAGGCTGAGACGGGACGCATGGAGGGATGGTGCCAGCAGATGGAGCAGGAGACCAAAGACAACCAGCTGTCAGAGGAGGGTGAGGCTACAAGAAATACATTCACACGTTTTAATGTTAGACTACGGGGAAGTAATGTAAGTGCAGCTGCCACGAGCAGACCTTTGACTACACAAGTGGAAGCAAGTGGTCTGAAGGCTTTATCGAAGGGCTTCAGACATGGCTGTGAGGGCTACCGACAGTCATCTGACTCTGGCAATCAATGAACAGTCCAATCCTTTAACCTTTGAAGGTGGGTATGCACTGGGCCATTTTTAACCCCTCAGATGAAACCACTGTGAAAGAAACCCTGTTCCTGAGCAGGAGTCCTGTGTTGCATCATAAGGTTTAAAGACAGTTTGTCGTCACAGTCTTGCAACCAAAGATATCTATTTCAGATAACTATCTCACAATGTTTGCTACTGCATCCTACATCTGCTAAGGAAACACGAGTAAATCGGCGTAACATGATTCACTGAGCAACACAATCTGCATTTATATATGATAACATCTGACATCTTTTCCCAAGTCACTACTTTCTCCTATGCCTCTGGGGTTTTTTTTACTTTTTTTTTCTCCATCAACTATTATTACCATTATGGTAGAAGCCTGTTTCTTGCTTAATTTCACTATTCACATTCACTGACAATGACTGAGGACTTTTTATTCTTGTTTATTTACTTGCATCGTATCCTACAATTCAATAGGTGTTATGATAGTGCTAAATATGTCATCAAACTTGATTTCCTATCCAGATTCACATTGTACAGTATGGCTGACAAGGTACCGTATAACAATCAGTGGGTATTTGACATCACAAATGAGTCACGTTTAAATAGATACTACAGATACGAAATTGCAATTACCAGTCAATATAAACTGTCCGCATCTATTTTGCACAAAATACAAGGACAGATATTTCACATTCAGGCCCTTTGAATCAACTTTGCATCTTTGAGCTTCTCTCCAGAGGTCTGTCGCTGTCTGACCTCAGCTCATGGTTTAGAGCCCAGTTAGAGGGTCCTGCCCCGGCCTCCGCAATCACTTTATCAGACGTACACAGCATGGAGGGGATGAGGCAGTAATACCTCGGGTTACCACACACAAGCAGGCCTGTAATCCTCAGAATTACACAAATCTACTCTAGAACTGATTAAACCTCCAGATTAGATTAGTGCTTCAACATCAGCTTAACAAGGCATTCAGCAATAAACACACACACAGAGTAAACCAACAGTGGCAATGCTCAGTTTATAAAAGACGGACTGTTCTCTGAGTCATAAGACTGTCTTCTTTTTTTTTTTTTTGTTATTTCATTTCTGTAGATAAGCCTATATGTGTGTGAGACATTTTAGGGTGGAATAGCTTTAATTCTGATTCAAATCTGTTGTCCATTGCAGGGTTTTTGCTACTCTAGAATCACATTGCCATAACTTGGGAGTCTCAGAGTCAGCTAGGAGTCCCAGTTTGGTCACAGCAGCTGTTTAGCCTAGTTTTAACACAGAAGCAGTCTAGCGTAGTGAACACTGACAGACAGAAGCCTAGAGTATATGTATTGGCTTACATGCCTTTAGAGAGGATGACATTGTCCAATATACTGTACTGTTCTTCATGCCACCCTGTCAAACCAGTTGGTCAGTGCATTGTATGGGATATCAGTGTTTCTCTGTTTAGGTCTGTGTTTGCTTTGGGGTTTACAAGTCAGTGAAAACTTGGTATAAGTGAGTACCTTGTTCTAGGCAGGTCGGTGTGTGCAACTCCAATACTTGGATTGGAAAGACTGTATTTGTGTTTAATCGTTTGTTTCTGTTTTGTTGTTTTCGTGTCCATGTCTCTGAAGTGCTGGGGAAGGTCCGCAGTGCCGTAGGAAGTGCCCAGCTCTTAATCTCCCAGAAGTTCCAGCAGTTCCGGGGACTTTGTGAACAAAACTTGGTGCGTATCTGTTCTTTGTAACAACTCCAGTCCACAGATCTGAAACCAGTGGTACGGCAGCCCATGGTTTATTTTAGAACTCAACCTATCATTTAGTATTTAAACACAGAAAGGCTTTGTCACAAATAAAATGACAAAGTTTGGAGAAATCTGTAATAAATTATGTATTATACCAGTACTCTGTAAGTCATGAAAGTCACAAAATACAGGGAGCTTATAATAAGCCAATAAGCCATTCCATTCAGGTTATCTGTTTTACTGGAAGTGGTATTATACAAATCGGAGCAAGTCACTAACACACGACACTTTAATACAGGAGCATCTCAGATGTACAAAACCTGTTTTACCCGTTGCTGCATTCAAAGCTCAACTTTCCAAATACTGTCAAAACGACATGACTGAACACACAAGATATCAGTATATGTTTTACCACTAATACAAGTAAATCATGAAACATCACAGGAATATACATGTTACAGGTAAAAGTATGGATCAAGATTCTTTCTTTTACAACAAATGACATAAACTGAACCACTGTTAAATGGAGTCCTTGATTATTGGACAATTAAGGAAATTCTCATTGACAAATTATTGTCTTAACAGAAAATCAACAGTGAACACTCAGTCTAATTGCTTATTGACCTGTATCTTACTGTTGGTCACTACCTGATTTTTTTGTTTATTTGTTTGCATCATAGTTTTTGTAATGATTTAATGCAATGCAACATTTTTTTAATGTGGAAAAAAAAAATCTGAAAATATCTGCACATTAAGCATTTCCCCCAAGAGCTTCAAATCATATCTCAAACTATGAATTGAAATAGTTTTGAATGTAATAATGAGTGCTGAGCTGTTTTATGATCAACCTCTAAGGCCAGTTGACACTATAAGAACATGGCACGTGTTCTGTCCAAATTGTCTGGTCATGGATCACAGCAGTGAATGCAGCTGCTCAAACATGACTAGAACTGAGCCTGCACAAAGAGAGGCCAGGTTGCCTGGAGCTGCACAGATGGGAGCTGTGTCAGAAGAAGAGCCTTCGAACAGGAGTCACTTTAAAACCCACGTTAAGTGTTTACAGGCTCTGCAGATACAAGAAAGTAAAGTCAAACACTGTTGTTCATGTAAGTGTTAAGATCAAACTCAACACTAAATGAATGCGGTGTCTTAGCTTTGCCAAATATCTAATGGGCCATTATGTCTTAATATTTGTGAAAGCAATTTTATTTTTATCAACACAATTTTTGATTTGACTGAAAATGATGAAGGCTGTGGACATACTGTAGATGTGCTGAAACACAGCACCCTCTAGTGTTGACTTGTAGCATGACACTAATAAGTTCACACTGCAGGTCAAAGTGGCCTAACTCTGATGGTTTTGCCAATATGTGACCCATATCTGGGTTTTTCTGTTTTCCTTTATTCTTTTTAAAGACATTTTGAACAGCACAAATCTGATTTTTTTTTTTCCCAAATCAGACCCAGGCCACTTTCCTATGTGGTCCTAAACTGGATACATGTCTGATAAGATTTGCAATGTGACTTCAGTCTGAATAGTCATATTGCATTTCATCTGACTTTTGCATCATTGAAATGTGACAGATGTTACAATTCTACATTGAAAGAGGCGGGACCCGGTGAGATTCATATTTTCTTCTGTAAACACAGTGCGTTGTCATACCTTCTGTGCATGTGGGTCATTTCAGGACCATAGACTGTTCTCACATGAACCTGATGACAGTCGCATTTGAATTATAACGTGAACAACCGCACAAATAAAATCAGATTTTAGCAAAACAATCAGAATTGAGCATTACAAACTATAATGTTAATGCAGCATATTTTTTGTTATTCATTAGGAATACACAGCTGTCTTAACACTAAAACAAAACAGCTGAAAGTCCTCACAAATCAACTCTGTCAAAAAACCCATTCATTTGCAGGACTTAGTTCAGGTTCTTTAAAACTATGATGGCGTTTGCTTTCTCATATATGCCATGCTTTGTATGCTCTGATTCACTGTGTCCTCATTCCTGTCATTTCTTCTCTGGTTCACTTTCATCCTCCTCCTTTTGTTCAGAATGTGAATGCCAATCCACGGCCCACAGCCCAGGACCTGGCTGGTTTCTGGGACCTGCTGCAGCTTTCCATCGAGGACATCAGTCTCAAATTTGACGAGCTCTACCATCTCAAATCCAATGACTGGCAGCCCGTTCCATCTGCGGCCGCCCAGTCACCCCCTGAGCGGAAGGTACTTCCCACCCCTGCTGCCCAGTGCCCTGGCTGGGGTAGGAAAGCCGCCGAAACCGGCCTCTCTCCTCCCACCACCACCACCATTTCTCCCACTCTTTTTTACTTCCCCCTTTGACTTCCCCTGTTCCTGCGAGGGATGGACACTAACAGGGCCTCCCTGTCCAACACAAAGGGGCCAGAGAAATCCCTTTAAACATGCATGGAAAAATAACTGTCAAACAGGGCTGCTGTGTAAAGCCCTGCTTTGAACATGCATGTGTCACCTCCTGGTGTGCCTGTTGCAGTGGAGCATGGCTGAGATGCACTGCGACAAAATGCAGTCTTGCGTTTGCTCCCTTTCTGTTTCAGTCTTTGCTTGAATTTGGTTGTCTCTGTTACTGTCTTGTGTGTGTGTGTGTGTGTGTGTGTGTGTGTGTGTGTGTGTGTGTGTGTGTGTGTGTGTGTGTGTGTGTGTG
>JAPQRQ010000022.1:23302158-23312810 GCA_037367365.1 Apogon talboti
GGGGCCCACGACGACGACTTGGGGACTTGGGTGGGGGTTATTTGACTAAAAAGGTTACATTTTCATACACTAATGAAGTAAAGTAGGCCTATGCTGTGTTTACGTACTTAGAGGTCGGATTTAAAAGTGACAGAAAAGTTTAGACAAAAAAAAGTGTTGGATCCCTGCTTGAATGCAAATCAGACACTCATCAGGCCTCTCAGATATGGTTGGGACGGGGTCGATGGCAGGAACACAGAGATAGCTCAGGCCATCACAACCTCAAAAGGCAGCAGTTTCGGTCTGCCCAGGGTGGCAAAAGCAATCTCATCTCATGCATTAAAACAATGCTCCTCTCTAAATACACACCTCCGCAGCCACAGCTATCATTGGGACACACCTAAATCTTTTTTTTCCTCTGAATACCCCCCTTGTTGTCCAAATGGTTGTACTGTGGGGGGGATGTGTGGCCGTAGGAAACTGATGTCTTTGAGGTTTCAGTCCTGTGTTTGATGGTTTTGACCTTTTAAAGTCATAGCGTTCTGATTTACTAAGGCTTTATTTTTTTAGTTTTGCTGCTTTGTTTTTTTTTTTAAAACACTTGTATCACGCTGCTCTTTATAATGTGCCTCCTTTAAATGCTATGTAAACAGTAGAAATGTCGGCGGCATTAACATGGAGTAAAAAGCTTTTATTATTATACACATTTTCCCCTTGTTACCAACAAGAGGGGAAGTCAAAGCTGCCATTTATAATGTGGCTAAAGTCTCTTCTGTGATTCATTTAAATGTACCCCTAGAAAAATGTAGTTTACACATAAAAATAAGTAACCGTAGCTACAAAAGAGATTGTTTTATGTGTTCTTCTTCTTCTGCATCAACTGAAACCATTTCATGTGACAGAAAGAGAAATAGATTCATCCTAAGCAGAGACTTTGCCTTGTGCTGGGACACCAGTGAATATACCACATACAATAGTCCAAAGGCTTGTTTTCATACATTTCAGCTCCTTAGCGTCTCATAGTTTTTGTTTTCCACAGTGTCAGACATACAACTGGGAAAAAAGAGGTGAATGGCAAACCCTATATTCTTACCACAAGAGATACTGTATGATGTAGCAAAAAGTGTCTGTAAAAATATTAAGAGGAATTATTTTATGACGCAACAACATATTTTAAAAGTATAGGATCAGTTCAGTGTAATACTCTATAGGCTGTGTGTGTGTGTGTGTGTGTGTGTTGGGGTTTGATATAAAGGCTGTACTTTATGAGACAAAGCTGTGACTGAGTGGGCGTGTTGTTCATAACATGAAATTTAGATTCTTGTCACTATACTCTGGTAACATGAAAAGTATATGTGCAATACTGACTAAAAGGGTTCTTATATTAAAATGAAACTAATAATCTTGCCCCTCCCCCCCATGCTTCTTAAAGTTGTCTTTTGTAAATAAGACAGAACCGAACTGAAACCCCATCATCTTTTACAATGCTGTAGATCTATTTATACTATTTCAAGGATGTTCAGATGTATATGGAGAGAGTAATATTCAATAAAACCCACATGATACTTTCTCAAAAGGGTCATCTTGGCTGTATTTGCTTAATGGTTTGAAACCTTTTGCCTGGAAACATGACGTTCAAGGACAAGATGTGATTCTTCTGAAGAAAAGGAAAATCCTCTGCAGACTATAGTGGAAAATGATGATGTGAAAACAATAAGCAAGTCTTGTTTTCTTGTTGTTTTCAGAAGGAGAAGATGGTGATATCTGGACATTGTTCTGTCAAATAGTAGCTTGGTAAAACATGCTACTGGAAGTGCTGTCATAAAAATATGGGCAGGCTGCTAACACATGACACTTGAGCGGCTCAAAAACTATAAACCTGATTGACCTGTTTTGTTGCAAATACTGTCAAAGTCAAACCATCAGCATAAATGAAGAGATAAAAGGTGGGATTCTACAAAAACTTTGATTATCAGGTAGTTATAAAGTCATGAATTTGCCTTAAAAGTTAGAAAAACATCAATGAGTTGATACATAGATAAATAGATGGAATTTTATTGATCCCACAACAGGGAAAACCACTGGTCAAGGCAGCAACAGGATAACATGCAGGAAAATGTGCATGCATAAGGTAGTGTAAACACAAATAATACAAAAGATAATAATAGTAAATAAGTGGCAAAACTCCATATGTATTTACATAAGTAGAATGGCAGAATATTGCAATTATTCAATGCAACAAATTCATTGCTATTGCTTTAATGTCATGATTAATATACAGATTTCACTGTTTTTGCATTAATTAAGTGCAGTGCAACATTTTTATGCAAGCTTACAAAGACATGACAAGGTATATTGGTGAACATACAAACTTCACAAACAAATTACAAGCTCATTGGACAACATGGGTAGAAAACATTCCGCAAACTTGAGTATCTCACATCTGGAATTGTAAATATAAACAGTTTGGAGGTTAGTAAAGGCCGCTGAGCTGCACTGAACTGTATTTTAATTCTTCAATTTCTGGTTGATAAAAACACAGAGACATTGACTCAGGGTACGTTTAAGTCACTACAACAGGCACGTTACCACCCTGTGTTGTGCTATAATTCAGTGAAATATGAACTCTTCATCCCATACTGTTTTTTGCTGAAGGAATCCACCTGAGACAGAAATGAAAGAGTCTGACAAACACCTCTGCAACACCAGCCTGGAGCCAAATCCAGAGTAAAATAATAAAGCTATAATATGACAAAAGCTGCAATCTGACTCTTGACCAAGTGAGTTGACATATTTGGCTGAAAACACTCTGAAGCAATCAAATATGATCAGCAGGCGACGCTTCCCACGTCTCTGATTTATGTAACAAGAACATTTTGCTCAGTGTTATGTAAAGTCTTCCACATAAGGCTGCGTTATCCCACACACGTCAATAAACACACTCGTAAAGGTGCAGGAAATGGTCGACAAACAGGCTATTTTTGTTGATTGAGGTATTTTTCTGCGATAATAATTGTTTCAATGACTGCGCTACGTTTTGAATGAAATGGGTCCCACGTCAGTCACGATGACACGGAGCCTGTCTGCTTTCCAGCGGTGGCCCCTGATTGGATAACAGCTGCCCAGGAGGTGTAAAAGAGGGCTCTGATTGGCTGGCGGCTGGCGGAGGGGGCGTGGCCGCGTCTGTCAAGATTGCTGAAAAGCTGGCGCTGCGACGTGCAGGTAACTGGAACGAGCGACACAAACATAAAACATTCCTCAAAGCCGAAAAATATGAATGTTATGGAGACGGGCGCTGCGGTTTAAGGTTTTTGTGGTTCGCGGGAAGCCGAAAACGGAGCGGTTCGAGTGGGTTTGGAGAAGGAGCAACACCTAAAGCGTCTTGGAAGAAAGTGCCGTTGTGTCAACCATCGCTGCTTTGTACAGCAGCAACTTGGACAGCTGCGTGTTTTCAAGCCATCAACAAAGAATGAAGGCAATCAAACGAGGTGAGCTTGGTTTGTTTGTTTGTTGTTGTTTTAAAAACCATTGCCACGCACGTTTACCGTCCACGAAGTGTGCGTCGGTGAAGCCGCAGTGTCTTTCCCTGTTGGTTTTGCCTGGAATGTGGGCTTTTGTTGTTAGCAAATGCAGCGTGTGTGTAAATTTGGAGGGACAGCTAGCCAGCTAGTTATCAGGCATGGTGTCCATCTGGCGGAGCGACATGCGGGAGGTTGTGCGTTTCCCATCCGACTCCTTTGTGCGCCGCAGATGGCTCATTTACCCAGCATTCCCCCTTATTTCCTGCACTTTAAATCTAAGGTTTTGCATTATGTCGAGTTGACTTGATGCACGTCTAACATTACACTTTGGGTATGACGTTATCATGGAGCTGCAGTGGCAGACTGATCCCAAAGGTCAGACTCCCAAAACCAACCTCTGGAGCCCAAAGTTTGGTCAGCTGTTAAACTTTTAAATCTTTTTTAAAGGATCGCGTAGTTTATGTGCAGAGTAGTTCAGTATCCGTGCAGCCCCGTCCGCAGGGCACAGATTTACTGTGTTTTGCTGGAGGGGAGGTTTGTAAACACAAAGTCTGACAGCCTGAGAGAGTCTCAAAGTTGCATGGTGCTGATGCCGACGTGACATCTTGGCTTTATTTACTAAATCAATACCACATTGTAGATGTTTTATGACAGATCTTTAAATGTCTGTCCAATAATTCAACTTTCTGGTGGGCCACATTTTTTGTTTTTCTTCCTTATTGTAGGACTAGAAATAAAGTGCAAACCCTGTCATGGATGAGTGTGTTCAAGGAATGATCTGACGATTTGTTGTTGAAGATTTAACTTAAGCTACTGCCATTTAACTCCTGCTAAAAGTAATGATAGAAAAATCTCAGTAATGTTTATACTGTAGTAGTTGTAGTTGACATGAGATTGAACCTAATTTGGCATCATACAAAATAAAAAAATAAATTAAAAAAAATATTTAGTTCAATTTTTTTCCCCCTGCAGTGTCTAACACATCCCTCATTACAGTGGAATGCATTGAAGATTTGTCGCTTACTGCAGCAGTCTTGAGCTGAACTAGCATGAGTGAAAACGGCCTCCTTTGCATGGTCAATAGATTCCTGGGCCACTGGCTACTGTGATGTTGATATGCACACAATCTCCTTTGTGAAGACAGGCGCAGCCCTGGGGGTCAGGTTTCACCCTGCCCCAGAGAAAGACATTTACTGCATTCTGTGGCCAACCCCTGGGATCAGGCAAGCACCATTTTGAGGGGAGATTCCCTCCAGTGGCCAACCAGAGATTAAAAAAAAACACACCCACCACACCACATTTCAGACCACAAATGCATCGTTTTAATGTGGTCGATCCACCGAGAGCTTTGGGCTATTTAATTTTAGAGGTGTAAAAGCGGAAATGAAGAGGGAATGCTTGTTTACTGCTAAGTGTTTTATGTGTTGAAGTTTTCATCTGCTCACGTGGCGCCAACAGTTGTGTGTATTTTTATTTTCAGTTTGGCTTCATTAAAACACCCGCAGTTCTGTAAAAGCTATGGATTAACATTAACTTGCAGCAGAACTGATGATCCTCACTGACACAGTAGGAGCAGTACTAACATCTCCTCTCCCCCTTCTTCCTCAGTTCTTGAAGAGCAGGGGCACTCCTCTGCTGTGTCGGACAGCGATGACTGCTCCCCACTCGACCTGTCAGGAGGAGGGCTCTCGGGGAAGCGCCGTCGCCGCGGCAACCTGCCCAAGGAGGCGGTGCAGATTCTGCGAACCTGGCTGTACGAGCACCGCTTCAACGCCTACCCATCAGAGCAGGAGAAACTCAGCCTGTCGGAACAGACCAACCTCTCCGTGCTGCAGGTGAGCACTGGCCTCTGATTCTGGCCTTTTTTTTTTCACTCATTTCCCAGAAACCCTTGGTACTTCCCAGTCAGAGGAAATGATGCTTGTGGTACATGCAGTTTCTGCATTTTTTTTTTCCCCTTTTGTGAACAACTCACACAGTTGCAGCCTGACATTACAGAAACCTATGTAGAAGTACATGAGTTGTACATGTACATTAAAACTCATCTCATATGCATATGTAGCCTGAACACTGGCATAACATTTAGTTTTAATTAATATTGCCAGAATGTCAAAGATTTTGCTGTTAACATGGAAATAAAAATAGATTCTTATGTTTTGGGGATTTTGTTTGAAGTCTTGCTAATCTGTGATTTTGAGTATATATGTACATACGTATTTATTTATTTATTTGCACACAATACAATGCCCTCAGCAGCATTTGTCACCATCTAATCCAGAAGGCCCATACAGGTGACACTGTTGCTCCGTCTTCCTAAGACTGTCACAGCTTTGGTGTTTCACTCAACTGTGTTAGAGGTAGACACTGTGCATTCCCTCTTAATGCACAAGCATGCATAAACAGTCAGGCTGTATTAGATAAGGCATTACAGAGCAGCATGAGGCAGCAGCAGAGGGGTTTTTTGTTATGCAGTCAGTTCAGTGGAATGCCTTTGGCTGGCTTCTCTGTGGCTCAGCATATTTGAGATCAGACCTTCATTATTGCCAGCTGTCTAAGAGCTCTCATCTCTGCCTCTCTGTGTGGGAGGCTGCACCACTAGAGGGGGGTAAGTAAAGCCTTGTGAAAGGAAGACGTGTAGGCGTGGAGTGAAATTACAGGCAGCATTTCTGTTATTGATCTTGAATGGGATTCAAGGGCTATCTCCCAGATTAGGCTAATTTGTACTTTTAAAGGTTTCATGAGTAGGAAAAAATAATCTTCAAAGGGCATGTTTGGTTTCTGACTTTGTGAGATCTGTGTACAAATACACTACACAAGTAACGGGGACACTTGGATGCACCAATACAGTACTTTTTTTTTTTTTCCACTTATTCTGTACACAAAAATTTTTCCCGCTGCTAATGAAACTTAACATTCTTGTTTAAATGAATCAGAATCCTCTTTGTTCGCCAAGTATGTAAATGCATACAAGGAATTCTTTACTGGTAGATGTAAATTTTAAGTGCAAGATATAATAAAAGCAATTTTTAAAATTGGAATAAAGGTAAAATAAGAAAAAGAAACTCTCTATATAAGGGCATGGTGTCAACTTCTGTACAGTTTGGTGGAATTGGGTCTGGGCCGATGCAGCCAGTCGGTCTAGGTTTATGAAGATATGGCATTAATATGTTCATTTTCACTAAATGCTGAGTGTCAGTTTTGTTTATACCAGAAATTCTTCCTCTTTTCCAGATCTGTAACTGGTTCATCAATGCACGTCGGCGCCTCCTACCTGACCTGCTGCGCAAAGATGGCAAAGACCCCACCAAGTTCACCATCTCCCGTAAAGTTGGCGGTAAAGGCGAAGCCCACTCCTCTCCAGAGAGTCATTCCTCCCCCAGCTCGTCTCTGCAGTTCTCCACAGTGATCCACCCTGCCCCTACACTGGACCTCAAGCTTCTGGGAAACGCAGCGACGGCCATTCTGACCAGCGCAGCCAACCACAGTAGGGAGAGGTCCATCCAGGCCCTGATGCAGCTGGACACTGAGAGTCTACTGAGGGAAGCTGAGGAGCAACAGAGGAACATGGCCAGCGTTACCAGCACAACAACGGCAGCTAACCCCACCAATGGCCTTTTCAACACGCCTCCCCCGACTCCTCCTGAAGTGTCTCCCTATGAAGACTTCTCGGCCCTGGACATCCTGGTAGAAGTAGCCATGCAGAGGTTGGAAGAGGAGAGAAGACTCCAGGAGAGTCACAAGAAAACTGAAAGTGATGGGGTTCAGTGCAGTGCCATGGGTCCCACGCCGCCTCCAGAGGACAGCCAGCAGGTGATGGACCCGTCCAGGGTGCAGAGTCTGATGGAGAAGGCTATGGCTGTCCCGGTGCCAGATGTCAATGAAATGAAAGCTCCAGTGCCTCTGTCCTCAGCTGCCTCCGGACCAGCTCCAGCATTGGCCTTGGTCTCAGGCCCAAAGGTTTCTCCTCTGCCGCCGCTTAAAGTCCTCTGGACCGACCCAGAGAAGGATGCTGCGAGACCCTCCACCTCAAGCCCACCTCAGCTCATCCCAACCCTCGTGCCAACCTTAGTGTCACATTCCGAGTCAGCAGCTACCCCTCCATCGGCTCCAGCCACAAGTTCACCCCCTCTGTCCTCTACCAGTCCTCCCATCGCCACAGTTGCACCGAGGTCGGCCTCGGTCCTCAGCGTGACCAAGACCTCCACCTCCGTTATCGTTTCCAACCCGGCACCATCCACAACCGTCACTCTCATCCCAGCCACCTCCTCCCCCGTCACAGCCCCAGTAGGAGTCCAGCTCTACCTGCCTTTGCACAAGTCTCCTTTGTTCCCAGTCGCAGTCCAATGTGTGGCGTCTGCTCCGTCTGTCTCAGCCCCCACCCCCACCCCAGATTCATCCACTCCAGACGTGGCCTCAACCCAGACGTCAACGGCAACATTCACACCGAGCCTCGCAGGTCACAGCACGCCTCTTCTGGAGCCAGTGCCCTTGGTCATTGACAGCTCCAACAGCACACGCCCCCAGAGGGCAGTAGCACCCTATGCTTGGAACATGGTTACTAGGCAAAAAAGCTCCGGACAGGTCAAGACCCCCATCACCAAAGCATGGGACCCCAAACATAGTCTGCAAACGGTTAACTAGTTTTTAAAAAAACATAAATTACGGCTACTACTATATTACTATGGAGGCTGGACAACACTGTATATAGTAGAATGTATATCAGTGATCAGTCTCGCATGACGCCTGTGTCAGAACGAACCGGGACGAGACGAAACGACTGATATTTTAGAGACAAGTGACTTTTTAAGAACCGTTTTTAAAAAATCTTCTGAATGGAAGACTGTGATGGTATTTCTCCAAATGGACATTCCACAGTACGAACTGGATTGTATGAAGTTTTTGATGCCATTTTTCAAACCCTTTCCTGCTACTAACAATAGTCTACATTTTATAATTGGTGTCATTTTCAGCACCAGCACCGTTGGCCTCTTCAGTAGCATTACTGGACTGTCTTGAATGTACAAAAGACTGGCTGCCTATCAACCATTCCCCTCCAGGAGAACACAATCCAGTTGTGCAATTCAGATGTCTTTTTATTTTATTACTATGTTCAAGTAGTAAATTTGACTTCTACAATCAGGCAGTATTTTCAGTGTATGTGTTGAAAATAAGCAGTTATCTCTGCTTTTTGTTTTTTTGTTGTTGTTTTTTTTTTGGTGCCCCTTTTTACTAGTGCAGGGGCTGCAGATAAAGGATGAAGGGATTGAGGTCACTATGGGTCTTGTTTCACTTGCAATGAGATGTGGTACCTTTTTTATTATATTTATTATTATCTTCTTATTCTCCAAATTTCCCAGCCAATCAGGGGCCTTAGGATTCGGTTAATGTATTGCAAACCAGAATGTATTACAAGTTAAACATTTATTGACATGTAGAGTGTCTTTAGAAGATAGCTGTAGCTTTTTTCTTTTTTTTTTTTCAGAAAGCATCTGAATCCTTTTTTTTTTCTTCTTTTTTTTTACATTTGTGTTTTTAAAATGGGTTCTTAGAATTTAGTTTGTCATAATCTTGTAGTTTCCATGAAACTGTCAGCTAAAGCAGTGAACCAGAATATGTGGCTAAATGCCACCTCTACATGTTTGATCAGTAGTGTCAGTGGGAGATTTGGATTTCAACATAAATGATACTGTGTACGAATGGTGAGGGATTTCTTAATTACTGTCATTTTTAACCAGTGTCTTTTTTTTATTTTTATTTTTTTTCACTGTGGTCAGTCCGGTGCAAGGATCTGGAGTAGTTAAGAGGAAATCATGTTGGGTCAGATTACTGCTGAGCACAGACCCAAACATAAAAACCCTCTTCTCTGACGACTCCACCTCTCTTGCACTATATGTTTTATTTTATATATATATATATATATATTTTTCTTTTTGTTTCACCTCACTGCCAGCTCAGTGCATGTCTAGAGGATCTCTGTTACAGGTACTCACTGATGTGCTTTTATACCTCAATTTACACAGGTCATATCAGGCTTGGGTCACATAGAATACTAAGTATTAAAGTAATATTTGAATTCATACTACACATCCTGTCACTGTGACGACACCTTATTGGTTGTGATACTGGAAATGACTGGCTATGAATTAGGCAGGCATGCTGATTCTTCAATCAGAAATGACAATGTGATAATGCATGTAAATAATTTTGGAGTCTTATTTTGTTTTTGTTTTTTTAGATGTATTGGCATGTTGGTTATCTCAAACTGTATGTGTATATATATATATTTTTTTTTTTTTTTTTGTACTGCCAAAAACTTTTTTTTTTTCCCAAAGTTCATGTTCTGATTCATGACTGACCATTGGTAGTATGTTTGGATACTGTGCCTTACATTTAGACTGAGGAATCATGTCCCTTTCTATGACAAATTCCCAATAGTCTGTGCAATATATGCCTTAAACTAAATGTGTTTTTTGTATCAGCATTTCACAGAAATAAAAGATCCGTTTTTCCATACTTTGTCTGTTTTCCTGTCTTGCATGTACTGTGAGAGCTGAACTCTGTAGTTTGAGTCATTTTGCAAGGATAACATTATTCCAAGGCCTTATTTTTGTCATGTTTTATGTTTGGCTTTTGATTAGTGAGAGAAGAGAGACTTTATTTCAATCTGATACCAGCTGCTGGTTATAATCTCATATGAAGTATGAGTGTATTTACAGCATAGGGAGCTCTTTGTCATCTAGAAGGTACTAAGTACTTGGCTCAAAGCTTACACTTTATTTTTGTATCACTGTCTCTTAAAAAAGATGAATTCCTAACTGGAACACATGTTTGACCTTAACTTCATGTTGGTGAAATATGAACGAAAGCCTGGAGCAGTACATTTTAGTCAAATTTATTTTAATGCTGATGTTACATTATGTTTGAAGCAAGGTAGTAGAAAATGATTATATACAGCTCTGGAAAAACTTAAGAGACCACTGCAAATTATCAGTCTCTGATTTTACTATTTATAGGTATATGTGTTTGAGTATCATTAACATTTTTGTTTTATTCAGCTCAGCTTTGTTTGATGGCCTGTGACCATCCATTTTCCTCTTGATCACATGTAGAGATGCTGATTTTAGAAAGAATTGCAGTGGTCTCTTAATTTTT
>JAPQRQ010000022.1:23316895-23334109 GCA_037367365.1 Apogon talboti
TATACACATACACACACACATATATACATATACATACACACAAGAAGATGTAGCTTGTCTTGGTTTCTTAAAACTACAGTAAAAGTCCAGCCACTGACAGACCAGATTATGGGCTATAAAACTAGAAAGAAGTGCCAAAAATGTACATTGTGTGCTTATTAAATTGTTTATAGCTTGCTGGATACTGTCTACCATTGCGTTTCCATTTTATTACTGGCTGTGGAAGTCATGCTCAGCACTGTATTCTATAGACTGTAGCAAATGTTCCTTCTTTTAATGTCTGCAGACTGACGTTTATGTACATTTCTCTCTGGGCTGTTTCCATTTTGTCCTAGTACATACATGTGCTAAAACATCCTAGTCAGACAACATCCTACAAATGGTGGTTCCCTGAGTCAGAACAGTCTGATAAAACACCTTTTTGATTCATTACCCCATGATACAAAAGGACCTGAAACTGTCAGTACATGGTAGTTTGGGGATCAAGGAAACAATACTCTTAGGGAATGTGATTGTTTCTCAATTTGTACTGAAAGTGTTCTTAATTAAATTGAACTTAATCTCAGTCATCTTTCATCCAATATTATAAAAGGGAAGTGGACTCTGTGTGTGTGTGTGTGTCATCACAAAATCCGAACACAGCTGACTGCTGCAGTTTGGCATACTTATGTATTTTTGGTCAAGGAAGAGACTACTTCTGTCTGCTTCAGATGTTTCTCTTTTTTTGTCTTTTTTTCTTCTTTGTCTTTGTCTGTGTGTCTGTCCGTTGTTTCTAGTCCTATTATTGTGAGCTGATGATTTGTTATTGTCCTGTCTTGTAAGTAGCCTATGTAATTACCTCCGCCAAGGAGGTTAATGTAATCACCAGGGTCGGTCTGTCTGTCTGTTTGTGCAAGACATAACTCAAAAAGTTATGGACAGATTTTAATGAAATTTTCAGGAAATGTCTGAAATGGGACAAGGAGCAAGGGATTACATTTTGGAGGTGATCCAGGATTGTTTTATGGCATTTTCAGTTGAGTAACCTCTCAGCTGGCATGTCTGTTTCTGCACATGACATCTGACACCATGTCAATGTGTCCCTATTGTTTATCTGTTGCTAGGTAACCCTTTTCAAGGGTATTCAGCAGCATGGTAGGGAACTGAGCTGCCTTGGTGAAGGTCTGCGCTCTCCGAGTGCATTTCTAGTTGTATCTGTTCTTTAAAAAAATCAAAAATAAAATATAAAAGAAAGAAAGGAAGAATCTAGTGAAAATGGCAGGTTGACAGGACCAAAATTTTGGGAGATATTAGTAATTTTGGAACACAATAGCCTTACAATCACTCCTAGAGTCACAGAATCATCATTGAAGTGAGTTACCTAGCAACAGATAAACAATAGGCCCACGTTGCCATGGTGTCACTTTCACGTGCAGAAACAGACATGCCAGCTGAGAGGTTATTCAACTCAGAGAAAGTAAAGGAATGAACTGTATCAGAGGTAAGTTTATTACACCAATATTTATACCACATCTAGAACCCATGGTTCCCCACATGTCAACGCACTAGTTGTATATAATTAGATATTGTCTTTATTTATAGGGTATAAAAGTTGTCCGATACCACAATAAGTCAAGATGCTCCTCTCGTGGAAAAGCTATATTTTTTTCTCTCAATTTGGATTTCACCTGATATAAATAAAGGATCTACAGTGTATATATGAAGAGCAAAAAAAACATTTTTTAGACCGGGCTTAATATTCTTAAAATGAGTTGTATACGGGGTCTCACTGTAGAAATAAGGAAAACTCTCTTCTTCCTCTGCTGGGATGTTTTCTAAACTCATTGTCGAGTTTAATTAAAAAAATCTGCAGTATGAAAATAAGTTTCCACTGAATGTTTCGCTTTGTTTAGAGGACTCACCAGATCCCTCCTCATCAAAGCAGGCAAAGGCGTTTCGGATGACGTCCTCGGGGTCTGTTCCATTGAGCCTCTCTCCAAACATTGTGAGGAACATGGTGAAGTTGATGGGACCTGGTGCTTCGCTCATCATCCCCTCCAGGTATTCATCAGAGGGGTTCTTACCTGAGGATCAGTCATACTGTTAAACACACTTTAAACCCTGGGGGATTATACAGAAGGAAGTGGGTCATTTACATTCATGACCCTGCATTAACCTGACATAGAAATACAGCCTCAGATCTCTACCCTTATCAACTTAAAATCTTATGTAAAATAAAAGGCATTTACCCAAAGAGGCCAGCATGTCATGCAGATCCTCCTTGTCGATGAAACCGTCTCTGTTCTGGTCGATCATGTTGAAGGCCTCCTTGAACTCCTGGATCTGAGACTGGTCAAACATGGCGAAGACATTGGACGTGGCCCTCTGAGGGCGCTTCTTGGTGGTCTTTCCCTTGGCGCGTTTGCTCGACATGGTGGCAGATGGATGTAGGCCTGTGCAGATTTAGAATCCATGGTTATGTATGCGTTTCCCTTAACTTATGTCCCGAGGACCTATTTCTACTCATTTATTCCCCCCCCCCCCCCCATCAATCACAACTGTATTGACAATGGATCTTAATCTTAAATTGTAAAGAGAGCCAACACTGCCAAATATTCCTCAATATAACTAACATATAATACACAACATAAATCATCACAAGTTAGACACAAATAAATTCAGGAAGCACTGGAAATACTGAAATCTATTAAACCAAAGGTGTAGTATTTTCCTTTTCATCTTCCTCAAACCAGAGAACTGTTTTCTTTCCCTTCCTCTGGTGAGATGCCCATCCTCCCCGTATGTCACGTGCAGTGATAGGTGTGAAAATGACATGTCTCCACAGCGCTCACTGCAGTTATAGCATCTGATCTTTCCAGAATTAGACCTGTCACTCATGTTCAGGACTGCAAGGATTGGTCATGCGTTTGTGTGCGTGAATGTGTTATGCCCCGAGGGTGAGGAAGACAGTGGAAGGGCAGAGCGGCTGGTTTGTGCAGAAATGAACAGGTGATTTTGGTTGATGACTTGCACTAGAAGGATGATATCATGCACTGAGGCGATGTGAGCGCTGTATGTGGCAGTATATGTCACACGATGCAGTCATTTCCTCAGCTGCAATGCAACAGCTGCTCTTTTATTCCTCATACACAGTCAGTTACAATTACAGTTTACCCCACTTCCTGCATTTTATCAGTAACATTAGACCAGAGTGGAATCATATATGTACATAACAATCATGAGTGCAAAGAAAATGTAATATACATCATAGGTTATGTTCAACCTGCAAGACTCAATCATATTTACACATTTCGGCAGCAAAGCAAACATTCACGGCATATTTATGTCAGAGCACACCACACAATTATACAAGTAGCTATTTGCTGTCTTATATTATTATAACTGTCTGTTTCTACAGGCTGTGTCTCTGTGGTGCTGCCTCTCATCATAAAGGCCTTAGAGCAGGTTTGTCTGCGCCACAGCCCTCCATCTTATTCTTCTGAGGTAAAAGTTTCTGTCTTTCTTCTTCATTATGCAAATGTATGCTGCTATATCAGCGATATGAAACTTTATTATCAATGCAAAGCAGCACAACCATCCCAGGTTCTCTCTAGAGTCAGTCATCTCCATGAATAAATAAGACGGAGACACTTTACATAATGTGGTCAAGTCCAAAAATGGATGTGTCTGCTGGTTTCCTCTTATACAGGAAGAAAATACTTCGTCTGTTGTTTGCTCTATGTATTTAACACTCGCGCCTACTATTATACTGTGGTTCTTTTTTTCTCAGAGTAGTGATTTCACCCTTTCATTTTTCTTACTACAGACACATGTTGGATTAGTCATTCCATTCCCTCGATAACCGTTTGGCTGCTTCGGTCATCTTATACGCCAGAAGAGTGAAGAAATGTGGAAGGTGTGTATTGTTGGCTCACTGCCCTTCCATTCTCTCTCTCTCTCCCTCTCTCTCTCACTCACTGTGTGGTAGTCACTTAGGAAGCTGGAAACAAAGTAGGTACAGTAGATCCAAATGAAGGCTTCAGGAGAACAGGAATTCCCCAATCTAATTCTCTCTCCCACCTAAAAGTGTTCTCACAATTACCCAGACACTATCTTAAGAGAATTTTCAAGGCTTCAAATGAAGTGGCTCTGGTGCCAAGGGGTGTGCACTGAGACTCTACAGCTGAGTTATCTTATTTGTGCATTTTGTTTGGCTCCAGCGGCTCCGTAGTTCTACTCACCTCCTGAGAAAGGCAGATTTTTAACCACAGATTAAGTTTGTATGAAGTTATAAATAAGATAAATGATCAAAAACATCTTTGACTGGAATTATTTCATAATGTATGCTTTCAAGGTGTGCAAATAAATCCCATTTTCAACCTCCCTGAACCTGGTGCTGTAGCAACACCTGAACTCTGCGGCATTCTGCACACAGTGAATCAAAGATGATTCACAAAAACAGCCTGAGAATCTCATTTTTGACTCGAGCGACGTAAGCGTTTGGCGTGTTACGGCTTGGCTGGTACCGCCGACTGTATTTGTTCTCTGTCCACCCCTCGTATCCTTTGAGATGACAAAGGCCCTCTGTCCCTCTGACCAGCAGGAACACCCACTTTGATGTCAGCAAACAGTCAGGCTGTCATCCCTCAGCCGGGCTTTAGGTCATGAGGGTCAGCTCTACTCAAGTGAAGATTAAGGCCAAGAATCCCAAAAACAAACAGAGGGTGAAGGAGAAGTTCAGTTCTCATCGCTCATAAAAAGGAAAATTGTACATCAGGGTTGTGCGTGTGACTTAACGGAATGTGAACAAAGCAGATTGAAATGGGTCAGTGGCATTCAGAAATTCCTCCGTCTAATGTACCATAGTGATGAGAAGGAAGTAAACATGCAATCGTACAGTTTTAGAGACACACACATACACACAGTTCCATTACAAGCACTTGTCTTTTCACTTTCTCCAGCAGATGGAAATCGACACAGAGGAGAACCTGGTACCTCAGACCAAACATCCACTTGAGTAGCTCTGTAACTCTATCCTCCACTTCACTCTGTGCTGACAGTTGAGCATTGTGCCTCTGAACTAAGAGAATGTACAACCCAAACTCTCCTAAAACACATCAATAATAAGGTTTTTAATTCTATGAGTGTTCTCCTGTGGCTATCCAGTTGTAAAAACAGCAATCTTTCTCACCTTGGCGTCAGGTACAAATATTTGGGAGTCCCTCAAACTCCTTGTGTCAACGTCCGACACAGCAGTGGGAAGGGAAGCAGGCAGTCCAACTGAAAAGTTTGTTTAAAGAATCAGACTCCCAGTGGTTCCCTCCCCTTTCTGCTCCAGCCAATGGAAAGGGCACCCTGGCCAGTACAAAGACATCCCAGGCCAGGCCGTTTCTCCATACAAGGCAAAAGAATGCACAGGCTGTGGTTTGCCACTGCCACAGACGCTGCTTGGGATGTTTGGGAAAAAGGCAGAAATGACAGGAACTACGATAAGGCTGCCTTATTTAGAGAAAAGGGCCTAAACATGTAGAGGAGGCTCGGTATGGCGGAGAGCGGAAACATGGGGAGAGAGTTGTGAGCAAATGCAGAGCGGATTTTGAAGCCAGTGTTTCTGCTGTAAGGCTATGGGTTTCCTTAAATAGGCAACTTGGCTGGTCATCCCAGAAGCCTGAATGTGCAGGAACACCTTAACTTATGTCATGGATGCAACATCTGTCCCTGGGCTGCTTTTCTTATCTTGCTTTGATAAAAACACCCTCAAGCGCTTTCCAATAATTTAATGATACAACATTGCATTCTCTCTCTTAAAAAGCTAGGTTTACTGTCAAATTATTCAGGAAAATTACTTGTATTTTTAAAATTATCTAGTTCATTCATCAGTACATAATAATACATAACATGGATGGATAACTTGTCAACTGGAAGGGTTATATTTCAATACCTTTTTTTTCAACTTATATCCCACCATACAGGTTTAAGAGTTTATTTGTAGTGTAAAATGACTAAATATGATTTATTTTACTCACAGATTACAGTTCACTTCACAGCCATATTCTTATGTCTTCCATCTTCTGTTATTATTTCAGTTAAATGCCCCCTCCTTTTTTCAAAAGTATTTAGACTATGCTGTTAACATAGTAAGTAATTTGTTTTCTTTGGCTGGAAAAATGAAGCATTAGTAGTGACAGAATCATTCTGAACATGTGCTGTGATGCCCTCTGTTGGTCTGAATCAGATTATTTCAGCAATGAAAGATTTCAATGAACGAAGAGAACAAGGGGAAGGATGGCTGTGAAATGATTCATTCAGATATGTAAAGTTGAGGGGTTGTCATAAAAAAAACTGTGCTTAAGTATGGAAATTACAACAGTGTAGTGGTCTAGTGAAAAAAAATGTGCCCACAGAAGCAGGTTATGTTAAAATGCCTTTCAAAAATCTAGAAGATATTTTGCCAGTGTTCAAAGACTGTCTGAACATAGGTAAAATACATATTTTTAGAAATAAAGTAGTGAAAAATTAATACAGAGAAGTCATCTTATGGGGATTAATTTCTTTTTTCTTTCTAGTGTTATGTCTAGTGTTGCTTGCAAGTTCACAAAGAAATTAGTAAACTCAAATTACAACAACACAGTACACTACCATGATATTATTGAATGTATATCAAATGTTGGGCTTCAGCTAATACATCTACTCAGGCCTCTTTGCAATCTGTCTGCAACCTCTGGTACACATAGGCATAGGCAGAATACATATTAGATATAAAGTAGTAAAAAGGAACACAGAGTGACACACATGTGACATACATTTACATACAGTTTTATAACATGGATTTTTCTATCAACACAGGATTTTACATGTCTTCTCCACTATCACCTATCACTTGACCTTTTGCATGCCGTCTCAGTCCCGTCACCAGTAGAGAACATTATAATATAAAGCATTCGCCTGTGTCACACTGTGCCCCAAAACCACAATAGCAGCCCAAATATCTGTTTTCATAATGTTTCAAATAATTTCTTTAATAGTCTGACATCACCTTCTGAACATGATGAACATTATTTTATTCTCATTGGCCAGGTTTGTGCACACAAATAAGGAATTTGACTGTGGTTTATCCTTAGCTCTGATGTACCAGAGTAAATATAACATAGAATAAAAGTTAAAAAAGCATATAGTAATAAAATAAATTTAAAAAAAACAATAGTGCAAATGTAGGATTTACATTTGATAGAATAATTAAGATTTTGGGGCCACTAACAGAGTATATATAGATATTCTGAGATGCAGTTAAATGTACTGTATATTTATGTAACTAAAATAAATCATTAATTCATTCATAGATGTTATTTTCATTACATACTAAATCAACATACATACAACAAACACTAACATATTTGTAGGGTTACATAACTTCTGTAAGATTGTATCAAATTTAATATCAAATCCATTATTATTATTTTTTTTTATTATTATTAGTAGTAGTAGTAGTAGTAGTATTGTAAGAATTTAAGGATTAATGATGCATCACTTCTTGCTTTGTTTACTATTTCACTTTGGAGGCGGGTCATGTTACCATTACACATTTACCATTGGTTATTAGAGTGATGGACATGTTTCGTGCGCAGCCGCAGTACACTAGGAAGCGTCAGGGATGGACGTTGTGTCAGTCTGAAAAACAACCCGAGCGGTAAGTGTCTCTACTCCTGACGTTCATTTACACAAAAGAAAAAAAAAACTCTGTAAAGTATTTAACACCAGCTTAAGATGTTAGCTGGCTAAAGTTAGCAGATAGACGGTGGTTAAAAGTGACTTTTACCAAGGCTGGTGCTGTGGGTCTACAGCTGGACGTAAAGATGTTCATCACTGTTAACGTTACATTTTATCAAAAGAGCCAAAGAAAACACAAAGTCTGGGAGGTTTTCACCGGCGAATAAGAATTTTCTGTTGTTTTAGAAATAATTCATCTTCACGTGGGAATGCTTTGTGTAGAATTTAAGTTTTAGTGATTAATTGCGCCTCACACTGTTCGTGAAGTCGTTGCGGAAGTTGTAATATGTGGCACCACACTGGTAACTTCTGCTGGAGTAGTTGTGTCTGTCAGTACAAGCCTTTAAACTATTTCTGTATTCTTTTTCCGGATATTTATTGAAGGTTTGGCCTCGATTCAATAACGACAGTGCCCTGTAGCTGAAGGGGTCGATGTGTCCCTCCCTTTCACCCCTTGGGACTGATTTTCCCACTTGTTTTTCCTTTCTGAGTTATTTGTGGTGACTGATGTGATGTAATCATACAGTCTGATATAAAGTCTCCAGCTTCATGAGGCAGTAGTTAAGAGAAGATGGCAGATATGCTGAATCATGTCCACTGAAGAAACATAAAACCTCTGTGTCCAGGATTTTATTACTGCATTGAGACTGAAATATCCATCTCACATTCACATGCAGTTTATAAGTGATGAGTGATTGAAGTGAATGTGTTAACCATTAATCAAGTAATATACAAGCAGCACCAGTTTTGATAAATGATTTGCTGTTGTCTTTGCTTTATATTACTTTTAACTGCATAATTCTCCTTTCACATAAATGATTGGTTGATTAGCTTAGAATTGACAGATCATTGTGTGAAAATAATGATTAGTTGCAGCCTTTGTGTCAGCGTCATCAGTAGAAATGAATTAAATGGCACTCAAGCTTGGTATAATGCCATTTATATTACTGGAGTAGTTACAGGAATGCGTTCAATATGTTAAAGATTGCAAAAAATGTTGGTTCAGACCATTTGTCCTTTGTACATTATTACATCATCACACTTTTGACCTACATTTTACTACTATTGTGTGCTGCAGGCTTTTGTTCTTTCTCGTTCTTAAATACAGCTGGCTTCATAGTTTCCGTAGAAATGAAATACAATTAGAAAAGCTTGAATGGGCCTAAAAGCTATCCACTGTATTGTACATTTGCCATCAGTTAGATGATGTGCTGGAGCAAGATTTCAACACAGAAAAGCTGATTAGGGACTTCAATGAATGATTTTTAAGTATGTTTTCACCTACCTTGTCATGTCTCCTTCCTTTAGTTGTTAAGAAATCCATCAAAATTAGCAAATTATTTTCTTGACTTCCTCTTAGGGTTTGGTAGGCCCATGAAGGATTTTCCAGTGTTGGCAGAGAATAGCCGCTGGATATTCCCCTCATCTGTGTTGGTCCAGAGAGCTGTGGTCAAGCCCAGAAACTGTCTGGTCGATCGGTTTGTGTGTGTGCGTTTTTATGCCAAGCGTGTTTGAATAGCCTGTCCAAGCCTTTCAAAAACTGCTGGTCTGGCTGTCATGTGCAGCACAAGTGGGGAAGTATGAATTCGGTGTGGCAGGATGGTGTGTATGTGTAGTGTGTGCTTGTGAAATTGTGTGAGATAGAGGAAGCATCATTGGGTGGCTGAATATACTAGGATTCTCTCATAGATTTCCATGTTTAGCGTCCTGGCTCAGAGTAGATGAGACCGCTGCCATCCCTGATGACAGAGGGAAAGTCTGAGTTATCTTAGTAAAGCAGGGCAATTTCTCATTATTAAAAAAAACAAAAAAAAAACATTTCTCTCTCATTTAACAAAACTGAAAAGAGGAACTTTTAGCTGGTGTGAAATGGCAGGGGGTTAAGTGGCTCAGGCTTTAGTGGTCAAGCATTCTGGGATATGAAGGAGACTGGCTGGTCTGGTGGAAATGGAGCTGAAGATTCTGGATTCTTGAGGCAGTGTCTGTGGTGGGAACAGATCTCATAGAGGTGCTGTATGGCAGAAGGGAGGTCAAGGGAACACAGCCTGATTAGGAAGGGACATCTGCATCCTTCTCTGTGGGTAAGACATCATATGTGGACATATGACTCTACACAGGCATTCAGCAGAGATTGAGTAGGTGTGTGTGAAATCATGTTTTCCAAACCAGCTCATTCACTTTGACTGGTTTCTTTCATTAAGTTTTATAATCCTAAAAAGACATGTTATTTTTATTATTTGTTCAAACATTAACTTAAACGTTTTCTAATTTACAGCTGAAATTATATCCCAAGTGTTGGCTTTGTAAGTTGTGGCTTCACTTTGTTGCAAAAAGAAAGCTCTCACCTCCAAAATTTGAACCACATGGTTAAGAGGACATGATAATAATTGTTTGAAGAAGGAAAGTTATCAGATCAACAGATGCAAAACCATCTAAAGTAGCTT
Organism: Apogon talboti; assembly: GCA_037367365.1. Taxonomy (NCBI): domain Eukaryota; kingdom Metazoa; phylum Chordata; class Actinopteri; order Kurtiformes; family Apogonidae; genus Apogon; species Apogon talboti. The sequence goes on from JAPQRQ010000022.1 coordinate 23,327,086, forward strand.
ATGTGTTTGCAGTGTTAATGTAAGGAAGTCTGATGTTTTCAGTAGTGTGTTGAAGAGTTTGACTTTCGTCCTCCTTAAGCCTCTTGGTGTTGGACATGTCCTGGTCTGCTGAGAGACCTCCGGTCAAGAATGGCATGTCCATTCTTGACCTCATGACTTACTTTGAAAAATTCCCCCAAATGTGTGTAGTTTTTGGTATGCACTCTAGATGTCTGTGGCGGTCTTTTTTTTACTACCCAGTGGCTGAACTTCACTCTATTATTCATTATCTAAGTATGATGCCAAAGGTCAGAATTGTTTTGTCAAAACAGTAGAAGTATGAGTGTGAGGTGGCTCTTTGTTTTGAACGCAGGCTGAAAAACCTTTGGCCTAAAACCTCGAGCTGTTGCAAAAATATTGCAGCTCTCGTTAAACGGTCAGACCTCAGACTACAGAAAATACTGAATCTTAACACTTTCTGTCTGCCACTGGGGCTCACTGCTTTCACTTCCTGTTTTGTGCTTTGCCAGTCCCAAACCATGAATATTGTGGGCCAGTTGGCGGAGACGGTGTTTGTGACTGTGAAGGAGCTGTACCGTGGCCTTAACCCGGCCACTCTCACCGGAGGGATTGATGTCATTGTCGTGCGGCAGCCCGATGGGTCGTTTCAGTGCTCACCCTTTCATGTTCGCTTCGGAAAGCTGGGTGTACTCCGCTCCAAGGAGAAAGTGGTAAGTATTTCTTCTGTCTTTTTGGTTATTTTAGTTTCATAATTATATATCACTCACCCTTTTGCCGTTGGTCAGTCTCTGATTCGTAAAATCATCATTGTGATTTAAGGTGGATATTGAAATAAATGGAGAAGCAGTTGACCTACATATGAAACTCGGGGACAACGGAGAGGCATTTTTTGTGGAGGAAAATGAAGATAAGGAGGTGAGATGATCAAGACAGCTTTTTAACATTTCCATTTATGGTTTGTCGTCTGTTCATTACTTTAAACTGTTTTTCCCCCTCAGACCCAGGTCCCGGCTCATCTGTGCACCTCTCCGATCCCTCTGGAGGTCCCCGAGGAGATACAGGAGACCCCTGAGGGACCGTCCTCCTCAGGGGGACGCAGGAAAAAACGGCGCCGTAAACGCATACGTTCTGATACACACCTGAGAGAAGAGGCTAGCTCATCATCAGAAGAGAGAGAACGAGAGAGCGACCAGGCAGGACAGGAGAGTCCAGTTAAAGATGAGTCTACTGCATCTATGCAACTCAGGTACTGATTTAATGTCTGATACCACTGGGGATTCCTTAAGATTGCTTTTGAATGTATCCTCTGTAATATATCTGCACAGGCAAAAATCCCAGAATGCAACAGTGGACTGAATGTGACTAAAAAATAGAGTAGGTTTCAGGGTGGTGTATTGATTCTCAGTAACAGTAGTTAATTCAAGTTAGACTTTTGTATTTTTATGTCACATGAAAATGTCAACACCATGGTTAAAGCATATATTTTCTATGTGTGTGTTAAAGTAAATCAGTGTACTACTCACTATCTGAGGAGCCAGTTGAGGAGCCCGGGGCCACGCCGACACATCCACACTCAGATGGAGAACAGTCACCGACAGAAAGAGAGAGGTTCATTTTCGCATTAAATTACCTTTGTCTTTTATTTGCTTATAATGAGCAATTTAACTTGCTCGTTCACAGTGACTGCTGACAGCTTAATCCATGTCTTTATTGAAGTGTCTTTACCTTTGTTTTTGTCCTCAGTGTGTTCTTCAGTCGGCCATCCTCTCCTAAAAGCGACTCTGAACTCGTGGTTAAACCTCAGGAGTCTTCTGGGCCTCAGATGCAGTGGAACTGGGGAGGTTTCCCCATGGTAGGACAAAAACCAAACAGAAATACGGATGTGTCCATGCTGTAGACCCTTTTTTTTTTTGGATTATTTTAGTTCTAATAGTCTCTTTCCTCCGATTTGCAGCCATGTCAGTCAGACAGGACACCAGTGGACCTACAGCTCATCTCCCCTTCAGGCAGTTCTCATTTCCGCACAATTGAGAGACAAGACTCCTTTGACATGGGTTTTGAGCCTGTAATCAGCTGTGGCAGAGTTGGTAGTGTAACAATGGTTAGACCACAACCCAGGACTCACTCTTTGGACCTAAGTAGTTACTCTATGCAACAATCAACACCTTTATCAACAGACAAAGACGCACACATTGACTGCTTTAAGTCTAATAATGACCTCTCTGCATCATCTCTGAATACTATGAAGTCAAAACTTGAAACCACACTGGAGCGGGAGGAGAGCAAAGATTCCTCTTCCTTTTCACCCATTCCTAATAATGGCACAGATAGCCTTGATAGCAAAGCGACCGCAGGCAGTACTGAGAATGTTAGCATTACAACAGATCTACTGAGCACAGATAACCTGGTCAGTGAGACCATATCACCCTTCATTATAGAGGATAAAAACTTTACAGTCAAAGGAGGTGTCTCAGATAACACAACCATAGATGCAGTCAACCTACAAAGTGAACAGGGTTCCACCAGAAGTGTCCCTTTGAGTGAGGAGGACAGTGGGATAGAGCCATGCATTGATGGAGGGGAGGAGAACGGTACACAGAGAGTCATAGAAGGAGTAAAAGGTGACACAAGAGCCAGCGGAGCCACCGGGGCGGCTGCAGAAGGGATGTCCAGCTCCTCTGAGTCATCCCTCAAAATGGAGCAACAAGACAAAAAGAAAGGTGGGGTACTTCTCTAGGCAGTTCAAGACATGTTTTATGTCACTTTATGTCAGTGCTGAAAAGTTGTTTCCATGCGTCGTTCTGTCCAGGAAAACGTAATCACCATCTGGGGCCAACCGATATTTACTTGGATGATCTGACATCACTGGACCCTGAGGTAGCTGCGCTCTACTTCCCCAAGAGGTAAAAGACACAGATATCTTTTAGTTAGTGACTTGGGTTTAATGGATAAAATCTCTATGGAGACACACAGACCCACCCTTTCCATTTGGAACTCATCTAAAAACAAAAAACCATGCATGGCTGTTCAGTGTCTTGCCCATGAATATTACTGACATGTGGAAAAAGTATTAAAAGATTTGACAATGGGCAAGAGTGACAAGGGTGACGCCACTTAACTGACTCTTGGGTGTGTCATTTTTCTAATAATTTACAGTATGATAGAACAAACTGTTACATTCTTCACTTGTAAAATTATTTATTAAATTTGCAAACACTGGATTTTATGCCATAATTCAAATTAGATAAAAAGTCCTATACTAGTCCCCTGGGGTGGATGGGACTGTGCCTGTCACCATATGTGAATTTGAGTTCAGTAATATCACTGATGGCTCCCTTGTACAATAGTCATGCAGTAGTACAGTTGACTTTTGATGGGATGAAATGAAAGAACTCCTACTGTCTTCTGTCTCTTGCAGTGAAGCGTCTCAGCAGGGGGCGGAGCAGGGGGCGGAGCAGGGCTCTGCGTCCAGGAGCCAGTCGCCTCAGTCCGTGGGCAGCGGGAACATCGATAGCGGTACCGAGTACCTGTCAGACTCGATGTCGTACGGTATGGATGTGAGCATGTCCCTCTGTGGAGCCGAAGGCGACACCAGCCACATTACCAAAGGTATGTGTGGATGTGTTTGTCCGCGGTGTGTAACAGGACGTCACCGAGTGGATGTGGACGTTCACTTAAACTAGTTTTGTCTTTGCTTCTTTATCCAGAGAAGTTTATGGCGCACATTGTGACGTATCAGGAATTTACCAACAATCCAGGAATCATTGAGGATCCGAACCTCGTCATCTGCATCAACTCCAAGTCAGTTTAAAGTATCATCATTATTTGTGTTTATTTAAAAATTATCCACAACTTCTAATCGTTTGGTTTGGTCTGTTACAGCTATTATAACTGGGCAGTGGCTGCTCCAATGGTTTTGTCAATGACAGCTTTTCAGAAGAATCTGCCAAAGGTACGTTCTTTTTGTTTTTTTTATTGACTCAAGACAAAAAGGATCTATTATTTAGTTGGTCATTATGATGATAAGACTAACACACTGGCTGCCTTCTGTTTTCTGTCATTTAGAACACAGTAGAGCGGCTGATGAGGGACAAGATGCCAAAAAAGTCTGGACGCTGGTGGTTCCCTTTTAGGAGAAGAGATATGGACAACAGCCGGGTAGATATGTAGTGATCCGTGTTTGTTTTAGTGTGACAGCAAAGAGTGAAAATTTTGTATCTGTAATTAATAGGTGTCAATGTAGTCTATTACTGTATCAGTATCATTTATTACACAAGGTTCATGTTATTAGATAAGCTCATTACCAAGTGACTTCTGGACATTACTGTTGGTTAGAATGTGTGTTGCTGATAATATAATCTCCATGTTTTCATCAGAGGCATTCAAAGGAGGAGCAAGACGAGCGGCTGGCCAGTGTTCATCCCACAGTAAAGTTAGTGTCCTACTTGCTACTACAAGTTGCAGTACATTTTAATACCCTCTGTCCAGGTATAAACAGGACCATACAGAGAAAGGGAAGAAAACTAAACCTTTAGTAATATTAATAAACCTAGTTTTTAATAAAACTTTGATATTTCAATGAAATAAAACATGCAATTGTGCTATGCATCAATTCAGACTTGCCATATGTAGTTTATGTTTTAGCCACTAGAGGGTGCCAAAGCCTTTTTCACAAAACACATTCAATGGGCTTTATGCACAGCCCCACTGACTTCCTGAACTTAAACCTGCTACTTCTTGTTGTGACTACTGTGGTCAGAGGCACACCTAGATTAACTAGTGTGTCCCATAATGAAAGACAGGGAATAAAGGAGCTGGTGTAAGTTCAGGAAGTAGTGGGTCTGTGCATAGAACTGAATGAGTGATTGTTTACCACTACCTGGAACAGAAGCTAGTGTGAAAAGAAGCTGTCTCAATGATGACTGAGAGGGATAATATATTATGACGTGTTTCTTCTTAGGGCCACTTTGGATGACATCGACAGTGACGAAGTGGCGGGGCTTGGCCGACACGCCGTTCTACCGTCCAGCTTATCGACAGACACCCTGAACGCCGCTCAGTGTATCAGCCAGATATACCGCAAATCACTCCGTCTGACTTCTAAACAGATAGTATGAGATCCATGCATATTAATTGTTTATTAAAAAGTTAGAGAATGGCTATCGTCCTTGTGATTCGGTCCATTCGACTGGTAACAGACTCTTTCCTCCTCCAACACCAGGAGCACCTAAACCTGCGTGAAGGAGCAAACAAGGTTGTGTTCAGTGTAACAACTCAATACCAAGGCACATGTCGGTGTGAGGCTGCCATCTACCTGTGGAACTCTGACGACAAAATCATTATATCAGACATCGACGGCACCATTACTAAGTAAATAACTGTTCTTTGCAAACTGAATGAAACAACAGACTGACCTGTCGGATACACCTGTGTACGTCATCTCAGTATTTATCCGTAGCCTTTCTGTTGTTTTGTGTCACCTGCAGATCTGATGCTCTGGGTCATATTCTCCCTCAGTTTGGAAAAGACTGGACTCACCAAGGCATTGCCAAACTTTACCACAGAATACACCAGTATGTGAAATCCCCCTTTTGCCATAATTTGTCTTTTACAGATAATAGAAAAGGAAAAATACAACAGTTTTATTTTCACCATTTGTACAAATTTCCTCTGCTGATCTTTACACCAACAATATCAAAAGAACAGGTGACATGTATCTCCTTCTGGTGATTAATATTGCTGTCAGCTTTGCTAATGGGAGTTGATTAATCAAGTTTGACATTTCTCTTTGTTGTGCACATTTCCGTGTGTCCTATGTTTTCAAGCTAGTTTAGTCACTGGGTTAAATGACAACAGACCAGATTGAATTTGACGTGCATTGTTGTAAGTGAATGCTAATGTGGTTGTTCCTTTATTTGCAGAAATGGTTATAAGTTCCTGTACTGTTCAGCCCGAGCGATAGGGATGGCTGCCATCACTAAGGGCTACCTGCAGTGGGTCAATGATAAAGGCATCGTCCTCCCCAAAGGTCCAGTGCTGCTGGCTCCCAGCAGCCTCTTTTCAGCACTACACAGGTAAGAAGTGCACATGACACAGATGATGTCCTATTAAACATGTACTTCTGTCAGAGATTAGTCCTATTCACACTATTTAACTGAATGTTGTGGTTCCTATGGATACCATCAAGTCTCATCTGCTTTTAAGGTCTGTTTGGGGAGCTTTGTGGAAGTCGAATCCTGCTAGTTACTACATCATATTAAATACTGATGGAAATGTAAAGCTACAAGCAGTTGATTGGATGCCTGTTTGTAACTATGGGATGTCTGTCCTAATCTGTGCAGAGAGGTGATTGAGAAGAAGCCGGAGGTGTTTAAAGTTGCCTGCCTTAGTGACATCAGAGACCTGTTCAACCCTCAGAGGCAGCCCTTCTACGCAGCCTTTGGCAACAGGACTAATGTAAGAAACAGTGATTCTACAAGTTCAACTGAGTTTTCAGATGCTGACGTAGGCCGCAGACTCGGGTTTGTACGTAATCACACCACACATAAGACTCACATTCTACAGCACAGAGCGTGATAAATGGGGAAGTAAGTGCACATGCATTAAAAACTCAACAGTGGTGACAGGTTTGTGAAAATATACACTGACTCATAAGTGAACATAGATGGTTTCAAATCAAGCTGTATGTGTGAAACGGTTTGATCTGTTTTGCAGGACGCATTTGCCTATAAACAGGTTGGTGTTCCCGATACCAGGGTATTTACTGTCAACCCAAAAGGGGAGCTCTTCCAGGAGAAGACTAAAGGGAACAAGTCCTCGTAAGTGTGACATAAAATACAAAGAGGGAGAACATTTTCCTCATTTTTACAGGTCTAGTGTTTGTGCTTTTAAAGTTTCAGGTTTCCCCAGAGGTGGTGGTCTCCGGCGTCACCTCTCATCTACCCATTGGCTGGGTTGTCGTCGTTTGCTGTGCATCCATGTGTCTACCCCTATCCCCCCCCTTCCCAATCTTTCTTTCCTTCTC